>OY756209.1:147410899-148610899 GCA_963576795.1 Metopia argyrocephala
AAAAAAAAAAATAAAAGAAATAAAACTCGTGTTAGTAATTAACGAAATGATGATGATTACGATTATTTATACAATTGTATTTGTTAACAATACATAATGCAAATGCATATACACATATAATATACGTATATCTATGCATGTAAATAAATTTTGTGTTTTCTCTTTAAGACACTTAGACAGGCCGGTCATGAAAATCGTCAGGTTTAGCTATTTACATTAGGCATCGACCTACATATCTTCAAAATTATATAAAGAAATTTTTATAAATTACTTATAAGTATAAAATTTTTATAAATGATTGCGCATACAAAGCTTTGGCTCTCCGTTTCGCATTGCAACAAAAAAATTCAGGAAATTTCTTAAGAATTATAGCCTCTTACAAAAATAATACTCAGAGAGAAGCGTCACATAAATAAATTATTAAAATAGTCTATAGAAAGTAATTCGCCGGTTACATTTTTGGAGAAGTATAGTAAGTGACTTAAGCTTTATTTACAACTATGTGTTGAAAGTGAAAGATTTATTCGCCGTGGTCTAGTAGTTAGTGTGTTCGCCTACCAAGACATAAGCCCACAACGTTCAAACCCCAGTTCTGACATCTTCAAAACAAAAAAAGAAATATGAAAAAATTACTTCTTTCTGCGACTACCTTTCAGCAGTCTTCTGGCAAAAGCTCTGAGAGTAACTGATTGCCATGAACAAGCTTTTAAAGTCTGTCGTTCGGAGTCGACTTTAAACTGTAGGTCCCGGTACTCATCGATAAAAATGAACACACACAACATGGGTGCTGCGAGAAGCTAGGCCGTAACCCTGATTCAGGGTTGTAATGGCCAATTATGTATGTATGTACTATGTATGTATGTATGTATGTATGTATGTATGTATGTATGTATGTATGTGTTAAAAGCTTTTTGTATATTCAACTTATTTTTTTAGTGCAGCCATTACAACATCTAGTAATTAGAAATTACACATATTTTCTTAAATTATCCATACCCAATTTTTAATCAGTAATGGGCTTTTTTGTCCTCCAACCAGCATTTTATAAATCATTTATGTAGGTCTTGAATTCTTAATTGGAATCACTTTGGATCAACACAAAAAACTGGTTACAATTTTTATTCAGGCAAAGTAAAAACATTTACTACACAGAATATATTTCCAATAGATTGTGAGTTAAATAGATAATGATAAAAATGAATATGTACAACATGAAGAACTCTGATGAGACCTTCGTAGCGGAGTCGAAAAGTAGTTCAGTTCCGCTAGTGCTTACACATATTCCTTAACGGATGTTAATTCGTCGTGCAGGAGTTTATGTGCTCTATCCGCCATTTCATATTTTTTTATATATCTCGAATTAATGATGCCACTTTAGGTTTTCGACCATAAATTATTCAAGTCTGCCATCCGTTTTCGGATATCTCGTCCAGTTTCGGAGATAAATAACCGAAAACGGATTGCAGACTTTAAAAATTTTGGTGTGGTATTTTTTTTTTTTTTTAATATTCGAATTCTAATTCGGCTGGTGAGTAATTAAAGTTTGTTTTCTCTAACAAATATTTGTCTAATATCACCGTAGTTGTAGTCTCTATTCTGAAATTCTCTTAAGCTAAAATGTTAAAATTTTTGGGGTTTAAAACAGTCTGGCCGTTAGAATATGTATATAAAATTAAAAATTTTAAAGATAACAGTCATGAAGCCTTGAAATTACAATACGCGTTTAAGAATTGTATTCGTAGTCAAAAAGTCCTAAAATAACTTTATAAATTTTTAGAGATAGAGTTTTAGCTTAGCCCTTAATTGCATGATTTTTTTTTTATTTTTCTGAAGTAAGCCACTGATAAAATTCATGCACAATTTTAAGGAAAAATATTTAAAAATATTTTATTATAAATATCTAAAACTACAGTCCAATGGGTATAATCTAATGCCGAAATATTTCAGCAGCGACCAATTTACACTAAAGTTTTTGTACATTTCTTTTCTTTTTTGTCAAAAAAATTTATGATGGAAGTTTCCATCACAATGCAATGAAGGGTTAGGAGAGTTACAGAAAAGGGCCTCAGTATGACAACTTGTTGGTAGTTTATGCCTTTGTAAGTTCTTTCGGACAAGAAAACAAACAAACACACTATAATTAATCACAAGCCCATTTAGATTTCGAATATTCAAATTTTATTTATATAGAATAATTAACAACAAGAAAGCTCTATAGCAGACACTATTTCAGGAAAACTTTTCTTTTTTATTCGTATTATACAAGGCTGTAGAGTATAATATGAGTACATATGTTGTGATCATTTTACAAAGAAAAAAAAGTTTGAAAGAAAAAAATCAAAAACTAAGATTATAATAATAATTAGTCATTGTAATACGACCAGGGTCACTTTTTATGTGTCGCTGACTCGTGTAAAACTGCAAAAACATTTGTTTCACTAACAAATGATTACAAAAGAAAATATAAAAGCAATATGTACTCGTGTTGTGAAGTTCATGCATATACATATATATGTATGTACATGCATACGAATATTTGTATATGAGATTTTATTGAATTTTCCCAGCAAACACAAAATTAAATTCAAATATTATACTTAACTTTTCTTTTCTCATAGAATGGAAATTAATCACAAGTGTAAAATAATAAAATGACAATTACTTATAGTAATTAATTGTATTAATAGGTTTTGTTGACTTTATTATTGTATATTAAATAAATTAAAACTTTATTTTTAATAATATGGTAGTCGATTTCGATCAAAATATATATCAATTGAAATTTCAAATTGCTATAACTTTCAAATCTGATAAGATTTGGAATTCTCTTTAATGACGATTACTACGACTTCCTTGATTGTTACAAATTTTCAAAAAAATAATGGGTGCCCTAGTGGTTAGTGTCACCAAAGACTCTTATTATAGTCTTTGTAACGCTGCTTGATATAATTAATTAGAATATAAGTTAATATTTTATTGTAATTTAAATAAACAAAATAATTAAAAGAGATTAGTTTTATATCACTTTGAAATGCAGATGAATTAAACTTTAAACGAATTAAATTCCTTTATTGTTCAGTGAGATAAAAATAATTTCAGTGCAGTCGGCACAACGGTCAACACTCGATTTCTTCTACACACTAAAATGTCAATCCTTTTTTTAAACTTCTGAAACGTCACCAACAAAAAAAGTAAAACGAAACGAGTATACGAGTATTACGGATGTACTTCCTATTTTATTTTGATTTTTTCACATGTCGTAACACATTCAATTTGCTCCTACCGCACGGTATCGGAGCCGGCTGTCTTGGTGGTCGCCGGGGTCATACCCATCGACCTTCTCGCCAGGGAGCGACAATTCGTCCACCAACACAAGGACGAAATTGGAAGAGAAGGCGCACAATCTGTGGCAAGGTCTCAGTCCCTCCGTGACTGGCAGTTACGGTGGGATACTGAGACACGCGGAAGGTGGACTTACGCCCTTGTCCCTCAAGTGGACGCTTGGCTAAATCGTCAGCACGGTGAGGTAGATTACTACCTCACGCAGTTGCTGACGGGCCATGGGCACCTTCGGTCTTTCCTGTTTAAAATAGGAAAGGCCGTAAGTCCCACATGCGTCTACTGTGGAGCACAATCCGACTCCGCTTTCCACACTTTCTTTGAGTGTGAGAAGTGGATGTTGGAGAGGCGTGCACTGGAGAGGGATCTCGGCATCTTGACTCCCAATACCATCACGGGAGTCATGTTAGGAAACCTTGCTGCATGGAGAAGGATCGCCTTTTTTGCGAGGGGGATCCTTCGTCGGAAGGAGAGAGACCTTGCAAGGTCGGTGGCACCGTAGGGTCCAAATGGACCGGAATATAACGCTCCATCCTGAAGTAATGTCATAAATTGACGGTCCCAGGATGGAGCCGGGTGATATAGAGAGGGGTTTTAGCCGGTAGGCACGCAATAACTGCGTGGAATTCGGCACGACGGGTGGCATAAACCACCTAAGTGCGTAAATGCATTTCCCATATTTCAAATTAAAAAAAATTATTTTGTTTTTCAGAACGCTCGGTTTTTTACTTTGATCTCAGATCTAGCACTTGAAAAAAATTCATGAATTTAAATCAAACCTCCTGTTTGCTGGTTTAAGTCAAATTTTCTATTTTCTAATTAATTTTTTTTTTCAGTTTTAATTTTTTGCTTTTATGAGCTTTTTAACTGAAATAAAAAAATAAAATAAAAACATACAAACATTTGACTGGAAATATTGCAATAAAAAATTACAAGTGTATGCCAACTATTTTAATGTTTAAAAACATAAAAGTAAAGCAATAGCAATAAAAACAATAATTAAAATCATTATAAAAACTACAATAACAGTGTTAACACACACAAAAAGAAAAGAAGAAGCAAAAAATTAATTTTAAGCAATAATTTTATTTTATCTTTTGCTTGTGTTTTTATTTTTTATGCACTAAAAATCTTAAAACTAATAAGAATGTATGTTGGTTTGTCTCTTTGAGTGTATTCGTGTATTCGTTTATTTTTGTGTTGTAGTTTTTTTTTTTTTGCTATCAAATGCTCATTCATACACGTGCTACCGCAAATGGTGCTCTTCGAACCCGTTATTCACGTACCTACACTACATACGTATGTATATTCATACATTTCATTACCAAAACAAAAAATCAAAAACAACGACAACAACAAAAGCTTTGGAAGATAAAAAAGCTAGTACAACAAAAAATAAAAATAGAATTAAAGAAATAAAAATAGATAATGACTGATTAACTGACTGACTGTCTGGCTAAGTGTGCTCATCTCAAAATCAACCACTTACATGTGAATTGTCAATTTTATTTATACTCTACACCACTGTACGTTAGGTTTGTGTTTGCCAACCAAATTAAAATTGTTTTTTATGTGCATTCGCGTGAAGGCAAGCAAACCTTGCAATTAAAGTGCCGCCATAAATGCATTTCTCAAACAAATGACTGAACGATTAAGCAATAAAACGATTTAAATAATTGCACGAAAACTTATTAACAAAATTTTCTGAGTAGACACTTGTTTAACAACAAACACAGAAAATAGTATTACGAAGGCCGGTCGATAATTTCCAGGGTTTTTAATTTTTTTAACAGCTTGTTGACAGGAGCGAGCATCTGCCAGCTGACTGCTTTCAAAATTTTTGAACACGCTATCAAATTTGAAATTATAATTTGAAAAGAAAACGGAAAATGCTCATTAAGGCACTTTTTTTTTGCATAAAAAAACAAGACTGTACTGCCATTTTCATTCGTAAAAATTGGTTTACAGAATTTTATTGTGTAGACTCCGTATGACAGATTTGAGAAGCTTTTTCATGGCAATCAGTTATTTTCAGAACTTTTAACGGAAGACTGCTAAGAGGTAGTCGCCGAAAGAAATATTTTTTTAAATTTCTTTTCTTCAAGATGTCAGATCCGGGGTTGGAATCGGAAGCTTTTGTCTAGTAACCCAGTATAATGTTGATATATCGTACAATTTAGTATTCCAATACTGCTCATCAAACCTTCATATCACATGACAAAAAAACCTATCTAATGCCATTGCACTTTGCGAAACCGTTTTGTAGAAACTACTTGCGCAAGGTGATGCTATAGTTATCACTCTATCGGAGCATGTTAAAATATTTGCAAATGTCAAGATATATCAGTTTTGTAACTCAACTTCAACCACGGAAGATTTTGAATTTATGTAGTTGAGATCTCTATACCTGAAACAATCGAAAAAATGCACGATACTGTGTTGGACGATTGGAAATAACAATTTTGAAAGACAAAGCCTTCCGCAAGATAAATGCGACATTTGCCCAAAATCATCAACAACTCTAAATGTGTAGTAACTTTGCAATAGTGTTTTGCGTTAACTAAACGCAAAGTATTAATAATTTTTACGCAGTTATGACGGACGAAACTTGGATTTACTATAATACACTAGAGACCTAATAGGGTGACAATAGATATTACGCCTACTTATTGGTTCGACTTAATAAGATAAAAAACAAAATGTTTTATCTACCAGTGCATTTAATTAAGTAAAATTTGTTTTATATTTGGGTCCAGGTCTCATATAATCCGTTAACTAAAATTCTACTACTACTAAGACGATAGCGCCAGTTTGAAATCATAGCTCTGACATTTTGAAAAAAAAAAAGAAATATGAAAACATTATTTTTTTCGGCTACTAACTCTCAGCAGTCTTCTGGCAAAATTTCTTTCTGTCGTTCGGAGTCGACTTTAAACTGTAGGTCGCGGTATCTACTCATGGATAAAAATTAACAAACACAACATGAGTACTGCGTGAAGCTAGGCAGCTTCATACAGGGTTGTAATGGCCACTTATGTATGTATGTGTGTATGTAAAATTATACTGCTGCAATATTGTTCTCAATTTGCATTAAGAACTTCGGACATATGGTTCTAAGCTTAAATAAAATTCCTTCAGAGAAGAAAATGTAAAAACTAAACGTAGAGATTTGACTAAAATGAACAATTCTGGCATTCAGGTCTGTGTAAGCAAAAACAAGGCTTTCATTGGATTGTATAGTAGGGTGCCATGTTATTTGCCTCGGCCAATAATAATTTTCTTATACGATTTTTAGTTATTAAAAAACACGGGCAGTGTTGTTGTAACACTAATGCTTAACTTATCAGTCTGACGTGCTTGTTTTGATTTATTTTTGATTATCAATTTGCCGTCGGCTATGTTAGTATTGTGGGTAACAAACTTTGTAAAACAAAAACAATCACAAAACAAAAAGATTATTCGAGGAGATATATGGAAGACTCAATTATGAGGCGTTTATAAGTTTGAAGTAGTGGAAAAATATGTGTATATTTTACTATTCATATATGTATGTTTGTATACCTGTATAAGTATATTTTTTTTCACACACTTCCACTGTCTGACTAATCTGCAAACAAACGAGTTTTTTTTTTTTTTTTTTTTCTTCTGAACAAAAGTGTTTATTATTTGCTGGAACCTACATATATAGTGAAAGAATTCTGTTTGCACACATGCGTTTAGAAAATGAAGCCTTTCATCAGACAGGGTTTAAAAAGTATTAAATGTTTAGAAATAAATAAATAGAAAGAAATAAAGTGAAGAAGGTAAAACAATTAAAAAGTAAGAAAAAAACTAGCAAACAAATGCTAAAAGTGAAACAATTTACAACTTATTATTTTAACCAATGCCTATACGAATATAGTAGTTATAACGAACAGTTTCGGAGTCAGCAGTGGAAATTATAGGGGGAGCATGCTCCCTATTGTCTTACAAGGCTCGCCAAGTTGGGCAAACCAACACAGACTTCTACAAAAAGATATGATGATCATATCATATAATCGTATTTATTGGCAAATTACGACATTCGATATGAAAACAAATTTGTTTGAAAATTGTTTAAAAAAAAATTTCATTTAAACTTTTATATACAGATTGATGAATAATTGCTTTCAAGCGTACATTAGGCGCTTGTGAAACAAATAAACAAAACTTCAACCGCATTTGTAAATGTCATTCAACTTACTGGTTTTTAACTTGAGCGATACGCTTTTTTTTTTGTGTTCAGCATTTCATAAATATGTAAAATTGATTTGTTTGAAAAAAAAAAAAAAATAGAGATTAACCATTCCATTCTCCATTTACTGGTGTGACGAATGAAAAGATTTATTTTTTTTTTATAAAAATTACAATTTTTATTTCTAACAAGTTCATAAGCACAGCCTATATATGTATGCATATGCCGAGGCAGTAAATCTTTTTATAATTGCTTTAAAAATTTTTATATCCAAACATTAACAGATTTTATAGTTTTTTCTTCTAACTACGAGCTTACAATATAGTTAATATTTTTTGTACAATGTTTTGTATACTGTTTTCTTTTAAATTAAAAAAAAAATTTAAAAAAATTTTATTTTAAAAAAATATTAAAAAAAATGTATTTTAAAAAATAGTGAAAAATAACATTTTTAGGGTACAAATTGGTCTTTGTAAGCTATTTTGGATGCCTAGACACATTCAGATTGTATTGATATGTTCACGAAAGTTGGTTAGATTTACAGTGGCTACAATATTGTAATATATTGTTAGTAAAAATTGCGTAAAAAAATATTGTTAAATTTGCTCAGTAGAGTCTTCACCACATTATTGCCAAACATACATATTTAGTTAAGCTGTTGGCCAAAAACTGAGGACACCTTTTTTTGAGTGATGCAGTGATTTTCAAAATCTTTTGAGGTCGATAAAAAAATTGGTAGTCAATCTCACCACAAAAGATTTTACTAACTTTTGGTAGTACAATCGAACCTATAATTTGGAATCTTTTAATAGAAAAAGATAATATTAAATAGAAAACAGTATTGCAGTAAGAACTCTGATCTACAAAGATTCAAATTTATATGCAGTTTTATTTTATAAGTATAATAATTCAAAGAGATGATCAGATTTCAGCATTAGGAATTTAGAATAATGCCTGTTTTGACCTGTTAATTTCCCATGTTGATAAATAAAAAGTTAATATAAAAAGGTTTGACTACAGCATGTCATTGTTGAACATGTTTGAACGGCATGACATGGCATGGCAATTGCATGATGTGACACTTGTTACCATGTTGTCTATTCGAACATGTGCAGGGCTTCACAGACTTCATATAAGGACAGGTTTGAAATTCTCTTTCTAACAAGTAAAAGTCATACCTTTAAATTCTCAGAATTTTTTTATTAATTTTATTTTTTAATTTCAACAATTTACTTTAGTTTTAACGTTTTTTTTTTTTTTTCTTCGTTTTTCTGCAAGTTATGGAGTTTTATACTCGTTTTATAATTATAGTGCTCAAGAGAAAAGCCATTAACTATTATGCTTTACAATTTTCTTTTCATAAAAAATTTTTTTAAATAACGATTTATTTAAAATTTTAATCGCCTTAAGGTGTGTACAATCTAAGCCTTCTCAAACTCTGAACTTTTAATCGATTACTCTTCATTTCACTTTAGAAATAAATGTTCAAGAACAAACAACTACACCTCTTTTTAAAGTAATTGTTGATTGTTGAACGTTATATGAGAAGAAAGGAAAACAAAAGCAATATTGTTTTAGAGAATTTTTCAACATCCTTTAACAACCAGTTAACCCACACACAAACACACACACACACACATGTACATACCACACTGATTCATAAGTATATGTACAGCAAGAGACAGACATATGCCAACTAAAACAGTAACAACAACAAATATTTTTTTTTCAATTTCACTACAGGCTAAGGACAAAAGGTATTGCAAGTGTGAGTTCAATTCGACCTTATGCGTCCTTGAGCAAATTCATATCAGAAAAGGGAATAGAGCATTTTGTTGTAATATTTCCAACACTATAGCTACAATACTGGTTACAGAAACAATAAATAAAAAGAAATATATTGCAATTTATAATGAAAAAGAATCAAGCCCACAAAAAAAACAGTAAAAAACAGCTGGAATTGTATGTTTGTATTACAGCAACACATAGGCAGACGGATGTAAATAATCCATCTAACCCTGTCAGGATTTTATGAGCTGCTAAATCACTAATAACTGATTTAAAGTTAACTCGAAACTGATGCAGATAGATGAGTTTATATTGAAAGAAGTAAAAAACAAAGATTAAAAAGAGGAAGTTAAAAATTAATTAATGGGTGTTCTCGTTTCTTATCTCAGTTGAATTTGAAGTTTCAGTCAAGATATATTATTTTTGCACTTTATAGTGCCTTTTTTATGTCCCACAAGCTAATTTATAATGAACTAACTTAGTAATCAGATGATAAAGCATCGTGTGTTAAAAACAATTGACAATTTTCTAACTTAACTTATAGACAGATAGTGCCAGCTTATGCAGTATGACTAAGTACCTACCAACTCGTATGACTGTGGGTCAAAATTCATAATCCAATAGTTTACGATTGGATAAAACTTGTGCAAAGTGAGTAACCACTCAGCTATGGCAAATGACTTTGTTTGTTAAGTCACCTCTGATTTATACTAACTGTAACTCAAGTCTCGACAAGGAATGTATGTATGTATGTTGTAGACATTTGAGCCTGAAAATGTTAAAATAACGCATGGCATGATCATTAAAAAAAAACATTTGGCATAACAGCTGATCTACTTTTTTTTTTCTAACACATGATAGGGCTACTGTTGATTTTATCTTCGTTTCCTTTTACTTACAGTTTCTTAAAAATAGAAGTGCTAAAAATGTTTTGTTTTTACACTTTTTTTTACCAGTTCTATAACTCATGTTAAGCAACAATAAAGAGCCTTATTGTTCTTGTAATGTGGTACTGCTTATTGTAATCTCAAAGACACCTTTTAATGAATGCGTGTTGAATTAAGGGAAGGAGAACGAACAGGAAGATGTAAAATAATGCGAAAGGTGCTTCTATTCCTCATACACTAGCTTTTAAGTATTCAAACAAAAACAAACTATAGAAGCTATGCGTCTCTCGTACTGTACATCCCAATTTGAGAGTGTATGTGTGTTCGTTTGTATATGAATGAAAAATTTGGAAATGCAACGTTATACTAACAAAGTCAAGATGTCTCTAATACACAGTGAAATTTATTTTTTGCCTGTTTTTTTGCTTTTTAAGGTTACGAAGAGGTTAAAGGTTACTTACTTGAAAATCAGACAGGAAACAACAGCAACAGAGAATGTTATTTAATGTTAAATGTCTACTTTGTTTTTTTTTTCTAAAATAAAAGGCAAAATACTGACGAAGACTAACAATATCACAAACTGAATAATTTTTGTTTATATAATTCTAAAAAAAACTATTTTATTGTTTAAATAACTTCGCTTTTATAATTTTTTTTTCCACTTTTCAATAGAATTTATTAAACAATAATGTATTTCTGTAACACCTTTTTTATTAAAACTATATACTTTTGTTGTTGAAAAATTTTTTCAATATTTTTTAATTAATTTTGTATTTAAAATTATATATATTTTGATTTTAATTTATTATTTTTTGTCTAACAAAAATTTATATTTTCGCGCTTAATATTTGATATGAGCGCTTTAGCCCGAAAGCGTAAAATACAATGATTTCCTGAATTATTTGCCAATTACATTTAAAACCCACTGACAAATGTTGCTAAAGCTTTTTTGTTATTTAAAGCAAAAGTTGAGAAGCAGCACCAGAGTTGTCTTATTTATTTATAAATTTTTCGTCAAATTCATCTCTAAAAATCGCCAAAATTGCTAAAGAACTTTTTTAAGTTTTCGAAATATAAAAGTAACTTATATGTTATAAAAATAAAAATCTCCACATCGTTAAAATTCATCAAAAATCAAAAAGTTGCCATGAGTACGAGTACATTTTAATCAATTAAAAAAAATTAGTTAGCACCTATGTTAAGACAATGTTTACCATAGAATGCATACTTTATAGGCTATTTAAAGCAATGAAGAAAGAATTTGTATGTCGGCTGTTTATGTAGATTTATATATACATATATAATAGAATATTCTTCTAATACGGAAACATTCATTAATTTAATATTCCTTGAGAAGTTGTAAAAAATGACACATGTGCTGCAAACATGAAGTATTTGCCCGTAATTTAACACATTGAGTGCCATGTGCACCGCCGGCGGTACACACTTTACTTTTATTAGAGTGCCATGTGTACCGCCGGCGGTGCACAGCTACATGTGAATTAAATTAAATACATATATTTTTTGTGGCACTACAGTAATTCTAATAAGTTTTATGTTGTGACACCGGTAACGGTACAAAAAACTCTCATACACAAACAGCGATTTTCACAAATTAATTTTTTATCACAAAAACTTTAATTTGAATCTGTTATTATATGTTGGCACCTTGCGAATATATTTTTATTTTGTATGGTGGCACTCAACGTGTTAATAACCTGGAGAAACCATAGAGAAAGGAAATCTGAAAAGTATATCATTCGATCTGTTTTCAATTTAACCATTCAATAATAAATTACCTGTTTCAAGCTCCAGGTCAAGTTTATTTGCAATTTAATAATCAATATTTCGATAACCTTCGGATATTATATTCTGAATTTAAATAAGCAACAGTATTAAATTTATTAACAAAGCACTGTGCTAACACTAATATGTAATGTAACACTCATATGTATGTAATTAGGCTATTACAACCCTTTTTTTAAATTACGGCCTAGCTTCTCATAACACCCATATTGTGTGCGTCAACTTTTATCCGTTAGTACCAGGACCTACAGTTTAGCGTCGAATCCGAACGACAAGCTAGAGAAACTTGTTCATGGCAATTAGTTACTCTCAGAGCTTTTGCCAAAAGGCTACTAAGAGGTGCTCGCAGAAAGAAATATTTTTTCATATCTTTTTCTTTCAAGATCTCGGAGCTGGGCTTTGTACTGTATTTACAGTGCTTATTAGAATTGTTTACATTGTTATTAATGCTGGTCTGTAAAGCTGCAAGAAAGCGGTATTTTAGTAATTACCGTACTTTTGGAATATAGCGAATTTGGCTTTTTCCCCATTTTTCTCCTAGTATAACTGGCAACAGTGAATAAAAGACAAGAGTAATGAACACATATCTAAAATGTTCCTGAAAGTTAGGCAACATTTAAAATGTTTCTGTTAAAATTTCATATACCGAAACAAATCTTTCATGAATTGATATAAGTATGTAGTCAGTTTGGAGGCTATTCCTAATCAACATACATATAAACCCACAAATCCAATAAAGAAATAAATATGTTAAAACATCTTTTTTAAACAGATAATTCTCTTTAGAAGAAATTAGTTTCTGTTATTAATTATGCCAAAGCAAAATAGGTATTTGATTTTTGTATGTACATATTTATACAACACAAGAATACAATAACTATTGATGCAATTTTAACCATTTTAAATGTATATTATACTCATAAGGTATAATAAATATATTATAAAATTTCATGATTGACATTTGAAATAAAATTAATATACTATAAATTTCCTCTGTTCTTAGTTATTCTATTTTGTTTGTTTGGAGCTTTTACTATTTTTTGTTATGATTTTTTTTTTGTAGAGTAAAAATTAATAAATGTTTATAAACATTTCTAATGCAAACATTTTATTTAGCTTTCATTCAAAAGCAATATTCTCTCAGTAACATTTTCCTGTTTTTTTTTTTATTTTTCTTTTGTTTATGCCGGTTTTTTATGCTCATTTAAAAACTTTTATAGAGTTGCCAACTTTTTTAAAACAAAAAATATGTAAACAAATTTTTATTTTTGTATATTTGTATTTGTATTCACTTTGCTATCTATGGATGAGCAAAAATGTGCTTGAGGTGTAAAAATAATAAAAAATTTACTTTAAGACACCACAAAACTTCAAACCCAAATGGTAAAAAATGGCAAAAAAAAAATAACCACTATTTTATAAAAGCAATTATTTCTTTATTGCTGTAAGTTTCGTTAAAAGCCGTACTACACTATCCTTATCTGATTTGTAAAAAAAAAAAAAATCGTGTGTTAAAAAGTATAATAGGGTGGAATAAAATGGTTACATAAAACGAAACTTTTGCATTAAATATTAAAAAAAAATTGTAGTTTCGCGTTTTTATTTCCTCTCCCAATTTTTGTAAAATAGATCCATAACTGAGCAACTAGTAAACCAGCAATAACATTCCCAGCGGGAAAAGATTGATTACCTTATTTTATAATCAATTATATATTACTTCACAATATATTACTTTTGGAATCGAGAAGGTAATTTCACGTGGCACACAAGTAAATATTGATTACCATGTGTATTCCCACATCTATGAAGAAAGAAGTTATTGTTTTTTTTTTTTTTTTTTCTTTCATTGTTAAAAAAATTCTTTATTTTTTACGCAAAAAAATTTATTTTATTAAAGAATGCAGTTTATGTTTAAATGCGCAGAAGTGCAGACGCAAAATTAATGTATAAGATTAATTAATATGTATTGTAAATAAATAAATAAATAGATAATTATAGCTATTCGGGAATACATGTTTTTCCGTTTACCATTTTTATCACCTATATCATTTCGTATCTTTTTTGTATATATTTTAAAACTTAAATGTTTGCCAAATGTTTTTAATATGAATGTGATAAAATTTGGAGTTTAATAACAAGAGCGCAATTACAGGTGAAATAAAATAGTAAATAGTGAAACGAGTATTACCGATTAGCTACTATTATTTTATTTCTACTATGGGAAATTAATTTAAATTTATTATTGATAATGTAATATATTATAAATACATTAATAATATAATACATTACAAATAATGCATCATAGAATTTATTCCTTCAAATTATTAATAAAAAGTAATTTTATGCATTACCAATAATGAATTCTAATACTTATTACGGGGGGACAGTAAAAGAATTTATTACTTTCGTAGGACATGATCTGTGTAAAGCGTAATGCTTTCCGTAATCAATAGATTATACATTCCTTGTATTACCTCCTCGATTCTCATTGATTACCATTTCCCGCTGGGATTTTGGGCAAACACAAGTTAATTCAAAAACAACCAAATTTATTGCAGGCACAATATTACAAGGAACATAAAAATCGGTTTCTACAGTTTTTCCCTAAATTATAAATTTTAGATTCTGGGTTTGAGGTTTGAGCTTGAGAAAGATCCAAAACTGAATTAAAGTGAAAGAAAGTTGGTAAATAAATTTAGGAAACTATAAACTAATATAAAAAAACAAGCTAGAACATTTTTTTTTTGCTAGGGAAGATTTAAGAAAAAAATATTTTAATCCATAATAACCTTTGGCAACAATGTTTGTTTAATGCTCTCTCATACAAATAAATTTATAAACAGAAGCCGCATTATTTTTCTTTTTCTTTTTTTATTATTATGGCGGTGGTTTAATGTCCGTTGTTGTATGCACGTGTGAGCTATTTAGCCACACGCTTATACACCTCAAGCACATTTTTGCTCATCCATAGATAGCAAAGTGAATACACATACAAACATACACATAAATATGTATCTACATATATGCAAAAGTCCATTTGTTACAAGTCATGTGTACATATACTATGTACACAAGTATGTACGTAATTAATAACAAATCATATACATATGTACACTCATAAAAAATATATCTTTTTTTTATTTCTTATAAGACAAAAGAAAAAGTAATTATGTTTTTAAAATCAATTGAAGTGTGTGTTTGTATGTGAATAAGTTCGTGAATGGAAGTGGTAAATATTTTGAAAAAAATTTAAAAAAACAACGAAAATTATACTTAAATGCCAAGTTATTGCGTTTTGGTTAAAATTTTAAACAACAGCTGCTGTAATACTAACAAATCTTTACAATTAATCATCGAAATATTTTAAAGAGGCTTTTTCACCATCACTTTTAAAAGTATATTACACAGTTTTGTATTTCCCTTAAGCTGGTGTTCTTTTATACGTTTTTTATGTATTTAACATACATACATACATATGTTCAAATATATTTACATCTGTTGTCTTGATATAAAAGGTAACAATTTAAACGGGGAATTCCATTTCTGAAATGGTTTTATTTAGAGAAAAATGGAAATTTTTATAAAATGCATTGGGTTTTTTATCTTAATATGTACATACAGACATACATAAAATATAAAAAGTTTAGAATGATTTTATTTTCTTTTAGAAAAATTGATTTTATTGATTAGACCAACAGGAACCAATATTCCCTTTTAGATATACATAAGTACATACATTAGTTAGACATTTAAGCATGTATTCAAATCTTTTTTTTTATTTTTAGCAAAATAAATTATTTACAGGCATTGTTTAAAACGAAAGACACCAAAAATCTGAGATTTTTTTTACTTCAATTATGTTCAAAGAAAGAAATATGAAAATAAATAGAGCTGAGCTGAGTCTGACATGTGTTGAAAAGACACGGTCATTGTTTTCTTTAAAATCTTTATGAATGTTTGAATAATTTTAAAAGAAAAAAAAAATATTCACTTTTTTTCAAGAAGAAGAAGCAGTTTCTTAAGTTTATTTTTTATGCAAACAAACACTCAAATGGCAAAAAACTAAACGAATTCACTGAAATGAACAAAGCCAGACTTCTCTCAGTTTTCTTTTCTTTTATTTTTTTTATGGCTTTAGCTTATCTGTTCAAACGAACGAGCGTGTGTTGAGTTTCGAAAAAAAATTTTTAAGGCCAGTCAACAACACGTGTAAACAAACGATTGTTTGCCATTTTGCTTGATGTCTACTATATATGCCTCTGAGCCTATTAAGTTTGCTTCTTTTTTTTTGGGGGTCTCTCTTGTTTAGTTTTTTTTATATTTTAGAACTACGCTTATCGATTTAATGGTGCGCATGTGTGTTTGGTGTGTATATACAAGTATGAATGTGTTTGCAAACACTAATTGTTTTGGTCTCATCTGTTCACAAATTTCAAAAAGGTTTGCAAAAAGGGGTCAACGTTTTTTCTTCAAGTAAAACCATTAATGTCTGGAGACCCGAATTCGAATCCCAGAAAGAGTAATAATTTTTGAAATTAATTTTGTTTCGTCAGAAACGCTTTAATCTAATCAAAATTAAATTCTATTAAGAATTTAGATTTTTTTGCAATGAATTTTTTGGTCATCAAAGAAGAAAATGATGTCCGTAAAGGTATAGTACACTAGCCAAAGTGAACATGTTTTCGACTTCAGCTACGGTAGTCTGTCTCATCAGAGTTTTTCGTGTTCTGTACATATTCATGGCAAAACAAACTTTTCTAGACAGTCTTCGTCCACATTATCACAACTTTTCTGAACTCGCATAAAATTTTTGACACGGCCTTTAATAGATGTTGACCTTTAAAGCAGCAGTAGCTGAAATTTGGCATGTATACATGAAATATAAGATGTGCGTCACTATAAAGTGTAACACCCATTTTTCTTAATAACTTTTTTCACCTTTAATCAAAATTATTTTTCTTAATCACAATATCTTTGAAAAATGTGTCAGATTTTAAAATGTATCAGTTTGTCAAATTTGACTTGTTAGTTACTTCACAATGGATAATCAAAGACAAGTGCATACAAAAATTATTCAAATAATTAAAAAAAAAACATATTGGAGTTATACAAAAGTTGCTAGGGAAGTCCACGTGACCAGGCAATGTGTTTCCAGAGAGGTCAAAAAGTTCAACAAAGACCTAAAAATTGAAAGAAAGCTTGGAACAGGTAAAGCAAAACTGGTAACGAACGACGCGAAAGCCAAAAAGGTTGAGAAGCTTTTGCTGGCTCTTCCAAACATTTCTGGTCGCGAAGTGGCCCGGCGCGTGCAATGTTCGGAAAGTTTTGTGCGCCGAGTTAAAGCTAAAGCTGGCCTTAAAACATTTAAAGTCCAAAAAGTTCCGGATAGAAATGCTAAGAAGAATATTGAAGCAAAAAAAGAGCAAAACTCCTCAAAAAAGAATTTTTTTAAAAGTTCGAATGTTGTGTAATGGGTGATGAAACTTACGTTTTTGCAGACTTTGCGCTGCTTCCTGGCCAAGAGTTTTATGTAGCGGATAGTAGAGGCAATGTTTCTGAAGAGTTCCGAACTAAAAAACTATCAAAATTTCCCAAAAAGTTCCTAGTTTGGCAGGCTATTTGTAGCTGCGGCAACAGAAGTGCATCGTTTGTTACATTGGGATCAATAAACTCAGATATTTATATCAAAGAGTGTCTTCAAAAGAGGTTGCTCCCATTTCTAAGACAGCACAACATATCAACATTCTTCTGGCCAGATTTGGCAACATGTCACTACAGTAAAATCGCAATAGACTGGTATAATAAAAATAATGTTATTTTTGTTCCAAAAGAGGCTAACCCACCAAACTGCCCAGAGCTGCGGCCTATTGAAAGATATTGGGCCCTGGTCAAAAGAGAACTAAAGAAGAGTACATCTGTTCCCAAAACCATTACTAGTTTTCGATATAAATGGACAGCTGGTACCAAAAAAATCACCGAAAACACTACAACATTGCTTATGGATGGCATAATGAATAAAATAAAAAATGTTATAAAATTAAATTAATTTTTAAATAAAATAATACAGAATATAAATCTGTAATAAAAATGCAAAATAAAACTGTTTTATTTTTAACTCTAGCTTACTCCAGTCAGTTTTTATTTGACTTTTGATGTGTTACAGTTTATAGTGACGCACATCTTATTTTCTTTTGTTAAGCTTAGCGAGGTTCGTTGGGGTTTAGTTAGTTTCTAATAAATATTAAAAGACAAATTGACACTTTAGGCTCACAACGGTAAACTGTTTTCAATTAAATAAAGTTGTCAAGACGCAAAAAATAAATGAATCTAAATATATAAAATTGAATGTGTGTTTGTTTATTTGTTTGTTTGTTTATTTGTTTCTTTGTTTGTACCTTATAGGAGACCAAACCTCTAGACCGATCTTCCTGAAATTTTCACTGCATTTAACTGGGACTCTGACATGATTAATAGGGTACTTTTTTTACCACGCCCACTTTTACGCCCACTTTTTTAAAATTATGTAATTGCTCCCATATAGTTTTTAACAGATTTACTTCAAATTGTATACACATTATATACTCCAGGTGAGGAAAATTGTATTTGAAAGTTTTAAACATTTTGTTCTCTGTATAAATTTGTTCCTTCCAACGGATTTTTTTTTATTTGGTAGTATATTGCTCTTAATACTGTTAACGTCGCCATATAACTATGAACCACGTCACCGCCGTTAATTTTATTATATAACGAGGGGGTAGCGAAGCACACCGGGCTCAGCTAGTAAGAAATAAATACAAGAAAATAAATTAATTTTTGTTCAATCTAAATCTAATTAAAGCGTTTCTGAACGGAACAAAAATTTATTAAAAAATTGATCACTTTTCCTGGGGCTCGAACCCGAGCCTTCAAATAAATTTTTAAAATTTTAAAACAAAAATATTTTCCAGGCACACGCTTATTTAAAGTGCCAAGTTTCTTTATCTCATTATTAAAGAATGATTAACTTTAAACATGTTTCTTTAAATAAATGACTGTGTCTTTATCAACAAAATATATTATAACCACTTGTATTGATAGCCGGTTATAACTGGACAAGTCGCGAGAGTGATGTTTGATAATTCAATACAATAGCATTTCTACACTCCTGACGACAGTTGTCTGTCGATCGATAACAAAAAATGTATTCAAAACTACACAAAAGAGCAGATGAATAGTTGCATGGGCAAAGAGTAGTGCCAATAAATATACCAAATCGATCGTTATGCATTAAAAATAACAATTTGAAGTAAAAGAAAAAGAGATAAAGAAATCACTGCAAACCCAAACAAATATACCACCAATGAACTGTTGGCAATGTCAAGGTTGCTGCTGTTTTATATGAACAGATGAATTTCTTTAAAAATCACTCTTCTCTTCGTCTTAATCTACAACGATCATTATTTTCTGAATTTGAAAATAGAAGCCAAACAGACGTTATTAAAGAGTATCAAAAAAAAAAATTTAATGTCTCCTTTTGTTTTGTATATCTCTTGTATATAAAAGTTTAACTGATCAAAAAATTAAAATTAAAAAAAAAAATAAATATAATACGATGAGTATTATTAATGCAATACAAAAACCAAAAATTATACGCCAAAAACAAAATAACAAAAAATTAAAAAAAGAAATAATAAAACGCGCGTGCACAATATACAGTCGATGACACAATATTAGAAACTGCCACATATGATATCATATATATAGAAACGTAAGTTTGCACTTATAATTAAATAGTGTGTCAACGTTGTTTCAAGAACAGTATTGTTCACTTACCTTGTTTGATATACATAAACCGTTAAATAAACATGAAAATAACTAGAATGTCATTATTTAGCAAAAAGATAAATACAATTGTCGCACAAAAGTTCCAACGGCCCAGGCTCAAATCCCACCAAAGGTAAAAGATTAAAATTAGTTTGCTGTTGTTTTAAAATTATAATTTAAAATTAAGAGGTCCCCCCACTTCAAGAAGTCCAACTACAAAGAAACCGCTCCCTGGCATTACTATCCATTCCATCTAACCGATGTCAACAAACACAAATGATCAGGAGAAAAGCGCCACCTATTGGGAAGTAGCAGATAACAGCTAAACCCTACCTAGCGAAGGCACTCATCACACAATCAACATGCAACGATGAGGCAATTGCTTTTGATCATTCAAGGCTGAAGGTATAACACTAGCTTTTCAATGATCAATTCACAGCAATTTGTTTCATTCCTAAAGCGCTTAATAATAATATAAGAAAAAATAAATATGTACTGTCGTTTCCAGAAAATTCCAATACATTGTACAGCATTAGTAGGGGTCTACCCCTGAGTATTGGTTTCAATAAAAAAAAATTCTCATGCCCATACAAAATGTGTGAGACCAACCCTAATAGCGCCGCGCTAACGCTTTGCAATTGGAAAATACGATTTTAACAGGGCGTAAAGAAGTGAAGTTACTTGCAAAACAGCTGTTGGTGTTTTCTTCTTTTTTTTACATTTTTATCTG
Source organism: Metopia argyrocephala (assembly GCA_963576795.1). Lineage (NCBI taxonomy): Eukaryota > Metazoa > Arthropoda > Insecta > Diptera > Sarcophagidae > Metopia > Metopia argyrocephala. Next base: position 147,431,466 of record OY756209.1, read on the forward strand.
CCATTTGTTAAGTTATGAAATTTTAGCTACTTTCAGGCCAATGTTATGATTTTTTTTACGAATTTCTTTATTATGGTTATTTAGGGGTTTTTGTCAAACAAGATAATAATAAGCGCAAAATTTTGTTACGCTTAACGCTCTAATTTGGGTTGGTCTGTGTCAAAGAAAAAAAAAATACGTTTTAATAAGAAATATTTTTCAATATTTAATTAATCAAACTTGTACCAGTGGAAAATTAAAACCAAATCGTCATGCGGGAGTTTATGTGCTTTAACCGTCATTTTATATAATTCGAGTTAATGATGCCACTCTAGGTTTTTGACACCAAAACTTTTAAAATCTGCAATCAGTTTTCGGCTATTTAGCTCCGAAACTCGGCGATATATCCGAAAACGGATAGCAGACTGTAAAAATTAGGGGTCCAAAACCTAGTGGCATCATTAACTCTAGATATAGAAAAAATATGAAATGGCGGATAGAGCACATAAACTCCCGCACGACGAAATGTTTTCATAAAATAGCGGTTACGCTTTTTTGTGAAATATGTATTTGTCTAATGTGACCATACCTATAGTAGTAATACAATAGTTTGTATTGCATAACTGCTAGCTTTTGGAACATACGTGCATCTAATGGAAATATTCCTTCGGATGTAAAATGTTATGCCCACTTCATTGATTACAATAATATTTTGGCCATAAGAATTCTCTTCTTGTAAACTTTCTTTTGTGAAGCGCAAACACTTTGAAACTTTTAATGATAAATTATAATTTTATATTACATACTTATTTATAATTACCCAATTCACAAAATGTTATAGTTGTCGTAGATCGGTAGAAACTATGACAAACTACAAATATTGTACATAATGTTGTTGGTAATTTCCATGTCAAAAACTACTACAACATGTACAATTTTGCCTATGTTTCCAAAATGTCGTATCAATACACCAGAGTTGGAAAACTTTTTTTTTTATTTATTTTATAACTATAATCTACAACAATATAACATTTTGTGAATTGGGTAAATATTTTTATTGTAGGAATCTTTTGGTGTTTGTTTATAGAATTTTATAAATCATTTTTTAAGCTAGGAAAGTAAACTGTTTTAATTAATAGTAATTTAATAGACTGAAATAGTAAATAAATTATAACAAATAATGGTGTACAGTTTCTTTTGATGTTCACTGTATGTATATAAGTACATATAGGCGAAATATATTTATTTAAAAATCAAAGAACATTTTCAATGCAAATAAACTTTTCTTGTGAATGCCATAAAAATGTTTAAATAACAATTGACTGAATTGAAAAACAACATCTAGTGTCAGTGACAGTGACGAATAATATTGATCACGTTTAATTTTCCACACTCAATTAAAAAAAACACATTCCTATTAAAAAAATTTCAGAATTTTTTTTTTTTTGTTATTTTCTTCTTAAGTTCTTTATTTAAAATTTAATTTCAGACTACACGATCACATGTATTTAAACATGATTTTTTATTTCGCTTATTTTTTTATATCAATAATTTTGATTTATTTAATATGTAAAATGAGTGTATATAAGCACAAACATCTGTAAAAGATTGAAGTGTTCTTAACTATTTGTAAAAATCTAAAGCCAAGAAAAAGTGTTGGAATTCGAATCTGGGTTGCCTCGCCGGCAGTCTAACACTAGCCCACGCAATCCCTTTAATAACACAAGGGCAATAACAAAATATGTCATGGTATTTATGTCACTGACACAGGGTTGTAAAGGCCAGTTATGTATGTATGTATGTATTTATGTCACTGTATGATTACAGACAGAATGAAAATAACAATATGATATGGAAAATAATGTGAAGCAATAAGTGAAAAATAACGAAAACTAGAAGAGAGAGAGATCAAAAGTATAAACGACGACGAATTCAGATTTTCATCTCCTTTTCCATAAACTCTATCAGTTAATAGGGGTCATAACTTTGTTTTCCCGGATAAGGTTTTCCTAGTCCTTGTCGTCAGTCTACTTCCTTTGCTTTATTACAAAAATAAAAACTTGCATCAATAATAGTTCCATTATTGGTGATTGTTTTATTTTACTTTTTTTTTTGGTTGATGTTTGTTTTTAGTTTATTAACCGCAAATTTAATTACAACAACAATAATAATCACACTGTACTCGTTTACAGCACAATAATTGAAAAAAGTGTTGTTAAGTTTAACGTACGGGTGTTACATACATACATGCACACACACCATACATTCCAAGTACTTTACAAGTTGTCACGTGTGTGAACTTGTGCTAAAAAAATTAATTAACAATTAGAGTTGCCATTGCGACGATATGTTTTTCCTACAAATATTATTTAGAAAGAACCTACCAAAATCCATAGCAATCTTTAAGTTTCATATATACATGGCTAATGCAACAAACAGGGCTTACCGCTTATGCGCTTTTGTTTTTAATTAATAAAGTTTATTTGGAGCAAGTGAAGTAAGAAAAATATATAACGAAATATGGGTAGTTAGGTAGGATCTGAATTCTAAAAACAACAAACAATTAAATGATTAAACAGAACTGGGGCATGACGTTTTTTTCCATACAAATTGACATATAAAAACGCTGGTGAATGGAGTCGTAAAATAGAATCTATTTTATTTTGACAGCGATTTTTCGTATGCTCTCATTTTTAGAAACAGGTTCTCTCAACAATGTTACCACACTTTTATTAAATTTCATACATTTTGTAAACAAACCCATTTGTTTTTTGTTGTTAGAGTAAAGAAAAATACGAACAAAAGAAAATGGAAAAAACGTTTGAAAGTTTAAATATATTAATAAATTTTGGAAATTGGTAAATAAAATGAGTGATATTATAAAAAAAAATAATTGAAAAAATGCGCAAAGATGATTAAATTGTAAAATATAAATTCACTTCTTCGCAAAAACTGTCATAAATTTAATTTTTAATAGTTTAATATACAAGAAATGTAAAAACATTAAATGACAGTTCGTGAAGTTGCGGTCGTCGTTTTAATTTTGAGCATGTTTTCTCTGAGAGTCGTTTTTGCCTGAAGTTGCGGTCGTATTCTGTTCAATCATTTATGATGCTAAACATTTTGAGGATCTTATGTGACTATTTGTCAAAGCTCAAAGTGGTATGTATGTTGCATTGGATGATTGATAAGCAAACCTTACGGGTCTGCCTTCTAACCTTGACTGCAGAAGTTGTGGAAATACTTCTAAAAGGGAGACTATTGACTATTGAATACCATGTCGTTCAACAATGGTATCAAAGTCGCACTTTGTGCTAATTGTAGGTGATTGCATTTTGGTCGACTTGCCATCTAATCCACCTACCAACCTACCTTTAAAAAATTTATTGAATCAATTAAAACAAAATATTGTCTTATTTCGAATGTAGTCGCCGTGGTCTAGTAATTAGTGTGTTGGCTTACTAGTACATGGGCCCTGGGTTCGACTCCAGGCTCTGACATCTTCAAAAAAAGAAATATGAAAAAAATATTTCTTTCGGCGACTACCTCTCAGCAGTCTTCTGGCAAAAGCTCTGAGAGTAATTAATTGCCATGAACAAGCTTCTCAAGTCTGTCGTTCGGAGTCGACATTAAACTGTAGGTCCCGGTACTCATGGATAAAAATTTACACACACAACATGAGTGCCGCGAGAGGCTAGGCCGTAACCTTACACAGGGTTGTAAAGGCCAGTTATGTATGTATGTATGTATTGTCTTATTTCGAATAGTGTCAGGTTTTTCCATATACAGTTAACTGGCGATAACGTGAACTAATTTTTACCAAGAGAGTTTACATTTTCAAGATTGTTCAGATTTGTAATGTCAAATTTCGGACATTCTGTTTACCATTAAAAATAATGTTTTAGTAAAAAAACTGTGAAACTACTATTTCAAACAAATAGTTTATTCATTAAAGAATTAAAAATTGGAGATTTCCCAATTAAACTTAAAAATTAAGATAAAAAAGTAACCAGAAAAAGTGTTCACGTTCTCTCATTTTGTTCCCGTTTGAGAGTAGTGTGTATAAAAAATATGGTTTTCACATTTCTAAGACGTTCAACCTTTCGAGTGTTCACGTTTTCACAAGTTGACTGTAAAATAATAAAATGTTTTCCTTTGTTAGCCTTTTCTTAAATTAAAATTGTTTAAAATTTTCAAAATAAGTATTTGTTTAATCTTTGTAAACAAATCTCGTCTTTATAAGCCTTATTTTTTTCTAACTTTCCCAAAACACAATTATATTATAGGGCAGATGATACAGAAGAACCTACACCCACAGGTTCCTTTTTCTTTTTAAACAAAACGTACTTTTTTGCTTTCCTTTTAACAAAACCTACGTTTTCTGATTATATCAAGCTTCCATTGTTTGACGATTAAAAATAATTATAATCACTTCCAGATTCATGCAGCTTTTTTAAATGGAAGATAAAAATAAATCGCAATTTTCCAAAAATTTAAAATAAACAAAAAAGTACGTTTTGTTTCGCGGCTCCTAAATAATACTCGTAATGAACCGAGTTTATTTGAAAATTTAAAGATTTGTTGCTGGCAACATGTAGCCAAGACAAAAATGTTTATCTGCATTTCTTATTCTCTCTCTCTCTCTCTCTGTTATGTATACAAATCAAGGTAAATTGTTTGCTGAAAAGCATTTAGAAATATTTGCCGTTTTAATAATCAATGTTTTAATAGAAAAACAAAAAATAATAATTATATGCATATACATATTAGTAAATGTAAGTCAAATAGTAAATGTAAATACATATATTTTTATTTAGGTATATAAAAAAAAACCAACAAAAACACACATTAATAGAAACTGTTGACTAAGAAGTATTTCAAAACAGAGATAATGAATGTAAAACGTAACCCAAAAACAAAATGTGTATTTATTTCCTGTTTTAACTTTTAATCGCTGTGCTATAGTAGTTGGTGTTGTTGTCTGCTCACAAAAAAACGTGAATTTAGAACAAACCATTAAAACGTGATCATATTTTTTTATAAAACCCATCTTTTGCAAAAAAAAACAATATTAACAGCTGTGTCCATTAAAAGTTGATTCGGTGTAAAATAAAATTTTTATATACATTTTTTTTTTAATATTTTATCGCTACTAAAAAGAATTAGATTTCGTTTTTTTAATCAGAATTGTATTGTGTAGGTATGCAAAAACGAATATGATTTTTATTTTTATTGTAGAAAAGAAAATATTTAGAACAAACGAACACAATATGGTTCAGGTAATATGCGTTTCTTCTAGGAATACAGTAGACTTGGTATTGGTATCATATGTCTTATTACGGTTGACAAAATCGATGTTGCCAGCATTTTTCTTGAATTTATTACCAAAATATGGAATTACAAGCGCATTGTGGCTGAAAATTTGTTGTCGTTTGTTATTTTTGTAGCAGAATAAAGAAAAAATTTTTCTCTTGCCTTAATTCTATTACAAAAATGTCGTTACATGACGACGACGTTGCCAATTGGAATACGAACTATTATTTTCAGCCACTCTGTAATAAGGCCGATTGAACAGTTTTTAATTTAAGCAAGTGGGTGTGATGAACTTGTTATTTTGAATGAACCATGCAGACCTATAAAAGGCACAAACTACTGTTTACTTTTGTCGAATTTACAATAGGTGACATTAAATAGTATAAGAAAACCATACTGACAGGTAAACTTTCATATTTAAATAACAGCGCTAATGAAAAAAAAATGGCATTTTAGATAACAGGAATGCCCAACTTTGATACCAAATTAGGTAGTTTTGAAGATATAACAGAAAAGCTTAAAGCTTTCCAAAAAGGGAAGAATTGCTATATTAAGATTTTAGTTGCTGCAGATAAATTTTGAGACAATAAATACAGTCTGAATATATGAGTTTTTTTAAAAAATATTTTCCAACACATAGAGTATTAAAAAATCCTGCAAATTAAGAAAAGTTTAACCACAAAGTGCAAAAAACAAAAACAAATTTTTTTTATTTTAATATTAAAATTAGGGGATTTTCTTTTTTCATGTTTTTATTATAAAAGAAAAAAAAAAAAAAACTTGGGTATCTATTATTTTGACCATAGGTGTAATTGTATTTTTTTATATTAAACAGTTCTTCAAATCTTTATAATGAATTTATTCTTGAAGTGAACGGTTCAGTTCATTAGTTCTGCAGACTGTTAATGTTCCGAGTTAACTGTTTTAAAATTTTATATCAATTTGGGCATACATTTCATTTAGTTGGTGTACTCGTATTCACTGATTGATTCCCTTAAAACAACTTCTACAAAAAATACCAGAATGAATATCAATAAGAGAATCAGTAAAAAAAACAATATAAATAATACGAAATCAAATCCGCACCCAACATGCAATTTAAAGTTCAATACTCTTCGGCGATTTGTTTCATTTTTTTATATTGCAACGTGAGACATTCCTTCATTGGCATTCACATTTCGAATGCAAAAGATGCATAACAGACATTCACACTTAAATACGGTTTATATGACATCCCAGCAAACATAAAAGAAGAGTTGATTTTTAATTTAAAATATAATCTGACAAAATTAGCCAAGTAACCAGCTACTGAATTATTTTTATTTTATTTATTTATTTTATTTAAACACTATTCTTTTATACAATTTTTCTTCAAAATTTTAATAGTTATTTTTCATGTATTAAGTTTATATGTATATTGACAGCACTGACTGATACAGCCGGCAAGAATATATAAATTAGCTTAAAAGGGGACTCCATGTATATAGTGGCGTACACAGAGGGAAAAAAGGCGTTCTAAAATTATTAACCAAGGGTATCATATAAGGAACAAATTGTGAACAATAGTTCGTTTATTTTCGGTACCAAATCAAGCTTAATGCGTTATTAAAATAAGAACAAATGGCACAAAATACCATAAGTTAACAAATCAAGAACAACTGGTAGTAAAAACGTGAACAATTGTAAAAAATATCATAAGTTAGTAAAAAAAAAAATTGATACCAACCGTTAACGAAGTAAGCACAAACGGACTTAACTCAATTTTAATACCAAATCGTATCAATTTCGGTAGTTTTCTACCACTTTTTTTTCTGAGTGTATATTTCCCATTTTTCTATAATGACCCTTAATCGATTTTCGATTTTTTTTTTTTTTTCTTGAAAAACGATTTTTTTAAATTCAATTTTGTCAAATCCCAAAATTGCGCTGTTTATACCAATGGTATGGATCGAAAGGAGACTCCATGAAGCACAATTCTTACATAGTGGCATATGTGAACTATTTACCGTTTCTTCAGGAATGACCACTAATCTTCTAGAGAATTCTCATATTTTTCAAAATGCGATTTTTTTAAGACCAAATTTAAGAAATCCCAAAGTACCGCTAGCTAAAGTAGTTATGGAACTTAATAGAGGACTCCATGGACTACCAATCGTATATAGTCATATATTTGTACCAAGTCCTGTTTCTCTTAAATCGGCTCGGTAATTATATCCTTTTGGCATATAACCACTGTTAACGTGTTAACACAGCTCTGTTAATGTAAAATATGGCTGAACTAAATTACTTGGTAAATGTCTTGACTTAACTAGTCGAGTTTATCTTCACACACATAAAAATTTAATAATTTTTTAAGGTATACGACAACTACAAAAATTTTTTAACATGAACTCCCAATATGTACGTAACATATGAAGTGATATTTGGTAAATGTAATTAATAAAACAATGAAAATGTAATTAATAAAATAATAATTTATTTATATCGCTGATACCCTATTTTGTAATATGTCCCAATGTTTATTGGTCAAAGAAAATACCTACTACGAGTAGTAAGCATAGTCAAGAGAACAGAATTGTCTTCCTAAATGATGCGTTGATGGAACTACGACTAAAGCAAATATTTGCCAAAAAAGATATTCATTTTTTATTTTATATCGGCCTTAAAGGAAGTAATTTCTCCTTAAAAAAATAAAATTATTTTCTTAGCAAATAATTTAATTTTTATTAAAATTTTTTATTTATTTATTTTATTATATTATTAATGTTGAATAAAATTGTTTCAAAATAAATAAATGCATAATAAAAAAAATTAAATAAAACAGAAAGAATACAGTTTACACACAATGTGTCTCAAATCAGTTCATATTTGAATTTCTTTTTTAATTCATTTAAACGAATTTAAACTTTATATTGAGCTGGAGATATGCATATTTTTTATATAAAATTTAAAAAAATAAGATGTAAAAAAACGAAATAATTTAATACCTACAATATCATAGTTTCTATTTATTTTATAAGATGAGTGAAAAAATTAAATATAACGGCATTTGCATATTAAATGGTATGGTAGCATTACAACATTCACAATGTTACCAAAATGCCATTAAAAATGTCTATTGTTATTGATTTTATAAATAGTGTTGCCATAAGCGAATATACTGTCAACACCACTTGTTTCCATTCACAATTACTGCCATTTTGTGATTTGTATAAGTCTGTGAACACACGTTGAAAGATTTTTATATGAAAGTATTAGTTTACTAACAAGAGTTTATTAATCTCCCTTCTCTTCCATAATCACTTACTTTCATTTGAAAATCTTTCAATGTGTGTTGTTCTTACCATAAGAAATTTCTTAAAACACCATCTCGTACAACACAGAAGTAAAAGATAATATTGTAAATTTTAAGATAAAGTTTAAACAATAATTTACTGGCAAAATAAATTCTCTATTGAATTATTTGTTGGAAGGCAACAGGAAGCTGGTAATTTTCTTTTTTACTTCGGACATCATGATGTGAGTTAGAAAAAGTATGTATATTTTTTAAAATTGCATAGAAAATAATACATAGTACATGTTTAGTTTTGTGTCTCTATTTAGGCCGTCCTTAATACGAATGGAAAAACTCCAATAGCACGGAATGCTATCACAAATGACAGGATATGGATGTCTTACTGGTCGGAATAAATTTCCCACTGAAAAAGGAAATATACCTATTTGACAATTAAAAAGTTTCTGAGAAATTGTAAACCGAATTATCTTAAATGGTTGAGTATGTTCTGTCAAATGGAATTGAGTGAATTTGTAATCGATTGGTGTTTCAAATGCAAATAATATTGAATTGCACTAATTTTTTAAGTTTTGATAATAAACGAAGATATTTTAATTGTCATTTATGGTCATCGCTACATATTATAGCGATTTGAAATGTAACTCGATTGCAATTCCACTCGTTTTCCGTTTACCGAACATAACCGTTTGACTGTATTTTAATGCATGGCTATCATTTAAATCGGTAGTTTATTTTTTTTTTTATCTTATTCTAAATTGTATTAATTTTCAATACGATTATATTTACATTTTTGCTGGAATTTTATTCATTCATTCCATCCATTTATGCATAACAATTTTACATATTTTTTTTATTTTCTCGTAAATTATTGAGACAAAGAACTACTTGCAAACTACTTATTTCCTTTTATAAGGTATAAAACATCTTTCTCAACGAATCTACGCCCAACAGACACAACCGCACCGGTTTTAGAGATGATCAAAATCTGTAAGTTTTCTACAAAAAACTGCTTTTAATATTTCTTTTTTCTTTTTAGGAATATTTTTCACTAACGGACAAGCGTAACATTCTGAGAACTACGTAATTTCGAGTAGACGATTTAAAATCGTCAAATAGGTGTTAAGCATAATGGAGATTAGAACTAGCAATTTGACAAATTTAAACCTTGTAGAGATTTGCTTCATTGTTTTCTATTTAAAAATAAAAAATATACACTCCATATATTCGGATATGTTCTGCAAAACGAATTCAAGTAAAACTGAATTAAAAGAAATTCCAAACTGCTATAATTTTGAAATGTTAAAGGTTTTTAATACTTTTTTTAATTTCATTCGCTTCGTCGTCAATACTGTAATATCTTTGAATATCAAAAATAGCTTGAGCAATTAAATTTTATTTGTCTTTTAACAAACGCTAGATTTTAAATGCATTCACAAATTAGTTTTTCTGAACATATAGGGCACTGCTACACGTTCAATAAATATCACGATATTGCAAATATCACGTGTAGCATGCAATATTGATTAATCGCGATCCATATCGCAGAATGGCCTAAAATATGAAATCCAGATCGCGGATCGCGTGATAAATATTGAACGTCTAGGATTTTCATTATCTAGATCGCGATACGTTAAATAAATATATATGTAAATAAAACAAAATAAAAGAAAAAAAATTACCGTATTTGCCGGACGATAAGACGCATCGGACCTTAAGACGCACCCCAAAATTGTATCTATAAATTTTTAGAAATAAGTAAGGTTTGGACGATAAGACGCATCGGACCATAAGACGCACCCTGATTTTAGGTCAAATTTTCCGAGTAAAAAGGTGCGTCTTATCGTCCGGCAAATACGGTAGACAAATAAAAAATTTTATTATATTTGTAAAAATAAATAATTTAATAAATTGTAATGGTAATTGTAATTGGTTTTCTCGCGACATTTTTTTAATAACCAATATGCACTGCACAAAAATAACGTAAATACTGACGCGATAAATATTGAACGTGTAGCATACGCCCGTCATCCATCAATCCATTAAAATGGATCGCGATCCAAATATCGCGATATTTACTGAACGTGTAGCAGTGCCCATACGATTACTTCAATATGTTGCCTCCTTTTTAACAGAAAAACTGGAAAGTTTTTAAAGGATTTTAATAAAAATTTTGATTTAACATTTTATTTAATTTATTAAATAAATTTTGTACTGAAATAAATTAATTTATATTTAGTTTTTACATAACAAAAAAAAATTCTGGGGGCAATTTTCTATTCGCAATAATAGTAAATACAAAAATTTTTCGAAAATTCCTAATTTTTTATTAATTCGCAAGTTTTTCGATTTGAATATCGAAATAGAAAATTACTGCCCTGTTTGAGATTTCAAATGTCATATGAAAAAATTAAAAACGATTAAGTATTTGAGAGCATATCGTCGTGCGGGAGTTTATGTGCTCTATCCGCCATTTCATATTTTTTATATACCACGAGTTAATGATGCTACTTTAGGTTTTCAACCACAAATTTTCCATAAACTCCCGCACGACGATATGTAAAACATCTTTTGGCAGATATGGTTTGCAATAATTTTTTTTTCGATCAATTAGTAACAAATAGCGTTGCAGGTAAGTTTAAATTATTTTATTAAAAAACTTTACTCTCGCCCTTGTCATGACCTATTTTTCTCACTTCCTGAGTAAGTATCATCCCCTTAGTACTGGTCAGGGGAAAAAATCTTTTTCATGTCTGGCTAAAATGATAATGCAAGAGTATTTTTTAAAGTTTTTAGATTTTGCTTACGTTGTTTTAAGCCATTCATTTAGTTTAGTATCAATCAAGGCAGTTTTATAAGGTACATGCACTTTTATTTTCAAGTGTATTTTTTGGTCGCATCACTTCCTTTTTTCTTTTGCCTATCAAAGTTTGTTTACTTTCGCTATTATTTCATTTCCCTTGTTTTTATATATCTGTGCATTTTTATTATTTTCTCTTGTATTCTCTTTTTGACAGCTACAGTCATGTAAGAAATAAGCAATTTAATTTGTATAAACGTCATAAATTAGCGATGGTGTCCATTTTTCATTATTGCTTTAGTCCATTTTTTTAACTTTTATTATATAGAAATTTTTTAATTCTCTTAAAATATGCACAATTTGATTGTCATTTAAATGAAAGTGTAAGAAAATTAAAAGGGTTAGTAGGGAAAACTTTTATTTTAACTTATCTACAAGAAAAAAAAATTTCATGAATAGTGCATTTACACCAAACTCAAATCAAGTAAATTTAATTTGAAATCACTTTGAAAATCTATAGTGTTTACACCGACATTTTTTGACAACTAGCAGGATTTTATTTTTACAAAAATAACAACCAATAAAGAAATAAATAAACAAAACAATTTTTTCTTGTTATTTTATATTCAATAAAAAAAAAATAAATAAATAAAACATTTTTTTTTCTTATTTTTCTATATTCAATGAAAAATAATTTAAGTCTTAAATTTATTTTCGTTTTAGTTTTATGAAGCATTTTTTAATTGTCAGTTTCTTAGTCGGAATTTACAATGTAGAAATTGAAAGACACAGGCAGACGAAATTTGTAGAAATAATGACGAAAATGCGAAGAATGTAGTAAACGAATGTTTGTACAGGACATTTTTCCTTTTGCTTTTACACTTTTTGTTGTTTTTACTTCTTCTGTTTGTCTTCTAAGTTCTATTTTAGGCAAGAGCAAAAGAGAATTGAAAAATACCTGCCTTTCAATTTCCACATTGTAAATCCCAACTTACTGTAGTTTTGTATTTTTTAGTACAACTTAGAAAAAATACAGAGTTGCATCGGAAAGTATATTAGATTTCAACAAGATTTTGTCCAAATTAAGTAACGAAGTAGATTTTGTTTTATATGGGAAATCAAGTAAAAAACGACTAGATTTCAATTGAAATCTAGTAATTAGTTGATTTGAGTTTGGTGTAAATGCACTATAAAGAAAAAACTAATTTTTGTTAAACTAAAAGTATTTAAAAAAATACACATTCTAATTTTTATATTGCTGAATATTTATACAACAGTATTAAAAACATTATGCATAAAAAAACATTCCTGGACATTCAGCCATCTACAACAGCTTAGCCGATTTGCAATAACATGCCACAGTGTCATGCCATGACACTGTGTTTGAAACAACATGACATAGCATAGCATCCTTTTTTTAATGACATTTTTACACAAAATGTTCGGTTTTGCATTGTTTTAATATAAAACCACAAACAAGAGAATTAAACATTTCGAAGCAATACATTTCAGTACAATACATTTTCAAATTTAAATTCCACATTTATTTTCTATACGGCAAAAAAAAATTTGTTCAAATTTATATTCCTCTTTTTCCTATTTTAAAAATACTTTAAACATTTTACAACTTACTATTAAATCATAAATCAGTGAGGCCCGAAAAGATCTTTATTGCCAAGTTCACTTTATTATTCCCCTAAACTTGAGGATGATGCTACACAGTTTATATTGTAACACAACAAGGACGCTTGAGCAGAGAAAACTTTTGTCTGTCACGTGCAGGATAATTCGCAAAACTTTTAGTGCTACTTTCACAACAACGACAGACATTGGCGGTCTTGTTAAACAAATATTTCAGGTTCCTATATCTAGTTTTTGAGATGATCATAATCATAATTAACTGAGGCTTGACTATCTAAAAACATATAGATAATGGATACTCTCATTCGTCTACAAATTCCTACATATTTTACACAAATATTCCTCCAATGTAATATTTTAAGCACTATATTGCAAGAGAATTACCAAATCTTTGTAGGTATGTGTATAGGTAGCATCATTATTAAGTTTTAAGATAGGACCACACTAGAAAAATATTTAGCGTAAAAGACGTCACCACTGTTTTATGAAAACAAAAAAATATATATATATCGTCGTGGGGGAGTTTATGTGCTCTATCCGCCAGTTCACATTTTTTATATATCTTGAAATAATGATGCCAACTTTCTTTTGTTTGCGTTAAAATATTAGTTTTTTTTTTTTTTTTGTTTTTTTTTTTTTTTTTTTTTTTGACAGAAGCTCGAGCACTAACGCATGTTATATACTTCTACCTTAAGTGGTAGTAAAATTAACAACAGCTGATTTATAATTTCGGGGCTGTCAATTAGCTTTATCACTGTCTACGAGTACACTGTGGTTTAAACTATACAACAAGTCTTATGGTTTTTCGTATGGTTTTTTGTAGTTTTAGTGTAGAAGAGTAGCAGTGTTATAGTGTAAATTGAAACATGCAATAGTAACATATGCTCTCATTTCTTTTTGAAAATTTTAAAAAAATTAATATATGTATATTGTTTTAATGATTTAAAATTGTTGAACGCAATTTTTTATTTGATTTAAGAAAAATAAAAACAGAATTTTGTTATTTTTTTTTTTTTTTTATTTTGGAATTTATTTTGTCAAAACTGTTGTTTTTATTTTAAATTACCTTATTGTTCTAAACCAAAAATGTAAATATCAAAAGCATGTCGTACGATTTATTTTTTCTCATTTTTAAAAATCTTATATGAAACTCATATTATTTTCTCTGGGGCTATACGTACTACGTCTGTATAGAAATAATATTTCATTTGTTTATTTGATTTTAAACAAATTCAATAAAAATCCAATGACGAAAGAATTTAAAGTTAAAAAAAACACAATATATGACGACGTAAATCGATATAACGACGCAAATCAAAATCTTAATGAACAAAAATGTTGAAAACGTAAACTGTAAAACATATCGACGATGGAATTAAAAAACGCTGTAACTGACAAAACCTTAAATGTTCACCTAAGCCAAAAACTTGCATAAATGTAGAACAAAGAGTCTGGTACTTTTCATTTCACAGACAGCGTAAGTGAATTTATTTTCATCGTAGAAATCTGGGTCCGGGACCAATCGACGCGTATTTTTTTTTTCTGAAAAAATGATGCAAAAAACGTATTTTCGATTTTTTGTCAGTTACAGCGTTCTTTAATTTCATCGTCGATATGTAACTGTGACGATATAGAAAAAAAGACTGAATTGTAAAATTATATGTTTAAATATTCCCAAATTTCGGTAAATTTTACAATAATTATTTACTGCAAATTATCTGTTATTTTAGCAAATTAACACGTTCACGCCGGCACTGCAATTCATGTTTCTTGCCCATAGGCGGTTGCACTGAAAGCTTTTCGTTCTATCGAGCGGGCGCGAACTAAATGTTTCAACGAAAGATTGTCAATTAAATTTGGAATTTTAATTGAATTTTTGTGTTAATTTTTTGGATTAAATTTTATATTATTGAATAATTAATTTTTATTTTATATCATTTATATATTTATGTTATAAGTATTATTTTTGTTATAATTATTATTGAATTATTTATGTTTTCGTTATTGAATTAAATTTATGTTTAAAATACTTAATACAATATTATCTAAGTATATTAAAATTATTATTAAACAATACATATAAATGCTTTAAATGAAAATTTAAAATAAATTTTTAGTGATGTGCACTGCTTGGTAGTACAATCATATGCGTACCACCGGTGGTACGCGCCGCCCGATAAGGCAATTCTGTGCGAGCCACCGGTGGTACGCGCCGGCGTGAACGTGTTAATAATAGACGTTTAATGCGTTACATTAAAACACTCTTATATATCACCGCCTTCCGTACCTCAGAAAAGAGTTTCCCTGTACCGCGTCTAATATAAAGTATTTTTGCAAGAAAATTAAAAAAATTTTTTTTTAGTTTTCTCTACCAGTATAAAAATATTCACCAGCTTCTAAAAATGTAATTGTCCATTGTTTTTTTTTTTTTTTTGTTCGTTTACAATTAGCAGGCGACAAATTACGGCTTTCGATATCAAACGAAATTTCATACAATTTTAAAACAATTTACATAGAAATTTCATTCAATTCGAAATCCGTAATTTGCCCCCAGCTGTTTGTCTTTTTGCCGCCATATTAGGATTACCCATTTTTGTGCTGAAAATAACAATTTTCTATCAGCAAAAGTAAGCAAATCAAGTTTTATTGTGGAATGGCAATACTGTGTGCTAATACTATATGGCCATGTGCGCTGCATAACGCAACGTGGACGAAAAATGTAGTAAAATCAGAATTCGCCAATACACGATTCGTTCGTGTCTTCAGTTAGACGTCTTCTATGAACAGGGGGCAAATTACGGCATTCCATATCGAGCGATATTTCATACAATTTAAAAACAACTTTCATATAAATTTCATTCCAAATCGAATGCCGTAATTTGCCCCCAGGCTGTTACACTACCAAATTTGAGTTTTTTTATTGTTGTTTCCCATGTAAAAAGACGAACGTCTTAAACCATTCGTCCTCTATGAACAGGCTGTAAATTTCTGTGCCCGTGGCTATCTTTTTTTTCACAAGAAATGCGTGTTATAAAAACCAACACAATCTGTCAGTTGTTATGTTTTTTACACAAAAAAAAATTACATTCGCTTTATAGGGACGCAAATTTGCTTGACATACATACATACATATTTGGCCAATATAACCCTGTGTCAGGCTTACGGCCTAGCTTCTCGGGACCTACAGAGTGAAGTCGACTCCGAACGATAGATTTGAGAAGCTTTTTCATGGCAATCTATTACTCTCAGAGCCTTTGCCAGAAGACTGCTGAAAGAAATAATTTTTTAATATTTCTCTTATTCAAGATGTCAGAGCTGAGACAGAGCTGAGCTGCGTGTTCCGCTATCGTCTTAGTAAACCAACACACTAACCACTAGAGCGCGGCGCCTACAATTTTTATTGCAATCTTTGCTTGACGTTAATATTTATACGTGTATTGGAGGCAATTCGTGTTCTAGAAACGGGCTGTAAGTTTGCCTCCGTAAATAGTATTCAAAGTAGGTATTTGAAAATAATAATAAAAAATATTTATTGTGTTCAATTTTCTCATTAATGACAATTTAAATGTTTATCATTAATGTTTTGAAGAGTATTTTTAATAAATATTTCTTAACTTCTCAAACTACAGCAAAGTTGTTTGTAACGGTTCTGAGAATAAAACAAATTCAAACAAGATAAGCTAAAAAATTTTTAACACTTTTTGACAGATCTATGCATCAACTACATACAACACACATACATAGGTACCCATTTCATTCTATTGCTGACAATTCTTAAAATAAAATTCAAAACGTAAAAGTCGTAAAAAAATTTAAAAATTATAAATATTAATGTAGATCGCTTAACGAATTGTATGTTTTTTTGCTTTTCGTTTTACGTTTTTGCCTACTATTTCAATAATAATATTTTCTCTCATGTTCTTTGTTCTCATGAAAAAATACATATTTTTCGTCTTCACAAACTTTCACGAATATTCATTTTCAAAATATTAAAGACTTAAAAATGACGAACAAACTGAAAATAATAAAAAAAAGAAAAATAAAACAACAGACAACAACAACAACAAAAACAATCTACAAAACTCTACTGAGTATTCATATTAAAGTGAATTTATATTTCGAAACCTTAACTCGAACAGAAAACAACAGAAATATCTACAACTACGCCAGTTAAACGAGCACACAAAATATACAAATGGAACAACAACAACAAAAATACTCTAAGTATGCACACAGACACACATTTATACATATACGTCCGTCACACATAGATACATACATACGTACATATATTTAAACAACATACAAACGTATCCAAAAAAAAAACAAAAATACTGAAAATGAAATAAACAAAAAATTACTACAACTATACATACAAACACACTTATTTATACATATTAACACACATACTTATATACATACGTATGTATGTACAGATGTGTGTATACGTACATAAATATAACCTCAAATAGTTGAGATAGAAACTACGTCGAATAAACGTACAATATACAGGCGGCGGTATAGCACAACTCTGAACCAACCCAACTTAACCATACAAACTCTATATTAATGAAAGTGGTGGATAAGGGAGGGGAGAATAACGGGAACATTTTGAGCACACACAAGTTAAAGTATACCGTTTAATAAAATTACAGCAAAGAAACTCTGTATTTTATACACAGATAGTGGCGAATATTAATAATCGGACACATAAATCAAGAGATTTTATATTTCAGAAAACTGCTAAAAGGTAGCCGCAGAAAAATATTTAATTCTATCAAGACGTCAAAGCTGATGTTTGAACACGAAGCTCTCATCGTAGTAAGCCAACACACTATATACTAGACTACGGCGAAATACATAATTTACGACTAATCAGGTTTCCACCGCATGATTTTCAGTGTGATTTTCGAAAATCAAAAATCACATCAGTTTTAAAGTGATTTTATATACATTTGTTGAAAGTCATAAAGTCGTGAAAAAAAAATCACAAGAAGTCATAATAGAAGGAATAGAAATAGAAAAAAATAACAAGCAAAGAACACTGAACACTTGTACTATGATTATTATCATTATTAATATAAATTTTTAATTATTAATTTCCAGAGCTCATGCAAAAATCTTATTGCCTTAAAAAGTGTTTCAACTTAAAAAAAAAAAGTTCTATATTTCGTTTAAAATAAATTCTCGTAACTTTTTTATGAATACCTACGTCACAACGTACAATTCTTTTTTTAATTTTTGACAACAAAGAGCCTATTCTTTACTGCATACATATCTATGCATTATAAAAATACTTATGTTCGTCACTGTACATCAACAAAAAAATAAAAAAAAATAAAAATATTAAAACCAACCAGTAAAACTGAAGTGAAGTGAAAATAACAGAATGGAAAACAAAAACAACAACAACAAAATATAAAAAACACAACGACGATATACACCGACATGTGAGAACTTTTAATATTATTTAAGAGATAATTTTCATGATAACAAATGGACCTGATTACTCGTATTTCAATTCAATTCCAATTCAAAAGAAAAATATAATTATTCCAATACAATACACTGCATGAGTAGGGGTTTACCCGTGAGTATTAGTCTTCAAAAAAAATTAGGGCAACTTTTTCCGAATTATTCATAATAAAGCTATAAGATAGCTAAAGCGTTTCTTTATTGAAAATTTTAGCGTATCTTACAACTGTGTTGTAATTGTGTTGATTCACTCATGCATACAAATGCACATACATAAGTGGCCACTACAACTCAGTTTCAGTGTTACTGCTTGGCTTTACGCAGCACCCATGTTAATTGATATGTGGTTTCTTTCCCAAAAACAAACGCTGATCACTCACATTTAACATCTACTGGCAGATGGGGCAATCCCAATGTTCAAGGGCGAAGGTATAGCACTGGCTTTTGAGTGATCAACAGACAGCAACTTGTCTCATTGACATAAGGCGCTTAACATCTTCACATCTATCTTTATGTTCAACATTCCAATACAACGCACTGCATGAGTAGGGGTTTAGCCCTGAGAAATCAAGCTAACTTTTTCCGAAATATTCCTAATAACGCTATAACCCAGCAGAAAATTTTTCAAATTTGGAAGCAATAAATAAAATTGTAAGCAATATTGGAAGCATTATATTGTTTTTTATACATTAAAGATTCCAAATATGTCATAGGGAAAGGTATTATTTTTAATTTTTTGTACTATTTGCTTACTGGTTGCAATAAATTAGCATTTCTATTGCATTTTAGCGGCTCATTTCATATAAAAATCATGCATTATTGATGCGCATGTGTAAGTGATTGTTCACAATGCTTATTGATAAGCACTAATTTCCGCTGGGAAGTAACTAAAACGTTTCTTTATATCACAGGGATCTTTAATGTGTTTAATTACTTAGTAACAGTATTTCCGGGGTAGGTACAGTAGTTGTCCAGGGTCGACGAGAATTTATTTAGTCCACCAGATTAAATGAAAATAAGTACACCAGATTTCAGCAAACAGTAGAATTTATAGTATTAATTTATTTTAAATTCAAAATGTATAGATTCGAATATTTCACAATATTTATTTTAATTTAAAATATATTATTAAAAAAAATAGAGGCGTAATTAGATCGGCCTTAAAAAAAATGAAAAAAAAAGGAAAGTATATTAAAAAAACAAGTGACGCAGGTTACCCGTGCACCGTGTGTAGCGTTAGGCGGCCAGTCCAGAAACCATAGAAACTGAGGCAAAAATTTTACAAACTGACATAACTTTTTCATTTCTTCAAAAATAAGAATTTTAAGCGCACACCTCTCGTAAGCGGACAAATTTTAAATTCCATTAAGTGTGTGTTATTATATATTTGTCGTTTTCCTGACACGAAGCTTAATTCTTTTTAATTATCACAACGGGCCGCTATGCGTGCTCAAGTGTGCCTTGTTAGTGCAAGGCTGCTACTTCCTCCTATCCTAAGTTTATACTGTTTTCCCACAAATACGCTTTGTATGCAAAAGGGAATATGGCGGAGACTTTTTGAAATTTATCAGAAACAACTCTAGGTAACATAAACTCTTCAAAACAGTCTCTTATATTAAACTGTTTTTAATCATCACTTGTAACATATTGTATAGTGTAGGGTATTTAATAACAACGAAAAAATTAACCAACCCAATATAATGAAAAAAGAAATAACTCTGAAAATAACATAAAAGCCAGCAAAAAAAAAAAAAAAATGGTAAAATATTGTAAAAAAAAAGCAGTTCCACATTAAGTTGAGTCGAGCAACAAACACAGCATAGCATAAGCAAGCTACGACAACATTGAGCCAACGAACGAACGAAATTTTTTTGTATATGTAGTATCTATGCGATACTGTATGTACACACACTCACATACATACATACAGTAAGGGACAAAATTGTTCACAAAAATACTAAAATTTATAATATATCCAAAAAAGTATGTTTTATTCAAATATATTTTAATTTTTTTACCTATATAGAATAATGTACATCTAAAAAACCTAAAAAGAACAAAATTTTAAAAGAATGTGTGTTAAGAGTAAAAAAAATAAATATTAATTTAAAAATTCACATGTGCACAATTATGACCGTTGTTGAATATTGCATTGATTTTAGGTCCTAATATTTGGTATGTACACCATTTGCTTTTTTAACTGCCTTAATTCTTTTTGGCATACTTTTCACTAAATTCGTCAAGACATTAGGGTCAATATTTTCCCAAGCTTCAACAGCACGCTTCCAGAGTTCGTCTACGGTCTTTGGAGGGTCTTTTTGAGCAAAAATTTTTCTCTTTAATATGGACCACAGGTGTTCTATCGGGTTTAGATCCGGCGACTGAGGAGGCCAATCCAAAAGCTTGATCCCATTTTCTTCAAACCAACGTTTTGTTATCTTCGCGGTATGCTTAGGATCGTTGTCCTGCATAAAGATGCTATTCTGTCCCGGATCCAAACCAAATATGTCGAGACTTGGAATGTATGAGTCTTCTAAAATGTCTATATAATCTTTAGCACACATTTTGCCTCTAATTCGGCGAAGTACTCCAAGTTGATTCCCGCGAAAACAGCCCCAAGCCATTAATGAGCCAACTCCAAATTTAATTTAAGACGCCTAGAGTTCGCGAAATAATATGAAATATTCACTTTTGAAGACTGGATGAGTGTAAGATGGTCCGATGAAACAAAAATTAATAGAATCGGGTCAGACGGACGACAATGGACATGGGTGGATAAAAGTGTTGGTGTCAAAGAAAGAAATATTTGACAAACACTTAAATTTGGAGGTGGCTCATTAATGGCTTGGGGCTGTTTTCGCGGGAATCAACTTGGAGTACTTCGCCGAATTAGAGGCAAAATGTGTGCTAAAGATTATATAGACATTTTAGAAGACTCATACATTCCAAGTCTCGACATATTTGGTTTGGATCCGGGACAGAATAGCATCTTTATGCAGGACAACGATCCTAAGCATACCGCGAAGATAACAAAACGTTGGTTTGAAGAAAATGGGATCAAGCTTTTGGATTGGCCTCCTCAGTCGCCGGATCTAAACCCGATAGAACACCTGTGGTCCATATTAAAGAGAAAAATTTTTGCTCAAAAAGACCCTCCAAAGACCGTAGACGAACTCTGGGAGCGTGCTGTTGAAGCTTGGGAAAGTATTGACTCTAATGTCTTGACGAATTTAGTGAAAAGTATGCCAAAAAGAATTAAGGCAGTTAAAAAAGCAAATGGTGTACATACCAAATATTAGGACCTAAAATCAATGGAATATTCAACAACGGTCATAATTGTGCACATGTGAATTTTTAAATTAATATTTATTTTTTTTACTCTTAACACACATTCTTTTAAAATTATGTTCTTTTTAGGTTTTTTAGATGTACATTATTCTATATAGGTAAAAAAAATTAAAATATATTTGAATAAAACATACTTTTTTGGATATATTATAAATTTTAGTATTTTTGTGAACAATTTTGTCCCTTACTGTACGTATACCTTAGGTTACATGCATACAGCCATATAAAATTTATAAAGTGGTAGCAACCACATAGAGTTGCCAATTTATTTTATATTCCATAGTAACAGAAAATATTTTATTAATATATGGCAGATAATTAATAAAATAAAACGTAAAACGTAAAGAATTTAAAAATGAAGAACTACAGCAAAGTTTGGTTCTATCTTCTATTTCGTTTCTTATCTATCCATTGTATGTATTTTATCAAATTCCCATCAATTCTTGTGCGAATGACAGCCAGCAACAGTAGAATTTAATTGTTGATCAAAACTTTGAATGGATTAGAGGGGGCGAAAAGGAATCAAATGAATGACACAATCATTCATTGCTCTCGAAAAGACAAAATTTACTAATTCAGAACATTTTAATATTTATTAATTCTTTGAATAATACAATATAATATTAAATTATATTCTAATTAATTATAAGGAGCAGAGTAACAAAGATCATAAGCACCAGTGCAGTGTCGCAGTGCAGAATCTTTGGTGGGAAACGAACTTTCAACCTTCGCAATAGCAGTGAAGAACACTACCCAAAAGACCAGACCATTTTAAAAAATTTTGATTTAAAATAGAGCTACAATAACCGTAAATGATAGCAATATCAGCGTGATCGGTTTCATTACACTTAAGAACCACTTGTTTGTTATTATAAGTAATGTAAATACTTACGTACATATGTAGATACGTAAGTATATGAAATAACCGTACGTTACATCGTTAAGAGCGGTTACAATTGTACAATGTAAGTCAAGTGTCTTACTGTAAACGCACCTAAAAGTAAAAATTTGTTTTCCAACATCTATACGTTAGATACGTTGCCAATTTTCGGAGTATTTTGCTTTAGGCAAATACACGACTTCAACTTTTTTGACAGACGTGCGAAACGCACAAATGGCGCAACTTTACCTGTCATGACAGTGAAGAAATCTTAATTTTTTTTTTTTGAGACCAATACTCAGGGGTAAGCCCTTACTAAATGCAGTGCATTGTATTGGAATTTTTGGAAAGGACAGTACATTTATGACAGAACATAAATTTTTGTTTTTCTTATATTACTATTAAGCGCCTTAGGAACGAGACAAATTGCTGTGAATTGATCATTCAAAAGCCAGTGTTATACCTTCACCCTTGAATGATCAACAGCAATTGCCTCATCGTTGCATATTGATTGTGTGGTGAGTGTCTTTACTAAGTAGGTTTAGCTGTTATCTGCTACTTCCCAATAGGTGGCGGTTTTCTCCTGATCATTTCTTTTTTGATGACTTTGGTTAAGGAGGAATAGAGTGGAATGTCGGCGAGCGGTTTATTTGTAGACGGTCTTCTTGAAGGGAGGAGGGGGGGACCTCTTATTTTTAAATTATAACTTTGCAAAAACCGCAAACAAACTTTTTCATTTTTCACCTTTGTGCGAGCGCTCTAACCAGTATACCATGCACCCATGATTCAATTTAGATTTTAACTGAGTTATGAAAATTGCTGTTCACACACGAGTATAGCGCAATTACTTTAACTCTACTTGCAATTATCAGCTGAAAGTATTTTAAATATTGAAAAATAAGCTTGAGTTTGCAATTTTGGCATAAAATGGATAAATCTTTGGATTTGAGAAAAAAAATATTTCCAGTTTTTACATGAAATATAGAAATGTTTATTTAAAATATATATTTATTAAAAATTTTATTAAATTCATCTGCCTGTATTAAATTACTGCTTTATTTTCAATCACAATTCAATTCGGCATTGCCAATTCGCAATGAACTATTCACTAAATTTACTTCACATACAGGGTTGCATTTGTAACTTGAGTCAATTCATAGTGCAATTAATTACTAATTGTGTAGTTAATTAAATTATTATACAGTAAATTAAGTTTAATTGAAGGCTTATTTTAGCTAAAATTCCTTAATTTTAAACGATTTGTACATATTGTGGGTTAATAACGCCAAATGGTCCTGCGCAGTTGTCATACAGTGGTCTATTGTGTTCAAGCACTGTCAATCTCCAATTTATAAACCAATATTTGAGGTGTACAGACCTGAACTGGGTTAAAATAAATTATTCAAAGTACGGTCGCAAAACTGGCCGTCCTAACGTATAGACGGCGGCAGTAGTTCAAAACAAATTACATTAGTGAATAGTCCTTACCTTATAAAACATACATCTATGGATGTATATATTGGATTAAGGGGGTTTTTTTTAAATCAAGTCATATAAATACTTTTTTAAACCTATTTCCAAATCATCTAATTAATAAGAAATTACTTTTTTCCAACATAAGGTCAAGTTTATATTTAAATTTATAATCAATATTTTGATATCCTTTGGATAACAACTTCAGGAATATAATAATAAATATAAACAGAAAAAAATAAAAAATCAACTGAAACCATTGATTATTAATTTAAAAATAAACTTGAACTTGAGTTTAGAAAAAGTAATTTCTGTTTTTTTTTTTTTTTTTTTTTTTTGCATAAAAACAAATTAAAAGAATTCATTTGTTAGTTTAAATCCAAATTTACTCTCGAATAAAAGAAAACTTTAATCGAATAAATTTGAATTCAATGACAAATTTACTATGAATTAGAGATTAATTGTCAATTGTTTTTTAATAATTCTTTCGAATTCATCAAAGTTACTCCATATGCGCTTGAAAATAAACCCTTTTTATTTTAAACCCACATTTAATTTTTGTTTCCTCTTTTTTTTTTCATTGTAAACTGAAATTTTTCTGCTCTTTTTAACAATATTCCATGAAAAATCCTGGGAAACCCTGTAACCAAGAACAACCTTAAGTGTACGAACATAACAAACAAGGAATAGGAATAAAGGCACAAAACTAACCAACTTACCCAAGCAGCAACCATCTATCCATCCATCCATTTACCCTGCGTCATTGACGTAAGTATATATGTATGCACGTTCTTACGTACGACAGCCGTCCCCAGTTTTACAGATAGAATGAACAAACGTCGGTCTCATCAACCAACTAAGCCAGGCAGCCATTCCAGACCAGCCAGCAAACAACTTTAGTAGAGCCATTGTACAAACGAGCATTAATGTTGATTCTTTTTTATTTTTCATTTTAGATTTTTTTTTTATTGTTATTATTTTCCTCTTCATTTTTATTTTATTTTTTTTTTTTTATAATCAGAGCACACAAATGAAAAACTTACTTAAAGTAAGCGCACAGTGGGTGAGAACATCTAGGAGTGTGTCCTTCAAATTCATACTAATTTTAATTAAAATTATTAAATTGAACACTTCAAAGAGAAAAATAGATTTTTGGAATAAAATTATGCTAAGTGTTTTAGGGATACGCACACAATAACCTGCAACATGATGGTAAAGCTGGCGAACATTAGGACTACTTATTGGGTTGATTTAATAAGAGTTTAAAAACAATGTAAAGCTCTGACATCTTGAAAGAAAAAAATATAAAAAAATATTTCTTGCGGCCACTACCTCTTAGCAGTCTTCTGGCAAAAGCTCTGAGAGTAACTGATTGGTTCCGGTACTCATGGATAAAAATTGACGCTCACAATATGGATACTGTGAGAGGATAGCCAGCAAAGAGAAAAAGAGTTGTAATGGCCAATTAATCGTATGTATGTACATATGTATGTATAACAACGTACATATTTAGTCAGGAACGAAGTTTATTTGTATCAGAACGAGGCACACTTCTCTAGTTTTCATAGCAAAATGAATAAATTAAATCACAAATTGCAGTCTCAGGCTGAGATTTAATTTTTATATATTCTGACTCCTTCTTCTTCTTCTTTTGTAAATGTCGATACAACTTTTTTCATTTAATTTTCTAAAAGAAATTCCTCTTCTTCAGAGTTTTCATCAATCACTCCACTATACTCATCATCCGATTGATGTCTTGACGACTCCTTTAGCTCAGCAATAATTATTTTTGAGTTTCATACATAGAAACTGTATTTACTATGTAGTAGCATTGGCCGTAATATGGTCACTACTTCTCAAAATTAAAATCTGTCTTCATATAGTCGAAAACTAAAATTTTAGTTACATGTGCAGAAAGTATACTTTCATTTCAAAAATTTTTAATTTTGTATTAATTTTCAAAAATACAAAACAACTTTTTAATAATTTGTTAGTTTTTGTCAATTTGCAAGAATAGAAAACCACGGGTTAAGAATGGGAGAAGACGAATGGGATTTAAGACCTTCGCCTCTTTAAATGAGAAACAAAAAAAAAACAAACACTCAAATTTGTTAGTTTTTTCATACAAAAAGTCGAACGTCTTAAACCATTCGTCTTCTATATGACCAGGCTATACGCCATGCGCCTATTTTCCCGTTAGATGGCGTAGATTCCTCTATATTTGAGAGAAAATAAAGAGAGAAATACAAGATTGTGTCACTGTTATACACTACACATTAAAAAGAAAATTCAAATTTTGTGTGCGTGATGACATAATCTTTAGTTCTATCATTCTGGACCACGGGTAAAGTGCAGTAAAATGAGAAAAATTTAAATTATTTTCTTAAAATCGTTCTTATTTACTACCCATTTTTCAGTACAAGAAAAGATTTCTGATAAAATTAGAAGCCCGCAGTAAGGTACGTCAAACAGAGCTAATGTTAAGTGAAAGTGAAAAAAGCGTCGAAGGCTTGATTTAATTGGATCATATATTTAGTGCCAAATATAATAAATCTGATTTTGAGCTTAAGTTATACATACATAATTGGCCATTACAACCCTGTGTCAGGGTTACGGCGCAAACTGGTTCGGCTTCATACATTTTTGTGCAAAAAATATAAGGAGTGGACCTGGAAACTTGAAAGTTGGCACAGAGTATTATATTGACTAAATTAAGAAAATAAAATAGTTTCATGAAAATCTGCCACACCCATCGCCTACCGCCCATACAAACAAAATGGATATTTTCACATAAAACCCTTCGTATAAAAGCAAAAGTCTTTAAATTTAGTACATATACTTCTTAGAAAAGTCAAAAGACGCATACCAAGTTTCATTGAAATCTGCCACGCTAATCGCACCGTCTTGTACTCTGTGAAGGCGCTATTTTGTTGACTAAAATTCGATTTTTTAAAACTCTTTTTTACAAATCAAATAATTCCGTTCCAAAGAAGAGTGTTTCACTGAGAGAAATTCATAATTTATTTGGTTAAAAAGAAATATTTTGTCTTAGAAAAAGTCTACTGAAGTCACTTAAATATTTTAAAACGAAAACTGAGGAAAATTTTTACACAGTTCAGTAGCTTGTATATGTCAGATATTTTCATTGATAACTTTTCAATGCAGTTTTTATTGAAATACAGCACTTCCTTTATAATTCGTAGAAAAAGTTGTTTAGATTGCGTATGAAGTGCAGGAGATATGACCGAATTAAAATTGCCTTCTAAGCCTCACAATTTGCAGTTTTTCTTTTAAATAAAAGATAGGTCTGGTTATATTCACCTTATTACTGAAACCGAATGAACCCTAAAAGCCTATTCTTTGAATTTACCCAAAAAAGTTCACAAGTTTTTACAGATCGTTAAACAAACTTATGAATTTTCTTAAAATGGCCGGGTAAACTGGAGACAAGTTTTAATAAAATAAGTTGCATAATCTTAGGATTGTACTTTTTAATACCATCGCTATAATAAATTATGAAAAATTTTTATATTTTTATGTCTCTTTAAAATTTAAAGTTTATTTCCGAACGTATACTACTGTGTAGAAAATAGCGTTCGTAACTTAAATGAACGTAAATGTCAAGACAGACCAGAATATTAAGAAGAAGAACAAGCACAAAAATGAAAAAAAAATAACTAGAAGAAGAAGAAGTACAACCTGAACCAGAACAAAAAAAAAATTACATACAACGCTGTAATATTCCCCCTTCAATTTAAGTTGTTTTTTTTTTTTTCTTTATTTTATTTTTTCCCTCTTAATACTGCTGTGCTGTGTTCTATGCTTTTAAAGGAGGAAATACCATCATTCTCTTCAAAGCGCAGAACAAATAAATGAACAAACTGATGAGGGATAGAACGAAAGAACATATTTTATTATTATGAAGACGACCGTCCGACCGAACGAACCAAAAGACTCAGCTAAAACAACAAATGGAAGTGGATAATGAAAAATAGTATATGGAAGAAAAAGAAGGCAGGGAACTTTCTTATACAACATTTTATATTTTCGTACTGAAAAAACCAGAATAAAAATTTTTTTTTGTATTTCATAGCAGGCAAGCCAAGCAAAGCAGTTGTTTTTAAACGATGACGGCTGACGGGTAGAAATCTAGAAAAACAACAAATACATACAAATATTCTGGCATTAGCACAAAACAAAGGCAGATAAACAAAAAAAATACACAACTGATCCCCTCCCTGCTCTCACACTCATTCTCTTACTCAACATCGCAATCAACGAACAAATGGTTGAATGACTGACTGACTAACGAAATGTTTAACCATCATACTTGCAGCTCTGTTGGCTTAGTGAGACATAAGGTTGGTCTGTCGTTTGGCCAGTCGACTGTCTGTTGTTTTGTTTGTATTTCTATACTCCATGAGTTACTTTGTTGTTATTGTTGGGTTTGTAATTTTTTACAACAAATTTATTTCGTTTTTTCTTTTTGTTTTTCTATGCTTTCTCTGTTGAATTTTATATTGATGCGCAGTTTACTTCGTTCCCATTTAAGAGAGAATGTATGTGGCTGTTTGTGAGTGTGTTTGTGCATAAACACATCCATGCCTGCATGTGTAAGTATTATTATCTCGTTGTTTTCCATTTTCTCGTTTTACATATTTATTAGACGATGATGATGTTTCATGAATGTGCCATGAAAGAGAAGACTTTTTTTGAATGTAATTTGTGTTCGTAAAGCTTTCTTGCTAGAAAAGCGCATTCTGTTTAGGAAAAAATAAAGCATTGCGGCAAAAGAAGCAATTTTCCGATCGATATGCAAAAGGTCGTCTGACTACCAACCAATACCAATACAGATAAAAAATATGCTGACAGGTTGGCTGTTAGTTAGTTGACCAACTATGCGGATAAATGATATTTTTGAAGCAACAAGAGAACGATATTCGCCCTTAATATTCTGAATAAATCGTACAATTCAAAGATCATGAATTAAATAATCTTTAAATGGGTATTTAAATTAAAGCAATACCTACATAAGTAGGTATATGTTTAATTACCTCTAAGGTTTTTGTTGATTTTATTGTTTATTAATTAAATTTAAACTTTATTTTGAGCTTTAGTTCTATTATTATTTTTTGTTTGATTATATCGTTACTCCTTTGCGTAGTAGCTACGTCAGTAATTAACGAAAATAATTTCTGACGAAGCCAAGCAAATTTAAATTTAATTATTGTATGTTTTGTTCAATATTAAATAAACAATTTTTATCATGCAATCTCAAGCTTTGCTGTCACAAGAATTATAAAAATTTTGTGCAAGCTGTTGTATAATTACTATATCGGCTTTAAGATCCTAAAACTGGTATTGTTTTTAAGAAGTCTTAAGACAGATACAATAACTATATAATAGATTTGCACAATAAAGATTAACGGCCGTATGATGAAAAGTTAGCAACTCGCTAGCATATGGGACAAAAAACTGGCAAGTTTATCACCCACTATAGATTGATATTTTTAAAACTTTTCATAACTCCTATTTGATAACTAATCAAAGAATGCAAAAAATTAAATACCTTCTACGCTTGAGCAGAAACATTCACGTATAGCAGGGATGAGTGACACGCGGCCCGCGAGCCGCTTGCCGCTCTTTCAACCTATTTATGCGGCCCGCCAAACAATTGTTGCTGCTTCTCAAAAATACACATAATATATAGACACATTAATCAACGAATTTCAATTACAAAGAAACTGAGAAGAGAGCAGTTTCCATGAAAATGTTTTCCTAACCATTAATTATCGATGTGGATACAGTTCCCGAAGACTTTCAAAGGGAAGTGATGGACATGCAGAATAATATTGATGTAAAAAATGTATTTCTCTCAGTAAACATCGAGAAAGTTTATAAATCCGACCACCGACCAATTACCACCGATCAAGACTGAGTAATGCACGATTAGAAACTTGTGTATGTCTACCTACCTCATCAATTCCGGCTGATATTGATCAGGTTGTATCGAAAAAACAGTGCCAAATTTCTCATTAAAAATTTCAAGCAAATACTTTTTTTTTTTGGCATTAAATTTTATACTTTTTAATTCTAATTTTCATTATAAATAAAGTTTTGTAAATTATTAGTATTTATGTGCGGCCCGCCAAAAAATTTTAAAATTTATAAGTGGCCCGTCGATTAAAAAGGTTGCTCACCCCTGACGTATAGGAATGACAAACTTAGGCACTGTGTACAACGACCTGCTAATTTTTTATTATAAAAAAGGCTGTAAATAAGTGATTCCAATTAGGAATTCAGAACTAAATGATTGTTAATTTTGTGAAATTATACATAAACCATAAAATGTATAATAAACCCAAATAAAAGATGGAGTTTATTTATCACAAGAGCTCTAACCGAAATTTTGTAATTGAAGTTAAAAAACGTTCGTATTTTGCTGAGGTGCAGAGTCAGTCATTTTACCGGACGTTGACAAAGTTATTTTCAGAAACTGATCATATGTTACTTACTTTAAACTTTGATACAATATTTGAGTTTAGAGTAAATACTAGAAACAACTGTGCTACTGATAACGTTTACCGATAGCTCGAATATGGGCACAGATTCAGATTTTTAGTTTGATGGTTAGTGATTAGGGCGCTGTGTATTCAGATTCAGAATGTTAATATTAATTCCGAGTTTTGCAGAAGGAATTAGGCCGCACTAAAATTTGGCTCTTGCAAAAGAGCACATGCAAAACCCTTTGGTGAGGTTATTGAAAATTTTTAATGAATAAGAGTGGACCTCGTATCAGTCTTCTGGCAAAGTAAGACCATCAACAAAGAAACCGCTCTCCGACATTCCACTCTATTCCACCTTCACCAGTGTCAACGAAAAAGGAATGATCAGGAAATAAAAAGCGCCACCTATTGGGAAGTAGCAGATAACAGCTAAACCTACCTAGCGAAGGCACACTCACCACACAATCAACATGCAACGATGAGGCAATTGCTGTTGATCATTCAAGGGTGAAGGTATAACACTGGCCTTTGAATGATCAATTCACAGCAATTTGTCTCATTCCTAAGGCGCTTAATAATAATATATGTACTGTCCTTTGCAAATTTCCAATACAATGTACAGCATTCAGTAGGGGTTTACCCCTGAGTATTGGTCTCAAATAAAAAAAATGTATTGCCATGAAAAAGCTTCTCAAATCTGTCATTCGGAGTCGACTTTAAACTGTAGGTCCCGGTACTCATGGATGAAAATTAACACACACAACATGAGTGCTGCGAGAAGCTAGGCTGTAACCCTGACACAGGGTTGTAATGGCCAATTATGTAAATTATATTATACTTAAAAGGATAATACATGGTTAAAAAAACTAGTTGGAACAAATTTGTAAAATTCATAGGGTATACCTGCTTTATAAGGTGATTCGTTTTGCTTTAAACTTCTTACAACAGATACAATCTCACAAGGCTTAAGTAGAGAATAGAGAATATAAGAACTGCGTGCTTATGCACAACTAAGTTGTTCATTTCGGCATAAAAATTAGGTTTAAAGTTTTCATTTTTACATAGACATATGTATGTATGTATGTATGTATGTATGTATATAAAGTAAGTACATATCGTCACAATAATTAAAGAACGCTGTAACTGACAAAAATCGAAAATACGTTTTTTTCATAATTTTTATCAGAAAAAAATACGCGTCGATTGGTCCCGGTCCCAGATTTCTGCGATGAAAATAAATTCACTTACGCCGTCTGCGTTTTGAAAAATACCAGGGTCTTTGTTCTACTTTCATACAGGTTTTTTGGCTCTGGTGAACAATTAAGGTTTTGTCAGTTACAGCGTTCTTTAATTCCATCGACGATATGTACACTTTTATGTACATACACATCTGCATATGCAATTATAAGGAAATTAATAATGTTCTCCTAAAAAATGCACATTATCTGGAGTCAATCAATAAATTTTCTTTAAATAATTATATATAAGTACGTATATGTATGTATAAATTAACAAATAGGCCTCAATATAAAATGCATAAAGTAAATAAGAATAAATACATAAAATGTGTAAGTATATTTAAAATATATTATATATACATACATATATGTATACTTATATAGATAATTAAAATCCGTAATTTATTTGTAAATCAAAAATGTATAAACAAAATATTAATTTCGTTAAACTTAAAAGCCTCAACTTAAACACATAAATGTAGAATTGAATTCAATATAAAAATTAATGCATATTTTTTTTGTTCTTCTACAAATTACATACTACATACATATGTATGTACATACTTGAGTAGAAGCTTAAGGAAAAGCTTTTTTTTAGCTTTTTCTTCTTAAATCATAGAGAATTTGTCTGAATTAAGTACGAAAGAAATAAATAAAAAAATATTTTAAAAATTAATAAGAAATTACATTTAAGTACGTAAATGTACTGTTAGAACTATAAATGTACGGTTTATACACAATTTGCGATAATAAAGAAAGAAAAAAAAAGCATTTATTGTAAAAAAGCTACAAAACGAATGTTTTCATTTTAGAGAGGAATGAATTTAAGCTCCCATTGTTTCACAACTTAAACATATGGAAAAACCATTTTGTTTTTGTTTTTTATGCATTTAAAAGTTTAACCTGTTTGCTTTTTAAAAATATTTTGTGTTGCCACATAGGATGTGGCATCGTAAGTAGTATATGACTGAAGATAAAAAAGAAAAATATAAAAACGCAACAAACAATTCGTTTACCGAACTTACTTTGAAGGGAGTGTGATTGGTATTGTTGAATATTTCATTTTAAAAAATTATGATTCATTGCGGCAGAATGTTATTGTGAATCATTCGCGTTGGCAACACAGTTTAACCCTTTATTACTGTTTTTGCTGCAAACAAGCACATGAATGGAAATATTCTGATTACAAATCAAAAAGAAATCAAATATGTGCATTTGGGCGAGTAATTTACTTTCGTGAAACATTTTACAGCAAAAATGAAAACTGCTGAAAATTCTAAATGTAAAAAAACATTTTGCTAAGTAAGAAAAGAAAACATGGCTTTAACCCATTAACGCCCAAATGAAAACCAACAAAAATTTTTAAAATTCAATATTTATTACTAGATTTAAACAACATTTTTTGCAGTACAGTAACAGAAAAAAAACAAAAAAATTTTCTGAGTTGTGTTTTTTCAGGTGTACTAAGCTTAATATGCTATAGCTCAAAAAATTCTATACGAACTAAACTGTTTTATATTGCTTTTATTAGAATGTGATGTTATCAAGTAAATAAACTGCTATTTAACGTTCTTCAAAGTTAACTGATGTAAAATAAACTACATAACCATTCACAATCTCATAAGAAATAAGTCACTAGCCAAAATGGAGATTCCCATAATTGATATTTTTCAACTATGATATGATAAGTTGATGTACAACAGCTACGTGGATGTTGCATGTACTCTTATTGACTGATAAAAAGCGTTTCCCGAGTAAAAAACAGCATTTTATAATTTTTACTTGAACTTTAAGTTGTGTACTATATATAGTACATCGGGCGGAAATGGGTTAAAATTAAGATTTATACCGCAAACATCAAGATTAAAATTAGAACGAAAATGGTAATCTTTAGGTTTTTTAGCCTCAAAAACAGGATGAAGGGAGTAGAAAATTCAAAAGATTTGAAAAAAGATAGGAATTCTAAATGGAAATCCATTAAGTTTGAGTTCCGAGGTTAAAAAGCTAGAAGAATAAGTTGGCTCAGAAAGCTGGTAAGGTGGCTTGTGCAACTTATTGTTGTAGGAGGGCAATGCGTTCAAAATGGGGAGTACATTCTAGTATTATACACAAAATATATTCAATGGTCAACGAACATAAGTTTCTTAATGGTGCCTTAAGTAGAGATTGCAATGCCAAAGTCCTTGACAAAGACATAACTTCTTCTGTTTTACAAATTATGGATATGTTGCGTACCGAGGTTAGACTAAATGCCTTGTTACGCTGGCAAACTACTCTCTAGCGGCACACCTCCATTCTGGCTAAGATCTTCTGGTTGTAAGTGCGACTGGCTGAGCCCATGTTGGAGATTCGATATAGCAATCTCGAGAAGAGATGACTCGGCTTCTGACGTAGCGATAACGCATGATTCAATGGATGTATATCTGTGGCATTTTGACAAAACATCTTAAGTCAAATTTAAAGAGTTGTTAATGATACGAATTTTTATTCAAAAATCATTTTTGTGTACGTTTTTAAAATTTTGTATTATAGGAGACATTTTTCTTTAATTTTGGTTTATTTTATTTTTTAATAAAAATTATTTTTTCCCCGAGTTTTGTTTTTTTACTTTTTGTTATCTTATCTCGACTTAGGTTGTTTTGCCAAAATGCCAGATATATGAACGTTTTCAGACTGGTAAATAGTGTTTACAGTGAAATTGTTCCCAAAAGTCTTGGCCTGTCTCTCTATCTCTCTGTCTATTAGACATGCTACGAAAATGATTGTAGACAATGGAACTCCAATCACTGATATATATTTACATATTTTCCGACAGTCAATAAGTCCAAGCTGGTAAAAGATTTGGTGTATAACTCGTATATCAGGGACATACCTGGCAATTGCTATGCCATTGAACTTTGAAAATCAGTTGCACTTGTTGTTGATGAAACAAGTTGCTGTCAATTTGTCCACTCAAGAGCCAGTGTTATACCTTCACCCTCAAATGATCAAACAGCAATTGCCTCATCTGTCGGTGGATGTTTAAATGTGAATGCTGAGCGTCTTCAGTAGATTAGCTGTTATCTTCCCAGAAGGTGGCACTGTACTCCTGATCATTGGTTTCTGGTGGAATAGATTAGAAATGTCAGGGGGCGGTTTCTTGCAGATGGTCTTGCTGGGCGGGGGGGAACCTCTTATTTTATTTAAATTTAATTTTTAATTTAAATTGTAATTTTAGAAAACCGCAAATTTTTATTTTTATAATTTTGTCCTTCGCTGGGATTGAACCTTGGTCGTGTGAGTTTCTGTGCAAGCGCTCTACCACTATGCCACGACCCCCCTTCTAATGGTTTTATGGAATTATTTGTGAATATTGATACTCTTCCAATTTTCATCAAATCGATGACTAGACAGAAGTATCTATTGAACACTGACAGATTCGAAGTCCAGGAAGATTCTTACTGCACTGCTAGACCTATCTGGCTCAAGTTATATAGGAAGAGCACCAAACAACTTTTAAAGCTTGATTGTATGGACACTTCTATGGATGTGTTAGGCCGATGTGTAATGGGTAGGAGTTGTAGAAGGGAGAAGAAAGAAGAGAGTGTATCCCGCTTCATATGCCCGCCGTAGTTTTTTTTTTTTTTTTTTTTTTTTTTTTTTTTTTTTTTTTTTTTTTTTTTTTGCTCACCCTGAATCCACCTACGAGATAAAAAAAATATTTACCGAATTCACAAGGTTTTGTATCGTTGTTTCATGTATTAAAAACAATTTTTGCTTGTGAGCACCTATTTTATGTATATGAACGAATTTTGTGTATTAAATGTCAAAGGTCAAAACTTTTTAAAAACCCACGAAAAAAATTGTATGAGTTGTATCAAATTTTTATATGAAAATTCCCAACAACAAGCGTTACAACTATTGTATTGCCGTACAATCAAACAACGAATACAAGGGTTTTGTGAATTCGGCAATTAAAAAAGAAAAATGTTACAATTCCGTCTCAAACATAAACTCAAACCGTTTTAGACGTTTTGGACAACCTTGGACTTGTCAAATAATCACTTTTAAGCCCAGAATATTATTAATGAATACGGCAATAAAAGTTTAGAACTATTTAGGAATAGAATAGAATACATTCATCTATAGTTGTATTGTAGGAATGAAAAAAATATTTTTGTTTTTGTCACAGTTTTAGCTGAAGTAATTATTTTTACGATTAAAGCTTTAGTTTCGTGTTTCACCTGTTTTTTTAGCAACTTTACACAGTACGTCGAGTGCTTCTAACAAATAATTGAGTAAAACAAGCAAAATGAAGAAACACGATGAAAACAAAATTATACCTATAAAGCGCGCAAAATTTGAAAGAAAGAAAAAACAAATAAAAAAAATTATTTAACAACATGCGAAATGGAGCAGCGCATACAAAAAATTAAAAACTTTCAACTTTCAAAAGTAACAGACGAAGTATAAGGTTCCCTACCTAGAAGCATAAAAGAAAATTTTGAAAATAATTGAAGACATTGAAAAAGTTGTCTTCAGTGTTGGTTGTTTATATGCCACGTGAGGCAAATAAAAATATACCATAAGTGGTTTTGCAACGTAGGTGAGTAAATAAAGCAGGCCTTACGTAGGGTATTAAAGAAACTGGTGGGTGTTGGTTTTTTTATTTATTTTTATTTTAATTTTAGCACATCGACAGTGTTGCCACAGCTCCTCCACAATAAAATTAAAGTACCAGCAACAAAAATTGAACAATACTACGTTTAGCAAAACAAAAAACAAACCATTATTTTTTTTTGTTTAATACTCGAGACTCATTCAGGCAAAAAAGTGTGTCGCTAAGTCAGTCGCAAAGTCATTCTAAATTAAAATACAAACAATATTAAATACAGCAACAATGAAAAGAGTATAAAATACAGCAACAACACTAACAATATCAATAATAATAACAGCAACAATGACAAGAACAACAACAACAACAACAACAACAACGACATCAATAACAGTATATGCGTCATGCAATGAAACATTCAACACATTCATTCATCCATATTTTAATATTTACCATGAAAGTCGTCAGTCGTATTCGTCAGAGTGCTATTTTAAGCGTTCAAACACACACATATATATGTATATGCATGTGCTCACGCACAACCACACATACACATTAGCTCACTTATTTACTCACTCACGTATTTGAATTTAAAAATAAAAACAATCGCAGCCAACTAATATTAACAGCAATAGATGAACACATCTGTTCGAATCGAGTGTATTGTAGTGAAACGGAATGAAATTCTAAAACAAAAAAACAAAACAAAATATTTTAATAATAATAAAACAGAAAGCAACAACAGGCAACAAATTGTCCAGAAATGATTGTCGAAACAAACTAGAATGGTTCATGAATAAAACCGAGAATTCGAATTGCGAGCTATAAATAAGAATTCGAAACTACATTTAGTAGTGCAGTAGTAGGGCAGTACTAAGACGTCTTTTTTTGGGTTATACATACTGTATCATGTCTTGTAGGAAAATTATACTAGATACACATATACATTGACACAACGATAAAACTGTTAGCAACCTACAGATGTCTAATTCACAACCAATGCGGCCAGTCTAGGTTGGATTCGAAAGTTCCTTTAGAGCCGCATGTCGAGGAGAGAGTGAAAAAGGCATGTGTTTCTTTTTTTTCCTGCAATTCCAGGCTTCGCTAAAAATGAGAATTCAAATTACAAATTGTTGTACAAACAGTTGTTTCTGTCAATTTTGATCTGTGGTTGTTTGTAGTTGTAACATTCCTCCTGTTGCTGGAAGTTCCTCCCTGTGGGAAAAGAATGTAAAATATAAATATATATATGAGTGTCAGGTGGTGGTAACCTTATCTTGCCTTGCCCTTCCACTGGACGTAAAGGAGTGCGTCTATTGCGGCTCTTGAACAGGTGCACCGTGTCATAAGGGCTTTGGCGGCAGGCAACGGGCAACGAATAAATTTATTGGGAACGATTCCTTCCCTAGTTGGAAGGAACTTTGATCTAATTAAAGCATTTTAGACGACTCTTCCCGCCAGGGGCCTGTGCTCCCAGGTTATATGGAGCTCACCTAGCTCTTGGTGACCTGGCACTCCTTATAAAAAGAGAGTTGCTGGTAAATTACTGGCGCTCTCAGGGACTGACCTAATCTAATCCGGTACTACGAGCATCAAGAGCCCCAGGTTCGCCTCTGCCCTCCTGTAATTCGGGGTGTGAGGTAGTCCTCCCAGATGGTTCGGGTGCGGCCCTTCG
This sequence comes from Metopia argyrocephala, assembly GCA_963576795.1. Classification (NCBI taxonomy): domain Eukaryota; kingdom Metazoa; phylum Arthropoda; class Insecta; order Diptera; family Sarcophagidae; genus Metopia; species Metopia argyrocephala. Next base: position 147,469,680 of record OY756209.1, read on the forward strand.
GAAACTACATGTAGTGGTTGTGATAAGTGCTGGATAGTAGCACCCCTCCTCAGCAAGGAGGGGTGCTACTACCCAGGCAATCGTAGTACCATAATTGCTAATCCTTTATCATATGGCTGTCGATTGAAGCGGCTTGGCTTCGGCATGTCCGATAGTTGAGAGTAGCGGCATTGGGTGGCGCTGGTCTAACGCATTCTATCTCACCTCTACCCATACAATTGGGTAGTGTGGTTGTGTCTACGGACGGATACACACATTAACTTACTCTATTGTGTCTAGTTGGAATGAGTCTGCTTAGGAAAAGGCCACTAATTATTCGGAAACGCAGGCAGGAGTTTCTGTAGTCATTTATTTAAGGATATCTCCTTATTTTCCTAGAGTTTTCACTTTCTGGTTGATGTGGTTATTTTTGATATTTTTTTGTAATCCTAAGTAATCCCGATTATTTTTTGAGTGTTTGTAGTCGTAATCAATTAGTAATCATGAAAAACTAAAAATAATCGTAATTTAATTATTATTACTTTTCCTTTTTTGAAGAAATAATCTAATTACCAGTCATTTCTTAACAGCTCTGAATGAAACAGTTCCAATACCCTTTAAAAGGCTCGCACCTGTGTTACTGGGTAATCGGTACACGCGCCGAAAAGATGAGTCTGTCCTTCCATCCACCCTCGTGGCAGAAGTTGAGGGATTACTTCTAGAAGGAAAACCATTAGTTAGTTTTTCTCTGTCATTTTCTACATCTGGCAGTCAGACGTTTGAAGTTTTTAGAGGAAGGTGCCATTCTTCGATAGTTTGACGTAGTTCCTTATCTTGGATCCTCTGTTTCTTCTCTGGTATATAGATAGCTCAGGTTGGCTGTAGTTCTTTTCGTATTTCAGTCCATGATTGTGGCCCTGCTCATAGTGTCAAAACGAAATCTCGGTGAAATCTGCACGTATGGCGTCAATAGTTGTCTAAATACTTCAAGAGTCAATCGTCTATTAGTACAAACCAATGAGTTCGCATAGTTCCATATAAAGTTATCCAGAGACTTAACGTAGCACAAAGGACGAATCAGGGAACCGGACCAAATTCTGTGGTTGAACGATTTTCAACTGTAGTTATCGATACCTACAACTTCAAAAACATCCTATATATATGTACATATGCCCAAATACGTACATACATACATAATTGGCCATGACAACCCTATGGCAGGGTTACGGCCTAGCTTCTCGCATGAGTATTGTGTAAGTTAATTTTTATCCATGAGTACGAAGACCTACAGTTTTAAAGTCGATTCCGAACGACAGATTTGAGAAGCTTTTTCATAGCAATTAATTACTCCTAGAGCTTTTGCCAGAAGACTGCTGAGAGGTAGTCGCCGAAAGAAATAATTTTTTCATATATTCTTCTTTCAAGATGTCAGAGCCAGCACACTAACCACTAGACCACGACGACTACCAAGTATGGACATACATATTTAAAATTATAGCTAAAAAAATAAATTTTTACTGAAATTTATAAATTTATTTAAAACTATCTTTTACTAAGTAGTTTTTAATAAAGATTTTGAAAGTAATTTTTCCAGATAAAAAAATGTATTTTTTATTTTTTTTAAGTTTCCCTTTAAAGTATTGAAATACTAACTAAAACAGAAAAATTAAATGTAGAAAACAAAAATATAATTTCTTAGAAATTGTTTTATATCTTCTCTCTTTACTGTGATTCTTTATTTTCTACATATTTTTAATTTCCATACTTTTTATTTTTTTGCTTTCTTTATCTGGAATTTTTTTTTTAATTTTTTTTTATTTCAACAGAATTGTTTAATTTAAATTACAACTCTGAGCTTCAAGTACATCCTTGGATTTGTGCAAATAGTGTTGCCACGTTTTTAGCTTTAAACAATAATTTCATACATTTTTTATTTTTGTTGTTGCTGATATTTCCTCGTTTTTTGTACAATTATATTTTTCTTTCTTTTTTTCCACTCATTTATATTGGGTTAACAATTTCATCATCATTTATAAAAAAAAGCAGTATAACGAACAAAAATTCAAAAAAAAAACTATGGAAAAAACATTAAAATGAAACGAAAGAAAAAAAAAAAAACAGTAAAATACCAACAACAAAAAATAACGGCCAGAGAGAAAAAAAATTATAAAATACTGTAAGTGCTATAATCAACCAACGTGGGTTCGTTATAAAGTTGACTTTACAGGGTGGTACAAGTTTTTTTCTCCCAATTAATATTTTCTCTATACATAGTCTTAAAAAAATACTATTTAATTTATGTAGTCGTAGATATGGATATGTGCATGCATATCGACGATGGAATTAAAGAACGCTGTAACTGACAAAACCTTAAATGTTAACCAGAGCCAAAAAACTTTCATAAATGTAGAACAAATACACTGGTATTTTTCATTTCGCAGACGGCGTAAGTGAACTTATTTTCATCGTAGAAATCTGGGACTTGGACCAATCGACGCGTATTTTTCTGCTGATAAAAATGATGCAAAAAAGGTATTTTCGATTTTTTGTCAGTTACAACGTTCTTTAATTCCATCGTCGATATATTCATGCAAACATTTTATTAAAATTTTTAATGAAACACTATCGTGCATATTCTTAAAAATATCTTAATAAAACACTATCGTGCATATTCTTAAAAATATCTTATTGGAAAATGATTTCAAATCTTAAAAACTGTGTGTTTAAAACAGACTGCATAAGTATGTATAGTATGCAGACATTGGCAAAATTATATAGTACAAATGTTTTTTAACATTTATTTTTTGAGGTTAGGAAGTAAATTGGCTTAAAAATATATTTTTTGGACAAATTCGGTTTTATTGATAGCAATGTAAAGTAGAAATTTGGGAATTAAAAATGGAATATAATGTCTGGCAAATGTCCACCTCTAGCACATCGGCAGACATCCGCTCTTTTCACAAAACACTGAACCAGATTTTGCAACAAAGCTTTTTCTTAGAGCCTCAGTTGTTTGGGGTTTGTTCATGTAAAGCCGATTTTTCAAATGACCCCAGAGAAAATAATTCAGCGGTGTTAGATCACAAGAACGAGGCGGCCAAGTGACATCGCCAAATCGTGACTGGAAAATGTCTCATGTCATAACTGAATTGTTTGGCCGGTTATGTGGCTAGTGGTGCCGTTCTACAATATCCAAAGATCACTGGCTTTAGCCAATTTGGGCACCAAAATTTCGGCGTAACTTTAAAAAAAAAAAAAATTTAAAATGATAGCGGCTAAACTTTTGAAATTTTACCATTTCCCAGTCAAAATAGTTCCTAACCTCAAATTTGCCCACCCGTTACTACTAAGTGTAAACGGAATAAGTAGAGAAATGTTTTATTTTTTGCTGTGAAATAAATTCAAAATTTTATCAGAACAGTATCTAAAAACCCTACAGTTCTCGGCATTAATTTTATGAGATATAAAACAAATTTGAGTTATAAGTGAATCTCCTTTAAAATTTTGTGCTATTTTTGCCTGCTGATTCCGACCTTTGTAGTCGCCGTGGTCTAGTGGTTAGTGTGTTGGCTTACTAAGACATGGGCTCTGGGTTCGACTCCAGGCTCCGAAATCTTAAAAAAAAATATTTCTATCGACGACTACCTCTCAGCTCTGAGAGTAACTAATTGCCATGAACAAGCTTCTCAAGTCTGTCATTCGGAGTCGACATTAAAAACTGTAGGTCCCGGTAGGTCATTGATAAAAATTTACACACACAACATGAGTGCTGCGAGAAGCTAGGCCGTAATCCTGACACAGGGTTGTAAAGGCCAGTTATGTATGTATGTATGTATGATTCTGACCTTTAGCTCTGTAATACCCTTGGAAGCTATCTAAATTAAACTTCTTTTCGTCGCAACATATAATTCGAGTTGCGTTCTTTTCAAGATTTTTATATATTTTTATGTAAAATGTAAACTTTACATAATATCCTTTTAAGTAAGCTGTGATCACGTTTTGTTACCTTAAGTCTTCTGCCAGATCTTTCTGTTGTCTCATAAAATTTTGAATTTAAAAAAAAAAATTGTATAGTTATCTTAAATCTGTTAAATTTGAGTCCAATGACTCTTATTGTGTAATCATTTGCCCTCAATAATTCTTAGTATTAGTCTTTCTGGAAAAAATTATTAATACCCTCATTTGTTTATCCACTTTCTGTTAAAACTTGCGGTTTTCGTTTCTACGCATTTCAAACCCCTTAAACTTACGTACCCCTTGTAGTCGCCGTGGTCTAGTGGTTAGTGTGTTGGCTTACTAAGACATGGGCCCTGGGTTCGACTCCAGGCTCTGACATCTTAAAAAAAAAAGAAATATGAAAAAAAATATTTCTTTCGGCGACTACCTCTCAGCAGTCTTCTGGCAAAAGCTCTGAGAGTAACTAATTGCCATGAACAAACTTTTCAAGTCTGTCGTTCGGAGTCGACATTAAACTGTAGGTCCCGGTACTCATGGATAAAAATTGACACACACAACCTGAGTACTGCGAGAAGCTATGCCGTAATCCTGACACAGGGTTGTAAAGGCCAGTTACGTATGTAAACTTACGTTTTTCAATTTCTGACTGTTAACTATGAAAAAGGTCTTTTAAATTTATAATGTAGCACCCTGTTTTTCGTTTTGTTACATATTAACAAACACTTTTGTATATACGCAGTGAGCAAAACATACAGACACACACACTTACATTCACATACAAATACTTTTTGTTCAATTTGAAAAGGCACAGGCAAAAAAAAAACATCGTTCCATCAACTCAACTGACTACTTGCCAGCCTTGTATGCCAGTCTGACTGACTACAAAAACATGAGCAACATTACAAGCATACGAGTATACACCAAAACGGCAGACTTCCTTCCACCCAATATAATGAAATAAACACAACCAACCAACCAACCAACCACCCACCCACCTAACAATCAAACCATTTCATTTTCTCATCCCCTATAGCAACTGCCATAAAAACTGAACTGAACTACATACTGCATAACAAAGATAAAAAAATAAATGATGATTACGACCGACTAAAAGTCGAGTCGATTCAATTCGAAGCGAGTCTAGTTGGCGAAGTTAACCTATTCACCAACGGAAGGTAAATAAAAAAAAATAATAATCAAATACATACACAGGCCCACTACCACACTCATACTGCGCACATATACATACATATACACAGACATACACACATACTTATGCATTTAATAGAATAGGCGAATTCATCGAACCGAAAACTCAGTCCACCACCACCACATCACACACTATTACTGCCGTCGCCATCACACCCACTCACAGAACTCCCAAATGGCAAAGTGAAATTTACCAAAGGACTCACGAAACGAATGACAGGCTGGCTGGCTGGCTGGCTGTAGAATTGACTGTCTGACACGAAGGTTGTTTGACTAAACCGAAACCAAAAACCATACAAAACTGAATATAAGAGATATGAAATGTGTATTCACTTTATTATATTGTATTGTACATGAGAGTACGTGTGTGGTTGTATGTGTATGCATGTGTTGTGTGTGTGTGTGTGTGTGTGTGTGAGGAGGTCGCAAATGCTTGTGACTCACTCACCAAAGGATACAGATGCGACTGCAGATACACAACAAGGGCAACAACAGCCACAGCAAAAGCTACTTCAGCATCATCAGCATCATATAATAAACTTTACATACACATACACACATACATACATACACACATATATATATATATATATATATATAAACATTATTTCATCTATTTGTATATCCACAAACGAAGCATCAAAAACAACAACTATAACATCGGTATCAGATCAGCATTAACTTAAACAGCAAAAGACTGGTTGTTGTTAAACGAAAATGAAAAAACGAAAACAAAAACAAAAACAAAAATGAATTAGAAAACGGAAAACAAAAACTTAAAATATTTATTCATCAGTGTACAGTAAAAGTACAAAAGTACACACACACCCATACACACACACGCTAACAACTAATGCTACAACTGTGACGATATGAACAACGACGACTAAGTTCTATTTATAAAAAGAAAAACCTTAAAAGAATTTAAATTTTCTTCTACATTTTTCTTTTACACACATTTTTCTTTTGCTACAACTACTACCACTACTGTTGCTGCTTCTGCTGGCTGGCTGGCTGCTGTTTTGTGTCTATACGTCGTTCGTACTTTTCCATTTAAACATTTTGAACGTAAGAGAAATGATGATGACAATTTAACCAGGATAAAAGGCGCCCAAAATATTTATCCCACTCTCTTACAACAATTCTTTCTAGTAGTCATCAACTAGAATTTCTCCAACCCTACACCAAAATAAAAAGAAAAACTGGACAAAAAAACACTCTTTCTTGGGATGAACATTCGATATCTCTGCATTAAAATACGGGTATACGGAATCACATACAGCTATACTACAAGCATACATTTATTGGTATTAAGATTTGTACATTCGAAGGCAGCAGAATTAAAAAAGAATGCATTCTAATAAAACTTTTAAACTTGGGGGTATTGCATGCACAGAAAAAAATAAAAATGTGTTTGAATTAAAAAATTCGTGATACCAATTAAAAAATTACTTATTTTTTTACCAGTAAACATATTAATGCTATCAATTAAGCTGATTGTAATATTAATTAAAGGTATTTAAAGTAAAGTTGTATAAAACATTAAAAAGTTAATCAAACCAATTAATTATTTAATCAAAACAAAATTTTTTTTTTAATTAACATGGTAAAATAATACGTCAATAATTTTTTCTGTATGCAGTTTAGCCAAAAAAATTCAAGTAAAAAATGCCAGATTTTCTTGAAAAACATGCTAAAAAATTCTGAAAAAATTTTTAAGAGTGTTGGCTTACTAGACCCCAGCTCTGTAACCTAGAGAGAAAGATATATGAAAAAATATTTCTTTCGGTGACCACCTCTTAGCAGTCTTCTAGCAAAAGCTCTGAAAGTAACTGATTATCATGAAAAAATTTCTCAAGACTGACGTTTGGATACGGCGTTAACTCTAACTCTGAAAAAATTTTAGTTTCATTGCGAAAATACTTTAACCTATTTAATATTCTGTTATTTGAATTGATCAATATATGATCCGTATTCACTTAATCAAGATTTTACTATATAAGGATTTGTGGGAGATTACAAAAAAGATAGTAATGGGAATTTTGGGGAACCAAAACATGAAAATTGAGGCTAAAGTCTAAGGAAAATACTGAAATCCCTGGTAGCGATTATAAATGAAAATTGTATAACAATTTTATTTAGTTACTAGTTAACTCGGCAAACGTTGTTTTGCCATATAAATTTGCTCTAGGAAACATTTTTTTTAGTTTAAATACAGTATGTCAATAATGAGTTTGCACATTAAAAATAACCAGCATTTATTTACAATCTTTTGTAAACTCATTATTGACAGACTGTATATTTAATACTCTTCACCGAACTGCGAGACTTAACATTGATATGAGCAGTCAATGCCTGCGTTACTAATAGTTTTAATAAATGATTATCCACCATTTTCGGTACTTCAGTTTGATAATTAGGGATAGGGAGAAATATCCCCTCTATCGCCCCCTCTGAGTACTTCTTAAAAAACCCTAAACCATATATGTTCTACCGTACCCAGATATACATATCTAGTTTCAAATTTCATCAACGTCGGTACGTTATTGAGATGAGGCACAAATTTTCCCTTGGAGCGGGTACCTCAACATTCAGGGGATGAAAAATAGATGTGAAAATTGACTTTTATTAACCTAAAGTTGTTTTAAGACACCAACAAAATTTAATCAAATTCAGTTTATTAGTTGGGGATAGGGAGAAATAGCCCTTGTACCGGCCCCTCTGAGTACTTAAAAAAAAAGTAAACCATATATGCTCTACGGTACATATATAGTTTAAAATTTCATCAACGTCGGTACTAAATTTATTAGGTGAGGCATAAATTTTCCCTTGAGGCGGGTCACCTTAACATTTAGAGGTATTAAAAATAGATGTTGGCCGATTCTCAGACCAACCCTATATGCACACAAAATTTCATGATAATCGGTCGAGCCGTTTTGGAGGAGTTTGGCAACAAACACCGCGACACGAGAATTTTATATAAGTACTAGCTGAACCCGGTGTGCATCGCTACCCCCTCGTTATATAATAAAATTAACGGCGGTGACATGGTTCATAGTTATATGGCGACGTTAACAGTATTAAGAGCAATATATTACCAAATAAAAAAATAATCCGTTGGAAGGAACAAATTTGTACAGAGAACAAAAAGTTTAAAACTTTCAAATACAGTTAAGCGTGAAAGGGGGCGTGGCGTAAGAAATGTTTATTTATACCTCGGCTGTAGTATAATGTGTATAAAATTTGAAGTAAATCTGTTAAAAACTATATGGGAGCAATTACATAATTTTATAAAAGTGGGCGTAAAAGTGGGCGTGGTCGAAAAAAAAGTACCCTATTAATCATGCCGGAGTCCCAGTTAAATGCTGTGAAAATTTCAGGAAGATCGGTCTCCTATAAGGTACAAACAAACAAACAAATAAACAAACACACATTCAATTTTATATACATATTTAGATTAGATAAAAAAATAATATATTCTTTTAAAACTCTGATCAAGACATTTAATTCATCTCATCCCTTATATTCCCATATGGCTAAAGTTGAAGTAAAAACTAAACAATTTGAATTTTTTTAAAGATTTCAACGAAATAAAATTACCCTACACAAGCGATATTATTGGATAATTTTTTGCAATTAATAATTTAGTTTTCATACTCTAAACAAGTCCCCAACACTTCTCTAAATGTGTTCTTAAGAAATATAAAATTTTTTTTTAAAATTGGCCATCATACTCGTATCTAGTGTAGACTACACTGCTTCCTTCTTAAGGACCTTTTAAAACATCATCATAATACAACATACAACATGGTTAAGATAGTGATTGTGGTGTGTGACACAAATTCTATGAACAAATGCGAAGACGACAACGACAACGATGAATTGAATGCAAAAACTTAAACTGTCAGTTATACTGTAAAGAGTTGATAGAACGAAAAGATATTGAAGTTGGGTATGCGGGGTGGTATTGTTGATTAACCCTAGAATACTAACCTACGTAAATTTTACGTGCACTTTTTTTTTTAATTTGTCAAAATTGTATGGAAAACGATAAGTGAATAATGTAAATATAGTAAAAATTATTTTTTTATTAAATCTATTTTATAAAAATAAATAAATTAATTTAATTAAAGTAAATAAATTGAAAATTTTCTAACTTGAAAAATTGCGTAAAAATTAGCGTTAGTGTTCTAGGGTTAAATTTCTAGCACGATGCTAAACAAAAATTGATGAAAATTAAAGAAATATAATTTTTCTATTCTATTTTCCTTTGCTGCTGCTCCCTTCATATTCTTTGTAACAACCCTGGATAGATGTTTGCTTGTACATACATATATAAATGTATGTGTGTGTGCTCTATTTCACTACCACTACTCCTATAAATATCTATACAACAAGTCTGTTGGATAAATGTAAACATTGCTAAGGAAAGTACTCGTAATATATAAAATAGTACGTAAAGATGATAACAGCCAGAGATGGAAAATCTTAAAAAGGAATTGCAGTTTTAAAAATTTATATTTAAATAAAAATTATATAAGTAAAATAATAAAATAAATAAATAAACAAAAATATAAAAAATAATATAAAAAACTCATTCGTATTGTACATTTTGTCTTGCATCAAGAATTACAAATGAAGCATCATTCTACTACATATCGCATTTTTTAACAGTTGACGAAAAGCTCATTCGAATGCAAATTTATCAAGCTTGTTTGGATCGCTTTAGGCGAAATAAAATTAATTTTAAACGTCGTTTCATAATTGATAATGAAACATAGATCTATCACTATACACTAGAGGCAAAAAAAAAACTCTAAACAATGGACTGAAGTTATTGAAAGTGCACCAAAGAGAGCAAAAACATTTCAATTGTCTGGACATGTCACAGCAACGGTTTTCTGATTTTATTCATCGACTATTTTCAAGAAGATAAAACAATAAATTCAATGTGATAACAATTGCAACTATTGTAGCCTTTCGGATCAATTGAATATGAAAATACGTGCCTGGTTTACAACGCAAAAAAATTACTTTCATTCTGCAAGAGTGTTTTAACAATGCTGGAATGAAAATGTCATGGCAGTTGTAAATGATTATTTTGAGGAGCTTTAGAAAAATTATTTTAATCAGAGAATTAAATTGCTAGACGTTGAACTACGTGTATGAATGTAAGTATTTAAGTTTCAGAAGATCATATTCAGAAATAAAATCATTTTAAATTTTACTTTTAAGCGGTGTTAGAGATTGAGGTCTGAAGCAAAAATATTTTATAAAATGGTAAAAACAAACCTTTAAATGAGATTTATTTTATTTTTTTTTATTTTTCTAAAATTCGGTACAAGGAGACTGACTTAGGTTTATTTATGGCTGTGCATAGATCATTAAAGAAAAAGTTATTTGCTACAGCCTCAGACGAGGCCCTGTAACCACCTCAGTTGTGGTCGTATATTCGGCAATGTCGACTAATATGGATGATTATCCGCAACGTATGTCAACCACAAAAATGCATTGATCAAGGAGAAAGCAAAATATGGTAGAGAAAAACCTGCTTATAAAGTATATAGAGAAACAATGATTCCAATATATGATTTATAGAGAAAAGTATGAGTTAAATAGTTGATGATAGTCATTAAAATACATATAAAGGATGTTCCAACTAGAACGAAATTTTTAAATTTTAAGTAAAACACAGATATTTAAAAAAAAATCGTGAAACTTTATTATATCGTAAAGTGGACAGAATGAGGTTATGCATGGAACAAGATATCGTACAGATGGCCGCCGCGGCTTTGCTGGCACACACGCGATCTTTTAATGAAATTTTCAATGACCTTTTTGCATAAATGCTGCGGTATTTCATTAATGCAGAGTCCATTTCAAAAAACCCCAAAGTAAAAAATCTAAAGGTGTTAAATCGCACGATCTAGGCTGCAAATTCTGGTCTCCAAAACGCGAAATAACACGACCGGGAAATGACTGATGAATTGTTTCTCTGGCTGTATGACATGTGGCGCCGTCTTGTTGAAACCACATGCCCTCCACATTCATTTCTTCAATTATAGGCAAGAAAAAACTGGTTATCATTTCACGATACCGAACACCATTGACTGTTTGCGCTTGACTTGCCTCATTTTCATAAAAAAAGGTCCAATGATTCCTTCAGCCCAAATACCACACAGTGACACGTTGAGGATGCATTTGCTTCTCGTGAATCACTCGAGGATTTTCCTCACCCCAAATGCGACAATTCTGCCTATTGACGAAGCCATCAAGATGGAAATGGGCCTCGTCACTGGAGATGATTTTCAGCAATCAAATCAGCATTTTCATGTTGTCTCTCCAATACCCAATTAACGAACTTCCTTCGCTGTCCATGATGAGCTGGCTTCAGTTCCTGAGTCAATTGGACTTTGAATGCATGAAGATGCAAATCTTTCGTCAAAATTCGCTGCATAGTGGATTTGGACACACCAATTTGCTGAGCTCGGTATCGAATTGAGGTGGATGGAGTTTGAGCGACATCATCACGTATAGCTGCGGCATATTCAGTCGATCGACCTGGTCGTAGGCGCGTTGTTGTCTTTACATCACTAACAGACACAGTTTCGGCAAATTTATCCATTAATCTCTTTACAGTTAACTCTTTTGGAGCATTATTGTGACCCCAAATTGATCGCAATTTGCGAACTGTAGCCGCATAACTTTCACCATTTTGGTAAAACAATTTCACAATGAGAATGCGTTGTTCATTCGTCTAACGCTCTATTTCTACTAACCTCGTACCTTCTACTAGCAAACAATAAGAATTGTTCAAATGTCAAACAATGACACTTAGAATCGCGCCAAATTCAAAAATTGCGCTCTAGTTGGGACACCCTTTAGAAGTCCAAAGAACTCTGATAAGCCTACCGTAGCTGGGATTGAAAATATGTGGGATAACTGGAAGTGGCTTTTCCCATGCACAGTTATGTATGCTTATTAAACTTTTTATTTAATTTAGATAGGGGCAGCGAAAGACATCGTGTATTATTTAGTTTTATGAGAAGACGATTACATTTCGGCGCTCAAGCGCTCGCATAGTCTATAATGTTCTAAACAAACCAAAAATAATGGCCAACAATCATTGAAGAACAATAGGCGGTATTCCAATTGGCGACGTCGTCGTCGCGTAACGACATTTTTGTAATAGATTAAAGGCAAGAGAAACATTTTTTCTTTATTCTGCTACAAAAATGTCATCAGACGACAACGACGTCGCCAACTGGAATAAGGCCGAATATTTTTATGATTTAAAGAATTTTTCGTTTCCCATCCCTGGCTAAACAAAAATATGGAAACGAATTATAAGAACTACTGCTGGATGCGATGATGTGTACAAGAAGAAGAAGAACGACAAGAGATATTTAATATGAACGTTCGTTTTCCAACTACAACCAACAACTTTAGATATTACTTTTGTGTTTGTACTCGCATTTATTAGTGTGTGTGTGTGTGTATGTATGAATAATGAAGAGTGTATATGTATGTATGTGTACTGTTAAGGATATTCATTCTTCTTTATACGTTTTTTGCTTGCTCGTCAGAGATATTTTATTAATTTTTTTTCTTTCTTTTTCTTTCCTTTTTACTTATATACATACATACGAGTATGTATAGCTTTGTGTGAGTGTATATGTATTTATATTTAATGAAATATAACGGCAAATACAAAAGATCTTTAAAAGAGTAAAGCACAATACGTTATAAATTTAAAAAATTTAAAACGATTTTTAACATAAACTGTTTGGAAAATCAAAATGAAAGCTTTGGTGCTCATGAATTGTAAAATACAAAGAACATACTCGTACATATGCAAAAAGAAAAATAGAATTTTTATCAATGCTTAAGAGAAACTGTTTTTTTTTTACAATATTTCTAAAATATTTCAAAAGCCATTCGCATATGTTCAGATGCGAGTGCGATACCTGGACAAATTTAATTGTTCGACTCAGTTAAACATATGGTTTCAACTTGTTGCACTTTATAAACTTGAAAAAGGAAATTAAAACGTTATTTATTTTAAGACAAACATTAACAAATCGTTTAGCTGAATTTAAATAAATAAATAAAATAAAGTATTGTATGGGAGGCAAACATTTTGCCAGGAAAGTCAGCCTAGAGCTGCAGTACAGACAAGACATGGGTATACAGTTTGCAAGCTTGACAATTTTAACCTTGAAAATGCAGCATTAATTCTAATTCCGTCCGTCTACAGCATTTCGTTATATTAGCTAAAACACTAAGAAAACGCACAGTTGACTCACAAGATATTTATAATTGACAAGAGAAGTCCTTATCTCATTATCCTTATTATTATTATTATTAAATAAACATTTATGAGTTTACTTATAATATCGTATATTTCATTAACAGAACGAGCACTACTTTATTTAGAATTGGATTAATGGCTTTAGCAATTTTTTTTAATTGCAAGGCCAGCATTCATATGATTAATACTCATGCACTGCGATACGGAAATACAAGAGGACAGTTTGTTCGCCATTCTGTTTAACCTGTGCATACGCTATTCAACAACTAGTCGCCGTGGGCTAGTGGTTAGTGTGTTGGATTACTAAGACGATAGCGCTGGGTTCAAATCTCAGCTCTGACATCTTGAAAAAAAAAAGAAATATAAAAAAATTACTTCTTTCGGCGAATACCTCTCAGCAGTTTTCTGGCAAAAGCTCTGGGAGTACATAATTGATTGCCATGGAAAAGCTTATTAAATCTGTCGTTCGGAGTCGACTTTAAACTGTAGGTCCCGGTACTCATGGATAAAAAATTAACACACACAACATGAGTCCTGCGAGAAGCTAGGCCGAAACCCTGAAACAGGCTGGTAATGGCCAGTTAAGTATGTATGTATACTCTATTCAATACAGGAGCTGCAAAAGTTTTCAATCGTGAGAGTTGAAAATCACTTATACTATTGAAACTGTGATTTTAGCTCGGACTGCGCATCATCTGGAAAAGCTATTTCCAAACCTACAAGCAGCAACGAAGGAAGCAGGCATTGAACCAGAAAATCAGATTCAGACAAAACCAAATATCTAATGGTGTCTAGAAATAATGCAGGAAGAAGGTAAGGTGATGGCAACACAGACCACTACTATCATTATGCAGAGATTAGTACAGTACAAGCCAGTACAGCACAGTACAGTATACAAGATCGAATCAGAATCAGAAAAAACCAAATATCTAATAGTGTCTAGGAACAATGAAGAAAGAAGGCAAGCTGGTGGCAATATAGACCACTAATTACTAATTCGTTGATTCTAAGTTATGCAGAGATCAATACAGTACAGGACAGTATCACACAGTTTAACTGGTAGTTCCACAAGTACAGTACAAAATTTGTTAATTGAAATCGATTTTGCCCTTATTTTCTGCTCCACTATATCAATACAGTTGGATAGCCAGCTACCATTAATAACACTGAACCATGCCAAAGAGTTATATTTCATTCGAAGTTGGATAAGAGTCTTGTAAAGATTAAAAAGGTCAGAGAAAGTCAAATATTTTCTTGCTATTTGAATTCTTTCTTCGGCCATCGAAAAATGGGGTAGTGGACATCAGTATTAATGCTCATGTTTAATATATTAAGAACATAAGCTTTTTCTAGTGTTTAATATCTCTCAAATGATAAGATTTATCAAGACACTAAAATGTTTAAGGCTCTCAATGAAAGAGCCTTGCTACAATGTTTATCTAAATAATTAGGATTTTATTCCATTACAATGTTCTTTCATAAAATTAATTTTCAAAATTTTCTTTTTAATTTTTGTTATTCCATTTCAATTGTATTAAAAAACAAATAACTTTTAACAATATTTCTGTTGTAGCAATACGAAAACTGAAGAAATTTTGAAATTAAAGTTATTGAGCTGCTCTACCTGGGATAATAACAATGTCGAAGTGTAGAGGTTGACACTGGCTATGCTGGCGGAGAGCAATAGCTCTCTGGCAAGGTCTCCAATGCCAGAAAGGCAATTGAAGAGTAGTAACCATGAATTATCCCAGGGGTTGAATCAAAGGGAACAACAACATCATCTCCAATATAATTATTATGTTTCATTACTCCCCAAATTTAAACCTTATTCTGCAAGTTTCTTGGGGGTGAATGCTTATGGATTATTCAGTGGCAAAGGTATATAACACTGGCCATAGAATAATCAATCACAAACAACAGATTTCCTTGCGATACGCATTCTTAAATTAGGATCTTTGTTCTTTTCGAGCTGATATCAGTTATGATATTAGCAAGTTTAAATCAAAGATCCACATCCTTTTTCCTTATTTACCTTCTATTTTACTAGGCCAGTACAATTTACTGCATGAGTAGGGGTCATCCCTTGAGTTTTGGCCTAATTAAAAAAAAGAATAAATTCGCTATTTAAAAAAAAAAAAAAACAAAACATTTTCTTACCTTTAAGAACTAAAAATAAACAAAGAGGTCTTCTATATTTCTTAAAAGTTTAATCTATATCTACATTTTATTAAATAAAATTTACAAATTTGAGAATAATAAGCACAAGAAGCATTTTTCCACAAAATAACGTTTGTATACACCTATACCTCAATTTACACGATAGTCGTTTTACACGATTTTTTCTTGGTTTTCGGGTATATCGAGATGCATATATAGAAATTACCTCGATTGTAGTGATAAGTCAGTTGTCGAAATTCGATTAAAATTCATTAAAGGTTTAACTTTAAGTTTCATTTAAGCTTCCATTTGTCAAATACTGACTCAGACAGGCAACAGTGGAGGCTTTAAAGAAATATGTATTTATTTTCAGCTCAATTTTTTTTAGAGAGTGCGTCAATTTCTTTTTTCCATTATTGTCATGTCATCGTCCATTCGAGAGCAATACTCGAGACCCTACTAAATGCTGTGCATGGTATTGAAATTTTTTATAAGGACAGTACATATCGTCGCAAGAATTAAAGAACGCTGTAACTGAAAAAAAATCGAAAATACGTTTTTTGTATCATTTTTATCAGAAAAAAATACGCGTCGATTGGTCCCGGTCCCAAATTTCTATGATGAAAATAAATTTACTTACGCCGTCTGCGTTTTGAAAAATACCAGTGTCTTTGTTCTACTTTCATACAGGTTTTTTGGCTCTGGTGAACATTTAAGGTTTTGTCAGTTACAGCGTTCTTTAATTCCATCGACGATATGATTATATTTTTTTATAATTATTAATAACCTTAGGAATGACACAAATTGATCATTCAAAGACCAGTGTTATACCTTCATCCTTGAATGATCAACAGCAATTGCCTCATAGTTGCATGTTGATTGTATGGTGAGGTGACTGCCTTCGCTAAGTAGGTTTAACTGTTATCTGCCACTTCCCAATAGGTGGCGCTTTTCTCCTGATCATATGTTTTTTGTTGACATTGGTTAAGGTGAAATTGAGTGGAATATTATTCTATTAAGAATTTCTTAGATTTTCCGTTCTTTTTTCGCTGTTTTTTTTTTGTTTTTTTTTTTGTTTTTTTTTTTTTGTTTTTTTTTTTTTTTTTTTTTGTTTATTGTTCTGTTTTATTTACATACATATGTATGTATGTAATAAATTTACTTCAGCAATTTTTATTGTAAAAAAAATAATTTTTAATTGAATTTTGTTTCTTTTGTAGCTATCGTGTAAATTGAGGTATAAGTGTATGAGTAGTATCCCCAAAATATAACATAAAATATAAAATTTTCTTTGTATACTTTTTTTTTAACCCAATAAACATAAAACAAAGATAAATAAACCATTTCATTCTTTCTTTAGCTTAGAAACCCACACATTACGAAAATAATTTCACTTTCTAAACTAGAATTACAAAAACAGTCTATAATTACAATCATATACCCATTTTATTAGTAATATACGAGTATGTATGTATGTGTGTATGTATGTATAAACGAGCGTGCCTCTTTTGAAATAAATAAAAAAACAAAAACGAAAAAGAAAAACGAAATTCCATAAATGAAACAGCGATATATTTATCTTTTGTCAGTGAAAACAGTTATCAGTAACAGAATAAATCACAAAAGGAATTGATTATGAAAAATCAAATGTTTTGTTTTTTATTTCAAATGTATTTTAAGCTCAAATACATACATACACATACACACACATATGCAGATGGAATGACACTTACTTATGCATATGCATGTTAAATTTGACTCTTTAATAAGAAGATACGCTGCAGTGGCGTTGTGCAACAGTTCGTTTTGAATTTTGTTTTTTTTTTTAATTCTTTTTATTTATTTTTTTGTTTTTTATTTTTGTGTTCTTTTGTTACTGCTGTTTGTCTCTGTTTTGTGTTTGTTTGTGTTTAATGTTTTCAATGGATTTTCATTTATTTATACGAAATGACATTTTATTGCATTTCATTTCATGCATTTCGAGTATACAACCATACGAGTATGCTTTGCTGTGTGTAAGTACGAAAAATTTGTTTTTGTTTTTGTTGATGTTATTGTTTGTATTGAAAGTTTTTAGCTTAGTGACCTATTTAAGTTCAGACCCAAGGATTTGCAATATCCTTCAAAATAAGCGTAAAACAAACATACAAACATACAAACAAATAATAACAACATGAGTAATAGCAACAACGCCAACAATCACTACCATCATCATCATCATCATCATCAGTCAAATATAAATGGAAAATACGCAGAAATATTCTTAACATTCTTAACATATAGCATTAACATTTTAACACATACATATATACTCGTCCCCATACATACATACATACACATACATTCATATGCATTTGTTGTTGTAAAAAATAAACGCAGTTTCTCGCTCAGTTACTAAAATCTTATTCACTTACAACATTCACACAAGGAGGCACAGTCACTTAAACACCATAAGTAGACAGAGAGTACGAGAAAAGAGGAACACTCTTACACACCACTACTCACATGAAACGTATGTATGTATGTACGATTGAGTATACCGTGTTATAGTCAGATGTAAACTTGAATACAAAACTTACCAATACTACAATGGTGTCGAGTCTGAGAATATTTTAATGGTCCTTCTTGCTCCTACAACTTTACTCCTTTGATGTTGAACACTGATGCTGATACTGATGATGATGACGATGACAGTGTTGTGGATATAGTGATGGTGGCGGTGGTGGTGGTGTTATTAGTGATGGTTTATAAAACTGACTGGAAGTTTGGCTGATGCTCTGACGACATTCATTGTATGCGAGTATAAAACAACATCAACAATAAAGCAATATAACAACGTTGGCGGCATTTGCTACTATTCTACTTTAGAATAATATGTAGCCTGTCGAACGTAACCTGTTAAACAAATATAGACAGCAGTCAGCCATTCAAAGAGCCAAAAACAACAACAATATAAAGAAAAACTAACAGCCATTTAACCATTCAGCCATTTAGTAGACATGCATGCAAACACACACATACTCATATACAAACATATATACGTTCCTGTATATGAATAAAGACACTCATACGTAGTATGTCTGCATGTAAATATTTAAATAAGTCTGTATATGTAGTTGCAGTTATTAACGTTGTTTTATTGTTGCTGTTGTTGTAGGCTGACTGCTTAAGCATTGTGTCTGCATTATTGGGCAACAAAAAGAAAAACACTCAAAAACCGAAAACAAAAAATACCCAAAACAAGTGAAAAGCTTTAAAAAGTGCCTATTTGCATTGCCTAACGACGAAATCCTTTACGTTATGGCTACAAGAGAGAATTTCCGTCCATTGTCTACGCACCTCAAATGAATGATTTTAACAGCGAAAGTGTTTTCAACTATTTTTTAAGTTTTTCTTCTTCTTTATCCTCGTGCTGCTGTATTTCCTTTTCAGAGTAGAAATTTTTTGGGGTAAAAGTTTTTAAAAGGTTAAAACAAATTTAAAGATTAAGAGAGCAAGAGTGGCGGGTGCAACAGTAACATTTAATATTTAAATTCATAAATGGCTTTTAAATTTTCTTCAAACCTTTGCTATAGAAATGAAAGAAAAACAAGTGTGTAAAAAATATGCATCAAGTAAGTACTTGCTATTTTTATTTTTTATTTTTTTAGTGTTAAAGTCAAAGCAAAATTTTTGGGGGTGCGTGGTACAGTGGTGAGAGCGCTCGCACAAAAATTCAAAGAACCCAGGTTCAAATCCCAGAAGAGGTAAAAAATTAAAAAGTTTGTTTGCGGTTTTTTTAAAATTATAAATTAAAAAAATTTGATTCCCCCCCCCCCCCCCCCCACCAGGAAGACCATCTACAGGGATACCGCTCCCCGACATTCCATTCTATTCCACCTTAACAAATGTCAACAAAAAACGAATGACCAGGAAAAAAAGCGCCACCTATTGGGAAATAGCAGATAACATCTAAACCTACTTAGCGAAGACACTCATCACCACACAAACAACATGCAACGATGAGGCAATTGCTGTTAATCATTCAAGGGTGAAGGTATAACACTGGCCTTTGAATGATCAATTCACAGCAATTTGTCTCATTCCTAAAGCGCTTAATAATAATATAATAATATATGTACTGTCCTTTCCAAAATTCCAATACAATGCACAGCATTTAGTAGGAGTTTACCCCTGAATATTGGTCTCCAATAAAAAAAAATTTAAATTTTTAGATTTTTTTCTGATGATTCTTCTAAAACAGAAAACGAACTTGTCAAAGTCAGTTTCTGTGGTTTCTACATGAGATGCATCAATTATTTAATATGAATTTTTTTCGCTACAAATCGCCATTGTGAAATTACTACTTGTTGGAAAATTTCTTTAAATTGAGTTTCTTATAAAAAAAAATATGTTTCGCCATATAGGCATATTGTAAATTGCTTTGTAAGTACTTTTGTTGGGTTTTCATATACTAAATGGGATATGATTCGCATTTAGTTTATAACTATTTGATTATACTTAAGTATTTGTATTTTTGATTAAGACCTTTGGGAAAAAGTCTCTGACGAGTCCCTTAAGCAGAGACGAAATGGCCATAGAGACAAGCTTATCCCCAAAGTAATATATTTTAGTGATGTAAAAAGTGGTTACTTTTGACTACTCAATACTACTCGGTTCTTTTTAATTGAGTACTCAATACTACTCAATACTTTTTTTATTTGAAATCAAAAGAAATGGTAAGCTGAACCAATCTGCAGGTTTTATAGCTTCTAAAATGTTTGCGTCATTATCGGAGACAACGAACGAAATTTTATCTTGTGTGTCCCGACACTTTTTGAAGCAAGTAAAAAAATTAGATTTAAGGTTATAATCAGTGTCAACAACATGTGCCGTTACAGACATATGACGCATTTGCGACAGGCCGTTTTATTTTAAATTTTCTAACAAAATTTTTAAAATTTAAATTAATAAGTTGCCACAAATTCTTCTTTTCCATCCATTTTGTTAATTTGGTATTTTTTTAATACACAGACTTATATTATTTGTGACAATTTTTAAGGAAAATTTGCAATAACATACTACAGAATATAACCATATAAATATTGAATTGTTACTTTTGGATATTGAGTACCGGTGAATATTCATGGTATCGAGTACTCAGTACTCAAATACTCAATACTTTTACATCACTAATATATTTTATATATTATATTGAATTTCTAATCTTTTATAGTCTTAATAACTGCAACTATTTTCAAAAATGAGTTTCCATAATATATTTATTTACTAATTTTTAATGCTTCTTACTAGTTCAGGCCCATAGTTTTATCCAAGAACATGGAATCAATAAAATTCCCTATTCGTTATTGATGTTGCAAAAATCTTTTGCTGCTTTTTCAATTCATAAACATGTTTTCTGTGTTACATTTTACGTGTTTTCTTTACACAGAAACCTCTTATCCGGCATATTTGATCGTGAACGAGGTGTTATAGAAATAATTGAAGTCGTCACTGAGAATATCATATTTTGCAGTGTTGTCAGATTAGGGGATTTATCCCCAAAATGGGGATTTTTTTTCTGAAATGGGGATGAAAAAATTCATTTGGGGATAGGGATTTTATTGGGGATGATCGACAAGTTTTCGGCGATTTTTATAATTTATTTGCTTGTTTAATTATATATTATGGACTTCTTACATTCAGATCACACGATGAAACAATTTAAATTTGCAAGACTTGCTTGTTTAAAACTCATAAAATAACGACCCGAAACACACATCGATGCAAGCAAGAGGTTGGTTTAAAAATAATGGCCTCAAGATTTTAAGTTGATCTGCATGCACAGTCTCCAATTTAAATCCTTTTGAAAATTTATGGCAAATTGGCAAAGCTGCACTTCGAGGAAAAACCCCTTCTAATAAGAAACGTTGCTTGGATCTTATAAAAAATATTGGTAATTGCACTAGGTACAGAAGTAAATACATGGTAATTTGAAAGGAATAATTTGTTTTAGTTAATAAAAAAAATTATCTATTAGTCCATAAAGTTTGGAGATTTTTTTTAACATCTTAACAATATATTTGAATACATGATGTTTTTTAATTTTGATCTTGAGAAGTTTTGTGTTTTTATATTATTTAGTTTATAATTGAAATAAAATGAAAGCAATCAAAATATTAATGACGTTGTTCTAATGTTTTTTCGGTCTCAAAGATGTTAGATCGGAGTTATCCTATTCTATTGAACATGAATACATAAATATTAAATAAAATATATATTTACATATCAAATAAAACATATGTACATGCAAAATTATTGATGCAGTTTATGCGGGGATTTTTGGGGATATGAATTTCGAAATTGGGGATAAAAATTGAAAACTATCTGACAACCCTGATATTTTGTAGTATGTTCCCCTTCTAAGTTGTAGATTATAAGTGAATATACATGCATACTTATAAATTGGTGTGACAGATAAATTGACATATCGTCGTGCGGAAGTTTAAGTGCTCTATACGCCATTTTTTAAATCTCGAGTTAATGATGCTTATTTAGGTTTTTGACACCAAAACTTTTTTAATATGCATTCCGTTTTCGGCTATTTATCTCCGAAACTAGACGAGATATCCTAAAACGGATTACAGATTTTAAAATTTTGGGTCCGAAAACTTAAAGTGGCATCATTAGCTCGAGATATATAAAAAATATGAAATGGCGGATAGAGCACTTAAACTCCCGCACGACGATATGAAGTCATTGACAACTTGCCTTAAGTGTGAACTATGAGTCGAGCTGGATGTTCTATTATATTAGAGGCATCGCTAAAAATATTTTAAGAAATACGCCATAAAAGTTAGTTTTTGTTTAATCAAGTGTTTTTTTTATTATAATAAACAGTGGTCGATCTTTACAATTTTTCGGTAATTGCAACAGACCAAATGTTTGCGAAATCGAGCTTAAGCTGTAACTAACTCTCAGAATAATATTTTGTATGTGCATAAAACAAAGCCAGCCCAGTGTTCCTTAACAGATATCCCCTTCAAAGAGAAATTCCTTGTATGCACTTTGGCACGTGGACATTGTGTCGTATACGTGGTTTTAATTTCATCAAAAAAATTGTACTCACAAACACACACAAACAAAATACACACCCCTACCGTAAAATATAACAAACTTTTCAAAGTTTTTATTTATGACATCATCACCATACAACCAACCGAAAATCGTTATCGTTGCTGTGGCTGCGGCTGTGGCCGTCGTTTTATTATCATCACCATCATTCAAAACATGATTTTAAGATTCTCGCTGTGATTTCTTAACACTTTTTTTTTCATTTTTGTTTTCATTCATCAAATTTTGGTTTCGTTTAAATCGTCTTTTTACTTGCCTTCCTCACTTTCTCTGAGTGGCAAAATTTATATCCTTTTTCTGTGGGTTTGAATTTGAACATGTGAACGATAGTATATGTGTGTGTGTATGGGAGTGTTTTAATACAACATGTGAATCAATTTATCGGCATCGAAAGTGTACCATGCAGATGAAGACAACGACAAACAGACAGATAGACACTTTGGATATGCTAAACAGCTGTTTTGTGTTGAACTTAGATGAAGGACAGATACATAGACAATCATACAGAAAGACAGACAGCCAAACAAACAAACAAAAACAATTTAAAAAAACGCAGTATTTGTTAAGCCTTTTACCAGCTACTACTGCTGCTACTGTTGATGATGATGAATATAATAATAATATTGCTGCTGTTGTTGTTTTTGTTGCTGTTGCTGTTACTCTTATTATTTCTGTTAAGGTTACTGTCTATTGCCATTAATGGTATTATATTACAATTGAGTGTTGTTGTATTTAGTTTATTCATTTATTTTCCATATTTCTTTTTTTTGGTTTTGCATTTTTCATGGTGTTTTTTGTTTTTTTTTTTTTTTGTTTTGTTCTGCTGTAATCTTTTTCTTTTTATTATTTTTCATATTAAAGTAACAATGATTATAGCCAGTAGAATTGAGCAAAGCGAGTGAGTAGCAGCAACGGCTACAGCAGACTATTGACGACCTTGACTTTTTTTTAAGTATTAAAATATACATTGTGTTGTTGTACTTAACGTGATGATTTTAATGTTTCGTTTATTTTTTTTTCCTATTTTTAATATTTAAAAGTATGCCAGCGCAGTCAGCCAAGTATCCAGAAAAACAAAAGTAAACCATTTATCATTAGCCAATGAGTTGCGTTTAAAACCATTTTAAGCAGATTAAAAAAAAAGAAATAAAAGAAAAAAAACCAGTTGAATAGTTTATGGCACTCACAGGAAAAACTGAGAAATAGAAATAAGAGCAAAAGAAATACTTTCTTACTGCTCCTAAAACAAAAGGTTTTTATTAAACTAAAAAGTAAGGAATTAAATCTTCTTACCTAAAACCGTTTAAACTTTTGTAGCGATTGATAACAATTGAATTACAAAATTTCATTATTTCGATCAAGGTTGTGCGATAACAAATGCTACGACTTGGCGCCAGTTTTTTATTCATAATTTTTTATTTTTTGTTTAAAAACAAACTTTTGGTAACTTTTTACACTGATCATGTCTCTTTCTATTAAAATATTAAATTGAATTCTAATAAAAAACAACTGTCAACATTTGATTGCAATAAGTCAACATTCAGCACGTAAGAATAGCCCTAGATTTCTGAAGCTATGTACTATGCTCACTAGGGTGGGTCAATTTGTTCGGGACCGAAAAACATGACAAAGCGTATAGCAATGTCGTAATCTACGGGAAATTCTAAGAACTTTTCCCAAAGAAACCATGGTTCTAAAATCAAAATCGAGCTTCCGGTTTTTTAAGAGAAAATTTGGTGCTCAGGTCATCCAAAAATAATGCTATTTTTTTGGAAGTATTCATTTCAATTGATAAATATTTGACCTGTAACGCTGGAAGAGGGCTTATTTTAAAGGAAATTTTCTCAGCTTTATATATCTGTGCTCATTTATAGAAAATTGTTTACCCAAATAATGGTTTTGAAGTTTTATATCAAAATAATAATAGATTTAGGTTTTTAACAGTTGGCTATTATTATTTTGATATAATCCTCCAAAACCATTATTTGGGTAAACAATTTTCTATAAATGAGCACAGATATATAAAGTTTACTTGCTTGTGAACATCAAGTGTATCATTGTATTAATGTACGTTGTATCGAAAACGTCAGAAATTAATTAAGAAGAAGAATAGCACTACTCACAAATGGGGGGGGGTCGTGGCATAATGGTTAAAGCACAGAAACTCAAACCACCGAGGTTTAATCCCAGCAAAGGTTTAAATTTATAAAATAAAATTTGCTGTTTTTCTAAATTATTATTTAA
This sequence comes from Metopia argyrocephala, assembly GCA_963576795.1. Lineage (NCBI taxonomy): Eukaryota > Metazoa > Arthropoda > Insecta > Diptera > Sarcophagidae > Metopia > Metopia argyrocephala. The sequence goes on from OY756209.1 coordinate 147,494,650, forward strand.
AAAAAAATAAGAGGTTGCCCCCCCCCCCCACCCTCCAAGATGTCCATTTGGAAGAAAAATCGATCCCTGCTATATCCAGTCTATTTCACCACAAAAAACAAATGATCAGGAACACAGGGCCACCTTATGGGAAGATAACAGCTAATCTAATTAGTGAAGACGGTCACCACTCACTATCAACATCCACCGACAAATGGGGCAATTGCTGTTGATCATTCAAGGGTGAAGGTATAACACTGGCCTTTGAGTGATCAACTGATAGCAACTTGTGTCATTGATATATGTATGTATGGCGGTAAATAAAATTACAAAAAAAAATCTATGTATCTCTCTTCTATCTTCCATATTCCAAAGGTGTTGTGTATTCGGCAAAAATAACACAGTGCGACAGTGAAAAAAATGCACGGAATCCACAGTGTACGTTCGATTGTAAATACTACCCCTATACTCGTTTCGGTCAGATTGACTACCAATTTTTTTTATGGATCTCAAAAGATATTGAAAATCACTGCATCACGCCAAAAAAGGTATCCTCAGTTTTTGGCCAACAGCTAACTCAAACTTAAAGATACTGCTTAACTATGTTTGGCAATAATGTAGTGAAAACAATACTGAACAAATTTGAAGATATTTTTTGCAAAAATGTACAAAAAAATTTTTACTTTTTTTAATTTTTTCAGCATAACTTACAGAGACTGGTAATTTTTCACTAACAATAAATAAGAATATTGTGGCCATTGTAAATCTGAACAACTTTTGTGAACATATCAATACAATCTGAATGTGTCTAGGTATCCAAAATAGCTTTTAAAGACCAAGTTGTACCCTAAAAATGTTATTTTTCACTATTTTTTTAAATAAATTTTTTTTTAGGAATTTTTTTTTTAATTTTTAAAAAAGCTCTATTTGAGTTGTAAAATAAATACTAAATTACAAAACAAAAATTGTATTTTCTATATAAAAAAGTAACTAGAATATCTGGAATTTAAACAATAAATTAATTAACAGGTTTTATTAGTTGACATAAGCACATAGATAAACATTTCATTAAGAATTTTTCGAAGAAATAAAAAATAATTTTAGAAAAATAATAAATTTAGGATAGGTAGTGTGCTAGACAGCTAGTGCGAGGGTTGTGGGTTCGATTTCCACCAGAGGCATATACCGGACATATGGCTTTAGTCATTAGAATATAATTTTGTAAATAAATAAAATGCAAATACCATATTCATATATTTTAAAAAAGTATTTTTTCTAACATTACTGCTGTTTTATAGAATAAATAATTTTGAATAAAGCCAAAATAAAATACATTTCAATCATAATTTGTTTTTTTTTAGGTTTTTATTTTAAAGGTTATAAGAAAACTGACGGTTCTTTCGTTAAGTTTTTTTCTTTATTCAGAGATGCCACTTTATTTCCATTTTTAACTACCAGTGTTAATGAGGGGTTACTGAATTGTACTATTGTTGGTGCAAAAAACAAAGAAAACAAATCCTTAGAAGTAACTGAATTGTCCTATACATGCTACTCTGACCCTTTAACTTAAATAATAATAAAAATAGTCGTGAAATTAAAATGATGGATTTTGTGAGAAAAGAGTCGACGAATTAAATTGGAGGAAATGGAAAAGGTCATAAAGTTTCTAATGTTTTACATATTAATTTTCAATAACGAAATAAAAAAATAAATAAAAGTTTAAGAAAGTTTAACGGCCGATTTCAAATGTGTTTTAAATCAAATTTTCCAAACAAAAATTTTTAAAATAAATTTTTATTTTATTAAAAAACAGAGAAATAGAATTTGAATTTTTTGAAAAACAGAAATGTATTGCTTTGTAAATACTTTTATTTGGTTTTTATATACTAAATGGGATATGATTCGCATTTAGTCTATAACCATTTTAACATAAGTATTTATAGTTTTGAATAACACCTTTGGGAAAAGTCTCCCGACGAGTCTCTTAAGCAGAAGACGAAATGGCCATAGAGACATGCTTATCCCCAAAAGCATACATTTCATATTTTATTTTTATTTAATTTTTCTATGAATATGGAGTTAAAAATGTACTGTTACCTTAAACAAGTATGTGATTAAAAAAATTACTATTTGTAATACAAAAAGTTGTTTTTCATCAAATACTGCTGCTGTCATCTTCAGTATAGTTATGTTAAGGCGGCGATCAAAGCGATCGGTTTTATTTGCATCTCACTACTTAATTTATTAAAAACAAGTCTCTTCATTAAAAGTTTGTTTATACTTATTAGTTACGAGGCTCTACACCTACAACTTTGTATGTTCAAACGTTAAAATCTTGTTTAGACTTCCTTATCAAGACTACTTGAAAGCAATAAAAATCTGTGAACTTTGAAACAAAAATACTTTTTACTCATACATACGGACATATTATACTGTCTTTAAATCATTATCACATGTATATACATACATACACGCATGCATATATACACGTACATATGAATGTATGCCATTTGAAAGAAAAAATCAATTAAGTTTTAATATTTAAATTCAAAAAAGAAAATGTTCGTTCATTAGTTTTTCATTTAAACTTTTCATGTGGCAGAAAAACTCATAACTGAAGGATACAACAGGAAAAAATATCGAATTTTTCTATTTTATAAGTACACACACACACACACACACACTCAAGCACACAACGATAATGATGTCAGTAATCAGACTTGTTACATGTTTAAACAAAACAAAAAAAAAACATGGGAGGACGACGAACACAAGGAATAGCAAAACAAAAAACAAACATTAAACGAAAGGACAAAAAAGTGAGAAAAGAAAAATCAAAAAAAAAAAAAAAAAAAAAATAATCACTTTTATGCGATCGTACTAAAATTGTAATTCAAATTAAAGCATCAAAAACGACAACCAACAGTAAAAACAACAACTAAAGCTTGTTGTAATTTTGTAAATAATGACGCCTGCGCTAAAACTAAAGCCCCCATCATGTTTAAAATATAATAAAAGCACAAGCATACACACATCCACACACTCTTAGCAGCCATTTCCATTCCACCATTATTTTAGTCACATGCATACAATATACACATTCATATGTACCCTGTCGGACTTTTATGAACTGACTCAGTTATAACGGACTTAAAGCAAAGAATATATATTACATATGGATATACTTATAGTTGAATACGAATTTGAACAAAAAATTACTACGGACGGAAAGACAAAATGGAAATCCAACACAACATAGAGAAGTAAGACTTTACTCTCATTACATAATTTAAACAGAAAGACCAAATAATATTACGGCCCGCCATATAAAACTGAACATGTACGTGCAGCGCATTCTTTAGAAATTTTTATATTCTTTGCAAAACCTTAATTTTAAGTTAACTCAAGTCCCGACAGGGTAGATACGAACGAATATGTATGAAATTTTTACGAATGTATGCATGTGTGAGTTGATAAAATAATGGCCGTACGAACCAACAAATACATTCATACAGACTTTAATACGTACTTTACCAAGGAAAATTATACAAAAATAGAATTTAACAACGACGACACATTATCATCATTTAAACAGGTTTTAGTTTTTTTTTTTTTTTTTTTTACTTTTCTTCCTCTTTTTATAAAATACAACAGAGGCGTAGTACAATTTGCAAACAAAGCAAAGAAGCCGTTTTTGATTTTGGTTGTCATGTTTGTTGTTTGTAAAGTATGTATTAATAAAGATATTAAAAGGGGGTACAATGTAAGACCGACCCTAATGTTTTACTCGCAACTTTTTATTTTTCAAACATACCTAACCCATATCTCCACTCCCTAGAGTGGTAGGAGCATACTTTATATAAAAATTTAACTTTGTACTGGAGCCCCCTTAGGGATTGGAGATAGGAGGGTCGGTCTTACATTGTACCCCTCTAGGGGCTACTCCAGGCAAGTTGTGGAGATTTTTGTGGATTTTTATTCCTTCAACTCAACCTTTGACTGCGATGAAGAGCCATTTGCCCCCATACCACATCTCTTCTTTTTGACTAGTATGCTATCCCACCCCTATCAGAATAGTTTTAATCTCATTCTTTTCAGATTTGATTTTTATTTCTTGATCCCAAAAGACCTCCACTCTGAAATTTTTCACAATTGTAGAGAAAGAAACTTGTATCTTTGGCATAATTTTTTTTTTAATTTTTAAAAAGGTGGCTTTCAGAGATATAGGCTTTCGACTTATAGGTAAAGAAAATTTACCTTTAAATTAAAAAAAATCATGTTGCATATTAAATCAAAGGTAATTTAATACCCTTTCAAATGCGACTTCGAGATGCGTAGCTACAATACTTTTCAAGAAAATTACAATTAAGTAAGTATGACTTTGTGCATTTTTGTACTGTTTTCCGATTTTCAAGACCTCATATTTCCGAATCCAGAAGTGTCAGCGCCCTTTAATTTTGTATTTGTCAAAAATCAGCAAATTCGGAAACAGTCATTTCAAAAACGGCATATTTTAAGCTGATTTGAGGTGGTTCAACCCATATACATACACCCTGCAAATGGTTGTCCAGTTGCACAGATCTTTAATGTTTAGTTCTACTATTACGCAACTCAATTGGTTGATTTTGGATTGTTGCACAACAGGAAAGCATTTAATAAATACCTCACTTTCAAACGCCACTGTTTTGTTTTTGTTGGATTTTACACTCTTTTCGAACATTTTTTTGTTATTACTGTTCTTGGTGGTATTGCTTTTCCAATTAATACATACAATATAGAATATTGTATGTGTGTGTCTGCGCAAAGTAATATATCGCCATCTAAAAAAGGTAAGTATAGGAGACAAATTTAACTTGCAAAATTAAACAGATTTAAAGTTACTTTTAATTGGGGCCAATCTATCCAAAATAAATTCATTATAATTGCGGTCAGTGTCTTTTTAACTTTAGGTGGCGATATGTCATCTGGGCCTATGTGTATATACGGATGTTTGTGAGATCTAGCACATGCATGCATATACTCCACCAGATAACTGTTAATACAATTTTAATCAGTGATGCCAACCCTTGGAACACTAAACGGACAAAAAGTTGAGTCAAGTTGAAAAAGTTACAGTTTTTACATTCGCTGACCATTTTTGGTGAAAAAGAGAGCAAAATTAAATATTAAAAAAAAATCACACACAGTTAAAAAAGAAATATGTGTATAAATGTATGTGTTTCAAAGCGAATACCTTTATATTAGTTATTAGTTATTAGTTATTAGTTATTAGTTATTAGTTATTAGTTATTAGTTATTAGTTATTAGTTATTAGTTATTAGTTATTAGTTATTAGTTATTAGTTATTAGTTATTAGTTATTAGTTATTAGTTATTAGTTATTAGTTATTAGTTATTAGTTATTAGTTATTAGTTATTAGTTATTAGTTATTAGTTATTAGTTATTAGTTATTAGTTATTAGTTATTAGTTATTAGTTATTAGTTATTAGTTATTAGTTATTAGTTATTAGTTATTAGTTATTAGTTATTAGTTATTAGTTATTAGTTATTAGTTATTAGTTATTAGTTATTAGTTATTAGTTATTAGTTATTAGTTATTAGTTATTAGTTATTAGTTATTAGTTATTAGTTATTAGTTATTAGTTATTAGTTATTAGTTATTAGTTATTAGTTATTAGTTATTAGTTATTAGTTATTAGTTATTAGTTATTAGTTATTAGTTATTAGTTATTAGTTATTAGTTATTAGTTATTAGTTATTAGTTATTAGTTATTAGTTATTAGTTATTAGTTATTAGTTATTAGTTATTAGTTATTAGTTATTAGTTATTAGTTATTAGTTATTAGTTATTAGTTATTAGTTATTAGTTATTAGTTATTAGTTATTAGTTATTAGTTATTAGTTATTAGTTATTAGTTATTAGTTATTAGTTATTAGTTATTAGTTATTAGTTATTAGTTATTAGTTATTAGTTATTAGTTATTAGTTATTAGTTATTAGTTATTAGTTATTAGTTATTAGTTATTAGTTATTAGTTATTAGTTATTAGTTATTAGTTATTAGTTATTAGTTATTAGTTATTAGTTATTAGTTATTAGTTATTAGTTATTAGTTATTAGTTATTAGTTATTAGTTATTAGTTATTAGTTATTAGTTATTAGTTATTAGTTATTAGTTATTAGTTATTAGTTATTAGTTATTAGTTATTAGTTATTAGTTATTAGTTATTAGTTATTAGTTATTAGTTATTAGTTATTAGTTATTAGTTATTATTAATATCAAATATAGTCGCCGTAGTCTAGTCCGGATTTAAAACCCAGCTCTAACATCTTGAATGAAAGAAATATTAAAAAAATTTCTTTCGTCGACCACCTCTAAGCAGTCTTCTTGCAAAAGCTGTAGCAAACACTGATTGCCATGAATAAGCTTCTCAATTCTGGCGTTAGGAGTCGAAGTTAAGCTGTAGGTCCCGGTACTCATGGATAAAAATTTACGCACACAATATGGGTGCAGTCAGAAGCTAGGCCGTAAATCTGAAAAAGGGTTGTCATGGCCCATTATCGAATAGGTATCGTATTGATGTTGTTTTGCACTACAGGTTCCGGTTCGTATATTCTTTAGGTATATTTTTAATGTCCTTCACACTGTCCCAGAAATTAAGTACAGTCGGGCCTCGATTATCCGTTATGGTCGAGACCAGAAGCATTACGGAAAATCGATTTTCACGTTTAATCGAATAACACTTTTGATTATAGAGTTTTTTTAATATTTTTATTATTTAACAAGGAAACACATTGGTGTACATACATATTAACTTAAAAAAAAATTAATTCAAGATAGCAATGTATCCCAATTTCTTATTGTTTAGCTAGCATTTTAACACTCACATTATTTTTTGAATGCTCGTAAGTTATTTTAACTTTATCTTTAATATTTAAAACGTTTCTTTTTACGATTGGTAACGATGCCATACTAAATATATTTAGATCTAACCACCAGCAGTTCTCAGGTTAAGGTTTAAGGTTAAAAATTTTTATAGTAGTAGTGCAAACTAAAAAAAAAAGTTAACAATTCTTCTGTAAGAATCATGTACTTTCAAAATAAAAAATAAAAAAAAACATTGCAGCACAAACAGTGATTTTAACGTCCATCAAAAGTGGCCCACTTTTTTCTGGGACAGTCTTTACTACTCTCAATCCAGCAGAAAATAGTGCTTCCCAGTAAGTTATTTTGTAAGGGAGAAATTGTAAACAATCACTTACTCGTGCGCTTCAATAATTCATGATTTTTATATAAAATGAACCGCTAAAATGCAATAGAAACGCAAATTTATTGCAACCAGTAAGCAAATAGTACAAAAAGTCAAAAATAATATCTTATCCTGTAGCATATTTGGAAGCTTTAATGTGTAAAAAACAGTATAATGCTTCCATTATTGCTTGCAATTTTATTTATTGCTTTCAAATCTTAAAAATTTTCTACTGGGCAATTTGAAAACATTGCAACCAAAAAACAATAAACTGATCTTTAACCATCACGGATAATCGGAGTTACCGGTTAACCGGATCACCGATAATCGACGCCCGACTGTACTATAATAATGATGAATAGACTTTATTACATACATACATACCAGTTTATATTTGAACTTATAACGATTTTACATTTACATTATACCTACAGAGTTATTTTTTCACGTGTAATGAGTTTTATTTTAAACTTTGGTATCTTTCTAATCCGCACTGAAATTTTTTAACAATGTTTTTCTTAGAATATTTCAAATAATGGTCTAGAAACTTAGAAATTAATTTTAGCACAATTATTTCCTCAAGTGTACTTTTCACATTTTAAAGTGTGTGTGTGAGAGTGTACAACAAAATTATGTGTATGTGTCTGAGCCTGTTTTTCATAATCTTAACAACGTGCAACCAAACCGATTGAAACATTAAAGTCACCTGCAACGTTTTTTTCCTTTTTTTTGTCTTTAGCTCACCACGGCAATGCTTTGCTAGAATGAAAGCTGTTTTGTGTAAAATCCAACCAACTTCAACTCTATACTCTTACATATACTATATATGCTTTAATTCTCTTTTAATTCTTTTCTTTTTTATAACAAACAATTCTAAAGGATCAACAAGGTATTCAAAATTAAAAAAAACCGTATGCATTGTCGATAATGCAGTTTGTGTAGCAAAAATATTTCAAAATATGAGTTTAACGTGAAACGAGGGGTTACTTTGGCTTCAACTTTTAGTCTTTAACACTCAAACTATAATAAAATATTTATGCATTAAGGCAAGCGAATTTTTGTTGGTTTTTAATTTTTATCTAATTGAAAATTAAACAGAAATTGTTTTTAATTCATGCTGTATTAAATTAATTAAAAAAAAATGAAATTTCTTTAAAAAGGGAAAAATAGAACCTTGGACTCGTAACATACTATATTAGTTCAAAGCTATACTGTTAAGTTATGTTACTAAAGACTGTCCCAGAAAAAAGTTGGCCACTTTCATTTGCATGTGTTTGCGTCATACGCGATGCAATTTCCGCAAACCATGTATTTTTCGGTTATAAAAGGCCGACACTTAATGCATGCCCTCATTCGTCAAAGTGCAGTGAAAGTGAAAACAATGACATCAAAACAAAAAATAGTGCACGGAAAAATTTTGTCCGGATACCTGGAAAATCCAGGTATTTCTCTCAATTTATTGGCGAAAAAATTAGATTTACCCAGAAGTACAGTGCAAAGAGTTATCAAAAAGTTCAAGGAGGAGAAGAGCATCGAAAGGACACCTGGGTCAGGTAGAAACCCTGATACAAGTAATCCTGAGGTCGCTCAAAAAGTGTTAAAGGCGTTTCAGCTGAATCCGAACTTATCGGTACGCGATGTCGCCGACAAAGCCGGAACGTCAAAATCAACAGTGGACAGAATAAAGAAGAGGGAAGGCCTAAGGTCGTACCATGTCCAGAAGACTCCCGACCGAACTGCGGAAAAACAACGGGACGCAAAAGCCAGAAGCCGCAAGTTGTACGAACGCTACCTGACCAAATTTTCCTGCGTGGTTATGGACGACGAAACCTACATAAAAGCGGATTTCAGTCAACTTCCTGGTCAGGAGTTTTATGTCGCGATGGCCAGAGGTGAAGTTGACGAAAAATTCAAAAACCGGAAGTGCAGCAAGTTCCCGAAAAAGTTCCTGGTTTGGCAGGCCATATGCTGCCGTGTACAAACGCTAATGGCTAGGTTAAGGTTTAAGGTTAAAAATTTTTATAGTAGTAGTGCAAACTAAAAAAAAAAGTTAACAATTCTTCTGTAAGAATCATGTACTTTCAAAATAAAAAATAAAAAAAAACATTGCAGCACAAACAGTGATTTTAACGTCCATCAAAAGTGGCCCACTTTTTTCTGGGACAGTCTTTACTACTCTCAATCCAGCAGAAAATAGTGCTTCCCAGTAAGTTATTTTGTAAGGGAGAAATTCTAAACAATCACTTACTCGTGCGCATCAATAATGCATGATTTTTATATAAAATGAGCCGCTAAAATGCAATAGAAATGCAAATTTATTGCAACCAGTAAGCAAATAGTACTAAAAATCAAAAATAATACCTTATCCTGTAGCATATTTGGAAGCTTTAACGTGTAAATAGACAAATAATGCTTCCATTATTGCTTTCAATTTTATTTATTGCTTCCAAATCTTAAAAATTTTCTGCTGGGAATGTGAATAGACATTGAAAAGTAGACAAATACTTGGTTGGATCCCTGAAAAACGGAATAGTTTTGAAGTTTTATGCTATAGAAGGCAGTTCCAGAAACTCCTGACGAAGACAACGAATACATATATAGATATGTATATAGTCCTTGATAGGTTGTTCTCAATTGAGAATTTATACATCACTGATATGTAAACCTACTGCCAGTCATTACGAACACAGTAGTTTTACTGGGCAAACAGTAGATTTCAGTAAATGTGCTCAGTTTGGATTAAAATTAAAATATTGAAAAGGTTATCAGACGATTATTAACTAAACACGAGTTTCTATAATTATTTAACCAATTAACTAAGCGGGAAGCTAGGCCGTAACCGTGACACAGGGTTGTAATGGTCAATTATGTATGTTCCTATGGATATTGCATCTTCATATTTATGCACTTAAAATTTTGGAAAGACCTAAAAATAAATGAAAATTCGTTTTAAAATTGTTTAATTAAAATGTTTTTTCCTCTTTCAGTTGGTCGATCAGTATTAGTAGTTATACTCGTATTATTGTGCCTGATTCCGTTCACTGTGGCGCATAAAACAAAATAGTTCTCTCTATAGTTAAGTGTTGGTTCTTTGACGCCCGACTATGCAGAGAGGTTGTCATAGAGCAACTGACAACAACTCATTCTAATGGATAATCAAAAAGTAGAATTTGTGGTATATGACGCAACTCGCATTAATTTAAAATCAAAAAAGAACACGAAAAAAGGATATTTTCATATGTATTCGTATCTGTGTGTATGGATTCAATGTAGGAGTGTTAATACTCGTATATGTGATGTATGGGCGTATGTGAGTTGTTATGTATGTTTGTAAAAACAAAATAAAATTTATACATGCAAAAGAAAAACTAAAGCATATTGTTCATACACATACAATGATAAATATAATACCGACGTAAATACATACATACCCGTAAGTAAACACTATAAAGCACCCTACACATTATTAGAGAATATTTTATATTCTATTGATCTTCAGTCAGAAATCATGATTGGACTTTAAGAAGGAAAAAGACTTCCAGAAAATAATATTTCATATTTGATTTCAGCTAAACTTTTAATTTTTTTTTTCTCTCGCAAAAAAACTCCAATGGCCCAGGTTCAAATTCCAGCAAAGGTGAAAAATGAAAAAGTTAGTTTGCGGTTTTTTTAAAATTAAAATTTAAAAATAAGAGGTCCCCTCCCCCTCCAAGAATACCATCTACAAAGAAACCGCTCCCCGACATTCCACCTTAACCAATGTCAACAAAAAACGAATGATCAGGAGAAAAGCGACACCTATTGGAAAGTAGCAGATAACAGCTAAACCTACTTAGCGAAGACACTCACCACACAATCAGCATGCAACGATGAGACAATTGCTGTTGATCATTCAAGGATGAAGGTATAACACTCGCCTTTGAATGATCAATTCAAAGCAATTTATCTCATTCCTAAGGCGCTTAATAGTAATATAAGAAAAACAAAATGTATGACTACCTGTTTTGCCCATAGTCATTAAATTTTTGTTGATGGGCCCCCAAACATTTGGAGCCTCGGTGTCATTTTTGGAAAAAAGTGATTATTTTCTTAGGCTCATATCTTACAAACCGTCCGGAATTTTGATTTACTTTCTGAGCCAAAGTAAAATGTCATGAAGAACAAAAATTGTAAAGAACAAAATTCGGAGTGAAGCCTCTTAAATTTTTATAATTATTTGTATTTTCTCAATCATTGTTTAAAGAAAAACGTTAACTTGAGATTCAGACTATGGCTCAAAGTATTAAGAGTTTTTTTAATTTTCTTTAAAAGTAGTTTTCCAATATCTCAGACTTAAATTCTAATAATATAGCAGATTAATGAGATTTTCTTAATCTAGATCATGTATTGCACTGGAAACTGCATAGCCAATGTGGATTATACCACGCACATCTCAAAAACGGTCATTATGTCCTTGTTGGCTTTCAAACGGGCCTTTGCCTTCTTTGGCATTCATATACTAACACCAAACACTCCTACGAAGTTGTGACAAGACTGCATTTGATTGAGAACAGGTGATGATTCTAAATTAAGGCCATCTAAACCATATGAGAACTACAATCTCTACTTTCTATGTCCGACCGATCGAAAAAACAAATTGTAAATTTTTTAATTGTTTTGGGTAGAAACTTCAGGACTTTCAGAAACCAAATCGTCTAACTAGTGGTCGAAAAATCTTTCGTAGCGTATATTAATTTAAATTATAAAATGTTATAATTTCGTTCAAAGTCGTTTAATAACGAATCTGACGATTAGAACCCAGACCCCAGTTGGCGTCTCTCATAATTAATTCAGAAAGCCCATCTTTTACCATTAAAATTGATTGTGCAGAGTTCGTATGATGTTTGTGAAGTTTAGCCTTGGCTTGAGTGATTATGTTTTTTTTTTCTCTCTTTCTGCGCTAAAGACATTTACGGCTGAGCACATCACATTCAATTTTTTTCCGTTTCGTTCCTACAATCATGAGTTATAAAGCAGCTCTTTCAAATTTCGTGGGGATTTAATTAACAGATAACTTCTGATAGAAGCAGTATTATATGGTGAGAAATTAAATAAATTTACAAATTTATTCACCTGTTCGTTCTATTATACGGTTTAAAACTAATTGTGTGGCAGATTTGAAAGTTTGGTTTAAAATGTTTTTTTTTTTCATTTTCTGGTAAATCTTACCTTTTTATAGAAGAACTGGCAAACTCAAACAAAAACAGATAAAATTTATGCATACTTGTACACACACACATACACATTTTGTATAAATACACTTGCATTCCATGTAAACACATACAGTTGTATTTACCAAGGCTTACAAATACATACACACATATAATATGCATGTGCATATATGCATATATATATATATACCGATTCAATGTCTGTATATAATCCATACCACTTACGTACACCTATTCAAACATGAAACTATTATTTGTAGGCTGCTACCACGCAAACTATGAGCCAAACAACACTCACTATCAGCTGCAGTAAACGACAGTGAATACGGTGGTATGGAAATGGGATAATGATTTGCATGGGGCTGTAAATGTAGAATAAACCATGTTGTAGTCATTCTACTGTTTATAGGGATTTGTTTAGTTGTGTAGTTGAGAGACGGAGAGAGAGAGATAAACTAGTCGATTCGTTTTGACTCTGAAATATTCGTTCGCGAACATTAGTCGTTTATTTGGTTTTCCTAAGGTTTTTCTGAATACGTTTGCAGTTTTGTAGTTCTCATCGTTGCTGTTATTTTTGCTACTCTGTTCTTGTTTTTTGTAATACCAGAGTATCTGCTCAAAATTGTGCTTCAGCAGTCAGACTAAAGACTTTGAATGCCAAATATTATCCTCATAGTTTCGTTCTATCTTGAAAAGTTCAATAAAAGCAGAAAAACACGTACTCAAACATACAGGCATACACTTAAAAGCATACATACATACATACCTAGGTATATATGTATGTGTGTATGTACATGTAATGTAAAAAAACAGATTTATACATACATATGTATGTATGTACACACATACACAAAAGCTTGAATACAACTAGATGATATTGTTGTAATTTGGTTGGAAAAATTCGTCACCACTGCTACCATTAAAACCATCATTAACAACAACAAATATGTATATACATACATATATGTACATACACTCAAACACACAAACGTAAAATAAAAGTTTACAACACAACACAACACAAACCATTAGCACAGAAACTCTCTTCAACCCATCCTCGTATGCTGTACAACATCGTCAACTTTTATGTATTGGGCCACCACTGTACGCTGTACGTAAATCTTTTGTAAAATAATTGTGGATGGCGTTTTTGGTATTGGCATGGTATGGGGCGGTGCGGGTTCGGGGGAAATGAAATAACAGTGATCGGGGCGCATGACAAAAACGAACATACAAACGAACTTCAAATGGTGAATTGGTATTTAGACGTAAAGTCAGTCATTAGTTGGTTGGTGGGCTGGTGAGTTAATTGGTCTGTCGAATCGTTTGGCAAGCGTGACAATTCAGTATGACAATGACTACTAAGAGGAGGATTAAACAAATATGTGTGTATGTATGTATGTATGTATGTATGTATGTATGTACGAGTGCGCATTTATTCAAACACTCATTTTCAACTTAAACACCTACACATACAGACATACTGCTTTAATAAATCTGTATAAGTATGTGTGTGTGCGAGAATACATCATTTTATGTGAATATTGCAATGCACAATCCAACATACAATTAAATACAAACCAACACATGCATACTTTTCTACTTTTATCCAATTTCTTAGGCAATAGCAGGCTTTCAGACATCCTATTCTCTACGTTTTTGTTTATAACATATGTTTTTTTTATATTTTTGACATCAGTTCAACTACAATTTAATACAACGAATTTAATCGAATTAAAAAAATCCTTTAAATATTTACAATGAGTTCTTAATATCAGTTTCATAAGTTTTACAGAATGAGAGGATTTTGATATGCCGATCTTTTTGTCCCAGTTATTTAATGACTTGATTGGAAAAGCGTTGAATAACGACTGTAGTGTATGCAGCACTAGAGATAGAAAGCAAACAAGTAAAAATTTAATGGAGTACAGTACTCACTGAAAATGGATAACTTGTTATGCTTTTTACGAAAAAAATTAAAATTTTAAACAAATTAATAAATGGAAAATCATGGCAGTAGACTTTCCAAGCAGAAATAATACTTAATTAAAAGTAAAAAATTTTTAAACGCAGTTATAAAAAAAAACATAAAACATAATTTTATTGAAAATTAATTAAACCCAAGAGTGCTTCGTCACGGCAATAAGTTTGAATATTTCAATCGGAGAACCTAAGAAGCTATCTACATATATTGTAAGGCTAACAACAAAGAAAGTGTTGAAAAATACTTTAAAAATGAGGCAGAAATGAAGAATTTAATTTTATATAATTTTTGAAGCATACTGTTACATGCATACATACAGCTGCGTGCAACTAATTAAGGACAGTAGTACTCAATATTTAAATCACTATATTGAAAATAATACTATTAAAAAAACCGCTAAAATTTGACCCTGTTTAGTTAATCCAACTTTGTTTATTGAAACTTCTCAATGGCAACCCTATTTTTACCGTTATTTTTTCTTTGTGGTGTTTTTCATAATTTGTGAAATAAATTACTCGTGCACTTAATTAAGGACAGTGAAAAATTTTTTAAAATTTTAAGATTCAAGTAAGTTTTAACAGTTAAATTCAAATAAATGAGATTACACAAAGTGTTTTTCAGAATTTGATAAACTTTTACTTATTGCTAAACATGGCTAAAAATAAGTCCTGTGACGTCAGTACTCGAAAGATTATTGTACAAATGCATCAGGAAGGAAGCTCTTATAGGGAGATCGCAACAGCCTTAAAAGTTTCTAAAACAATGGTTTTCCAAGCGGTGCAATATTTCAAAAAACATTCGACAGCTGAAAAGGTGCCTCGTAAACAAAGAAGCCGAATTACGACAGTGCGTGAAGATGCACTGATTGTCCGAGAGTCGAAAAAAAATCCGCATAAATCGGCAAATGAAATTCGGATAGCAGTCTTTGGTGAAAATGGAGCAAAACCATCTGCAGACACAGTAAAACGTCGATTGCGGGAAGCTGGCCTCTTTGGAAGAATTTCCCGAAAGAAACCATTGTTGTCTGAGCGTAACCGGAAGAAGAGTTTGCAAAAAAATACCGCCATTAGACCGCTGTGGAATGGAAAAGAGTGTTATTTTCGGACGAAACAAAAATTAATAGAGTCTCTCCCGATGGAAAAATTTAATGCAACTCGGTTTAGCCAAACAATATCACAAATACACATTCAGTTTTATGTATAAAATTATGGATAGATTATGAATGCCAACCGAACTGCAGTTGCGTTGCCAGCTGGCAACCAAAAATTTCTAGTTGCCGAAAAAATATTTGTTTAGAAGTGAAATTTTAAAATATTTGTTAACAGTTGCCGGCTGTAATACAATTTTTGACAACTGGCAACTCCACCAAAGTTCGGTTGCTATCCATAAGCGACTCTTTACTTACATATTTCGTTGATATTTTTTATTTTTTTAATTTCTACATAAACTTTTAATTAAGCTTTATGTCGAATAAATAATTATTGTTTCGATATTTCGCTACTTCCCTGCGTAGCGAAATTTAATCTACCTAAAGCTTAATTAAAAGTTTATATATTAATCAATAATAAGTTCAACTAAACTTATTAATACATTTTTTTAATTTCATAAAGTAAAGTTTTTTTGTTACATTAATAAACATTTCGGAGTCTGTTCAAATGTAGAACAATACTACTATACATTATCCAATGAAGTTTTGAAAGCCATATAAAAAATTGTACAATTTCTTCTGAAAAAATTTAAATTGAGTAATTTATTTATTTAGGCGTGGCTCTTTACAAATTTTATTTTAAGTATTTCACAAATAATGTCATATTATGGAGGTCTACCTGTGGTAACCTACTGCTGGTAGAGTACATGAACATAAAAATAGAAAACAAAAACAAACAATCAAATAATGCTTTTCGTACGAAACGGTAAAACGACGTTGTGAAACAAAAAATCCAAACTTCCATACCCAACTGCTTCAACAGCCTGCTCAAACAGCACTAACATAAGGAATTAAAATTTGCTTCTTTTTTTTTCTTCTTAACTTCAAAAGCTAGCTTTGGTTGTTGTCGTTGTTGATATCGGATTTTATAGTTGCACAAAAAAAATAAAAATAAAATGAAAAATAATATCCAGTGTGAACTCTGCACTTCAAGGCATAACATGAAAAACAGCGCTTAAGCGCAAAACCTACAATTTTAAACTTAAGAATACGACGGTAAAATTCCAAACAAACAAAATACGTAAAAATGCACACAAATTTCCAAAGACTTTACAACGATGTTGAAAGTATTTCATTTTACCGTTGGCAGGCTGTCAAGCCAAGACTATTAAAATTTTTTTGAAATGAATATCAGTAGAGTCAACAAGAAAAACACTACCATAGATATCCACTTATTAATAAACATTTGTACTGAAAATGAAAAGCAAATAACTATTATTTAAAAATATTGAAAGAAGAAATTATTGATTGAAAAAACCAAAGGAATGAAATTTAAATACGATTATTTAGTGAGTGAAAGATATTAAAATTAGAACATTTTTCCAATAAATAGACCGTTTGTAGACATAAAAAGAATCCTGATGTACTTTCAAAAAGACATTATGATGTAAAAAGAGGACGTTTAAGCCAAAGAGGAAGAATACATACAAACATTCACACATAGAAGTATATTTAAAACGTTGAAATAAATAAAAATGTTGACCGGACGAAAAGTAAGTACTACATGATTTTCATTTTTTAAAACTATAAGTATTTCTTAAGAATAAAACAAGTCCAATATGAGCTGTTAACCAAAATAAGAGAGGGGGGGGGGGGGGGGGGGGTTCATCATTATACACATGGAATATAAAGAAGAAGAAAAAAACGATAAAGTTTTCTAAATAGCGGCACATTTTTCTATAGTTTGTTTTGATTCTCGTTGTTTAGCATCGTTTTGCTTTTAAGTTACGCACACACACACACACTTAAATTTTGCAAAGGCTAACACGCTAACACATACACACCTACATGCATTCACACTTAATCAACAAGCCCAAAAAAAATCCAAATTGAAATTCCTCAACACACTGTAATCGTGAAAGACACAAATTTTACAAATCGTGCATTTCGGCGAATCGTTCTGTCTATTTCCCCTCCTCCTGTACAACTTCTATGCTTTGCAGTTTTATTTTTTGGTTGAAAACCAACGGTCCCAACGACCAAACAAACAACAGCCACCAACATTTACTATCAATTTAAACATTTTAACTAAAATGCTCGTTTTTATTTTGCTGACTCAATAGCCCAACCATCCATCCAACATACTCATTCATTCATTCAGTCAGTCAGCCATGCCATTCCATTTCATTCAAAACATTCCATTCCAATTCATTCAATTTAAACAACAGTCAAGAGCAAGCAGCAGCAGCCCATTATCATCATAACAACAACAACAAAAGCAAGCAACTAAAATTGAAATTCAATTTTCAAATCTCTTTTGCTAAACAATTAAAAAGCAATAATAATAACTTTATCATCCACCAATGCACACACACACACACACGCACACATGCATTCATACAAACATACAATTATAAATACCACACAGGACCCCTTTTCATATTTAAAAAGAGAGTGACTAAGAAAGAAAGAAAGAATCAGTAATCAAAACAAAACGCGAAAAAAATAATGAAAATACCAACAACCAGCAACTACTAATGCATCCATTAATAACAACACCCAGACAGTACCTAAAATAACGAAAAAAAAAATATTCGAAAAAACATGTAAAAGAAAGCGCAAACCACACATTAACATAAACCTCCCCCACCACCCCAACCACCACCCTTACCATCAACATCATAAATAAAAAATTACAAAAATTCGACGAAAACAACAACAACAATGCAAACACAAACAATTAAATTATGTCAAATGTTTGCAAAAAAAAAATAATAAACTGTTGGCGCTGGCGCTACAAGTTCCCCTTTTGGTGAGTTTAAATTATAGTCTTGCTTACAATTGTTGTTCTTGTTATTATTAAATTGAGAACAATATTTAACATATAAATAACAGCCTTAAAAAAGGTACTCATACAAATGCACACAAACACACACACACACACCCATACACAATCACTTGAAAGCACATGTTTTGGTTACAATTTTCCTTTAGTGTACTCTTGAAAAGAAGGCATGCAAAAAATGAGGAAGAATAATAAAGAATAAAATATATAGTAAACCGGAAATGTTATTAATATCGTACTCCTCTAAACAGCATGCATGCATAAATACATATTTATGGATATGATGGTATACTCACCAATACTACGGCAATAAAAGGCTCTCACTCACATGATACGAAAACATCAACCTCTTAACAAAGTAGTAGTTTGTCGTTGATTTTTGTTATTCGATGGATTCTTGTTAGAATTTCATTTAATGAGTGAGAGCACAACTATAACGCCACCGACATCGACATCAACAACAGTGTTCACCATTAAACTTGATGGTGGCCAGAGTAGTTATTCATCGATATTGTGGCGATTATTATATATACTTTGATGTTTAAATTTTAAACTTTTCAACAATATATTTTATTATTGCCTAGAATTTATCAATTATTTGTAATAGTTGAAGGAAGATGCGTTTTACTTATTAAAATTATTCTTTTTTATTAAAAAGATATGCAGTGCAGTCGCGGTAACGTGAACACCGCCTAACGTGAACTAGTTTTGTTTATATTGGCTAGTTAACAAACTCAGAAAGTTCTATAACATGAACCATTTTTTTATTACATACATATGACTTTGATATCACACTTAAAGCATTGTTTTACTAGGTTTTAAGTTTTGTATTGCTTGCCAATGTTTCTTGAGTTGATGGCACCACTGAAATCTATGAAATTTGGCACAACAAAAATAATTACTACCATGATTTTCTCTTGAATAATAATTTTCAAAAAGTATGTTCTGGTGATCTCATTTTGTTTAAGTTTTAATTAATAATTCAATTAACAATAAAAGAACTTCACTTTCAAGCATGCAAAAGCATGTCTTATATTGTAGAATTTTATACTTTTTTAATGAAAATCGAAGAATTTGAAGATACATATGTGCCCATAATTATGAAAGTGGTCTAAGTCATATATTTCATGTTTCAAGATATTTAATGATTTACATTTGAATAAATTAAAAAATGTTTTTACATTATATGACATTTTAATTAATAATTTTATTAGTCTTAATGGAAATTTATTACGAATATGAAATTTTGTGTGAATTTCATACGATAATATTGTTTTTAAAGTTTGAATTGACTTAGACCATTTTCAAAATTAACTGAATGTCCTATAAATGACTTAAAGCAATAAAGAACTTTGAGTTTTATTTAAAACAATAATTTGACTGAACATTTATTAATTATTTTTCAACAATAATCCATTTTTATCAATATTGCGAGTATTTAAGATTCTTAAAATGTTCCTGAAAAACTGGAAGGATGTACGGTAGTAAACTCAAAATATCTTTATGTTTTTTTCCGATACTTGTCTAATGGTGGTGTATAATGGAAGTAATTTAATATTTCCGTATGTTTTTGGTCTTCCTCTTATGGGAAAAAGATCCAAAACATGATATTTAGAATCACCTAAGAAAGTTGTATAAAACATTTTATAAGGTTCATTTTTTAAAAATCTCATCCATTGAATTTGTAGCCAAGAGACAGATTCACCCGCGATATTTGTTACTCTTCTTGTTATTGATTCTGATTTTGTTGAAATAAAATCCGGCTGCGAAATTCGCTTTATCGAAAATTTATTTCTTCTTCTGCACTTTTCTATCAACTCAAAATAATGCTCAGGGTTGTATAAGTAATTTGCTTTTTTATTTTAATTTCTATCAACCCAAAATCACGGTCATTCGGTAGAAAGGAATGAGCCGATACCAAAAATTTTTGGTCTAATTTTTGACTTAGACCACTTTCATAATTAACACTAAATGAATTCCAAATAATATTGAAATTACAACCACTATCTAATGGTTCATTTTTGACAATTTCGTAAAAATTACATTGAATAAATTTATTTTAAAATAATGTGGTATGAAATAACTGATAAACTCATTTTTTTTAAATTTTGACTTAGACCACTTTCATAATTATCGGCACATATGTAGATAGATTTTATTTTTTTATTATGCCTCTTTTTGTTGATGAGAGAAGTTGCTGTCAATTTGACAGCTATAAGCCTAAGATATACGAGTGAGGTTACGGCCTAGTTTCTCGCAGCAACCATGTTGTGTGTGTCAATTTTTATCTATGAGTAACAGGACTTACAGTTTAATATCGACTCCAAACAACAGATATGAGAAGCTTGTTCATGGCAATCAGTTATTCTCACAGCTTTTGCCAGAAGATTGCTAAGAGGTAGTCGCCGAAAAAATTAGTTTTTAATATTTTAAGATAACGGAGTTGTGGTTTGTACCCGGTCTAATAAGCCAACACACTAACCACTAGACTGAAGTTTGCAAAAGGTTATTTTCGCCCTGTATCAGTAAAAATGCAGCGTAAAAAAATTAAAGCAAAATGTCTGTTGTGTTCGGTTTTGTTAAATTGCAGGCCCCGAAAAATTTAACAATTTACCATTTGTAATGGTCATTGTCCCATAGAAAATTTTTAAAGTTTGAAAGCAAATAAGTAGGATTATAAGCAATAATGACGGCCTTATATTGTTTCTTCATACCTTAAAGCTTTCAAACTACACAGTAAGATATTATTTTTGATTTGCTTACTGGTTGCAAAATCTATTGGTTTTTAGTGGCTCATTTGATATAAAAGTCATGCGTTATTTATGCGCAGAAGTAGGTAATTGTTAACTATTTCTCCCTTGCAAAATAACTTTTTGATAAAAACACTATTTTCTGCTGGAATGTATACAGCAATTTCACCTTTTAATGGTACGTTGTTTTGCCCTTTTAAGATTATAAAACCCTTGGATCTTTTTTTTTTGTGTCAAACTGTAAGCTTGCACTGAACCCCATAATTGTTGGAATTGCAAATGATTTTTACGCAGGCGACAGAGCATCAATCAGTGCTTTCAAAATAAGTAGAAAAAATATATACAAACGCAGCATTTCTTAAGTTGAATAGAATTGGATGGCCAACAAAATTCTTTTCTTAGGCTATGTTTACAACTCCTATAAATTTATTTTCAAATTCCACTGGTCGGGCATTGATAGTTTTGAACACTGAAAAAATTATAAATCGCTTCCATTTAGCAATTGTTACCATTTTGCACTACTAATTAATTAAGATTATTAGTTTTGTCTGTACAAGCAGTATTAATAGAATCAATTAATAAATTACTAGCGTCGAGCTTTTTGACAAAAAAAATCAATTACAATTTTAATTTTTTTTTTCTTTAATATTTGATTTAAATTTTATTTTCTGATTTTATGATTCACTTGAGGTTTTCCGTTGATTTGATATACAAATGGCAGTATTCATAAAAAAATATACGAGCGTATTTGGCATGTGCTGCATAGAAATTTTTTAAACAAGATTTTCAGCTGCCTTCAAACCTAGCACAACTAAAGCCAGAGTTTCGACACGTTAAAAATAAAAATTTGTAAAATCGCTAGTAATAATCAAGAAATCTGTGGATATCTGTGGATACATATATGCATGTATTTATATCGTCTCTTACCATTTCTTTAATATTTTTAGTTCAAATAAAAATATGCAAATTTATTTTTCTCTAGAATTACAAATATGTTGTATATGAAAAAGGTAGAATATATCGTTTTAAAATTGAAAAAATCTTAATGTCCATAAGTTGTAAAAATCATTTTAATATACATAAGTCAGGTCGACGCTACACGAAGGGGCAGCGAAATATTGAAAATAAATAAAAATATTTAATATTAATTTAAGCTCGAAAAAAAGAGATTTATTATTAAATATTTATAAAAAGAGGTCAAAATAAAGTTATTATATTATGCATAAGTCATACAAAGTTCTCTTCAATGTTTCTTTTCTTTTCTTAAAGCATAAAATTTTAAATTTAATACAAATTCGAGTGTGCACTTAATTTAATATCATGGCAGTCAGTCAGTCAATCATTCATTATTTAAGTTTGGCTTGAGTCAGACCATTTTGTTGTATCGTCTTAGCCTTTTAAACTCAAACTCATATACTATACGTACAAAAACGAAAGCACGTGCTGAAAATATGTTTTGTAGCACACGTACGTACAATGTGGCAGCAGCAAATGAATGTAAGAAAGTGTGTGTATGCACTCTGTGCACTCATAGCGTTCCTAAGCGCGCAATATCGTGCACTGTTGATCTACATTCCATAGGAACGAAGAAAACTAATTGAATCATTGAATTTTACTTTTCCCCATCATCATCATCTTCATCATCATCATCTTTAAACATGTCAATACGCAATATTAGTTGCTTATACTCGTAAAGAAGATGATGTCATAAAGTAATGAATGAATGAATGAACAACTGTCTGTTTGAATGAATAAATAAGTGAATAAGGAAATAAATTCTACGCACACATGTTAACAGAAGGCTCAATTTGTTAAACAAGAAACAAACAAAAAAGTAAACAATCAAGGCCAAAAAACAAAATATGTGCATCGTATGGAGCTCACAAATATGGACTGCAATGCTGGTGATAATTATAAGTATACAACGTCTTAAAAGAAAATATTTTTTAACTCTCTCTCCATTAGCATGTACATATGTGTAAGCTTCATTGTTTTAAAAATTATTTGAATTCAAATTATTTCCCCCGTAAAAATATTTTAAATTTATGTTATAAAGTATAACAACAAACTAGAAATTCAGTGTTAAACAATATTTTCCATTATAAACTTCAACAAATTTTTATATATCAACTAAAAGGTTCTGTCAGTCGAACAGCTGACTCTTCATTATGTCGTCGTCGTGCCGGAGTTTATGTTCTTTGGCCGCCATTTCATATTTTTATATACATATCTCGAGTTAATAACTAACGACTGCCTCTCAGCAGTCTTCTGGCAAAAGCTCTGAGAGTAATTGATTGCCATGACAAAGCTTCTCAAATCTGTCGTTCGGAGTCGGCTTTAAACTGTAGGACCCGGTACTAATGAAGGAAAATTAACACACACAACATAAGTGCTGCGAGAAGCTAGGCCGTAATCCTGACACAGGGTTGTAATGGCCAATTATGTATGTATGTATAAGTTAATAATGCCACTTTAGGTTTCCGACCCCAAATTATTCAAGTCTTCAATCCATTTTCGGATATCTCGTCCAGTTTCTGAGATAAATAACCTAAAACGGATTGCAGATTTTAAAAATGTTGGTGCCAAAAACCTAAAGTGGCATTATTACCTCGAGATACTATATAAAATGGCGGATAGAGCACATAAACTCTCGCACGACGATGTGTTGCCAGTTCGTCGTCCCGAAGTTATCTTGACGTAACTCCAAAAAATATTTTTTTGGGAAATTGAATTTAAAGTTTTATCAGTTTATAGAAAAAAATTTAGTCGAAAAAGGTGACTCAAAATTTTTATCAGATGTAGTGCTAATAATTCTTTATCGAATAGTACAAAAAATTCTTAAGTCATGGAGAAAATTTTTTAAGTTTTAAACATTTTTAACTCTAAACAAAGAATAACATTTTGCCGTATAAGCCACTTTTTGGGAACATTTTCTTTATTTTTGGCACATACGTCCAAATAACACCGATAGAAATTTTGGATTGTTTTTTGTCTGATATTATCTTGACGTATATGAGACATACTTAAGTAAGCAAAATTCTTACATTTAGTATTTATTACTACAGTACTAAATAAATAAATTACGATTAACAAAGCACTTTTAATCTGCCTAAAGGAATTTCATCCATCTTTTATTATAAAAGAAAGCTTTCAGTGTTTAATATAACAGCAACAGTACGAGTATGTACTCAGAATCCAAACGAAAAAGATGTTACTTACTGCGCCATTTGGAACGAAGCACAGAATGGTCGCTCTGGTAATGATATCGATAGTTCTATAATAAAAATTTTGGAAAATATATTGAAGGATTTTAATCATATTGAGAATATCATTCTTTGGAGCGACTCTTGTGTGCCAAAATAAAAAATAAAATATTTTTGTCTGCTAGTTTTGGCATTTTATATAAAAATAATAATCTAAAAACAATTACTCAAAAATTTTCAGAGCCGGAACATTCCCAAATTCAAGAAATTGACTCTGTCCACAATGCAATAGATCGATTTCTAAAGTTAAAAGAAATTCACAGTCCTTTAGATTTAATAATAAAATTAAAAAATTACCACTCCAAAAAGTTTAAATTGAATATTATTGAAATGTTACCTACAGATTTCAAAATTTATTCAGTTATTGCGCATTAACTAAATTTTCAGAACGTTCCATTTACTAAAATTAAAGCAATTAAGTATAATAAATTTAATTAATTTTTTTTTTTTTTTTTTTTTATTAAGACCAATACTCAGGGGCAAACCCCTACTCATGCAGTGCATTGTATTGGAATGTGAAGATTGTTAATAGATGTTTGTATATTTTGCGCCTTTATTTGTTGTTTATCCTATAAAGCATCTGTAAGTAAGTAAGTAAAGATGAATTTCAGTCATCAAATTTAAAAAAACAAGCGAGAAAAGGAGTTTTTTCAAAATCAGAAGAAATGTTTGAAAAGGAACTCAGTATATGTCCAAAAATAAATATTTCTGAATATAAAAGAAATGATATTAAAAGCTTTTTCCCATATCTTCTATACAATGATGTTCAGTTTTATTCAAAACTATTTACATAAGTTATAACATATTAAGATATTATTAAGATACTGATTCTAGAATTATCTATAATGTACTTAAAAAACATACTTTTGATTCATAAAAGTTTTATGAAATAAATTTTGATTTAAAATTTATTTTATATACATATGTACCTCTAAAAAATGAAAATTAGTTTTTTATTAATTTATTCCTTTAATTTTAATGTAACAGCAATAAAGTGAAGTTAAAGAAATCTATTCTTTATGATTTCTTATTACGTTTTTTCTTTTTTTCTTATGAAAAATCTTTTAAATATATTCATTTATGTACGTACGTCAAGATAACGCAAAATTTTTTTATTTGAAAAATTCCATACATTTTTTGCCGTATATCCACGAAAGTGGCTCGTACGTCATTATAACATAAAATTTTTTTACCAAACGTGGATATACGGCAAAATGGCTCTTAAATATCTCAGAAAATTTAAGAGATAAAGTCCTGGTGATTGAACACATCGAAAGATCTAATAATTTAAGATTCAAAAATGGTCGTAACTCATTTTTTTTGATTTTGTGATATACGTCCAGATAACTTCGGGACGACGAGTTGTACCTGTCAAAATATATTGTAATATTTAAATAAAAATAAAGAAAAATATGAACAGATATAGACATTAAAAGAAAGAAAAAAAAATTACGAAAAATCTGAATTTTATTTTTTTTTATTAGTAAATGATATATTAACATTTGACCTTATTATTGATTAATATATAAGCTTTTAATTAAGCTTTAGGTCGATTAAATAATTATTTTTTCGATATTTCGCTACTTCTCTGCGTAGCTTTTTAAGGAAGAAAGACCTATTTAATCGACCTAAAGCTTAATTAAAAGCTGATATATTAATCAATAATAAGGTCAACTAAACTTATTAATACAATTAGTAAATGTTTGTTATTTTCACAACTAGACCTATATTTAGGGGAAAAGGGAACAGTCTTTCTTATGTTTGTTGTACAGGTAGACTTGCCTAAACCCCAATAGGCAATTTACGTCAGAGGAATGATTTTAACATAAGTACATACATAACTGCCCATTACAACCCTGAGTCAGAATTACGGCCTAGCTTCTCGCAGCACTCATGTTGTGTGTGTCAATTTTTATCCATGAGTACCAGGACCTGCAGTTTAAAGTCGACTCGGAACGACAGATTTGAGAAGCTTTTTCATGGCAATCAATTACTCCCAGAGCTTTTGCCAGAAGATTGCTGAGAGGTAGTCGCCGAAAGAAATATGTTTTTCATATTTCTTTTTTTGAAGATGTCGGAGCATGGTGTCGAACCCAGGGCTCATGTCTTAGTAAGCCAACACACTAACCACTAGACCAAGGCGACTATGATGATTTTAACGTGTTCCCATAATTATAAACATGACTGCAGTCAGTACTTATGCAGTAAATTATTCAGAATAAAGATTACGTAGAAGAAGAAATCAGAAAAAAAAATTGCACAAAAAGCAAATAATGCACGTATGTATGTAAGTAAGTACATACATCTGATGACATCAGTAACAATAGCAATAATATACAATAATAACGGCAACATACTGTGCCACCATCGGTGCAACAACAAAACATTCACCACTAACAATTAACCAATAACCACAAGTGAGTGAGTGTACGAATACGTAATAAAAATAACAATCTGACTGAAGAACTGCCTGTTTGACGGACTAACTAATAACTTTTGTATAAAATAATAGGTGATGACATGTTGTCGTACAAATATGACAAACAAATGTAAGATGAGCACACAAAAAATTCACATACAAGAAATGTCAAAAACAAAGGAAGAGAAATACGTACGTACTCATCTTTAAATGACAAAAAAACACATCAAAACAACAACAATATAAGCACACTCTCTTCCCAACTATTCATTCTTTTATCCAATACTTATGTATGTAGGTGTGTATGTGTGCATGTACTCATATTGTATATCTGATGTCCATTAAAGTTTCGCTTGCTTGGATTGATTGAATGAATGAATAAATAATTATGTCGTCGTAGTCTCGCTGTCATTTTCATTTTTGTTTTTTTTTTTCCTTTTTTGGTCTGCATCTTTTCTTTGCCATTCATTGTTTATTTATTTGGACAGACAAATGGGGCATGTTTTTATGCAACGAATGATGCCGACCGGGGTAATTAGGAAACTTTTGTTTCTTTCTTTTTGTTTTAATTTTACGCATCAGACATTTCGTAGACGAAAGGTAGACTGAGGTACTCTTCTTTTTATGGCTTTGAGTAAAAAAAAAAAAAGTAAATAAGAGTCCCACATTTAAGTGAGTGAATGAATGTGAAATACATATGTATGTAGGTATGTATGCAATGAAGGGGTTAAGTCAGCTGTTTAAACCGATTGTTTATTAACCAGCGATTTCTTGCCCTGACCAGTAAGTAAGTCATTGATTTGCTGGTGACACACATTATGTTTGTAGTTTTTGAAAATGTATTTTCTTTTCATTTTTTGTAAGTAATGCAGTAGCACACATTCAATTGCGCTTATTTTCCTCTACAACCCTATGAGTTATGATTGTGAGCGATATAATTTTCTTTAAAGTCGTTTTAACTGAAAAAAAATGGGTCACGAACCGCATACTCACGAATATTGGTAAACAAACAACAAATTTTCTTTCTAAGAGAGAGTCAATCATACAACAAAAAACGTGCATGCATACATACTTCCTTTTTCGCTTCTTTACACACTCACTCACACGATTTATACATTTACTATCGATTATATATCGATTATTGTTATTTGTTTTTATTTTTGTATTAAAATCCTACTAAAATTTCTTTAGAGAGCTAATATTTGTCAAACATGTAGTAGTGGTAGTAGTAATTTAATTGAATGCATGTCCATCCATACATATGCATGTATGTATTGGTTAGTGTTAGAGAACATTTTTATTAGAGTGCTGTATACATTTGTATAAAAAGAATTCGAACAAAACCAATTACGACATTTAAAAATTGGGTTTTTTTTTCTTGTTGGTAATTTTTTAAAGTTTTTGTTTTGGTTTTCATTTGTGCCGAAGCACAAGAAAAAAAATCTTTTTTATGGATTTTGTGAGAGAATTAAAATATGGATAAATTGTATTCAAAACAAACAAAAAAAATATATCAAAATAGAAACATAAAAACAAATCCATATACACAACAGGAATTTAAATAATTATGTTTATATACACACAAACATACACACATACACACATACATATATACAAAAATTTCGTATGTACTCTCAATAGCAATAGGAACAATAAATAAAGAGTACTTGTTCTCTTATGTTGCTTGCTGGCGGTTTTTTTTAATTTTCGTTTTGTTTCTTTTTTTTTTATTTTTCATTCACAATTTTTACTACAAAATACGATGATGTCTGGGCGATGGTTATAATATCTGTGAGATTGGGTGTCGAAAGTATTTTTTTAAGGAGGTTAAGTGAGGTCGTGATGTTTTTTCATTTCTTTTTCCTATTGTTGTAGATGTTGTTATTTTGTTTTAAAAAAAAATGTTTCCCTTTTTTGTTGTTGCTGGAAAACTTTTCTTTAGTGCCGGTGACACAAGTGGTTTTTCTTATTCAAATAACATTCGTATGTATGTTTGTATGTATGGGTATATAAGTATGTTTTCTTATTTACATCCGTAGGCAAATTTGTTTTCATTTTTCAAAACATAAATCAAATTTTTACTCATCACTATGGCTACGCAACAACACGCATAACATAGTATTTATTTTTTTATTTAATATTATTCAACTTATGAAATATACAAAGAAACATATAAATATCTGTGGACATTTGACAAAACGTCTTCTTTCTATATCAACAATTTTTCAGTAGAGCAAAAAAAAAAACAGTTAAAAAGGCTAATAGAACTTATTGCTTAGAAAATTAAAGAAATTTTGAGCTTCTGGATATTATACACAAATACTTAACGAACATTATGCGACCTTTTTTCCCCTCTAGAAGGAATAGTTTTCTTTAAAACGACAAAAAATTAATTTAAGACTTTTTGTTAAATAGATTTTAAAGAAAAAAATTAACTTCCACGATACAAGTCGTTTTGTCAAAATTTTTGTGATTAAATTTGAAAATTATTTTAATCGCTTAAGTCAAGACAAGTTGTTTTGTTAAAATGGAATATGAAAAGGAGATTGAAAGAAGTTGATCTGGAAAAAATATTTCGGTTTAATTAAAAAAAAAAATACTTTTATTTTTACCTACAATATGCAATTAATTAAAAAATATTAATAAAAATTAAATAAAATTTTTTATAGACATTCAATTTTTCAAATTACTCTTAATTCTCTAAAAGAAGTAGTTTTGTCAAATTGAAATTGGGGGAAAGTCTGAAAGAGGTCGATTAGTTAACTGCATATCTTGCGTTCCAAAAGTCGTAGAAATACGGGGATAAGAGCAAAAGAAGGACAAGAAAATTTTATATTTACTATAAAAATCTTGGAAAATTGTCCTATTTCGAGAGAAGACGTTTTTTCAAAATATGTACATAGAAAATATACATATACATATATATGTATGTATTTATGTATGAATATAGTTGCTGTTTTATTTAATTTGTTTTTTTTTTTAATATTTTGTATTATCAGTATCAGAATGTAAAATAAATAGGATATTGTATTAAAAGGCTAAAACAAGAACACAGGTGCATATCATACATCTAAGAAATATATTGAGTAGTTCGGTTAAAGAGAGAGACATACACCCAAAGGAACTTTTTTGTCCAGAAAAATATGTATAAAATTATGATTAGAATTGCGCCACACTTCTCAGATCTAAAGCCTATTAAACAATGTTGGCATCATTTGTAGGAAAAAAATTAAAATACGTCATTTGTAGGGAAGTGGCGAAAAATGTTTCCTAAATGCATATACCAACGAAGTATTGGTAAAACTTATGCCAGATTGTTTGAAAAAGCCCAAACGTCGGAAGGAAATGTGAATTGCAATCCAATTGCAGTAACTTTTTATATTCGGACAATAATAACAATTGTTTTTGTCTAAATTTGTTTACATTTTATTATTTTATTTGAACGGTTTTTTTAACGTTCAAAATACTGCCTTTTAGTTTCCTAATAAAACATTACTCAGTTCGCCCAGAATCTTTGTTTCGTAAGAAACAATAACAAGAAAATATGAGGGGAAGGGGTAAAGAGGGCTGTGTACCATTGATTTAAACCTACTAATATCATATCTGAGGCCTTATTCTGTAACTTTCATAAGCTAATCTCTATTGCTAAAAATTTATAAACTTGATTTAGGATTGATTTGGCTCCGAAAACAATTCTTGAACGCTTATTGTAATTTAAAAACTTCATGCCTATTACCTCTAAACTTTTTAATTTTATATATTCTAACGCCCAGCCTGTTTCAAAAGCCTAAAATTTTAGCATTTTACATAACATACATACATACATACATAACTGGCCTTTACAACCCTGTGTCAGGATTACGGCCTAGCTTCTCGCAGCACTCATGTTGTGTGTGTAAATTTTTATCCATGAGTACAGGGACCTACAGTTTAATGTCGACAGACTTGAAAAGCTTGTTCATGGCAATTAGTTACTCTCAGAGCTTTTGCCAGAAGACTGCTGAGAGGTAGTCGCCGAAAGAAATATTTTTTTCATATTTCTTTTTTTGAAGATGTCGGAGCCTGGAGTCGAACCAAGGGCCCATGTCTTAGTAAGCCAACACACTAACCACTAGACCACTAGCATTTTAGCTTAAGAGAATTACAGAATAAGGCCCCCTGATGATTGAATATTGAATGACCAGTGTTATACCTACACTACTGAATAATCCAACAGCAATCAACTCCAAGAAGTCCGCACAGTAAAGTTGAAAAGATCATAATGATATTGGAGATGATGTTGTTGTTGTTCTCCTTGATCCAGCCCCTGGGATAATTCTTAGTCACGGCTGCTCAACCGACTTTCTGGCATGGGACACCCTGCCATAGAGCTATTGCTCTTCGCCAGCTTAGCCAGTTGCAGTGTAAGCCTCTTCACCACGACAAGGCGATTATCCCACATAGACGAATATTTTTTAGAGCAGTGTATGTAAATATTATGCATATACATATGTATGTACTAATAGGTACATATTTTATTTTAAAATTTTCTTTTTTCTCTATTTAATATTAAAAGCCTTATAATAACAAGCATGATGGTATGAGTTGTTGTTGTCTTTGATTAGAAAATGCAAAGCAAAACAAAAAATCGAAAAAAAGTTTTGTTAAAAAAAAACACTCAAACAAGAACAATTTTTATTATGAATTAAATTTAAGCTTTTATTATGTATAAAAAGTGCATTGTTTTTGTTTTTATGTGATGTGCGTACCAAGAACAGAGTGAGAAAGAGAATGGTGTTGTGAAGATTTTTTTTCTTCTAATTTGCTTGTTTTTATTTTGGCATTTAATAATGCGTTTCAATTTTAAAACGTTCTCGTATTTTTGTAAACAGTCACCAATAGTGTCTGCAGCAATAACAAGAAAAACAAAAATTGCCGTAATAAAACAAGAGTAATAAAGGCAATATGTAAAGAGCAGTGGTAGTAAAAGTATGTACTGGTGTTAGTGTGCCACAAAAACTAATCAAAAAGGTGTCTAAATAATAACAGAGGGGTGTTATGTTATTAAGACTTGAAATAAAATGTTATACCGGATTTTTCTTTTTTTTCATTATTAAGAGCAGACACACATACTCGTACATACATACATACAAACATATAAAATATTTATAAAAGATTTAATTTGTTGGTTATTATTTTGTTTTTATAATTTATGTTATTGTTTTATTTTTATTTTTTTTTTTATTAGTTTGGCACGCGTCAGCCATCATAAACATATAGTCGTAGGTCGGGATTTTTTGCTGATTTCATCTGTTTTGGTTTTCCATCATCAGCTGTGGTCGTTATATGTATGTAGTCAAGTGCCGCTTCTTTTGCTAGTAATAGCAATGTGTGACATTTTATTTATTACACATTCATTATTGTTGTTGTTGTTGTAATTTAATTTTTATTATTTTATTTTGTTCTCATTATTTCTACATCATTGGCGGTCAAGTGTTTAATGAGTCGTCTTGTGAGTTTTTATTTTTTTTTTTTTTTGTTTTGTTTTATTATTGAAAACAAAAGCCATAGGAGAGAAAAGATGGGTTAATTGTTTGATTTATGATTTGTTTACAAAAGTAAATATACCTGTTGTTGTTGCTATTGTCGTTTTTATTTGCTATTTATAAAGTATTTTGACGCGTTCATTATTTTATGACATTCATTATATTACTTAATAATGACTAATCGTCAATTTTATGAATGGAATTCCCTCATTAACATAATTATTAATTTTTTGTTTTTCTTTCTTTTTATTTCTTTTATATCTGTCTTTGTGTAGTAAAGTATTAAAAGTGTTTGTAAAAAATAAGAAATAAATATTAATTAAATATAAATATGTATTTAAAATTAAATTAAATACATTTATCCCTCGATATACACTGTAGATATATAAAGTGTTATTTTTTAAGAGCTATAGGAAAGTTTTTCAAAAAAAAAAACACATAAAATTCAGAAAAATTAATGAAATCTTTATTTGAATCGATAGTACGGTGCATATAATTTAATGTTTGAAGAGTATTTCATGCAAATGTTGACCGTAACTGTGCCTCAAATTGTCAATCCGCTTAGTCCAATTTTGGCATACTCTTTCCAACATTTCGGCCGGTATCTCACGATAGTCATAAGCTTTAACATAGCCCTACAAAAAATAATTTAAAGGCGTTGCATTTTTAAATTGAAACAAATCGAACGAAAAACGAAAAGTGTGTAAACATTTTTTTTTTGTTTATTTTCATATTTTAAAAACAATGTAAGATTGAAATCGTTTAAATCGACTACCGTGTTAATCGGGGAATACTTCTTTGTCTCACTGGCACGGAAACATTTTGTACTGTGCCTGTGGTTTAAAATTTTTCCACTAGACGCTTAATTGTTGAGCTGCTAGGACGATTATGACGACCATAAATTGGATGTAGCGCTCTTAACGTTCAGACCACTGACTCCGAATTTCGGTTGTAAATTTTAATAATTTCGACTCATTTTTGGCTCGTATATCTTTCCATTATGAAATGGCAAACCTAACTGAAGAAAAATGTCAAAATAACGGTAAGAAATATGGCGTCGTTTACTGTCCCTGTCGCTCTACTTTTGTAGCACAGCTTTAGAAAAACCCTGTATTTGGAAAGATGCCTACTGTCAAAGAACTACATTTTATTTCAACGGAAGGAAATAGGGTCTATAATAAAAAGGGTTTTTGTAATGCAAACTTCATGAAGGGTTTTAAAAGCAACATCTCGCCATAAGAATTCATAGAGCCCTAAAGGTACGTTCGCATTTAATCGGGGAATACGTGTAGTTAAAAAGTGATTGCAAATTAATTTAATTCTTGAACTGAAAGGGCAATAGTGTTGCCATCAGGGATTTCAAGATCTCTTTCCTCAGAAAATTCTCAATACTCACAAACCAAGCATGTGAGTAAAATAAAAAATACTCTATTTGTATGTTTGATAATTAATCGATCCTATTCCACTGCTCTCACCATTTATTGAAAATATATCGGTATTCTTCATTTAGAAACGATTACAGGAATGACAACAAATTATTTTTAACAACGAAGGTGAACCAAAATGAATATAACGGCAGTGTGACAATTTGAATTTTTAGTTTCTGAAATAGAAAAATCCGCATATGCTAAGGGACCGCGGAATACAATAAAACCCTTTAAATTGGATATTTCTCAAGGACATTTCTGCTTCTTATAAATTATGCGTTTATGAAAATCTTTTTTCTGTTAAAGTATAAGTGTCGACTATTTTTATAAGAGTTCCGTATATGCATTATAATATTCCAAGAAACCCAGTTCGTTCAAAAAAAATTCTACTGCTTCATCTTTCGGAATTTATAATTTTTTCTAATTATAAAAAAATTGTGGTATTTATGTCTCTATATGCCTATTTCATTAATTAATTAATAAGTTCATTTGTTTTGTTCTGAAATTTTGTAATAAAAAGTTAAAGGTCTTGGCAACACTAGTGCCATTGTACGCATAAATAATACCAGAAGAAAAATGTAATACAAAAAAAAATATATTAAAGTAATGTGGCTATCGCTTTTTTTCTATATTTAATTTTAGTGGTATTAAGCACATCATAGTTTCCAAACAAATATTTCAATGTTTGTGCACTTTTTTTACAATCAACAGCCTATTTATCTGGTTATAATATAAAATATTAAAGGTTTTTAAAATTTGATTTTGTTAATCCTTGGCTTAGTAGGAATTATTTTATCTCAACTGAATAGAAGCAAACAAACAAACATACATACCTGTAATGCTAAGTGTGATTTTAGCTGAAAAGAAACAAAAAATACATAAAAAAATTTTTACATTTTTATTCGCTTAAAAAAAAAAAGAAAAAATTATTATTTTACATATACATAAATACATACATCTGTACATAAAAATATAAATACAATACATATCATATTCACAAAAACTAAAACAAAACCAAAAGTTGCAGCATTACAATGCTTGCATAGAGTTATAAAACAAATGCATTGAAAGCTTTAAAATTCATAAAATACAATAGCGGTAATCACTCTTCGTTACAAATGCTCTTGCAAGCTTTGTAAACAAGCAATCGTAGCATGTGTGCCTATATTTTGTTATTGTTTGAGCTGGATTGCTACGTTTGCAAGACTTGTGTGTATGTATAGTTACTTAAAGAGATGGAATTTCCTTAACCTTTAACTACTGAGGTGGTGGTAAATTTTACACCCTCCTTAGATTTTTTTATTTATTTTCTACGGTTGAGCGCTGTTGAGTCCCTGTTTTGTTATACTAAATCTTTGATTTTTTTATTTTTATAATCATATTTATATAAAAATGTATTTTCTTGGTCTTTTAAAAATAAATTATTAAAAAAAAATTTTTTTTGACTAATTTTTTTGGTAAAACAAAAGGTGGTAAAATTTACCCCACGTCAATAACTATGAAAAAATATTTCACCTTCATAGTTAAAGGTTAAACTGCTTACCATCATTAATGTTGTAATAAAAAAATACTTCTGGCGTTTTC
This sequence comes from Metopia argyrocephala, assembly GCA_963576795.1. Classification (NCBI taxonomy): domain Eukaryota; kingdom Metazoa; phylum Arthropoda; class Insecta; order Diptera; family Sarcophagidae; genus Metopia; species Metopia argyrocephala. Next base: position 147,530,032 of record OY756209.1, read on the forward strand.
TTTTCTGGAAAAAAATGTTGTCTTTAAAAAAAGTGACCATTACAAAGCATTACCTTCACCCCATTAAATTGCACCCTGTTTTATGCCAAAAAAGAATATAAATAAGTCGCCCTGTTATATGTAAAAAAAAAACAAAAATTAAATAAAAGAAAAAAAAGAAATCACAAAAATTTTAATATTTTAAATTTAAAAAAACTAATGAAGAATGTCAAATAAAAAATAAAATAATAAAAATGACAGATGTATCTCATTGCATTATCTTCGCCCTGTGAATTTTTTAAGGGCGAGAAGAGTTGCATTTTTACACATAATGATGGCAACTTTTTGTTAAAGAACACGCAACCTCTTTTCTATGTTACATTGTTTTTAGAAAAGAACACAAAATTTCAAAAGACAAAAAAAATTTTACATTTTTTTTTCAAGAAAAGAAACCGCCATAAAATGTTATAAATGTTAAGATTCTTAAAAAGGATAACCTTGAACCTTTAAAAAGAAGGATTTACTTGCTAAAAACTTTACATAATTTTTAAATAAACGATTTTTAAATGATTTTAAAATTGATTGGGGCAAAAAACTGACAAGGTTATCACCCGATATATACTGATATTATTAAAATTTTCCATACCTTATATTTGATAACTAGTCAAAAGATTAAATACTTTGTAGGTTTGACTAAGAATTTCCACGTATAGGAATGACAAACTTAGCCACTGTGTACAAAGACCTTCTAATTTTTTTATTATAAATAAGGCTGCAAATGTTTATTATTTTTCTATAATATTTTTATTAAATTTCTACTATTAGTTCACACATACAGTGAATCAAAAAAGTTTAAGCACAGGCAACCTTTATGAGAAAACGTGTACTAAAAGATGTGCAGGATTGGCTAATATACAATTGCAAATAATTAAAAAACCTTCACAGTCACCGGATATTAATCCCATAGAATATATTTGGCGCCTACTGAAGAAAAAAATACGGAATCATAACATCATATCAAAAAATTGCCTTAAGGAGGCCATACTAATAGAATGGGAAAATATATAATATCTGAGGACACTTCTAACTTAGTTGAAAGTATGCCTAGACGCTTAGGAGCAGTTATCCATAAAAATTTTAAAAATTATTTTTATAACACAATATCTAAACAGAAACTAAAATATGATATGTGCCTATAATTATGAAAGTGGTCTAAGTCAAAATTTTAAAAAAGTTAGTTTATTAGTTATTTCATACCACATTATTTTAAACTAAATTTATTCAATGTAATTTTTACGAAATTGTCAAAAATTAACCATTAGATAGTGTTTCTAATTTCAACATTATATAAAATTCATTTAGTGTTAATTATGAAAGTGGTCTAAGTCAAAAATTAGACCACAAATTTTTGGTATCGGATCATTCCTTTCTGCCGAATGACCAAAAACATACGGAAATATTAAATTACTTCCATTATACAGCATCATTAGACCAGTATCGGAAAAAAAACATAAAGATATTTTGAGTTTACCACCGTACATCTTTCCAGTTTTTCAGGAACATTTTAAGAAGCTTAAATACTCGCAATATTGATAAAAATGGATTACTGTTGAAAAATAATTAAATGTTCAGTCAAATTATTGTTTTAAATAAAACTCAAAGTTCTTTATTGCTTTGAGTCATTTATAGGACATTCAGTTAATTTTGAAAATGGTCTAAGTCAATTCAAACTTTAAAAACAATATTATCGTATGAAATTCACACAAAATTTCATATTCGTAATAAATTTCCATTAATTAAGACTAATAAAATTATTAATTAAAATGTCATATAATGTAAAAACATTTTTTTAATTTATTCAAATGTAAATCATTAAATATCTCGAAGCATGAAATATATGACTTAGACCACTTTCATAATTATGGGCACATATATCTTTTGTATAAATATGTAGTAAAATGTTCCTTTATAAAAACGACACCATAAAATATTTCTGTAAGTAATGTGTGAAAAAAGTTATTAATAAATATACTCTGAAAATAGTTGTGTGCCTAAACTTTTTTGATTCACTGTATATGTATGGGTATGTACTTATACGAGTACATAGATTTTGTTCTAATTTTCTACTGATAATAAATCTCAATTCGTCCTATTCGTATAGTATAGAAAGTGTACATTTTATTTTACTTAGTGAAGACACTCACCACTCACAATCAACATTCACCGACAGATGTGGCAATTGCTGTTGATCATTCATGGGTGAAGGTATACTACTGGCATTTGAGTGATCAAATTGACAGCAACTTGTCCCATTGCTATAACGGGCTTAACAAATATTGTATGTACGTAATTGTACGTAGCGTCTGTCAACTAGAATACCGATTTGGATTAACAGTTCATTACCACAAAGTTTAGTCATAATACGCTTTAATCCATTTACTAACTTAATCATAAATCAACTATTTCTCTTTCAAAGTCTATTTGGTTTGACATTTAAATTTGTATTTTAGCAAAAAAAAATTTGTGTTAAAAAATTTATTTATAAACCTATTACAGTAAACTTAATTTTTAACAGCTGTTTGTTCATCTAAATATATAAAATTGAATGTGTGTTTGTTTATTTGTTTGTTTGTACCTTATAGGAGACCAAACCTCTAGACCGATCTTCCTGAAATTTTTACAGCATTTAACTGGGACTCCGACATGATTAATAGGGTACTTTTTTCGACCACGCCCACTTTTACGCCCACTTTTTTAAAATTATGTAATTGCTCCCATATAGTTTTTAACAGATTTACTTCAAATTTTATACACATTATACTACAGGCGAGGTATAAATAAACATTTCTTACGCCACGCCCCTTCCAACGGATTTTTTTTTATTTGGTAGTAAGTATATTGCTCTTAATACTGTTAACGTCGCCATATAACTATGAACCACGTCACCGCCGTTAATTTTATTATATAACGAGGGGGTAGCGAAGCACACCGGGTTCAGCTAGTAAGTTATAAAAGCAGAAAGTTTAGCCCGTGTATTATGATTAAACTCTATGCCAACTTTTTATAAAACTGTAAATTTCTTTAGAAGGAAAACTAAAAAGTTTAGTTAAAAAATAAATAAATAAAATTAAAACAGAGTACATACTTATAATTAAAAGAAAATATTAAAAATTATTTAAATTTTTATATGGATAAGAATAAAAACTGGGTTTAATTTAGAATTCCTTACAGTTTATTTTTCATATGAAAGCTGACATTTAAATGCTATTAATTTGCTTTTTCTGAAATTTAGCCAACTCCGACCCATATCCATCGTTTGTAATTAAAATCAAATGATATGCAGGCTAATAAACGGCAAAACAAGTTCGTCAATTCAATCCACCAATCGACCAGTACTCACTCTTTGCCAGCCAGAATTTGAGAGTCTGACTATAAAATTCAATTATATTTGTTATGTTAGTTTTTCTATAAAACCAACCAACAAACAAAGCAGCCAACCATACTCGTATTCATAAAAATGTTAACAAAACCGTAATGACGGTAACGACGACCAAACACTTAAGCGACACAGTGTCTTTTCATGGTACCGTCATTAAAATTCTAACTGTTTACTTGGATGATCGGCATCAGCCACTGCAAGGTTAAATAAAAAATTATAACAACAACTATAACAAATAAAACAATTTCAAACTCGAATATAAACCAAGCAAGCAACCAACCAGCCAGCCAACTAACTAACCATCCAGCTGCTAAGCACCAGTCCACATTGTTGAACTAAACTATGAGAACCAACCAATACAATACATATATGTGCATGCTCATGGAAAGACGGACTAAAATTTATTTTCAGTAAAATGAAAGCTCTGTTGATAACTCTTCATATTGCGACGAATGCCTCATATTTTGCTGTTGCCGACGGTTAAGTAAGAAAATCATTTTCTTTTTTTTTTAATTTTTTTGCAAAGAAACCTGTATCGTTTCTTAACAGAAATAATAAAGTTTATAACGTTGCTGATGATTATACAGCCCCAACTGATGCCAATAAAACATGTTGGCTGTTGTTGATGCAAAAGACTTGTTTTGTTTTTCGTTGCAGAAACTTCACAAATTCAAAGATACAGTGTATGCACTTAAGAATTGTAATTTAAAGCGAGAAAAAAAAATTTGTGTTTTTTTTAAATAAAAAATAAAACATACTCTTCTCGTTCAGGTCCAAACTTATAAGTTGGAAAAGCGAAACAAGTTATTTTTTTTAACAAAAACGAGAAGAACCAAGCCAACAGCCAACAAGTCACAACGAAATAAGTTGCAAGCATTTTTAAAAGACAAGAAAAAAATACGTAAAATACTGTGTTGCATGACTGAGGAAATGCACAAAATTAAAAGAAATTTTAGGATATTAAGAGTCTCCATAAAATCGAAAATTTCTGCATCCGCACAAGCAACAACCAATAATGAGATAATTTTTAAACCATAAAATCTCCCTGCTACGAGTATTTCAAATTATAGTTCGCAAAAATATTAAAAAAGTTAAAAAAAAACTTAAAGCCGCAGCGATAACATTAAAATAAGACAACAAAACTATTATTAAAAAGTAAGACAGGAAATAGAAAATAGAGAGCAACAATGAGATTAATAATCCAGTAATTTGACAAAGAGAAACTTAAAAACGTAATATGTATAGTTGAGTAAAAAAAAAATAAATATTGTAAAGTGGAATACAAAAAGTATGAACTAGAAACATAAAAGAGGAGGAGGGGGAGAAGAGACAGAGATAATACAAAATAAAAGCTTCAGTATTTTTGCTTTAACCACAAGATATCCTTAGAGTAGAGTATTTGCTAAACATATAGGCAAAGGCTGCCAGATTTTGGGGGCTTCTAACCCACAATGCAGGGCAAATTTTGTGGAATTTGGAAAGTTTAGAAAACAAGTTCATGTTTTTTAAGGCAATTGTTTAAAAATTTTTGTTTTTCCAAAAAAAAAATTGCTCAGCAAAATTCGACACAACGACGTCACAGAGATGCCCAACATTTGAGAACGACGTGTGAGAGACACATTTGGGCTTTCTTTAACTGATGCCTTAGCGGCAGCAATATTCTCGACACTACAGGCACTTCTTTGGCTCACTGGCATGGGAACATTTTGTACTGTACCTGTGGATTCAAGTTTTTCCACTAGACGCTTAATTGTTGAGCTGCTAGGACGATTATGACGACCATAATTTGGACGTGGCGCTCTTAACGTTGAGCTCACTAACTCCGAATTTCAGTAGTAAATTTTAATAATTTCGACTCATTGTTGGCTCGTATATCTTTCTATTATGAAATGGCAAACCTAACTGAAGAAAAATGTCAAAATAACGGCAAGAAATATGGCGTCCTTTAGAAAAACCCTGTATTTGGAAAGATGCTTAATTGTTGATCTGCTAGGACGATTATGTCAACCATAAATTGGATGTAGCGCTCTTAACGTTGAGGCCACTAACACCGAATTTCAGTAGTAAATTTTAATAATTTCGACTCATTGTTGGCTCGTATATCTTTCTATCATGAAATAGCAAACCTAACTGAAGAAAAATGTCAAAATAACGGCAAGAAATATGGCTTCGTTTACTGTTCCTGTCGCTCTACTTTTGTAGCACAGCTTTAGAAAAACCCTGTATTTGGAAAGATGCCTACTGTCAAAGAACTACATTTTATTTCAACGGAAGGAATAGGTTTTAAACGGTTTATGATGTCAAAAGTAATATAAAAAAATTATTTAAAATATTAAATATGTATTTCTAAACATACTGACCCTCTTAGGGTCTATAATAAAAAGGATTTTTGTAATGCAAACTTCATGAAAGGTTTTAAAAGCAACATTTCACCATAAGAATTCATAGAGCCCTAAAGGTACGTTCGCATTTAACAAATGTTTGATGAAAGAAGCGCAACCACTATATAATTGAAACACATATTTTGCTTATTTTTTGTTGCTTTAAATTTAATAAATTAGAAATATTAGTATTCGGCCTTATTCCAGTTGGCGACGTCGTTGTGGTCTGACGACATCAGAATAAAGAAAAAATGTTTCTCTTGCCTTTAATCTATTACAAAAATGTCGTTACACGACGACGCCATCGTCAATTGGAATACGGCCTATTAGTTCTTGTGTTCATCTGGTTTTAATTATTTTTAAAAGAAATGTTTACAGAAAACAGTGGTTACACTTCTTTTTTTTATCAAATATTTACCAAATGGGAACGTTAAAAGCATGAAACTTTTCAATCAGCAATAATCTTACATTGAATAGCAATCGAAATGTTTATCAAAAACTTATCACTTTTTATCGTTAGGGCCTTTTTGAAATCATATGACGTATGATATGTACACACATACATACTTATGTAGAAACGCTCTCCAAGTATGCAAAAATTTTCAGCTAGCACAGTGATCAAATCTCAAAAACTCTGTCCCATTTTAAAGATTTTAAAATAAAAATAATTTTGGGTTAAAAATACGTAGAACTGAATATAAAAATACAAAAATATTTCAAAAGAAAACAAACCAATTTTAGGTAGTTGTGCATGTACCTGAATATTTCAAAAAAAATTATTTTTACGGCTAAACTTCTCTATAACTCGTAACAAAGCAATTTAACTAACAGAGAATACCAAGTGTCCTTGTTCAAATATATTAATTTAAACAAAATGGCAACACCGTAAACGAAGCCCAATGACAAGAAGAATAAAAATCCTTCTGTTAACATTCATTTGAGTGCACGAGTATTTGTGTGCGTGTATGTACTTATTTGTTTCCATGAAAAATGAATAAGTACGAAAGAACGACGACGACGACGACGATGCAAATGTTATTTCATCTTTTTTAAAAATAATAAATGAAAACAAAGATTAACAACAACAACAAGAACCTTAAGAAAATGTATTTTAGCTACAACAAAACAAAACATAAGCGTCACTAATAAGGGGTCCTTTTCCACACACACACACTCCACATGATCTCTAGTGAAACGCTTATGTGGAAATCATACATTTCGCATTTGTTTCTCTTCTTTTAGCTGTATAAAATAAAATGAAAACGAATTTGAGAATAATTTTCTTGCTTCCCCTTTAAAGGCTACGCTCTTGAGCAGCTTTTGTTTGAATGTTACTTGTTATGAACTTCTACTTGGTTTTCCTTGCTTTCCACATTTAGTTTTTAATTTTTTTTTTTACAATGTTTTCCATTTTTCATTGTACATTAAAACGTATCGTATCGCATAAAATAAACAACAAAAACTGGCATAAGTACACACTTGCACATAAATACTTACCCAGTAAACACATTTTTACTGAGCCATTATTAGATTTACTCTCGTAACTGAATTCAAGTTATGGACAAAACGTTTTAACCCTGACAGCGGTTCTTGACAATGTGTATTCTAACAGTTCCTTTTAAAAATTAAATTTAAAATAAAAACGCAAACCTTGACTGTTCTTTCCCAGTGATTAATATCAAAAGGCTTTTAGACCCCTTCTTTAAGATTCAATTATAAAGAAACATGTTTCTTTTTTTTTCAATATTTTTTATTTTAATCTAGTTTGGTTTTATAATTTTATAAAAAAAATGATCCGAGTTCGAATCCCACAGTAACATTTTTGATCATTTTTGTCAATTAATCTTGTTTCGTCACACTTAGTGAGTTTTACTTGTCAACCGACGATATATACTTTTGAAAAAATATATATTGCGTTTCATTCAATAGGTATTTCAACCACTCATACCATTCATTCCATTCGTTGTCCATTCATTGTTTTATTTGAGTGTTAGATAACTTTAATAGAAAACAAGCATAAGATTCGTTACATTCATTCTTTTATTGTGTTGTCTTGTATTGCTTAAATAAAAGAGTGACAGTTGACAATAGTATACTCGTTTTGTGTGAATGTATTCAAAGCTCTTAAACAGTCAATAAAACTGTTCTCTGGTACGTTATAAACACGCAAATTTAATTTGTCTTAACAAATAACTTCAGATTTTGAAATTAAGCCTACCAATTGACTGAAAAAACAGCGTCATACTGGTAGTCTAAGCGTTGGAGTTCGTGTTTGCTGGGAAAGTGTATTATGCCTGCGTGTGCATGTGTTGAAGTTAGAGTTTTTTGCTCTTTCTTTTTCATTTTTTTTTTATATTTTGTTGTTTTCAACTAAAGACGAAATATGTCAGTGATAGAGCGTTGTGATAATGCTGGCACGGCATGTTGGTTTTTATATTCGTACACACAGTAAATATACAAACATATGTACGTACATAAGTATGTATACTTTTTTCGTTGTTGCTGTGGTTGTAGTTTTTATTTTCTGAACATTTGCTTTTTTCACCAACTGACTGCTATACATTCTTTTCTTAAATATATAAGCACAGAGTTTAAAAGAATGAAATTATAAAATAATAAAACAACATATAAAAATATAAAAATGTTATTCTGACAATAAAGAAAGGTGTTAATTGACTCATCTCTTTGTGATATAACTAAAAAGAGAGAGAGAGAAAAGGAGAGAGTTAAAAGCTTTGTGATTATATTTCAAATCTATTACTATTTGAGTAGGAGTATCAAAACTTGAAATATGCTTCTGGCTAAAACTTGTATTTATCAGAGTAGGAAAATAAACAAAACTGAACGTTTGATCTCATTTTGTTGTGTTCTTTACAATGAGTAAAACAAAAATAAAACAGAAACAGTGAGAAAGATTGTCCCATTTAATTTTGTATATTGTTTTTGTTTTGAGTACTACAAATACACTAACTCAAATGTGCGTAGGTACAACAAAAAAAGAATGAAAAGAAAAAGGATAGAAGAAGAGAAAAAGAAAAGAAGAAGAGAAAAAACAACAAAAAACAAAGCAAGCACAAGAGCGAAAAGCTAATTGTTTCATTTGCGCTCTTTCTCATTTAGAAAGTATTTGTTTTGGTTTTGCTCATGTACAATACCATTAAGAAAATTTTGAAAAGTGTATGACTTTGTTGTAACTTTTCGCTAGATAACAAATGCCGAGATGATTTACAATCTTTTGCAATAAAAATGAATTGAAATTGTTTTCGTCAGCACATGAAAAAATGTATGTATTTAAAAAATCAGGAGTTATAACTTTATTTCAATGCCATTATGCCATTTATCTAAAGTCATGTACAAGCAAATACACGCATGATCCATCTAATCTGCAACGAACGCTTCGTTATGCGTTGAACCTGTGATTTTGTTAACACGTTCACGCCGGCGCGTACCTCCGGTGGCTCGCACATGTCTGCCTGATAGGGCGGCGGGTACCACCGATGGCTCGCACAGAAACATTTAGTTCGCGCCCTCCCGATAGAACGAAAAGCTTTCAGTGCAACCGCCTATGGGCAAGAAACATGAATTGCAGTGCCGGCGTGAACGTGTTAGGAATGAAATACATATTTTGTTGGATAGAGAATGAATTCTTCTAAAGTACTTGTCTTACATTAGTTTAATAGATTGTGGAAAAAGTAAAATATACAAAAAAAAATCTACCCCATCGATACTTTTTCACATTAACAGGGTAACCAAAAAAAAAAAAAAAATAATTATAGAAAGCCTGTGTTATGTGAAACCGAAACTGAAATAAATATTTAGTTGCCTTACATACTTATGTCTGTACAGGGGTGGTTAAATAAAAACGTGACTTTTTGAATGGGAATGAATAAAAAATATGGTTTTATTTTTAAATGTAGTAGCCTTTAAGCGCTATACATCCTATTCAAAATTTCCGTAATCTTTTTATTCTTCAAAAAAAAAAAAAAATCTGTCAGTATAACATATTAGGAAAGCGATTTTATATTGTTGAATTTTTTTCTATTTTCTTTATACTTTAATTCATTACAAAAAAAAAAAGTCGCAGTTTTGAAAAATTAATAACATTTTACGAACTCAATAGATTTAAGTAAACGACGACAATTTTATTTGGTTACCCTGATTGTCTTCTACCAGCAGTTTGCCTGGCGGTCTCTTATTTCAACGTAAATACGTTCTTCGTTTGTTCGCTATTTCGTTGAATCGTTCCATTTAGAACAAAAGCAATGGAAAAACTGAGTCCAGGCGGCTTTGAAAATATTTTGTGCACGAAGAAGTTTTTGTAATTTTTTTCTGTTTGTATTTTATTTTTCGTTCATTTTATTACTTTATTTCGTCATTGTTGTTTTTGTTGGTATTTTCAATTTAGTTTAATACTTTACGTATTATATGGTATTGTTGTTGTATTTCATATCTGAAAGAATTTTACGAGAAAGCCAGCGCACGTGTAGGTAAGTTAGGTATGTGCGTGTATTTTTGTACACATTTTTCGATATTCAGATGACGAAGAATATGTACAACAAAAAAATAAAATTAACTACGCTTTTAGCTGTGTTCAAGAAAGGTTAGGAAGAAAGAGAAAAGTTACTCTCTTAAATTATCAATGTCGAACTGGAAAAACCTAAATAATTTTAAGTTCAAAAAACATTTCATTTGAACTAAACGTAGCTAAAAATTTTAATTCATTTAAAAATCATGGCGCAATATATGAAACAAGAAAGAATGGAAAAAAATTCAATGGGATTTTAGATAAACATTTAATAATCGAATATTAGAAATTAGGATATAACTTATTAGATTACAAATATCGAAAAACATACGTTGAAAGAATTTCATATGAAAGTCAGAGTTTGTAAGAGGGAAGGGCCCTATACTTTGCCCAATCTGCCTAAAAACTAATAATTTTATATTGAATTCTTTTAACGTCTGTTGCTGAGCAAACTCTATACACATAAATATGTATATACTTCACATCATACTTAGTATACATATATCTTGTTTAAATTATCAATCATTAATAAAATACATTCTACAATATTCATTCAAAAAAGTTCAAATAAATTTTGTTACACTAGCACTAGTCTGTTAAGCGAATGAACAGAACAGATCATACATACCCACATACATAATTGGCCATTACAACTCTGTGTCAGGGACCTACAGTTTAAAGTCGATTCCGAAAGACAGATTTGTGAAGCTTTTTCATGGCAGTCAATTACTCTCAGAGCTTTTGGCAGAAGACTGCTGAGAGGTAGTTGCCGAAAGGAATAATTTTTTCAAATTTCTTTTTTTCAAGATGTCAGAGCTGAGATTTGAACCCGGCGCTATAGTCTTAGTAAGCCAACACTCTAACTCCTAGACCACGGCGACCACTATATTATTATATCTAGATACACACACATACATACATCTAATTTAATTTTTAAACGAATTTGATTTAACACGAGTTAATAGGAAGAAAAAACTGTTTTGTTTTAACACGATTTTAAATCTATATATGTGCCCATAATTATGAAACTGGTCTAAGTCAAAATTTAAAAAAAATTAGTTTATCAGTTATATCATAATACATTATTTTAAACTAAATTTTTGCAATGTAATTTTTACGAAATTGTCAAAAATGAACCATTAGATAGTGGTTGTAATTTCAACATTATATGGAATTCATTTAGTGTTAATTATGAAAGTGGTCTAAGTCAAAAATACTTTAGATGATTCTAAATTCCACCTTTGGGATCTTTCACCTAAAAGAGGAAGACCCAAAATATACGGAAATACTAAATTACTTTGATTATACAACACCATTAGACCAGTATCGGAAGAAAAACATAAAGATATTATGAGTTTACTATCGTACATCCCTTCAGTTTTTCAGGAACATTTTAAGAATCTTAAATACTCGAAATAATGATAAAAATGGATTACTGCTTAAAAATAATTAATAAATGTTCAGGAATTATTTCAATCAAATTATTGTTTTAAATAAAACTCAGTTCTTTATTGCTTTAAGTCATTTATAGCACATTCAGTTAATTTCGAAAGTGGTCTAAGTCAATTCAAACTTTAAAAACAATATTATCGTATGAAATTCACACGAAATTTCATATTTATAATAAATTTCCATCAATTAAGACCAATAAAATTATAAATTAAAATGTCGCATAATGTAAAAATATTTTTTTAATTATTCAAATGCAATTCATTAAATATCTTGAAAAAAGAAATATATGACTTAGACCACTTTCATAATTATGGGCACATATAAGTAAAAGTATATAAAAATAAGTTGTCCTATGTATGTTCGCCATTTAATAACTCAAGAACAACTAAGCAATTTACATGCATATTGGAAAAGTATACTTTTACTGATGAATTTTATTTAGGTGGGCGGTGCCACGCCTATACGAAATGTTTACTTATTTGTCTATGTCTTTAAAATGGTACTAGCGAGATTTTCTATTTACTTAGCCCAAACAATCTTTCTATCAATATCAACATCATCAGTCAAAATGTGAGTGAGTTCGAGTTGCACCTCTCATACAAAGTAAACATGGATTATTCTAGCTCTACATACATAGAGAAAGGTAAGAGTAAAAAATTTTTAAATTTAGTCCAAATAACTGTGGTTAATACAAATCATTAGACGGAATGCGGGCGAAATTGTGTAGGTGGAAGTAGCACCTCCCATATACATAAGAAAAGTAATAAATAGTAATAAATCTACAGAAGATCCCATTTTTATTATATATTTTAAGCTTATAGTATCGCGGAGTGGGTTACTCAAGTATTCTATACATTTTCCTTGAATCTCACAGAGCAAATGATTTATTTTTTGTAAAATTCTATTTAATGTCTTAAAATTTTAAGCAAAGAGGAACTGTAAGAAGAATTTTCCAGATATTGTTTAGAACTGATGCTCTTTTTATAGGATTTTTTTTTTTGTAAATATATATCTTATAAGAAGAGAATTAGATATGCATCGTAGGAAATCAGCAATTTGAATTTAAAAATAACTTTTTGTCTAATAGAGTTCCTTCCTACAAGTGCGTTGTTAAAATATTATTGAAATATTTTATTTCTATAATTTTGACTACCACTTCAGCTTGTGTATCTTTCTGCAAGCAGTAAAATGAAAATATTCTTTGGCGAGCTCTCTTACTTGCATAATATCTCGAACAGTCTTATTCATGGTCGTTGCCTTGGCCAAAAGCTTTACTATGCTTTAGTTTAAAAAAAAAGATTATTGTATATCTCCAGTATGCGTAAGTAAAAAGACCAGAGATTTAAAAAAAGAATATCACAGTTTTTTGTCTGTTTCTCAGTGTTTATCAAACATCCCACAGCTTTTGATAAACAAAACCAAACTAAACACGTGAAGTCTCAAAAAAAAAACAATTTACTGTGCAATGATAATAGTGGTTGGTGGTAGTTTCGCTTTTCTAACTTGAAATTTATTAAGAAAGAAGAGAAAAATTTAATTTTTGTTAAAAAAAAATTAACCACTACTTGATAATATTCAAGAGAAACTGGGCATAACAACATCTTCAAAGGTATCACGAAATGAATGAAAATCAATTGGATAACGCGAAGTTTAACTGGGATATATAGTTTGTTGGTTGGTTCGCTCGTTCGGTGGGTTGGTGGGCTGCTTGACAAACAGGCAGCCGCCGATTCAATTCCGTTTTGTTTTCATTGTTGGCATATAATTCAAGTATATTGTCAAAATAAAAAAAAAAATTACGATGAACTTTTTATCCATGAACTTTTCATTTGTCAGAATATAAGTGTGTTGTGCTGTTTGTTTTTGTGTGACTCTTTATTTTAGTTTTTAGCACAAGTTGTTGTTTTTTATATAATTTTTAGTTATTTTTGTGGCTGCTGCTTTATTTTTTTATTCCGTTTCTTTTTTTTTCTAATAAACAAAAATATAGCGTCTTCAAAATGATCACTTGTTGTTAGAGATGTTTTTGCACCAACTTGCGTCTTTATTTTCTTTGTGTACTTATTTAACGGTTAATAGTACAATAAGTGAAGGTTGGTGGATATATTTACTCTCTGAATAACAAGTGATTAACAATCATTTGCTGTTAAATGAAGGAAATGTGACAAAAGGTTTTATTAGGGTTGCGAAACAAAATTTTAATTTGTTTTTGTTTCTTTTTTGTTGATATACAGGTAGTACACAAACAAATGTAAATAAATGTATAAACATGTACGTGGTTTCTTAACTTGAACTTAAAGTAACAAATTGCTATGTTACAGGCCTATAGTTCTTTACTCTTAAACAATATACTGCACCCTTCAGGTAGCGCTTAGGTAGCCCACTTACCTACCTAATTTAGGTATTAAGAGTTTATATGTTTTAGAAAGTTGTTTATTAAGATCTTAGGTAAATTTTTCTAGTTCATTGCTTCTTCAAATTTTGAACAATCTGCTACCTATTGACTTAAATAGGGGAAAAAGGTAAAAAAGATTTTTTTTTTGTGATTTTGGTCTTGAATGTGAAGTATTTTTGATTTTATATCTTTAAAATTTTTGTTCTTCATGACATGAGCTACAACTTTGCCTTGGAAAGTAAATCAAAATTCCGGACGGTTTGCAAAATATGAGCCTGAGAAAATGATCATTTTTGCAAAAATGATCCCAGGGCCCCAAATGTTTGGGGGTCCATAAAAAAAATTTCAGGACTTTGGGCAAAACTGGAACACAAAGGCCTTTTTTTTTTGTTTTTATCACGTAGTGGTTTCCGTATATGGTAATTTTTTCGTGTTGCACGGTGTTAGTTTTATATATGGTGGTCGTCTAGTAAACAACGTCGACAATATATCGGCACTCGTATCCTGTTAGACTTCAGTCGTGACATGATGTTTTGATAACGTCAACAAAAACATCAAACCTGATGTTAACATGGTCTTCTGTCAAACCTCAACTAAATCTCAAAACTCCAAAACTACATCAACTCTAAATAAAATAAAATTTTAGCTTTAATAACAGTTAAAACACGTAAATAAATATGTGCAAATAGCAGAACCATACGAAACCGCCGAAATATTTTACCGGACTTAAGGTGAAAGTATATAGCACGTGTTGCGCCACTCGTGCGTTTCACATGTCTGTCAAAAAAAAAATTTTAAAATACTGAATTTTCTTAACGCAAGTTAATCAGACAATTGTCAACGCATCTAACGTATACAAGTTGGAAAACTTTTAACTTTTAGATGCGTTTACAGTTGAACAGTAGACTTACATTGTACATTCTAACCGCTGTTAACGACGAAACGCATGATAATTACCTCTACCTTTGATATTGGGACCAATGCGAGGATGTTAAGCAAATGGTACTGAAGATTTTACAGACAGAAAGATGTTTTCCAAGTATTGAAAACAATAAAGCCCATACATATCTTATAGTACATGCTTACATACATACCTAAGATTTAACAAAAATAATAATTTTTTCAAAATTATAATTTAAAAAATAAGAGGTCCCCTCTCCCTCCAAGAATTTCATCTACAAAGTAACCGCTCCCTGACATTACACTCTATTCCACCATAACCTTTGACAACGAATGATCAGGAGAAAAGCGCCACGTTTTGGGAAGTAGCAGATAACAGCTAAAAACCTACTTAGTGAAGGCACTCACTGCAATCTACATGCAACGATGGGACAATTGCTGTTGATTATTCAATTTTTCAAATAATTTTTCATACAAATTTTTAATCGTTTGAAATTGTTTGTCATACAGAAACAGTCCATAAATCTCATTCTTTACTTGCTTCGAAAGGTCTGGGGACATACAAGACGAAATTTCATTCGTAGTCTCCGATAATGTCGGAAACATTTTAGCAGCTATAAAATCTGCAGATTGGTGCTGCTTACCATTTATTTTACTTTGAAATAAAAAAGGACATTAAAGTATTGAGGAGTATTGAGTACTTAATTTCAAAAGAACCGAGTAGTATTGAGTAGTCAAAAGTAACCACTTTTCCCATCACTACAACAAACACCCAATATTGTGTCAAAAACGAATTTTGCGTTATAATACGTTGCGTAAAATGCAGAATTCAAAAAATTCGAAATAAGTATGTGTATAAGTTTTATATGTATGTACTTCTAATGTAAAAATATGGTGGGCATATAAAGTATTTTGCTTCTCCTGCAAACTTTTGAAAAGTGATGATACGTTGTTTCGCATCTAAGGCGAAGATAACTTATTTGTTTAATGATTTTTTAAAATATTTTCTAAAATATACTACATTCTACGTATAATAGACTCAACTTTCATTGATTATTTTTTCCACTTAGTATGTACGAATTCTCCTATTTTTAATTTAATCACGAACCAGCAGGATTAATTCTTATAAGCAAGAAAACACACACAGAAATATTATTTCATTATTAATTGATTACAATAAATTAGAAAAATATTCAGTTGAGAGTAAAAGAGAAAAGAGAGTGTGTTAAAAGAGAAATCATCAAATTAAGCTTTTCTTTGCTTCCCCAGGATCACTACTCAGTGAATTGTTTTGTTTACAGTTTTTTTTCTCTTCTTCCTCCCATAGCTGTTATTCCAATTGATTGTCATATTTCTGAGTTATCAGTGCAAGTTTAACAGCAGTCAGTCACTAAAAATCTCAATTTAATTTCTCATTGGCAATTATG
The DNA here is from genome assembly GCA_963576795.1 of Metopia argyrocephala. NCBI lineage: Eukaryota > Metazoa > Arthropoda > Insecta > Diptera > Sarcophagidae > Metopia > Metopia argyrocephala. Next base: position 147,546,530 of record OY756209.1, read on the forward strand.
TTGTTTATATGAGAAATAAGTACGAAATTATTTAGGAAGAAGAAAAAAAGTTGACTTTTAAAGAATTTTACTGATTCATACACAACGCTAATGCTAATGTTATTGCTGTTATTGCTATTATTGTTGTTGTCTGTTGAGTACACACACAGAGATAAGATAATAAACGGACATGGTAAAGATTATGGCCGTTCCAAAATGTTAAAGTCTTAAATATTTATTTATTTTTTTTCTTCTTTGTTTCTTTCATTTTCGTTTTGCTTTTTAACTACAAAGAAAAAACATTTTTTATGAATTTTTATTATTATTTTTGTTGGATATGTTTTTTATCTTCGTCTAGTTTCTTTTTTTTATTTACACTGTTATCGTTGTTGTATTTCAACCCACAAGTCTTTCTCTTTTTCGAAATTCAACACAGTGGTATTAGTAGTAGTGGTAGTCTCAAACCATTGCAATAAGAGAACGAACGACAACAGCAATACCTACCAGAAGGGTGCCAGATGATTTTAATTAAGAATCGGCAAATTTAGAAGAACAAATCGGCATTAGAAGCCAAAAAAAATCGGCATATACACCAAATCAAATTTAAAAAAAAATTATTCGTGTTCATGAAATCAATTAAATAAATGTTTTAATTTTTTTGGATTTCATTTTTTATAAAATTAATTTATATACAGCCATGTCATGGAAGTCAATTCCGATCGGAAGTGGTTTTATTTCCGAAAATTAAATTTTTAGAAAATTATATATTTCTTCCAAACAAAATCACTCTAAATGATCAAACTTTCCAATTTTTGTTATGAATATAGCGGTGTTGTTTTTTTTCGAAAAAACTGAATTTTCGAAATTAAAACCACTTCCGATCGGAATTGAGTTCCATGACATGGCTGATAGTTTTTAGAAGCTTTTCCATTTGGTTGTGTATTTCTGCTAACTCACTTTGAAAAATTCTGTTAGTATCATTTACTATTTTAAGAAGATATTAAAACATAAAATATATTCGATTTAATTTGTTTAAACCTTTAATATTTTTTTTTTGCTCTATCAATTTGATCAACATTGGCAGAATAAATCTAGTATTCTAGATAGCCATCTGGATTCACTTGAATGCAGTAACTTTTTTGGATGTTTTGAAATTGATCAAATTTTTTGACTCTTTAATACATAATTGTAGCAAGTATATATTTCAGTGTTGTTAAAAATTGTAAAATATACTAAAACAAATATAGTTGCCGTGTTTTAGGCTTTTATGAAAAAATCGGCCTTCTTGAAGCAAAAATCGGTAATTATAAGGTCAAAAATCGGCAAAAGGCCCATAAATCGGCAAATATGGCAGGCCTGCCTACCAGTCATGGTTTTAATAAAACAGAAATTTGTAGTGTATGTGTGTATATCTATATGTATGTATATCTATACTCTGTACATATAACTTTTTGTTATTGTATAATTTTATTTTATATCTTAACATTCATTAGTTGGGTTTTTTGTTGATTTTTTTTTTTTTTTTTTGTTGCTGTTATTATTGCTGTTGTTGTCGAATTTCATTCCCACATTTTGCAGCATTTTCCACAAGCAAGTCATCCACTCTGGCTCCATGAACAAAACACAACAGAAGCAGCCAGGCCGTCAGTCAGAGCTGTTGTACGACAACGAGTATTTAACAAATAAAACGACACACAGATAGACAGACCAACCGACATTTTTTGTTGTCGTAAATATTTCTCTTTATTTTTCGTTTCATATTATTTTCTTGTTGACTTGGTTGCTTGCAATAATAATAGCTAAATACACACAGTTACATACATAGATACCCACACAGGCACACACACACACACACAAAACATACATTTTATTTACTTAAATCACCATCATTATCATCATCGTCCGATGTCGTCAACGCTCGTTCGTTTACTCTCTTTTTCATCATTCCTTTTAAAAATAAAATGTTTCAGTTTTTTTTCTTTTTTGTACTGTGCTGTTTTATTTAGTATTGTTTGGAATCGAATCCAGTCGGTTTGAAGTACCTACCAGCAGTAGAGCAGCGATAGCAGCAGAATTTTGTATATAGAAAGACTGCAATATGTTTTTTGTATAATGTTGGTATATAAACAATTTTGTAGGTTATGTATATATGGCAGAAGTTTGAAAATGATGATGAGGCAAGCAGGCAGGCATTCGTACACATTTCAAATTGTCCGTTCGTTCGTTATTCTCTCATCATATCGGGGCTGTGTAAATGAGTATATATGCATGTGTATTTTTGTTCTTATACATACATATTACACACCCGTATAATATACAGTGTCTAACATCTATGTTAAAATGCTACATATACATACATAGATACGAGTACGTATGATTTTCTTTCATTATCAGATTCGTAGAAATATCCATCAAGTATTGTGTTGTCATATGATTTCAAAACAGCCCTAAGTTACAAAAATTCAAAATCTAATTTTTGATTCATTATACTGTACAGTATCAAAACAAGTATGTACATGTTGGTGCAACATTTTACCAGCTGGGATAAAAAATTATGATCCATTTTCATTATTACAAGATGTATTGGGGATTGTGAAGAAATTTTTTTTGAAAGAAAATAGTAGAGTGGGCAAACAAACAAAACATTACGCAAACGTTACCACAAAGTCATAAACTTTTAAAATTTTTTTAATCGTATTGTACATGTGCAAAACCAAAACAAATACTTTCTAAATTAGAAAGAGCGCAAACGAAACAAATCGCTATTCGCTGTTGTGCTTGCTTTGTTATTCCGTTACATTCGTACATTTTTCGTCTTCTTATCTTTTTCTTCGCATTCATTTTTTGTTCTACCTACACACATTTGAGTCAGTGTATATGTACTCAGAACAAAAACAATATACAAAACTAAATGGGGCAATCGCTCTCACTGTTTTTGTTTTATTTTTGTTTTACTCATTGTAAAGAATAAAACAAAATGAGATCAAATGTTTCGTTTTGTTTATTTTCCTACTCTGGAAAATAGTGATAAGGAGTTTTTGAATAAAAAAAAATAATAAAGCAAAAGGTGGTTAAAACTTCCCATTTTTAGTTTATTCATTGTATTCTTTTAATTGTGATTATGTATTTATTTTATACTAGCCTAAATCCGGCATGCTTCGCTACACCTACCACTACCATTTGTTCACTGCAAAGTAGTTCAGACCAAATTCAGGAACTTTAGCTGTAACCGATCTCATTATATACAAAAGTCAAGAGCTAGTTTGTGTGGGAGGTGCGACATCTACTTATCTGCCCTTTTTCGTACTAATGATTTTTATTGACTACGAAATCAATCCCATAAAATTCTGAAACTTTAGCTTCAAGAAATCAATATTTAACATATAACACGCCCACTCGCCCAATTCTGCCCATTTTCTATCTGAAGATTTTCCTTGAGCGTAAATTCGTTAAGACCAAATTCAGAAATTTAATCTTTAAACTTTCTCAAAATATACAAAAATCAGTATTTAGTTTGTATGCGACGCCTTTAAACCTTAAAGAACGATATATGTATTAATATAACATAATTCATATTACAAATGCAAATATCTTTAAAATCTACATATTTAGTTATATATATTTTCTTAAAACATACAATTATGTTCTCCACTGTACGAATGTATCCACTGCATGCATTAAAAGCTAAAGAAAAATTATAACCGAACCGAGAGTTTCAACATAAAATAATGATTAAATGACTACTGTTCAGCAAAATGGTTTGAATGTTAGTTTCTCTGTGCGTGTTTTTTCTATTTTTTTTTTGTTGGTAAATAAGTGTGACGAAATGACAGGCGAAATAGACATAAGAGAAACTGCTTCAGTTTGGAATTTTAGCCCCAGTTCAAACTGTGAAAGAATCTCATATGAAAGTATCAGTTTATTTGTAAGAGAGGCGAGAAATATGGCATTTTCATCTCCCTTTCACCCATAATTTCATATGAAATTCTTTAGTAGTCTGAGCCAGTGCATACAATAATAGAAGTAGTAATTGAGTCAGCAGTCGCCGTGGTCTAGTGGTTAGTGTGTTGGCTTACTAAGACGATAGTGCCGGGTTCAAATCTCAGCACCGACATCTTGAAAAAAGAAATATGAAAAAAATATTTCTTTCGGTGACTACCTCTCAGCAGTCTTCTGGCAAAAGCTCTGAGAGTAATTAATTGCCATGAAAGAGCTTCTCAAGTCTGTCGTTCGGAGTCGACATTAAACTGTAGGTCCCGGTACTCATGGATAGAAATTTACACACACAACATGAGTGCTGCGAGAAGCTAGGCCGTAATCCTGACACAGGGTTGTAAAGGCCAGTTATGTATGTATGTATGTAATTGAGTCAGCAAGTAAAATTGTTCGTTTAGTTGTAGCAATGAATGTGCAAGTAAACTTTGCACAGTGAGCTCAATACTACATTTGTTTATTAAATAAACAAATTTATTGATTATTAATTAATTTATCGGTATACCTATCGCCACTCCTTTGCACAGTTTCGTTAGCATTTCTTTATTTTGAAAATACCTCAAGAATTATTATGATTTAAATACCTCAAACTCAATAAATTTGTTAAAATTCTTTTTTTTTTAACGCAAAAGGTCAAAAAAATTTTGATAGTCTTTAAAGAATAATATGAACAATACTTCCAATAAACAAAATTTGGTATAATTTTTAAGATTTTTCTTTAATTTATTTTCTTTAACACACTGTGCAATTTCAAAATGTATCTACATATCCATGCATGCATACTTATATCTTTTGGATGAGAGTTTTTATGAAAGATAGCAAAAGCTGACTTGTTATATTGTATATACATATGACCAGCAAACATATAGGCTTAATTTAAAATTCAGGATTATTTGATATCAAAATCAAATCTCAATTAATAAGCACTTGAAAGAGAGGTACTTTTGTCAATAAAATTAAATAAAATAAGGTAACGTTTAACATTGAAATATAATTTGTTATATTTTACAATTTAGGGCAACAAATATAAGTTAAGTTATATTCGAAATACGGTTGAAATGACTAAGACCATATGTACCCTGTAGTGCAGCACACCAAAGTCTCTGTTGACATTCGTATTCATAATTCTCGCACTAAAAATCGATGTGTTTAATGATTAAACACGATTAAGATGTTAAACACGTTAGTTGTGATACATACTCTAATATCTGCTCTCCGTTGAATGTCATTAAAAGGAAGATCTCTAAGTTTTTCAGCGGAAAAGTACAAAATAGATGGAGTTCCATCAATTCTAGTGTTGTTTTGGTACACTTTGGCATTGGTATCAATTGGGTAGAACGCTGAAAATTTTTGGCATTTCTCGTCAATCTTTGTCTTTGGTAGTAACGCTTTCCAAATTCTAGTCATACGAACTATATACTATCTATTCATGAACAATGATGACTTCCTGATTATGTAAATCTAATAACTAATGCTTGAATAACTATAGCTGGCTCTATCAAATTAGTAAAATTAACAATTTCATAAAATTGAAGCAGAATACTTAGGGCCATTATTACAACTTGCCTATAAAGTGTCCGATAGTTAAAGGTAACTTTCGTTAACGGAAGGAATAAAGTGACCTTTAAATGCTTTTCGTTATTACAACTTACCTTTAAGATAAAAGTCAGAATTTTAAAATACGGCAATACCAGAACAAGAACCGATTACTTTTGGCATTAAATTTGTTTAAAAGACACCAAGTGGCAACAACGTGCATGTTTACATAAATAAATAAGCAAAAAAAATTATAAATTGTGCACTAAAAAAGTTTAACAACAAAGAAATGTGTTTTACTTTCCATTTTTATTGAATTTACTTCTTTGTTGATAAAATAAACAAAATATTTTTGTTAATAATTCAAAGAGCAAAAAATATGGCAGCCTCAAAAAAATATTGTAAGCTCAAACGCTTAAACCTCACGTTAAAAGTTAAAGGTAAGGCAATCTTCCCAATAACTTTATCGGCCACTTTTAGGTTAAAGTTTAGTTGTAATAACCAAAAGCAATTTATCTGTCCGATAACATCCTACTTTTAACTAAAGGCAAGTTGTAATAATGGGCCTTAGCCTTATAAATTCCTGGAAGTCATATTCAAGTTCATAAGGGTCCAAACACTATATCTCAATCTAAACATAAATCTAAGCGCTTTGATAAAGTACTTGTTAAACTTCAAAATATTATGTTCAGATGTATTTGTATAAGCAAATCAGAGAGACGTAATGGGCCATTACATTCCTTTTTCAGAATAACTTCTCACAGCACCCATTTTGTGTGTGTCAATTTCTTATCTATGGGTACCGGAACGTACAGTAGTTTAACGTCGAATCCGAACGACAGACTTGAGAAGCTTATTCATACCAATCAGTTTCACTTTTCACAACTTTTGCCAGAAGACTGATTACCAACAGAAATATTTTGTTATTTTTCATTTTTGCAAGGTGTGACAGCTGGGGTTTGAACCCGGAGCTCCCGTCTATTAAACCAACACACTACCTACTAAACTATGGCGATCACAGACATGGTACCTCCTTTTATTTAAAACTTTTATTAAAAATATAAAATTTACTCTGAATACTAGATATTTGATGCACATGGTAGTTGAAAGTCAGTTTTGTCATCTTGATATTGTTATGATAGAAACACATAAAATGAGATTTAAGAGAACTGAAACATACTATAGATTTGGCTCAAATTTATATATATTTTGTTCCACAAACTTATAACCACCTTCACCGTTTACTGCTAGCAATAAGTCATCAGCATTATTATATCACAATTATGAGTTGAATATAATAAGGCCTATTTCAAATAGAGAGAATGTTATGTTTTCAAAATTATGTTAAGCCTACACTAAAGCGTTTAACCTAACTTTTAAATCAAACCTTCATGTTTGCTGGGATTATAGAAAATGTATTAACACACATGTATGTAATATAATAATACATATATACATACGTACATACAGATTCATTTATGTTTTTGCTTTTATGTGCGTATGAAGTGGTAGATTTCGTGATGTTTTTACTTCATACAGCCCTACTGAACTCACTAAAACACTACAACATCAAATAGGTATAGCATTAAACAAAAACAAAAAACAACAACAACAACAAATTAAAATATAAGAAAAAATTCATATTTTTTTATAGAGACTGTAAATGAGAACAAAAAAGAAACAAATTACGAGTACATACACACACATAAGTTTCAAATGAAAATTTTATATTAATGAACGAATGAACAGACCAAAAAAAAAAAAAAAAAAACTAAAAAGAGAAAGAATGTGTACGACGGACACAAAATGTATGAAACGAATAAATAGTGAACTCGAATCAACTTCAAAATTCAACAACTCAACTGGTTTAATATGTTGTTGTTTTTAATTCGTATTTATTATTATTATTGTTTCTGTTGCTGTTGCTGTAGCTGTTGTTATTATCATTGCTAAAGATAAAGTTATTGTTGGTATTGCTATTGCTTTTGTTTCTGTTTCTGTTCAAACCACTGCCAGTGTAACTGATGATGATGATGATGTGTTGTTATGAGAATTTTTGCTGTTGTAGTTGCTTTTTTCTTGATTATATTTAATTTCTATAGTCTCATTTACAACACTCATCGTTGAAACGACAACATGATTTCAACAATTTTAAAGAAAAACAGCAAGACCAACAATTTTCATAATACAGTGGCCAACAAAATGTATTCGACATCACTGGTTATTTATGAAATTCTTAAAATTTTAGCAACACTTAAATATTTTACATATTTTTTATTTTATTTTGTAAATATTATTTGATTTACAATTATATATTAAAATTAATTAAAATTGTAGATCTCAGTGTTTGTACTGAATATGTGCCCATAATTATGAAAGTGGTCTAAGTCATATATTTCTTTTTTCAAGATATTTAATGAATTGCATTTGAATAATTAAAAAAATATTTTTACATTATGCGACATTTTAATTTATAATTTTATTGGTCTTAATTGATGGAAATTTATTATGAATATGAAATTTCGTGTGAATTTCATACGATAATATTGTTTTTAAAGTTTGAATTGACTTAGACCACTTTCGAAATTAACTGAATGTGCTATAAATGACTTAAAGCAATAAAGAACTGAGTTTTATTTACAACAATAATTTGATTTATAGTGCATTTACACCAAACTCAAATCAACTAATTACCAGATTTCAATTGAAATCTAGTCGTTTTTTATTTGATTTCCCATATAAAACAAAATCTACTTCGTTACTTGATTTCGACAAAATCTAGTTGAAATCTAGTGTACTTTCCGATGCAACTCTGTATTTTTTCTAAGTTGTACTAAAAAATACAAAACTACAGTAAGTCGGGATTTACAATGTGGAAATTGAAGGGCAGAAATTTTTCAATTCTCTTTTGCTCTTGCCTAAAACTTTTACCATATAGAACTTAGAAGACAAACAGAAGAAGCAAAAACTACAAAAGTGGAAAAGCAAAAGGCAAGATGTCCTGTACAAACATTCGTGTACTACATTTTTCACATTTTCGTCACTATATCTACATATTTCTGTCTGTCGTTCAATTTCTACATTGCAAATCCCGACTAAGAAACTGACAATTGAGAAGAGCCCAATAAAACTAGAACAAAAATAAATTCAAGATTTTTGAATTATTTTTTATTGAATGTAGAATAATCAAAAGAAAAATTGTTTTATTTATTTATTCTTCTATTGAATATAAAATAATAAGAAAAAATATTGTTTTATTTATTTTTTTATTTGCTGTTATTTTTATGAAAATGAAATCCTGCTAGTTGTCAAAAAATGTCGGTGTAAACACTATAGATTTTCAAAGTGATTTCAAATTAAATTTACTTGATTTGAGTTTGGTGTAAATGCACTATTAAATAATTCCTGAACATTTATTAATTATTTTTAAGCAGTAATCCATTTTTATCATTATTTCGAGTATTTAAGATTCTTAAAATGTTCCTGAAAAACTGAAGGGATGTACGATAGTAAGCTCATAATATCTTTATGTTTTTCTTCCGATACTGGTCTAATGGTGTTGTATAATCAAAGTAATTTAGTATTTCCGTATATTTTGGGTCTTCCTCTTTTAGGTGAAAGATCCAAAACGTGAAATTTAGAATCATCTCTAAAGAATTTTTGACTTAGACCACTTTCATAATTAAAACTAAATGAATTCCAAATAATATTGAAATTAGAAACACTATCTAATGGTTCATTTTTGACAATTTCGTAAAAATTACATTGAATAAATTTAGTTTAAAATAATGTGTTATGATATAACTGATAAACTAATTTTTTTTTTAATTTTGACTTAGACCAGTTTCATAATTATGGGCACATATAATAATTTGTTCCTTAATATTTAGTTCCATTTATTAGCAAATAAAAAGGTTTTAATACAAATGTCAAATAGTTTTTTGATCACTGTATGTACATATACATATTTTGTTTATTATTTCTTTCATATAGAATTATTTTTATTTTGGTTGCTGCAACAAGCAACAGCAACTCAACTCAGTTCAACTCAACGAGGCTAATTAAGCATAATTTTTGTTTTTTATTAAAATCAAATGCAATAATAAAATAAACATTAAGAGCAGCGGCAACAGATATACAGCAATATTGGCAACACATAACAGATGATATTCTTGGGATTTTGTTTCTAAATATTGAGAATATTTTTATCTTCAAGAATTTTATTTTTTTAAATTGTATACGTATGTGTATTGTATGCTTGAATATATGTGTTTATGTGTGAGTAATACGATTAAAACGAAATCGTGTAAACAAAAGAAAGAAATATTCAAGGTGATCGATTTAAAAAAAAACTATAAAAAAAACAAAATAAAATACCGATACACACGTTCACATAAGAAGAACATAATAAAGAGCAATTATTGCAATAAAGAGAATGTCCGAGTTTGAAAGAGAGAGAAAGGTTGAGGAAAAGAGTAATAAATTTTTCCGTTTTTGTTTTTTTTGTGAAAAATTCGTAACAACGAACAATCATTTTTCTATGCATGTTTGTATGTATTTAACACAAAAGTAAACATGTTTTCTTTTTTGTATGTGTGTTTGTTTCCTTCGTTTTTTAGCTTTTTTTCTATTTCATAAAAAATAACAAACTACGCCAAGAGCAGGAACTTTAAAATATTATAGGTTTTGTTTTTATTGTTGTTATTGTTGTCGTTAAAAGCGGAAATGATATTAACATTGAGAAGAGATCCTACAGAAAAATTACAACAACGATTTATGTGAAAATTCCCAACATTTATACTGTTAAAACTGTTTATGTTACGACTATTCAGTGTTGCCGTCTTGATTAGGCGAAAAAAAAAATTATTTCTTTCATTTATGAAAAAAAAAAAATTAAAATTTACAGCCAATGTGCTAGAATGTGGTGACACTATACCCAGCAAAGGTCCTAGTCACTATTCATTTTTAAAAAATTAAATAAATAAATAAATAAAATTGCGGAATTTAATTTTTTTAATGTCAAAAGTAAGTACATATCGTCGCAAGAATTAAAGAACGCTGTAACTGACAAAAGAACGAAAAATACATTTTTTGCATCATTTTTATCAGAAAAAAAAAATACGCGTCGATTGGTCCCGGTCCCAGATTTCTACGATGAAAATAAATTCACTTTCGCCGTCTGCGTTTTGAAAAATACCAGTATCTTTGTTCTACTTTCATAAAGGTTTTTTGGCTCTGCTGAACATTTAAGGTTTTATCAGTTACAGCGTTCTTTAATTCCATCGACGATATGTATTCACAAGGAAAAATATCAAAATAAACTTTGCAAATTGCAAAACTTTTATAACATTTATTTAAAAGAAATTTTGACAAGTTGTAGTAGATTTTGGCTTGGATTGTTAAAAAATAATTTGTTATCTCTGGCAACAATGGTTTATTATGAGCTCTCGAGCTCTCACATCTTCCTGCAAAAAAATAAGGAAAAAACAAACACAAAATCAAAAAATAGTTTTGTAAGCAGCATTGATGGGCTTAATCTTTTCCATCTTTTTTACATTATTATTAGAGAATATGCTGTTCTTGATGTTGTTAGTTAGCCTTATAAAATATTTTTTTTTCTTTTTTTTTAAATTCTTCTCAAGAATCCAATTGCACAGGTGGATTTTTAAAAGTAAAACAAAATAGAACAGAGAAAAGAATCTTGAATTTTTACGTCACGATGTGTTGAGTAAAGCAAAAAAGAAAAAATGTAAAATTCAAGTGCCTACAATATAATGATGATTTTAAGAATAACAATGAAACAAATAATAATGTATGGCGAAAATAATCGTGGCTCTTGGTAGGTAGTAGGTATTAAAAATGTATTATTCTTGCAATTGTTTCATGTTGATTATGAATGAATATTTCCTATGCCTAATACTCGTATGTGTATACCTGAGTAGTAAATATTAGACTTATTCTTGAACTTCGTTATGCTGTCTGTTTATATGTCTGCCTGTTTGTAATTATCAATTCTTATCAATTGACAATAAAACTGTGTGGATGAATAGCTGATGACTAATGGTATGCACTATCTATAGTCTCAATTTCTTGTAGTCTAAAGTGATTTTAAAAAGGCATTCAAATTCAATATTTCTAAGTAACTTAATTCGAAATAAACAATACCGGATTATGGTGGGAAAAACACAAGGATCATTTTTGCAAATTATATTGTTTGTATGTACATAAGTATGTACTTACATACATATGTTTGTATCTACTTATAAATATTTATTTTAAAGTCTCAATCACAGTTTTTCTTTTTCAAAAATTCTGTAGAGAATGTAATGCTAATAACAAAATTACTTAAAGCGAGGCGCCTTTTAATTTTTACGACATACTAAATTTATATGTAAGAAAAATTTTTTTCCTTCTTTCATTAGAAAGAAAACACATATTTAAACATCTAATATATGTATGTATTGTAGCAGATGAAACAGCTGTTTAATTAAAGTTGTTGGAACAGGAGTGTGCCATTTAGAAGAATAGATTTAATATTATCTACAGAAATACAGAATTGAATGAAAACAAAATTAAGAATTAAAATAGTTAAATAGGAATGTATCGTACACTATATCAGTAAACTTTAATAGCCTTATTTATAATAAGAAATTAGCAGATCGTTGTACACAGTGGCTAAGTTTGTCATTTCTATACGTGGAAAATCTTACTCAAGCTCAGAAGGTATTTAATTTTTTTGATTTTTTGACTAGTTATCAAATAGAAGGTATGGAAAGTTTGAATAATATCAATCTATAGCAGGTGCTAAACTTGCCAGTTTTTTGTCCCATATGCTAACGAGTTTCTAACTTTTCATTATATGTACATACCGCCGTAAATATCCTTTCTTTGGTTAGATATGTAATACAGTGAACTCGCGAAAACGTGAATACCCGGAAGCATGAACGACTCGGAAACGTGAACAATTTTATGTTTGCATTGACTTCTCTAAAACGTGAACAAGGTGAAAAAGCTCTAAAACGTGAACAAGTTTTTTGGATTGTTTTTTAATTTTTTTTCGTTTTATTTCTTGAATTCGTTTAAATTTGGGTAATCCCAGCATAAGACAACATACACACATATTTAGCTATCTATTTCAACAAAACATGCACATGTGTAGTTAAGAAATCTTAAGGAAAAGGCCATACTTAAGATGGTTGAAAAAAAAATAAGTGATTTCTTCCAATAAAAGTACTATTTAGGAAAATATCCGTCTTTTAAAAGGAGTTGATTGAAGACTGAATTCTTTTGCTACACCCATATAAGTAACCCTAACCCTTTTTTGTATTATATGTATATTTTTTTTAAGTGTAGAAACTTTAGTAGTAGAAAACTTTATATGTACATACATATATGTACATATGTATACAATTCGTTTGAATTACAATATTCACGAAAATTTAAAAAATGGCAAAAAAAGTTTGAATAAAATTTTATATAATATTTTTTTTAAATAAAATTTCTAAATCTGATTGAGTTTTATCCAATATCTATTGCTAAAATGCATTTTTTGTTCTAAAATCTTACCGATCGAAAAGGTGAACAAATTTGAAAATGTGAACACCCTTGGTAAAAATTAGTTCACGTTTCCGCGAGTTCACTGTAGTGCTAAGATTTAAAATTAATAAAATTTATACAATCATTTTATTTTTTTTAACGTAGTCTTCTTTAAACTCTATACGCTTTGTCGAATTTTTCTCTAATTATTTTTATTTTTACAAACAGGAATGATAACTCAGGGTTAAATCCGCAAAAGAAAGAAGAAACTAATTTTTTTTTTTATTTGAGACCAAAACCCTACTAAATGCTGAGCATTGTATTGGAATTTTTCGAAAGAACAGTACATACATATTTATTAATTATTATATAATTATTATTCGGCTTAGGAATGAAACAAATTGCTGTAAATTGATCATTCAAAGGCCAGTGTTATTTATACCTTCACCCTTAAATCATTAACAGCAATTGCCTCATCGTTGCATATTGATTGTATGGTGAGAGCCTTCGCTAAGTAGGTTTAGCTATAATCTGCTATTTCCCAATAGGTGGCGCTTTTCTCCTGATCACTCGTTTTTTGTTTTTGTTGAAATTGGTTAAGGTGGACTAAAGTGGAATGTTGGGGAGCGGTTTCTTTCTTTTTCATTTTTCACCTTTGCTGGGATTTGAACCTGGGCCGATTGAGTTTTTGTAAAAGCGCTCTAACCACTAATACCCCGTAGCCTGACTTGCACTGACAAAAATCCATGAAACTATACTTGCATTTTACGTCTAATGTGAGCTAACTCAACAGATGTTGATCTGGAATATTTTACTGAAGGCTTTCTCAGACAAATGGCGTTTTCTTTGCCACAAAAAGTGTAACCTTTTATTATTGTTTATATAAACATGATATGTTACATGTTTTTTTGATTTCGTTGTACTTCAGTATTTTCTTTAAAAAAAATATAAAGGATCATGTCGAAAAAAGGCAATACTACTCGTACGTTAAGCTGAGAGAGAATAATGTTGAAACGGCCACATTTTTTGGTAGAAAAGAGAACGCCGTTAGTGCTTATTCTAAGATTCCCCGCACTTTAAATTTTAAAATTATTAACACCATGCCATGGATTTGTTCAATTGCCTCAAGACTGTAGAGATCTCCTGAACTTTCGGAATTTTTATTGCTTGCACCATTCTTCTTGCCTTAGAAGCTTTACAAAGCTCAGACTTGATTTAAGTGATGGTTTTTGTCTCACAAATAATTTACAATGTCTATCAGGTATGAATGCTGCCAAATTTAAGTGCTTTTTTAGAAGTTTATTAGATAATCATTTCAAAACACTTTATTGTTTTCTTAATTATCGACAGGAATAAACTGGCAGAACAGGCGTAATGTTGACGATTCACTTGAAAAGCAGTCTGTTATAAATAACCTTTTGTTTAACGAATTTGTAATTATTTATATGTATACATTTGGACTAAAATTTGTAATGTTTTGAAAAAAAAGGATTAGGGCCGTACCCTAATAATATGCATAACTATGAAATAAATTTAAGGCAACAGGGTGGATTACGATATGATAGGCATATGTGCATATTATCAAAACTTCAACCACATTTTCAACACATTTGATATGTGACCTTGCTGCTTGAAATTTATATTGTTTTATAGCACACTTTGTGATTTAAGAATAAAATGTGTAACTTTGGCCACCCAAATGAAGAACAAATCACAATTAAAAAAAAAAACAACGAAAACGACCGGCAAATAGCCTTTGCAAACATTGTGCGGCATTTTCTAAACCATCATTACAAACTCAAGGCATAAACAAAAATAAACTTTTGCGAGGAAACAAACATCTGTTTTAAATCAGCCAAAATCAAAAAATGCAAAACAAAACAAAAACAAAAAAAAACAGAAATTTAGCACTAAACAGCGATTGTTTTTCAAGCCAAAAAATAAAAAATGAGAATCATCTCTCAGCTCTACGAATAAAAAATAAAAAATAAAAGAAAAATAGGCAGAATTGCTTGCCTGCAACATTCATTCGTCCACTATTGTCGAAGAGTTACTTTACGAGGTGGCTGTTTGGGTGAAGGTATTAAATGTTAAATGACACATTTTAGAAATATTAAACACTCGTAGTATACGTTATAAATTCGGTTTTTCTTTTTTCTTTGCAATACAACATCATACAAAGTATGTTAACAATTTTTTATGCAACGACAACATCATGAGCCTCACCAGCCAGCCAGCATCAACATCAATAAGAAAATAATGTTCTGGCTTATTTTTAAAATGTTATCGATTCATTCACCTACTCTGTTCATACACTGGCACGGACTGATTGACTTCTCTCGCAATGTTCTTTTTGTCAATTTTCTTGTTTGTTTTCATTTAATTTTTGTTTTTTTTTTTTCATTTCGCGATGAAAATTGCTTGACTAAATGCGAGTACACGTTAAGTATGTAAGCAAAGGCGCATTAATAAAATACTTTTCGACAAAATAATGTCAGAATAATAAGAAAAACAAATCAAATTTGTTGTATATATAAAGCGTATAGTTTAAGAAAACCCCTATAAAATATGTCCCTTCATATGAATCATTATATAAAATAAGATTATATTAATGAGAATTACGATTGGAATATTAAATTTAAAGGCAAAATATTTCCATTGTTCTATTTAATCATAAATGATATGATTAGCACAGTACCATGACTCTTAGGGGTAGGGAGTTTTATTAAAGCCAGTCTCAAGTATGTCGTTCGGAGTCAACGCTAAACTATAGGTACCGGTTCTCATGAATAAAAATTGACGCCTACAACATGGGTGCTGTGAGAAATTAGGCCGTAACTATGAAAATGGCCAATTATGTATGTATTATGGATAATTTAAAATTTTTGGTAGAAAAAAAAAGACGCCATAAGTCACAAAAATTTCATTTGATTGATCAATTTTGATTGATTACATGTTTCTGTCAAATTTTACAATTTAGCAAATAAAAATGACAACTTAATAAAAAAAATGTTTATTGATATACTTCGCAAAAGTATTGTTTGCTTCTTCTAAATCTTGAAAATTTTTTACAAAAAATTTTTTAATATGGAGCAGTGATTCTCAACCTGTTTTTTGTTGCGGCACACTTTTAACAATTTAAAAATTTGGCGGCACACAAGGAAGAAACTCGTAAGTTTAAAAATTATTTATGTATTTAATGTAATACACTGAGCAAATGTGGAAAATTGTAATAATATCTGTGGCAATATGGAAGAGTAGCTTAAGTCGAAAATTGAAGTTTTGAGATATCATCAATTTTGTGAAATTTTTATTCTGTATGTTTTTTGCGAATAATTTATGAGTTAATATATTGGTAACATGTTCATTAGAGAAGAAGGATGAATATTTTAAAAAAATATGGTTTATTTTAGAAGATTTTACGCCTTTTCTACTTAAGCGCTTTTTCGAAACTCAAATCTGCGTTGGACAGCTCCATAAGTAACTTAAGCGCTTCTGTTGAAATAAAAAGTATGTATTGTGTAGTTTTAAGTAAACATAAGAGGATTTATTCAAGAACTTACATTCACTTAAGATAACTGTATACAAGAATCACATTTTATTAAAAAAACTAATGTAAATATAAGTTATATGATAAACCGAAAATCTGAATATGCAAACAAATCTATGTGTACATAAGTTGTTTTGTTCAATGCATCATTGATTTAAAAAACTTAGGCTAAAAAGTAAACGTATATAACATTGATAAAAAATAGAATTTTTCAAAACGGACTAAACACATTTAAGCGCCTTTGCTTCTGTAATGCCCCAAACGCCTTAACTCAATTCTCTCTTATGTCGACTTAAGCTACTCTTCCATATTGCCACAGATATGTTTAAAGCTTTTTTGGTTATCATGGTATAATCTTATCTTATGTTAATCCAAAATGAATTAATTGATTCTTCTAAATGTTTTAAAAATAAATTTCGATTATTGAAAAAGCAAACTGACTTCGCTGTCTTTATTCAAATATCAGCCAAATACAGAAGTATCCATTATGAGAAAGGGATTACGAACCCAATCAAATTTCTTTATATCTAATTATGGGAAATAATGAGTAATTCTCTTCTCTAACTGTGTCAAATGGTCAATAACAATTATTTTAATAGTTTTATAATAGTCTTGTGGGACTTTTCTAAATTGCCTTTCTGAGCTTTATTGTTCCATAAAGTTATTTGTTTTTGGAATCCCACCAGCTTAGCCCTTGCCCTTGTATACTTGTATTTATGTTCCTCAAAATAACAGAAATGTCTGATAAGTCGGCCAGTTTAGTACACCATATTTTATATTTCAACAAATGAACAAAATCATAATTTTTAACTTGTTCAAAAAATATATTCATTTCGTCGTTTAATTCCTGCACACAATGTAAACTTTTGTTTTTCTTTTTCGGGCACACTTTTAGAATTTAGCGCCACACAAAAGTGCCGCGGCACATTGGTTGCGAATCACTGATATAGAGGAACAAAATCCTTACCAACGAACTAAAATGAAAAAATAATATTTTTTATTGTAAATTGTATACTAATACGAGATTTCTTTTCCCTGTTGACCAACGGGTCTTTTATTTAAGACACGTACAGACCCGAGAGGGCCTATTGAAATAGACTTATAATTTTTCAATAAGGTGTGCCCAGATTTAGTTTGACGTTTTCTCCAAATTCATAATGAAAAAAACCGCCAAAATCACCAATTAATTTTTATTTTAGCTTTTTGAAAATAAAATACACATTTTTCAACTTATAAAAAATATTTCTTATCACGACTTATTTTGAAGCCTTAAAATTTGTTTGTAGTCGCCGTGGTCTAGTGGTTAGTGTGTTGGCTTACTAAGACATGGGCCCTGGGTTCGACTCCAGGCTCTGACATCTTAAAAAAAAAAAAGAAATATGAAAAAAATATTTCTTTCGGCGACTACCTCTCAGCAGTCTTCTGGCAAAAGCTCTGAGAGTAACTAATTGCCATGAACAAGCTTCTCAAGTCTGTCGTTCGGAGTCGACATTAAACTGTAGGTACCGGTACTCATGGATAAAAATTGACACACACAACATGAGTGCTGCGAGAAGCTAGGCCGTAATCCTGACACAGGGTTGTAAAGGCCAGTTATGTATGTATGTATGTAAAATTTGTTTTTTTATTAGTTTCGAGTTTAGTAATGATTTACAAATAGGCGCCATTCAATCTCTGTCGTTATACTTCTTAGAAACAAAGTTGAAACGACATAAACAAAAATGAAAATAACGGCAGTTTGACAATTTTAGGTTTTAATTTCTGAAATGTAAAAAACTCCGTATTTATTAAGAAATTTCATACTTTTTAGAAGGACTAGCCCTTATATATTGTACCTTGCATTTATGCTGAAGAGCTCTCCCTCTTTGTAAAAGTACAATTGTGAAGAATTTTTGCACGAACTTATTAAAATTATTTAACGAGCAATTAAAACTACAACGCTAAATGGAATAGGCCCGAATGTTTTAAAAATATTATATAACAAAATATTCAGGTACATATGTGCTGTAAAACGAAATCGCATGAAATTTAAAATTTTTATAATTTTAAAATGTGACAAGTTTTGATATATTTTTTTTATCCTCTTTATCAATTAACATAACTTCTTTGCTTAAAAAAAGGTTTAGAAATTTTGGACGATTAAGCTTTATATGATTAAAAAAAATACTCGATATTCATTTGAGGCCATTTCGTTTTACAGGACTTAGCTGATTGTACAAAATACGTAACAAAAGTTAGCAGTTTTAAAAAACAAAAACTGACTGAATTTTATATTTTAGATTTTTTATACGGATATTTTAAAACATTTTACTAAATTGTTGCGAATAGGATTGTATTTTTGAATGTCTAAAATTAAAAAAAAAATATAGTTAAGATATGGAATAGTATTGAGACAATACTTTTCATACAACTCGACATCCCATAAACGAACAACTTAATGTTATAGTCTGTTGACGATTATTGAAAACCCTAAAAAAATATATATTTCGGCTATCGTTAAGAAACATAAACAATTAAATTTGTTTTCTATTTTTAAGACTAAACTCTTTAGGTTATTGCAATTCTTAAGCTACTCTATCAAACAAGCAACATAGTAATCCAAGCAACCAAGTAATTCTACAACTAGTTAAGAGGGTTTCATTTGTAAGATATTTTCCTGTGTTTCTCTCAATCGTGTTTAAAGCATTCGCGTTTTGTAGCCATTTTCAAAATTATTTAAAATAAAAAGTTCAAAAAATGTTTCAAGGCAAAATTAACTCAAGACTGCGTCATACAAGTAGGCAAACAAACAAAGAAACGAATAATCAAAACCAACCGAACAGTCAAATACCCAGCAATACAGGCATAAGACTCAGCCAACAATAATAATCGTTGTTGGTCATTTAAAACTTGGTCGATGTCAATATATGAAAAAAAATTAAAAAAAAATTAAAAAAAAACAAAAATATTTAAATCGCTCGATACGGCACAGTAAAGAAAAAGAAAAAGGCAACTGCAAAACAACGTTTACTTGAGCACATACAACATTGTAAGTGCTCGTACGTTGGTCGGTGTCGCCTTCAAATGCTACCAACCAAACCAAACCAATAACCAACCATCCATCCATTTAGCCAGCCAAGCCAGCAAGTCAGCCAACAACATGTGTCGATTATTTTGTTGGTTCCGATTATTTTTTGTTTTTTTCTATTTTTTGTTATTTTTATTTTTTCGATTCACAAGTAATAGTTTTTAGTTGTTGCTTGCCAGCTCAAGACAGCAACTACAATCTATTCATACAACTTGCCATTTATACTCGTACCAGCAGTTACTTCATCGTTAAACTTTTAATGAAATATGCATTCAAACGAATTTATACGATTTGACGACTTTTTCTACTTTTTTTTTTGTTGTTGTTACTTTAGTCGTTTTCATAACAAAAACGGCAGGCAAAATAGCTAAAAAACAGAGCCACAACCAAGTAATTTCATATGATTGTAACTATTTGGTAGAAAGAAATCTATACGAGAGTTTTATAATCCATCCATCTTTTCATCCACATATTCGTCCATCATCTATGTATTCAACTAAGCAATCCCACCGTCCTATGAAAGCACTCTCGACGTAGCATTAGTAGTCAGTCTATACGTACATACGTACATACATGGTGTGTTGTTAGTCAGTGAGTCAGTCAGTTGTTCCGCCTAACGTCGTCAATTTTAGTATTGGCTAAAAACTAACAACAACAATACAATAGATATTATAAAAACACACATACAGTTGTACATACATACATACATACATACAGCCATACTGAATATTTTGTGAATTTTTATACGTTGTTCGCTATAAACCAGAGACCGACGACGATAGGATGGATAGAGCAAACGAAAGAAGCGAACAAACATCAAAGCATATACACAAGTAGAAAATAAAAAATTAAATACAGAAAAGCAACAAAAAAATCCCAACTGACAACATTCCACACACGTGTGCAAGTGTATGAGTTTGAGCGTTCATACGAATTGAAGCATTTGTGTGTTTCTGTGTGTGCACAGTATCTGTGTGTGAACCAGAAAAAACAAATAAACACACAAAAAAACCCACTCTTTGGAATTGAGCACATAAATGAATCGAAATAATAAAACTAACAGCACACAAATACAGATAGAGAAGATATAAGTATATGTACGTATAATGTTCGTGTATATACACACACAAAATCCCCCCAATAGTACCCCTATTACCTCTCTTCCAATTTTGTAAAACTTTTGCCAGAGCACTCACATAAAATCTCATATATGGCATGTTGAAGAACACAATACAATACAACTTTTTTTGGGTTGCCGGATAGGTATTTATTAATTTAATTTTTTGTGGAAAAGAAAAATTCAATTCAAGCAGTAGCGTACTAATGAATTATCCAGAATTCAATATCTTGTGTAAAACTTTAATTTCCCAAATATGCTAAGCAGTGTATTACATACATACATACATAATTGGCCATAACAACCCTGTGTCATGGTTACGGCCTAGCTTCTCGCAGCACCCATGTTATGTGTGTTAATTTTTATCCATAAGTACCGAGACCTACAGTTTGAAGTTGATTCCAAGCGACAGACTTGAGAAGCTTGTTCATGGCAATCAGTTACTCTCAGCTGAGAGGTAGTCGCCGAAAGAATTAATTTTTTTTATATTTCTTTTTTTTTCAAGATGTCAAAGCCGTGTATTGTCGTCTCAAAAACAGTGTTATGCCATGTCATGCATACTGTTTTGGCATAATGGAATAGTTGGTATGATCGTACTTTTTTTGATACTATTTGAGTTACTGTGGGACTCTCGTAACATAATTGATACTCTCAGGGGATGTTTATAATTTAAAAATTTTTTTTTAATTTTCTCTGGTTCATAATTATATTTTGATATTAAATAGTCTCTAACTATCAGCTGATAATTCGTTCTGCAAGCTCTTTTCAAAAATATTCAATCTCCTTTAAAGATAACGAAATATACAGAAAAATTTTTAAATACACGGCAAATGACTTGATTTTTAAATACAAATTGTGTACTGTTCGAATATTTTTCATATATGGGTTAAACCATATCAACTCAACTTAAAATATGCCGTTTTTGAAATTACTGTCTCCGAATTTGCTAATTTTTGGTATGAATAAAGTATATCATAACACTAAGATAAATATAAAATTTAAGGGCACTGACACTTCTGGATCCGCAAATATGAGGTCTTGAAAATCGGAAAACAGTACAAAAATACACAAAGTTACACTTACTTAATTGTAATTTTCTTGAAAAGTATTATAGCTACGCATCTCGTAAAAGTCGCATTTGGAAGGGTATTAAATTACCTTTGATTTAATATGCAACATGATTTTTTCTTTGAAAAAGTCAAAGGTCAATTTTCTTTATCTAGAAGTCGGAAGCCTATATCTCCGAAAGCGACCTTTTTAAAAATTTGAAAAAAAATTATGCCAAAGATAGTTTCGTTCTCTACAGCTGTGAAAAATTTCAGAGTGGAGGTATTTCTGGATCAAGAAATAAAAATCAAATCGCAAAAGAATGTGATTAAAACTAGTCTAATAGTGGTGGGATGGTATACGATTTTTCGATTTCGATTAGCTAGAATCACTTATTTTGTGAGTTTCAACAAAAAAATACCTAAGTCAAAAAGAAGGGATGTGGGATGGAGGCAAATAGTTCTTCATCGGGGTCAAAGATTGGGTTGAAGGAATAAAAATCTACAAAAAGCTCCACAACTTCCCCGGATTAGCCCCTAGAGGAATAAAATGTAAGACCGACACTTACTAATATTTTACCCCCCAACTTTTTTCCGAACATAGCTACCCCCTATCTCCAGTCCCTAAGGGGGCTCCAGTTCAAAGTTTATAAAATTTGCTCCTACCACTCTAGAGAGTGGGAATAGGGGTTAGGTATGTTTGGAAAAAAAGTTGGGGGTAAATACCTACCCCTACCTACATATATACCTATCCCCTATCTCTGCTCTCTAAGGGGGCTCCATTACAAAGTTACATTTTTATATAAAATTTGCTCCTACCACTCTAGGGAGTAGAGATAAGGGTTAGGTATGATCAGAAAAAAAGTTGTGGGTAAATACCTAACCCTACCTAACCCCTACCTACATACCTACCCCCTATTTCCACTCCCTAAGGAGGCTCCATTACAAAGTTTATAGAATGTGCTCCTACCACTCTAGGGAGTGGAGATAGGGGGTAGGTATGTTCGAAAAAAAAGTTCGAGGTAAAATATTAGTAAGGGTCGGTCTTACATTTTATCCCTCTAGGGGCTACTCCAGGGCAGTTGTGAAGCTTTTTGTAGATTTTTATTCCTTCAACCCAACCTTTGACGCCGATGAAGAACTATTTGCCCCCATCCCACATCCCCCGTTTTTGTTTCATGTATTTTTTGTAGAAACTTAAAAAATAAGCGGTTCCAGCTAATCGAAATCGAAAAATCGTCTACCATTCCAGCACTATTAGACTAGTTTTAATCACATTCTTTTGCGATTTGATTTTTATTTCTTGATCCAAAAATACCTCCAATCTAAAATTTTTCACAACTGTAGAGAACGAAACTGTCTTTGGCATAATTTTTTTTCAAATTTTTAAAAAGGTCGCTTTCGGAGATATAGGCTTCCGACTTATAGATAAAGAAAACTGACCTTTGACTTTTTCAAAGAAAAAATCATGTCGCATATTAAATCAAAGGTAATTTAATACCCTTCCAAATGCGACTTTTACGAGATGCGTAGCTATAATACTTTTCAAGAAAATTACAATTAAGTAAGTGTAACTTTGTGCATTTTTGTACTGTTTTCCGATTTTCAAGACCTCATATTTCCGGATCCAGATGTATCAGTGCCTCCAAACTTTGTATTTAATTTAGTTCTATGATATACTATATTTCTACAAAAAATAATAAAATTCGGAGGGGGTAGGTTAAAACCATTGGTTGATTTGACTTGGAATATCCCATATGTCTTAGTATTTTCCAGTTAATGATTAAAAAAACATCAATCAGTGTCTGTAGATGTATTGGGTTTGATGCCACCAGATTTTCGCTTATATCGGGTGTAATTTGAGACCAGCACATTTTTTATAGTTTTCCAAACATCCATTTTTTTTCTTAAGATGTTAAAAATTTGCAATAATTCATCGTAATAAATAAAGATGATTAATTAATTATTACAACTCATTTTAGCAAATAATCAAAATAATAAAATAATCGTAATCGGTCACGATATAACTTTAAAGTCAAATAAAACATAAATTGTAAATTTGTATGGGCAACAAAAAATTAAGAAAATATGCAAACTTACGAATAATTAGCGGAACTTACTCTTGGTTACACACGCCCGTGCAAGTCAAACAGCAATAAACTATAGGCAAGGGTGTTTAAAACAAAGAAAGATTACCGCCATTGTAATACTTATATCATAAATAAACTGTAAAATTACAACTCCAAGATACTGCTTGCTACTCTTCCCCGTAGTGCACACACCTTGACATTTTCATGCAAACGAATTGTTTGTGCAATGATCGCTCCAGTAAAATGATAGTACCTATGAAAAGAAAAATTCTCTTACAAAACTATAAGTTCACTAGAAATGTACCTGTAAGGTAAAAAACTACATTTCAAAACAGATATTAAATTGGAATTTCGCGGATCCAATTCTAAATAAAATAAAAATTTTAAAATTGTTAAATTCCAAACACATCTAATAAACTTTATCTTCAATTCAATTTAAAAAATTCTTACAATTAAAAAAAATGAGAGAAATTTAGTCTCCTTTTTGAAACTGTGTAAGGATACGTTCTGGTGTAATCATGTCATTATTATATACAAAACAAAACTAAAAAAAAGTCTGGCAACACCCATTGCCATTTACTTGTCGTACTCTGGTAAAATAACAAATTTTATATGAAATCTTTAATTTTTTATTATACTGTAGTAGCTCTGGCCAGAGCTGTAAAAGACTTTTTTACTTAACCAAAATTTTAAAAAAATTTTAATGCATACAACGGAGTACAATATGTATGTGTGTGTGTACAAGCAGTTCACTTGGTATAACTTCAGCACACAATTTCGTCAGCATCCCAAAACGTCAACTCTTTTTTTTCCTTATATCCTACTGTGACAAGCAAACCACAATGCTCTGAATCATCAATTCTAAATTATAAGTATATATGCGTGTGTACATACATACATATATACAGTATACTTTTTTATGAAATTACTTCGAATTTGGTGAATTCAGAACTTCAAGAGCAAATGGAGCGCATTACAAATGAACTAAACCTGCAGATTTTTGCTTTTTTAAAGTTATTTAGACAGTCATATTTAAATTTTTTCTTAAGATTGACTGTACAATTACTAATCCCCCCCGGGGACTTACGTCACACCAGGGGCCTGTACTCACCGGTGAATATGGAGTTCACCTAGCTCTGGGTGGCCTGTCGCTCGCTATAGGCAGAGAGGTTTGTAATTTATTACTGACCATCTCAGGCACTGACCAGAGAAACCTAATCTAATCTGGTACTACGGCCATCAGGAAGCCCCCGGTTATGCCTGTGCTCCCCTGTCATTCGGTACGCACGATAAACCCATCTAAGTAGTTGTTGTACAATTAGTAAATTGTGTAAAAATGAAAAATCAGAAGTGAACTATATATTTAAGTGCGCAGTTAATACAACCAAATGAAGCCATGGAAATATTTAACCTGGCTTTGGATTGGATTTACTAGGCAAATTAGAAGAAATCTAACTTCAAAATATAAATCATGATTTAAAATTCATCGTGTGAATCGAATATATGTTAAAGAATGGCATAATTTGATTCAAATTGAGGGCAGAATAATGACCATCAAACATATACATCAATTAATATTAATTTATTCATTCTTTTATAGCTCTTACTTTTACTAGAGCTCTGTTGTATACATTTGCTTTATGTAAGTTTTTTGGTAAAACACAGCACAATTTTACTGTATTCTGTGCAGTACTCTCTCATCTCATCATGTATTATGTAGGAAAAAGAAACGCAAATCCAGCACAAAAAAAAACATTTACTGAGTGTATGACATCATTCCATTTCATTCGTACCCAATATCACTATCTCCCTCTAGCATATAATAATTGTTTCCACTTCCCTTGTATGCCAACGTCTATGTGGTAGTGCGCACACAGATACTTTACACATACACACACTTACATGCATATACTGTCCTAACAATAATGTGTTGTTAGTGAAGACAAAGAGAAGTGGAAGGAAAGGAAAGGGAGGTTGAAAATAAAGCATGAAGACCGACGACGACGACGACTGTATGTGCTCTGCTGTAATGTGTTGTATTGCTGTGAATAATATGCCGCTTAAGACTCTGGTACCCATATTTTTCAAAACGACTGGTTATTTCTGATTTTACTATGGTAGACTAAATACACGTTCGTTTGTTCGCTCGCTAAGTTTGTTGGTCGCACATAATATTTTGTCGTAGTCGTACAATATTGAAAAGCGCGTATATTTTATAAATTCTATGTGAAACATTTAAACAAAAATATTGAATTAAAAGCATAAAACAAAAAAAGTTCCTAGATAGTAAAAGCTGGGATTAATAAAGAGAAACATTTGTTTTTAAGATCAAACTACAAAACAAATTATTGAAAAAGAATTCAAATTTCAATTTGAAATTTATTTATCCAACAAGAAAATATTTATGAAAAGTGAAAATACTCTATTAATATAAAATTTAAAAACAACAAATAAATTCAGCAAACATTGTTTGTTGACAAGAATTGTGCAAAAACCTAAACAATAAAAAAGACACCGATTTCGCGCACAAGAAGCAAAAAAAAAATAAAAACAAGATACAAGGAAATACAGAAAGACACAATCAAAACAAACCATAACGAACTAGCCATCTTACCAAACAGTAACACAAACAGCAACAATAACAACGATAAGGGAATATAATTCGTATTAGGCATTCAATAATAAACTGCCAATTAATGTGCATACATTCACTCGATTTCCACATTAATGAAACAACAAAAGAACAACTAAAAGAAAAGGAAAGGAAAGAAAAATAATTAAAATATACTAGAAATCTTTACAAAATATATGCATATGCATAGTATGTATGCATGTGTGAGTTAAAAGAGAGATCATATGATACTAACAGCAACAACATCAAAATAAGAAAAATGTCAATAATTTACTGTCAAATAAAGCGTTGTTTACATATTCTGCACAAGTGCTGTAATTTAAATTAAAAGGCATTAAAAACAACCGCCAAAAACACAACACTACCTACTATACAACTAACCCTTCACTGGGCTACACTAATTTATTGGCTGGTAGAAAACAAGAAGAAAGAAAGAAAAAAAAAAACATAAAACAAAAAACAAAAAACTTCAATTCAAATACAACATATTGGAAAAGAAAATAATCAAAAGTGGAAAATATAACATTGGAGGGATCTTTACATTTTGCAACACCACAAAGTCTGCAAGATAGTATTGTGGATTTATTCATACGGTTTAATAAAATAATGTGCACAGAGGTAAGACAACTTTACAAACATTTGAACGATAGAATACCATATATTTTATTAGCACCTGATGTACATATAGTCCCTCATAAGATTTCAAAAGAGTTAAAAATCTTTTTGATTGATTTTGATGCAACGTATTAAAATACAAAAATAATATTCCTGCGAAATTTTACAAAAATTAAAACTTTATGACAAAAATTTGAATTGATTTTCTTGGCAAAAACATTGCCTATTGAAAAGTTTTTTATTTTTCTTCTCCTCCAGTAAAATTTTTTCTTTTCAATGTAATCTCGGGTTTTTATAAATAGATTTCCTTTTTTTATAAATGCAAAGTTTGCAGTATGAAAGAACTTAATATGCCAAATCAAAGAAATAAATACAAGAACTTTAAAATTGGGCAGGCCTATATATTTTAATTAATAAATTTTTAAATCTTACAAGTGCATATTGTTTAAACGTTCCTTTACATGAGATTTCAAAGTAATGATTTAATTTTTAAAAACCTCTAACAAAGTTAACTACGACCAATTGTTAAGTACAATTATAGCATTTGCTTTAATCAATTAACTATTTGCCATTCTCTGTAGAGGGACGTTCACATTGGGTTTAAATAACCATTTTATACAAGAGGTACAATACGATTATTCTGCTAAACTTTCATAAATGTTTAAGAGTTTAGGAGGTCGCCGTGGTCTAGTGGTTAGTGTGTTGGCTTACTAAGACATGGGCCCTGGGTTCGACTCCAGGCTCTGACATCTTCAAAAAAAGAAATATGAAAAAAAATATTTCTTTCGGCGACTACCTCTCAGCAGTCTTCTGGCAAAAGCTCTGAGAGTAACTAATTGCCATGAACAAGCTTCTCAAGTCTGTCGTTCGGAGTCGACATTAAACTGTAGGTCCCGGTACTCATGGATAAAAATTGACACACACAACATGAGTGCTGCGAGAAGCTAGGCCGTAATCCTGACACAGGGTTGTAAAGGCCAGTTATGTATGTATGTATGTATGTATAAAAGGCATTCAGCAGTATAAACATATACCCCGAAAAACATTTCTTTCAAAATTATTTAAAAACATATTTAAATCTGTGTAGGTAGAACGAAACAGCTTAAAGCAATACATTATGTTTTGAATTTAATTTATCTTACTTTATACAATTATTAATTATACGAGTACTTCACATTATATAATTATAATACTACCCTGACTTCTCTAAAATTTCTAAAATAATAAATGAATTTGATCATATGTCGACTTAAGCTCTTCTTGCATATCACCACAGAAGTATTAAATAAATCAAATTTAAAGGTTTAGATCATAGAATAGTGAGTATGATGTTTTCATTAAATATTAACTTGACTCTGCTAGTAAAATTAAGTTGAGAGTGTTATACAATAATGTATTCAGCTGAGTTTAACATGCAACATTTCTGTTCAAAACTTTATGGTCTTACTTTGGAAAGTCGACTTACTTATAATTCAAGTTCTTTTGCTGATGTATGAAATAATCTTCTTGATAGTTTTATAATAGAAATAAAAGGTTCCCAGGTAAATCTCGTTTCTTTAAAAGCTAAATAGCAATGCAAACAATTTTAAAAAGGTTTTTATTTAATTGTTTTATTTAAAATTCGTAGATTTTAATATTATTTTTATAGGTACATGACTTTTAATACTTCTGTAGTAGATAACTTTACCAACTTTATTATTATAAGTATGTATTTATGTTAAATGTGTCTAATTGTAAACCGTCTTTCTCTATACCAAATATTGTTAATCTTCTCATATATTTGGACAATGAGTTCCCCTTACTCCAAATATACAAGAAATCTCGTATTACACAGAAAATGGGAAAATTAATAATTATTTAAAATAAGTAAATAAATAAATAAAGTTTAAGTGCTATATTGATATAGAAATAGTTTAGGTTTATTAAGTGCTTATGTGACAAGTATTGCATAGAAATTTGTCAAATACGTCTTTAATAAATGTACAATATTTGTTATAAATACAACAGTAAGGCCCATTATTACAACTTTCCGATAGTTAAAGGTAAGATTTTATCAGAGAGATACATTGCTTTTTGTTCTTACAAGTAAACTATAACCTGAAGGTAAGGCAAGCTTTCCAATAACTTTATCGATCACTTTCGGTTAAAGTTTAATAACAAAAAGCATTTCTCTGTCTGATAAAATTCGAGCTTTAACTATAAGCAATAATAGGCCTACATGTTTTAAACAGTTTCAACAACTTATTTTCGATTTAGTGTTTTAACGATAAAATTTTCTACTTTTTATTAAATTAAAAATGCTTAAGGGTTGTATAGCAATAAATTGCAATTTGTTCTAAAATCATAGCATTTTAATTGAATGCCAAGTGTTGGTAAAAGCAGTATTTAATATTTTAAAACTCCTTTTCATTGGCCCCCTTTTTTTATCGCTTTCAATTAAATAATATTATTCAAAATTCGTTATCTTTAATCCTTATATGGGCACAATAAACTTTAGTGAGTCATAACTTTACTATTGAAATTGAAGCTGCCCAAAGTGTTTACCAATATTAAGCTCAGAAGGTGCCCAAAAATTACACGAAATTTAACTATTTTTTATTTTCTCTTCAAATCAACTGATTTTTTATTTATATATATATTTGTTTTTTAAATGAGACCAATACTCAGGAGTATACCCCTACTAAATGGAAATTTTTGCGCAAAGGCAGTACATCATAACAACAGAACATACATATATGTATTTAGTTTTCTTATATTATTAAGCGCCTTAGGAATTAGACAAATTGCCAGTGTTATACCTTCACCTTTGAGTGATCAACAGCAATTGCCCCATCGTTGCATGTTGATTGTGGTGAGTGTCTTCGCTAAATAGGTTTTTAGCTGTTTTTCTGCTACTTCCCAATAGGCGACGCTTTTCTCCTGATCATTCATTTTTCGTTGTCAAAGGTTAAGACAGAATAGAATGGAATGTCAGGGAGCGGTTACTTTGAAATTGGAGTTCTTGGAAAGGGGGCCCTTCCCAACCTTTAACTTTTTCATTTTTCTCCTTAGCTGGGATTCGAACCTGGGCCGTTTGAGTTTTTGTGCGAGCGCTCTAACCACTATACCACGCACCCCCCGGATAACAATTTTTAACCGATTTCAAAACAAAGATGTAATTTTACATATACATAAAACCATTCAACTTTTCACCTGATTCAAAACTAATGATTCAGAACTAATTGAGTTAAAAATATTTTGTCTGTGAAGTTATTGCAACGTCTTTTAGCGATAACTTGAGATTTTGCGAGTGTAAAACTTGGTAAGTGAGGGCATATTAACTTTGCAAGTTGTAATACAAGTTACTTTTACATTTGCTTGCAACATTAGATTTCAACAAAAGAAAGTTTTTGGCATTTACAATTGTTTGCTTAACACATTGAGAAGTATTATCTCAGCGAAAAATGTGTAATATACCTATACAGACTTAAACTACATTACATTGCTATTTCATGAAAGAAGTTGGATCTATAAGCGAATACGTATAACACTTTAATAGGTACCTACATAAATATCTGTTTGCACTATTTCAGAATGTTTAACTTGTAACTTCTTAAGAGGCGGGAAATTCAAAAAGTCACAGATTTACTAACGCATTAGAACAGTATTTGTTTGCAACTCCTTTTGTTTATCTTATTAGTTAAACAGTTTAAAAATTAAATAATGCCCATTCCTATTATAATATCAAATGCCTGTTTCGTTAAAAACAAAAACAAACAACAAAAAATATGTCATTCTTCAATTTTTAATTAAAAACAAAAGCTTCAATTATCACTAGAGTTAGGTGGTTGTACTCGTATTGTACTTTTAAAAGTTTTATTTACTAACGAGTGTGAAGGATGGATATGCAAATGAAAAATACCAGATAGCACGTGGTTATTGAGAACCAAATATACAAACTTGCATACATACATGAGTGTGTGTGTGTTCTTCTCTTATTGTTTTCATTACTTTACGTCTTCAATTTGTATTTATTTTTTATAAAAAAAATATTCATTTTTTTTTTCTTTGCATTTCTTCTGTCTTGTTGTTGTTTGTACATATTTTTATTTTTGTTTTGATCTTTCCATCATAGAAAGATTGTTAAAAGAAGAAAATAAACAACAATAAATTGCATGGCTGCTTACGAAATTATTTTGCAACAGCAGCAACAACAACAACAGGTACCAATAAAAAAACTACGTGCATGCGGCTATAACAATGCAAGTACAATACATCTTAACTTCCTATATTCGCTCTTTTGGTGGTTACTTATACATATACAAACAAACATACAGCTGTTAAAATAGTGCCGTGCATTAAGCACTTAGCTTGTCTACTTTACTCACACATTGTGACAACACAGCAACAATAAACTGTAATAATGACAACCATAAACCATAAAAACATTTATAATAAATAAACTAAAAAACCAATAAACCCATAAGGGTTGTCTTTTCTTATCAGTAGACGACGAAATGCAATAAAACTTTCAAAACCCAGCACGTTATTTGCAACAAAGCATCTCTATTATGCGATGGTGTGCAACAGTTTACCTCTGCTTGACGATGTCTGCTAATAAGCATTGAAAATTAAAGGATTTAGAAAATTATTCTTTTTTCCACATTTGCTTGTATTGTTGAACAATACGATTTTAGTTGGAATTGAGCTTTCTTACAATTAATAACCCTTTTTGCTCTCTCTCACTCTCTTTATTTACCGGCTGGCTGGCATTGATGTAAATCAAAAAGAAATCATGGAAAAGAAAATGAAAAGAAATCAAAAGAGAGTATAAGTTGACAATTTAATCTTACTCCCTCGCTAACAATCATTTTAAAGTTTATGAATACGAGTATGTATGTATGTATGTAATTATAAAGAAATCAAGTGATGATACCACCAACCACCACCAAGCAGATCAGAAAATATGGTAGCAGCTGTAAAAACTTCTACAAAACTAAAGTTCTTTGCATTTATATGTAAGTTCACAATGTTTATACGTTTCAAGGTAGACTTGATTTTGCCAAAAATTAAAAAGCTTTTACAAGCATATTGCAACCTTGTAGCCTTCATGTCATGTTATTGTGTGATACGAGTACCTACAGACATACATACATACATACATACATGTGTACATGTATTTATGGTCGATTATATTTTATTTTTTTGTTAGAAACAGTATTACAGTACTACAGAAAGAAGAAAGGATTTTAAGAAGATTCCTCTTAAGCACATGGTTGTTTAAAAATGGGCGGCAATTGGGCTGTGTTGTTGTGTTTAACATTGAAGCGTAAAATATTCATGAATGGGAACAAAAATTACGTTTCATTTCTCAATATACAAGTGCATACATACATACATACATAAAATGTGTAAGACGTACACAACGCATACATTTGTACAAAAACCATGCATCTACTACTACTGTACATTACACTCTTACGTATGTACATGCATAAATCCTTTCTCTTGGTCCATTTTATACTTTGTATTCTTTTTGCGTAGGTATATATGTATGTATGTATGTAAACATACATATCCATATGTATGTATGTACGTATATCCGGATAGTATTTTTTTTTGGCATAAAAACGTTCTTCAATAGCATAAAATAAACGAAATAGATGTACATTATGTTGCGATACGATGCGTTGTATTAAGTAAATTCGTTGTGTTGTCAAAAGGGTGGTGATTGTGGTGGTGATGATGATTATTAAGTTGTTAGCAATTTATATTTATGGCATACCTACAACTGACTCACTATATTCCTTTAAAATAAATGCGCCAACAACGGCTATAATAAAAACAGCAAACAGCTGATATCGTTCATTGATGGTGGTGGTGGCCATTAATTATGGTACTAAATAATTAAACCAAATAAAACCTGTTGATATTAATGTAAAACTGTTCAAGAGTTTCAAGCAAACCCATATCAAAGTGGTCTTTTAAAAAGGAATTTCAAATAATATATAGCAAATTGGAATACAAATACAAATGTATGTACATGCATATGTATGTGTATGAATGCATTGTGTTGTATTGTTATTAAAAATCGAGAAATTGAGGAAAAATTTTTAATTCGAAATATTAATTTTTAAAATAGAAAAAAAAATACTTAATAAAAGTTACGTTCCTATTTAAAATAAATACCTAAAAAAGGCCAGTTTATAGTATTCTGCAAATCTTAAGATTTTCTTTTTACAAAATAAAATCGAATAGAAAATTATTTTAATACTTTTTTCCTTTTATTCATAATACACTTTATTAAAATTAACAGACTGTTCCACGATGTCGAACGTAAAATTATGAGAACGAAAATAAGTCACTCATTATTGATCGACAAAGCGTACCACTAATTGTTTAAGACGTACATAAGATACTTAAAAATGTTCAAATTTCAATGTTGCTGAAACCACAGTTTATCAAGTTAATCGTAAATTAAAGAAAAAAAAAGGCGCTAAAATGGTTAAATTAGGGCCCTAAAATATCAAAATATTTACAACGTTCTCATTCGAATTTATTTTCGTTAGATTTGTCGTACGGAAAACAATTACTCGTATGCAAAACAGCTGTCTTTCATTAAGAATGTGAACAAACGAAAACGTTCAATATCATGGGACAGGATATAAAATAATTTTTACTATTAAAACAAAAACTCTCATAATCGTATCGACATTGTATTGCAATGTAGTCATATTGTATATAAAACAAAACAGTAAACTTGACAAAATACGTTAAAATTCTTAAAATTTTTGTTTATAACTTAAGTGCTGGCAAAATTAATCATTTTCCGAATTTTTTTGTAAAAACAAAACTTTGTTCTTTTTTAGAAATAATTCGGTTGCAATCAAAAATATATCCTTCCAACATATTTTTTTTAATTCCTCATTAAAATTCATTTTTACTATACGAACTAAGCTGTGAACAAGTGTGAGCCAGTACCAAATACATATAACTTTATTATATTTTTTATTAAATCCTTTATAACTGGTCAAATGTTGAAACGTTTCTATTTGAAAAGTTTTTCGACACTGTGTCAGTTCATCTAATAACAGCAAAAGTCCATACATACAAGTAGTATGTATGCACATACATACATATTTCCTTTATACACTTATTGTAAGCAATTTATTATTGTCATTCCCTATTGCCATCTTCTATAACATCATCAACATCATCATCATGCTCATCATTATCTTCTAAAGTAAACAAAAATAACTCCCTTCTTCCGACAACCGATTCTATTCCTAATGCTTTCTACAACAAACATCACCCACTCAACTTCAAACACACAGCAACCTAAATGAACGAAAAATAACTCCCTTAATATTAATACACAAATGCATACACATTAAAAAGGATATGTGTCTGATGGGTATAGAACAAATATACACATAAGGATATATGTATGTATCTATAGATGTACATACATACATATGTACATACATATATCCTTACGTTTACAACGATAACGTTTTAACTTGAAAACAACTGTAACTAACAACCATACGTATACGTACGAACATTAAAAACAAAACAAACAAAAAATAAAATACAAACCAAACCAAACAGCTCAAGGGAGGATAATGTATGCTGTTGTTTCATTTCATTTGATTGTAACCAATGCGTACACCCACTGTAATACACAAACATTAACAAATTCCTAAGAATTTATGTGTGTATGCAGATGTATATGTAAAAAGGAACGTATGTTCGTTTGTACACATGTTTCTACTTTATAACCGCCTAAACCATTGGACCGATTATTATGAAATATCACCTGTGTATTAATGTAGAAGTCTTAAAGATAGAATAGGCTGGGCTGTCTATACATTTTTATGAGATTTCAAATGAGTCTGGCATCTTTCATACAAAGGAAACAGTTATCATTTATTTAGCTAACTATTGAACCTAGAGTCTAAAGCATTTAGATTTTAATTTTTAAATTTAAAATTGCATAAACGTTCTTGCAGTAACACATTTTACGTTTCAGCAAACATTAAACAGAATAGTTGGTAGGACAAAAAAAATTGTTGAAAGCAGATCGTTACATTTTTAGATCGAAAGATATAGCAGGATATAGGAGCTCTTAAAATTTGAATTATTTTTGAACCTCCTAATAAAACTTTATAAGTTCTTACTAAATTTCAAAACACACCTATGTATATACATACTTATATAATCCTTTTTCAATGTCAGTTCTTAATTCTGCTCGAAAAATATGCACGAAACATTTTGTATAGGCTCCAACAATTCTTTTTCCTTTTTTTTTGTAAAATTTGTGTTCTTTTAAAATAAGTTCTTTTTTTTTTGTCAAAAGTCCACAGATATGAATGTGTGTATGCGATTGTAGAAGAGAAAGAGGATGTACACAACACATGCAAACATTAAAGTAAAGGACAGTGATGCCAATTTTATAAAATTTTAATAGAGCACAATACTATAAATACAGCATCCACTCAACTCACAAACTAACACCCACACACATACAAATGCATAAATACAGAGATACAAATACTCTGATATGAAATAGAATTTGAGTAAATTTGTTGTTAACGGTAAATGTTATGCAAGTATATTAATATGCTCATTGTATATGTACACACTCATATACACAAACGTAACCCTATTACAGTAATGAACACAAAAATGGAACAAAAACTTATTTGTTTAAAAATTGAAATTCTATTTAAAAAAAAAACGAAAAACTAATTAAAAATTTAATTTATTAAGCCGAACATTAAGAATCTTGTACATACTATGTATGTACATACATATTATATTATTTGACATCGACTTAAGTGATCTCATACATGGAGACTTCACTGTCATTACCCCTATTAAGTGTAACAATTCGTTCAGTTCAGTTTAGTTCATCGTTGGTTTCAGCTGTGCTGCTGAACAATATGACAAAATCAATCGATCAATTATCAACAAATTTTCATACACTTGGAAAGTAGGAACAACAAATCGATACATTAGCATTACAAAGCTACACCAAGTCTTAAGCTTCGTTCACATTTAACGAATATGGAAATATTACGTAAAAATTGTATGTAGTGGTTACGTTTTTTTTTTTCGTCAAATAGGTATAGGTATGCGAAATGTGAACTTAGTTTTTTTATAGCGCGACGAAACTTTGTTGGCGACAGAAGTAAAGAGGCAAAGGTAATAAACCAAGTTACACGAACTGAAAATTGAAGGGACAAATATCGAACTTCATTTTTATTTTCTTGCATCTACATATTAAAGTCGAGTACGGACACCAAAATAGGTATTAAACAATAATTGTTCCGGTAATAAGTAGCGTAATATAAAAACGGTCTTAATCACCAGCAAAAATGTACGTACTAATGAATAGAATGGCAGAAACAGTAAGAGAAATAACAAAAACAAACATTATTATCATCATTGTCGC
This sequence comes from Metopia argyrocephala, assembly GCA_963576795.1. Lineage (NCBI taxonomy): Eukaryota > Metazoa > Arthropoda > Insecta > Diptera > Sarcophagidae > Metopia > Metopia argyrocephala. The sequence continues at coordinate 147,583,127 of OY756209.1, forward strand.
CGCCATCGTTCTCATTTTTGTAGTTCACATAGTCACAGCAGTTCGCAATAAATTTTTGTATTCAATACGTTTATTCTGTTCTGTTGTATCTTATACTTAAATGTATACATACATCTATACTATGTATGAATATAAGTACGTATGTATCTTTTTATAAATAATAAATATGTATGTATGTATGTACGTACTACGTACGTACATATGCATGTATACAAATCGTATATTCAGTATGAATTATTTTTCTTGTTGGCTCTGAATGACTGAACGAACGAATGAGAATGTACATATATTTTATGAGTTTGTTTTCGAACGTTTTCGAAGCAGCTCTACATTATCTCTTATACCTACATATACTTTTATTTTTTTAATTTAATTCTATACAGCAATGGTGGTGTTTTGTACAATTTAATGCGGTGCTGTGTTGTATTGTGTTAAATAAATCCCCTTTTGCTTCGTACCACACTGCATACGTCTATGTTTTATTTTTAACACTGAGACTGTACTTCGTGTATTCATACGATGAATGTTGTTCCAAACGGCTCTTGCTTGTATATTTCATTTTTGTTTTATTTTCTTTTTTTTCTATATGTGTCTCCCTGTTTTTACGTTCGTTGGTACATTCGTTCATTTGGTACGTCCGTACTTGCATATGTATATACGTACATTTATTGTGCTCGTTATGAGCTGAAATTAGTGTTGCCAGAAATTTTCTTTCTAAATACTTTACCGTAACAAATACTGCATAATTGTATGTAACGTATGATTGTTTAAAATAAATATAAATGGACTTTAAGCAGATGAAATTCTATAATAAAAATTTTTTAATTAACAATGTCTTTAGACCATTGCTGTCTAAAGAGAGAATCGATTTTGCCCTAAACTAGCTTTAGAACCAGAGTTTAAAAAATTAACATATTTTAAATTTCTAAAATATGTATTTTAAAATAAAGACAGTATTTTAATAATTTTATGATTTTACTACACATAGGGACAAATGTTAAAATATTTTTTAGTCAGATGAACTAAGAAATTTGAGCACGGTTTGTCTTGTAGATAAATATCACTTAATGAAATTTTATATATGTACATTGGTATGTGGCCAGCAAAAAATGATAAAATTTGTTCCAAAATCATAGCATTTTCGGTGAATATCAAATAGGTATTCCTAAGAGCTGAATTTAATATTTTAAAACAACCCTCTCTTAGCAAAACGTATACCATTTGGGTAATTGAATCACTTCCGTTGAAAGACAAACACTACCTTGGTGACTCACTAAAAATAGATTTTATTCTTTAAAGAAAAATATATAACTATTTCATTTCTAAAAATTCTGGCAACACTGTTTCAAAGTTATAAAATAACCAACATTCCGAACTGCTGCCTTTTGGCTGACTGGCTAAATGACTGTATGACTGACTGACTGGCTGGCCGACTAGTTAGCTGGCTGACGATTGTGTGTTGGCTCAGTTTTTATTACGAGTCAGCAACATTGGATGTGGAAATTCATTGTGTATATTAATTTTTTTCTTTCTTTTCATTTTTATTATTTTATATACACACACAAGTTTTTAGTATTTTCAAGTAGATATTTTGTTGTTGCTGTTGTTGGCATTGCTATTTGTTTGCCATATACTTGGCATGGACGGAACAGAACGGTTGGTCGGTCGGTCTTTCAAATAAACAATGCAACCAGCAAACAGCAACAACAACAACAAAGAAAATATAAAGTTATTTTTAATTCATTTGTTGGGGTTTACGAAACCAAAAATTCAAGGGAGCAAGCGGCTAGAAATTTAGTAGAGGGCCAAGTGAACGCCATGAAAGCTAACATGACGGCAGCAATGGCGACGAACAACAACGTAGTTTTGTCGACAACAAACCCGTATATATGGATGTTTGTATGGATGTACATACGATGCGTTGTTACGTTTGTTGGGTTGCTTATGAATACACGCTAAAAAATCTTTGTCTCATTTCAGCTCAACGCTTTTGATTTTTTTGCTATATAATTAAAAAATATTTATTTTTCAGTGTGTTTTTTATTTCTTTTTTTGTTTTTTTTTTGTTTTGTATTTTGTTTAATTTGTTGTTATGTCGATCTATAAGTCTAGCTGACAGTCGGTTTGTCGGTCGAGTAGTTAAATTTCTTGTTGGTTGCTGCCAGTATAAAACATTATGGTTGACTGCTGATGTTGATATTATTCCTCGCTTTAATACATTGGGAACAAACTGAGTGGTATATTCATTCACTCAGCATTAAAAATGTGAAAATTCAATTTTCAATTTTATGTGTACATACATACATAAATGTATACATACGTATGATTGAATGTACTATGTGTGTAGAAGCATATAAAAATATAGTTTTTATTCCAATGCCGTAAGTAGTGTTGCGTTATTTCACTTTGTTGAAGACACAAATAAACTTGGTTCATGTGTTGTTATAGCATGACTGACTTTAAATATTTTGATGGTCCGACCTAGCACAATTAGGTTTATCTACTTTTATACTTATAAAGTTATCTATACATCTGAAGTACCTATAGAATCGTTTTTAGATGATAAAATCTAGGTGGATAGATAGTTAGTAATCAAGCATGCGCTTGAGACTATCTAAACTAGCCCATCTCCATCTCGCCTGAATATGATTACTGGTATTTTGACAAGGCAATTCAGTCTAAACAAATTTTGAAGCGCCTGTAAATATACATACATACATACTTGATAATGGTATGGCATTTCCAAAGAAAATAATTAGATTCCTACCTAACAATAGATCCAAAGGTCACAGTATCACAAGGCCTGTTGACGATGATAACTAGTATTTGATAATTTAATACATTCACGGTATTTAGCTAGCTAACTAAAGTGGTTTAGTTAACGCTATATCATTCAAAACTTTGGTTTAAACTTAGTTTAACCTCTGTTAACCCAAACAACGTTAAGTAAATCACTTTAGTTAGCAAGCTAAACACTGCGAATATGAGCATTAAACTTGTCAATGACAAGTTTACTTACAATATAGGTACTAAATCCATCATTTCTACCAAACAACCATAGCCACAAAAAGGTGGTATAATTTGCTAATACCGGTACATCTAACAGGTGTAGAGGAGGTTTTCATACTCAATTGTGTGTTAGCACACACACCAAACGATACAACCACTAAGAATTGATTCATTGATCTTCTTAGTTTATATTAAGAGCTACAAATTTTTAGATGGTTTACGTTAATGTTGCAAAAGTCTGTGATAATTATGTAGTAGGTAGTACGTAGATATAAAGAGAAGTCAGCAGTAGTCATCCAGCACTGATATCACAGCAATGTGACGGCTAAGCTATATTTTTTTTTGTTTGAAATGTCAGTGTAATTGTTCTTGTGTGCGTGTCAGTTACGAGTATATTTTTGTAAAAGATGCTGGAGCTTTAGAAATCAGGTTTATTTTTATGGTATGCGTTTGCTTGAATACGAGTGTAACGTTTGCATTAAAACAAGTTTAGTTTTTGTGTTGTTTTTTACACAACAAGACTTGGATTTAAAAATACTCTTTGTTAAGAAAGCAACGTAGAGTGTTAGCGTTGGCCAACATCTTTCATAAACATAAACATATTTAAAGTTTGAAAATAAGCACACAAAAACACTTATATTCAACACATATGTATGTTTGTATGTACATGCATAAATATAAAGAAACTTAAGACAGCTATTACTACGTCTTGTTGCTCGTTAAGTTTATCCGCCACCAACAGGCTTGGCAAACAAAAACATTATCAGAAGATTTTTTGAAGTTCGAAAGCTGGTTTCACATCACACCACACCGCTGCGGCGGTTGTCATATACATAGATAAGAGATGGTTATGACTGAGTATGGCTGCAAGTAAAGCTAAAGCTGTTTCGCTGACTTAATGATGGTTGGTTATGATGGTTTCTTTTGTAAAAACTATGAAGATAGCGATGATGATTTTTCGTTAGTTAAAAAGGTACCCACTGCTGTTGATTTTAAAATATTTTGAAGTAAATGTTTTTTTTTTTCGTTTATACGGTTCGTTAGATAGTGGCTAGAGCTTACATAAAAACATCTAAAACTACCGAACAAACTAACAATAGACCAAACCGTCCACCAAAGTTGTTCATAACTCTTTGGTGTATGTGAATATTTTCTTTTTATCTACATAAGTATGTACATACAAATGTATGGATGGAAATATATTTATATATTTTTTTATGCTTTGGAACGGATGTTCACAGATTGCGTTCATCTATTAATGTGTTTATTTCTAGTTGGTATGTATTCATATAATGATCGTAGACAAAACTTGCTTGAACTGCTATACAAATTACATATGTACATACTCGTACATACCTACTTATTACAAAAAAGTAAACAGTAAACAGTGCGAAGGTCACTACATAACAGATATTTCATATTCTAAAAAATGTTAATTTGGAGTAAAATAGCAAATAATGAATATGCAGGCATAGATGTGTATTAAATATTTAAAAATTGCAGTATCAAATTGGAAATATGTATAAAGATCGGAATGATACAAAGTTACCCTATAGCCATACATTCATAACTACAATGTATGTAGGCATCTTTACATTTCAATATCCCATCATTGTTCGATAATTTCTCTGTAAGGGATGAAAAAAATTCGATTTTAACACAAACACCACTAGAACAAATAACAAAAAATTAAAAATACCTATTATGAAGAGAAGAAAGAAGTAGAAGAAAAACTGAAAGACTGAAAAACACAAAAAAGACACATCAAGGCAAATAACACATGCCGTTCCATGACAGCTTAACTATACCAGAGGTATAGTAGTGGTAGAATCACTAAAACTAAATCGATCCGAAACCTACCCTGTAATGCATATGTATGTATGTCTGTATATTTATTTGCCTGCTTTCCTGTCCGCCAGCCTGCCTGCCTGTTTGCGTTTTACTTACTACCTATACTATAGAAATCCCTTAAGTTAATAACAACGTACATACATACATTGTACAATGTACGTAAAAACAAAAACGAAAAAAAATATATATAAATTCTAAATAAAATACAAAATACGACAACAACAATAACAAAAAATCCGAAACAAAAACAACAGTAGGGCAAAGAAATGGCATATGGCAACTCGTAAACACAATGGAAATATTTCCATTATTTTTATTATATTTTCTGTGAATTTTGTCATGAACACTGAAGTTAAATGTTGAATTTTTCTTACGTACTCGTACATGCTATGTAGAGGGTACTAGTAGTTATTTTTATATTTGACTGAGTGTACGACGTACTACATTTGTATGATGTACATATGGATGTATGTATGTATTTACGTCTGTATATACGACAATAACAACAGCGTGTGTTCTATTCTAAGGGGGATGAGAATGTCGATGTTGATGTCGATGTCGACGTAAAAAGTAAGTTTTAGCTTTCGTTAAACAAAAAGAAAACAACAGCGTCATCAGACTTATTTAATTCAGAATGTAATTCTTCATTTAGTATTCATTTTGTTTAAATAGAATTTCAAAAAATTTTAAACTGAACATTTAGGACATACCTACCTACTAAGTAAGGAATTAATGTATTAGCGGGTATAGGTACTCTGTAAAATAAATAAATAATATAAAACGTAGTTGCCTTGGTCTAGTGGTTAATGTATTGGCTAACTAAGACAATATTGGCGGGTTCAAATCTCAGCTCTGACATATTGAAAAAAAGTAAATATGAAAAAAATATTTCTGAAAGCTCTGAGAGTAACTGATTGCCATGAACAAGCTTCTCAAATCTGTCGTTCAGAGTCGACTTTAGCCGTAGATCCAGGCACTCATGTATAAAAAATTAACACACACAACATGGGCGCTGTGAGAAGCTAGGCTACAACCCTGAAACAGGGTTGTAATGGCCAGTTATGTATGTTATATATGTATGTACGAATATTTTAAAGTTATCTTGGGGAAACTGCAATCAATTTCCTACACCTAAATATTTCGACCCTGCCTGTTTTTTTTTCTTGTATTAGAGTATAATGCCATGACTCAATATCAATCAATAAATGCTAAATTGGGATACACCCAAAGACATCTACAATGTGTTTAGATATTGACATCATACTGAATTCTTTAAGCTCGGTGGGTGGTTTGCGATATACAGGCCTGTCACAGAAATCCATACCGATCGAAAGTATGTGATTTAGCATCCTAGCAGTAAGACATATAAGTAAGACATCCTAGCATAAGATTTTGTTTTGTTTTTGGACTTTTGATTTTTTTTTTTTTTTTAATTTTTTACTAAATTTTTATCCATTACCACTATATACATATAAATATACATTTCATTTTACTAATTGAATTTTTTTATTGGTTTGGTATAATTTTAGGTCAACTCAGCCATGGGTCTTCAAGCCACAGCCGCTACTAAGCGGAAACATGATCTTACATTCGACAGCAAGGATGCGAATACTTATACAAATTGTCCGCCACCAATTAAGACCAGTAAATGGTCGTTCAATAATAACAATTACAACGATGCTGTAGATGAGCAAACATCAGCAGCAAATAGTTTTAAAACTACCACTAATAGCAGCAACAATAACAGCAAAAACAATATCAATAACAATAATAACAATGAAAATAAAAAGTGTGACATATCCTGCAGCACAACGTCATACAGTCTAAGAAATGGTAAAGAAGTTTTAAGAACAAAAGTGGTCTCCTCAAAGCCTGTACTTAATGCGATAGTAACTAAAATGCCAACAGCTGGAGAAGTCGATGCTACAACACCTCTGCCACCTACTTCTTTAACGCCTGTACCAGAAGACAGTATAGCAAAGTTAGAAGTGGTAGCAAATGTACCTTGGACTTCGGCACCAGACCCGGTCGATTGTATATCAAAATTGCAAGCAGTAGCTGTGCCTAGTGACCCTTGGGGCAGCATAACAACCAGATCAACACTGGCAACGACACTACTTAGTGCCGATGAATTGGAGGATGATGATGATGACTTTGAAGACGATTATGAAGAAGAAGAGAGTATTATACCAACATATTGCCCATTAAGATATCACACATTCACGAGTACTTCTACAGCAAATCATCAGGGTCAGCAGCGTATTAGTAGTAGTTTTACAACTTCCCAGATTTATGGTTCCAGGCCAAACTACTATTCAGAGCCTTTTCCACAACAAAATTGCTCACGTACTGGTAGTTCGCAACATTTGCGTGTGAGCAACGGTTTTACCTGGCAAAGTGCAAGTGGTAATAATAGCTTTTATTCATCAACCGAGTCTCCCTATCCCCCTTCGTCGCAGCAACAAGCACAATCTCAACATCAATTGCAGCCTCAACAACAAACAATCAGATGTGCGGAAAACGGTAAATCCTATTTGGAATTGGGCTGCAGTAGTCAAGTAAATAGCAGTATGACAAACAATAGCGTTCAATCATCATCACCAGCACCTTTTGCTGGCATTCATGTTGCAGCACCATCCACCCATGAACCCAGAATTCCAATGAAACGATGTTGTGACGGCCGTGCTACTTGGTGTAGTGCCAACAAATCTTGTTATAAAGATATTCGTCTTAAAATTCGAAATATATCGTTGTTTAAGCTGTCCCGTTTTCGACAAGTAGCAGAACAGTCTTTATATAGGTCCGTATTAATTTGCAATACCCTGAAGAAAATTGATAGGGAAATTGAAACCGAGACGAAAGAATTGCATCAAGCAGCGGCACATGCAGCACAACACCAACACCATAACCACCTGAGCCACCCAACAGCCCATCATCAATCTCAGACGCAATATCATCATTTGCATTCACATATGCAAATTCAATCACCATTGCCTTCTCATAACAGCAACAATAGCAACGTTAATCATTCTCAATTGACACAACAGCAACACAATTTGCAGCAGCCTATGCTTCATCCCCAGCATCAAGATTATATGCCAGTCGCTAATTGCGGACGTCTTGGTGGTAATATCGAGTATCAAAATCAGCAACAGCAGTCCGCGCCGCTGCAAAATTTCCAACAGCAACATCACTATCAAAGTGAACGCCTTGAAACATTATCATTTTCAAATTCGTTACAAAAACCACCCGCCAGCACAAGTCAAACTTCAAACAAACAATGTTCAAATAACTGTCCTAGTTCTGTAACTATGACAACTCTTCATCCGTATGATCATTATCCATTCAGAGAAGCACATTCGGGACGTGCTACACCTTTTCCAAGTCAACCTGTGATATCATTACCACCCGTCTCTGCACCAGTCTCTGCATCAACCACTTCTCAAGTGCAATTATCAGCAACACCAACACCACCCGCACCAAGCACAACACCAGTTTCAACTGTAGTATCAATATCATCTGACACTGATTCCGGTTATGCGGATGATGATTCAACACGCTCTATTAACTGGAGTTCGGTGCTTAGTCTTTCATCGCAATCAGCCTTAGATCCTCTTAACAACAACGATCTATTTTCAATACTACCGCCTGCTAACCCCGCAACTGCTGTACCCGTTTCAATACCTTCAGCTTCCTCCACAACGAATGAAAACGAAAAAGGTTCTACATCATCCATTTCGGTAGCAATAAGTGGCAGCTTTACAACAATTCAATCATGTTCAGCATCTTCATCGGCTACTATAAGTTCCTTATCCCATACGTCAACCATACCACCATCTGCAACAACGAAAGCTACCTTTACCACATTATCGACAATTTCATCAGCGACACATTCGCTCACTTCCTCTTATGTAAGCAGTATGAGTTCCAATTCTACATCCGCCTCATCAACTTGGGAGTATGGATTCTTAGATATGGAATTTGGTTTAGGAACTGAATTCACTGAACTGGCTCCCACCTGTAAACTATCATCTGAAGATTTTGGGTTTAAAAACAGCCTTACACCAGTAACTGTTACCCGCTACGATAACGAACTTGAACAACCCGCTCATATAATGGTCGGCAGTTAGTATCAGTTGTAAGCAGCTATCTGGTCAATTGTTTCATTATGTTGCAGACAATTCCTTCCTTCCTTTCTTTTGTTTACACGTCCACAAAAAGTATTTGTTTAAACATTTTAATTAAAAATGTAAAATTATTTTTTAGTTATTATTGTTTCTCCTAATCTATAAAAAGTAATACGCTCAGGTTGTGAACACAGTTTTTTCAATCCATTAGAAATTTGTAAAACCTTTACAAGAAATAAGCAAAAACAAAAAAAAGCTACAAATGAAAGCCAAAGATCATTATTTGGAATTCAAAACGAGCCTAATTCCTAAAAAGCTTTTTGTTAAAGAACATTTACAAAAGACTCATTGTAAGAGATCCACTAAGTTTACATACACTTACATAAAACAAAAAGCTTTTATTATTGCTTTTAGCGGTAAAGCAAAATAAAATAAATATTAATTTTATTTTGCGCTTGACATCTTAAGTTTTTTATAATTCCATATGTATTCCACGTAACCTTAGATTTTATAAATCCTTACTCTCAAGCTCGAACAAAGTTAATATTTATTTTATTTCATCTACAGGTTAACTTAACTAAATAAGAGAACGGTTAAGAGAAGAAATGATCTTTTGAGTTTTCAAAAGTACAATGCTTTAATAAAAATGTATTTTATTCCTATTTTTAATTATCCTGTATAAGAAGTAGTAAAATTTGCATATTTTGTAAATATTTGTAATAATTTAAAACAAATAAGAATTTCAGAAATCTATTGTTAGCTGCAATCTAAGATATTGTTATTAATTTAAGAAAAACAAAAATATAAAAATAAAAAGTTTTAATAAGAAAACTCTTCTTCCAAGAGGATTTCTTTAATATTTGTTTAAGAAACTATAAAAAATGTAAATATTTTTAAAATATTTGATTTCTATTTATAAAAAAAATAAAATAATTAACTTAGTTGATCAAAACAACTGAATATATTATAAAAGGACAAAACTAATATACAAGAAATTTATTAATGAAAAAAAGAAAAAAAAAAATAAAATAAAAAATTATTTAAAAATCTTGTTAAAAAAATTGAATGTGTATTATTATTGTATAAAGGGTGGAAACGAAAAAAATTTTACATTTTCCAGTTAAAATTCCTTGAACTGTGTAAACCCTATTTGAAGATACCGTTACTTTTCTACTTCTGTCATCTGTGAAAAATACAAAACAACAAAAGTTTTTAGTTTATTCTTACAAGTCATGGCGTCCACATCAAAATTAGAAAAAATGAGAAAAAACATTTTGGACATATTTATAAATAATTCTAATGCCTCCTACGCATATATTGCTAGGATGGCTAGTGCGTCTCGAGCAACCGCAAGAAATGTCATAATAGAGTTCAAGGAGACCAAATCTGTCGACCGGAAACCCGGGTCTGGTAGACCAGCTGGATTTATGGATAAAAAATTAGCTGGGAAGATTAAAGGTCTTTGCTCTCAAATCCCAATGCCTCATTGAGAGACTTAGCAAAAATATTGCACGTGTCTCATACGTAAGTGCGAAAGGTAAAAAGAATTAATAAGCTGAGATCATACGCTGTTATAAAAGTACCAAACAGAAATGACGAACAAAACATTAGAGCAAAAGGAAGAGCTAGAAAACTTGTAAAAACAATGCTGAACAATTTTAATGCCTGCATTATAATGGATGATTAAACATATGTTAAGGTTGACTTTAAACAACTTCCAGGCAAACTGTATTATACCGCATATACAAGAGGAGGTGTAAAGAAAATATTTAAGTGTAAGAAAGTGGATAAATTTGCAAAAAAATATCTAGTCTGGCAAGCTATTTGCAGTAATGGCCAAATATCAAAACCACTGGTCATTCAAGGCACATTAGATAAAAATTTATACATAAAAGAATGCCTTCAGAAAAGATTGCTACCAATGTATAAGCGGCACGAAACTATGCCTTTATTCTAACCCGACTTGGTTTCCATTCATTACTCCAGTATAACTATGGATTGGTTTAAAAATAATAATATAAATATTGTGCCAAAGCAATGCAATCGTCCAAACTGCCCTGAGTTACGCCCCATTGAAAAATTTTGGGCAGTTGTAAAGCAAATTTTGAGAAAAACGGCAAAAAAGGCTAAGGATGTGAAAAAATTCTATATATATTGGAAGAAAGCTGTCCAAAAAGTTGGTAGAGTAGGTGTCCAAAAACTAATGTTGGGCTTAAGATCAAAAACTCATAAATTTAGTTTATCTAAAAGTGAAGAATAATTTTTATTTTATTTTATGTATCTAAGGAGTTACTGTGTCAATTTGTTGTTATAACTTAATTTTTCTTATTATTAGTTTTTATGTTATTTATAAAATACTTAATATGTAAAATTTTTTTTTCGTTTCCACCCTTTATATCGTTATATGTATGTATATAGGGTGGGCAAATTCGAGATTAAGAAGAAATCTCGACCTATGAAGAGGACAAGGTTGTCATACGGCGACTGAAAAGTTACAAAGAAGCTGGACCTGACAGACTGGCCGATGAACTCTTTAATTATGGGGGGCGATTAGCTGGTTAGGTGCATGTACCAGCTCATTTGCAGAATATACATAGCTGGAAGAAAATATGCCCGATCATTGAAATCTCAGTGCCCTCTGTCCCATCCTGAAAAAGGGAGGCCACACGATATGCTCCAACTATAGGGGTATAAGCCTCCTCCCTATCGCATATAAGGTATTACGAGCATATTGCGTGAACGACAGAAGCCATTCGTGATCTGTACCTTATCAGTGAGGCTTCAGACCTGATAAGTCCACCATTAACCAGATATTTACACCACACCAAGTTCTGGAGAAGACCCATGAAAATCAAGTTGACGCACACAAACTTTTCGTCCACTTTAAGGCAGCGTTCGATAACCCAATAAATAATCGCATAGCCGATAAGACTATGCAGAATGACGTTGAGCAATTCTTGCAGCTCCGTCAAGGTAGGAAAAGACCTCTCCGAGCCTTTTAATACCGTGCGAGGTTTCAGACAAGGCAATCGCTTAATCTGCGACCTCTTCAATTTCGTCATGGAGAGTGTTCTGCTAAAGGCGGATGTGCATCGTAATGGCACTATTTTTAACAAAAGTGTCCAGCTTCTTGCATATACAGACGACATAGACATCATAGGGCATACCAAGCTGTCACCGCAGCCTTTAATGCTATTGAACGGAAATCTTCTAAAATGAGTCTGGCGGTAAATGAGAACAAGACGAAGTACATGTAGTTGACGAGTAGGGCCGCTGAACGTATCGCCTCCCAGATTACAGCCGGCAACTATACATTCGATGTGGTCAAGGAGTTCATCTACCTTCGCACCGCCCTTACCAGAAATAATGATGTTTACTGCTGTCTCGGTAGTCAATTTAGTAATAGAGACCTCTCTCGTGCGACGAAATTAACACTCTACAAGTCGCTTATTTTTGCGGTGCTTCTCTATATTGCGGAAGCATGGACGCTGTCTTGTGCCGATGCAGCGGTCCTGGTAGTGTTCGAGAGAAAAGTTCTTCCCAAAATCTTTGGATCTCTCAGGCATGGCAATGAGTTTCGCATTAGAACCAAGCAATAGCTGTATGAGCTCCTCAACGATGCAGGTGTTGTTCAGCTCATTAACATTTACCAGCTTCGCTGGCTCACCCATATTGTTCGGATGGAAGAATCTGCTTCAGAGTGGAAAGTTTTCGATACGAAGATCACTGGACGTCGGCTTAGAGGACAACACTGTTTACGTTGAAAGGATCAAGTTGATGAAGCCCTGCAATCAATTGATGTGACCAACGGGAGGAGGTGCGCGCTTAGCAGAAACGCCTGGAGACTAGTGTTAAGGCGTGACGAAACCCGTGAACGGGTTGTTATGGTCATCCATTCGAGACTGGGGCCAAAGATATCTTTACGTCCAACTTTCGCTTTGAAATCGCCGAGAACAATTTTGGCGTCCTGTGCCGGACACCTATTGTAACCTCGAGCTTTACGCAGAAAGCATCTTTGGCCGCTGACATTATAAAACTTTGCCTTCATTCGGATCGTAGCTATCCTTTCGTTCATGGGGGTGAACTCTGAGACAAGATGGTGAAGTCTCCTGCTAACTACGAATCCGCAACCAAATTCGCGTCTCTTATAATGGAAGCAGTAGTAGATGTCACATGTTGCTTGCCTTGTACAACCCTGTCATATCCATCGCATTCCTGGATGGCGGTGATGTCAGCCCTACATTTCGTGAGAGCATCCGCCAATTGGATAGAGGCACCTTCCCTATAAAGGGCTCTCACATTCCAGGTGCATATCCTTGAATCATAGTCCTTAAAACGTTTGCCAAGTTCGTCAACATAAAAGGGGGTCCGTTTAGAGGCTATTGCATTGGTTTTCATTTAAAAATGTTTTTAAGTGGTGGGTTTCAAGCCCTACGCACAACCCAAATTTAAAGTCCAGGGGATTAGACAACGCGTCATACATTAGTTAAAACGCTAAGGGGTGCTAGCATGCTATCCAGGAGGGCCACGAGGAGGCTGTATGTCGACTTGAATACAACAATCAGAAACTCCGCCTTGTCCAAAGTATCCCATCCATTCATCGTACAACTAGATTAAGTTTGTCGTGTGTACCCGTCATAAGACACACCACACGACACCTAGTTGCGTGGCCCGTGGACATCAGATTAGCAATTCGGCATACCACTGCCTGGGTAGTAGTACCCCCCTTGTTGAGGAGTTCTATCTAGCATTACCAGTGGTTGTGTGGTACTTCCCGAAGGGCCGCACCCAAACCTTCAGGCCGATTTACCTCACTCCCCGAATGGCAGAGGAGCACAGGCAAACCGGGGGTTCCTGATGCCCGTAGTACCAGATCAAATAGGTGTCTCTGGTCAGTCCCTGAGAGTGTCGGTAATAAATTTCCAACCACTCTCTGCCTATAGCGTGTGCCAGCCCACCCAGAGCTAGGTGAGTACAGGCCCCTGGTGTGACGTACCACAAGAAGCCATTTACTGTACCTCCGGGGGGAGTGCATACTCGTACTGAAGAAAATATTGCTGTTGTTCACGATAGTGATGCTGAAAAGCCGTCCACTATTACTTTAATTATGCTATAGCGTTATCGAAAATATGGACCATCGGATGGAGATGTACCGATATTTTATCCATACATAATTAAACCATACCAAAGTATTATAATAAAAAGAAATAACATCGGCCCTTAAAATTTATTTACCCTTTATTAGTTATTGATCACTAGTAAATTATAACTAATACATCAGTTTTTGCTACCTAGTTATTCAAAAAGAATAACAGTTATTGCCAACTGGCTCATAAAAAAATTATTATTTCTTGTAGGGTCTAAGTACCCTGATTTTATTGTTTCATTTTTCTTTAAAAGACTCTTCCAGCATTCACATTGTTATTCTCAAGTCGTGGAGTTGTTTTACCTCTTCTCTATTACTTTATTTTCTTTTTCATCTAAAACAAGAGCTAGAGAGTAAAACATTATTCAGCAAATAAAATTCGTGAGTCTTTCTAATCCCTGTACCTCTTCTACTCTCTTCACCAATAAACAAAAGTTCAAAAAATATAACAATTATACCTATAATATAATTTAAGGAGAAATTATTTTTGGCTTTGTATTCCCCTAAATTCAATAGTAACGCAACTAAAATCTTCCTGCGTGGTTTGGCTCTAAAACCATAAGTTAGAACGACAACAATGACACTTTTCAAGCAACATCAGCGGGCCACCAAGGCTGCCAAGAAGCCCGCTCAATCAGCACAACCCAGCTTCGAGATAGCTATAAGTTGGTTCATAAAATTCCGACAGAGTATGATGTACATACATGCTTTTATTAAACCCTATGTAGTCTAACTCAGTATGTATTTGATAGCCCATCAGAATTTGTGCACACACGGTTTAATGAAATTTCTAAATTGAGCAAATAAATTCTGAAAAAAAATTAATATTTTCCTCCCTTCTTAAATTATAAAAATTAATATCAAAAAATTATTAAAATCAAATATAATAAAATTGGGTTCTTTTTTGTGAAAACTGTTGTATAATTTAAAATAATATATGTATGTAAGTGGTAACAAGAAGAAAATATACATACTTATTTACATATGTATTTATTCATTTTTTGATTATTGTTAAATACAATAAACAATATAAACATATAATTATATGTATGCGCAACATACAAATGTACATATGTAAGTATATAAATTGGGCTTACCTAGAAAGTAAGATTTGATATATTCAGTCTTCTTTCATATCAAGTTTCAATTTATTTCTTATTTCATCGGTGACAAAAAATCCCTCTCCGTGACCAGGAATTATATATGAGCAAATGTTTGCCATTTTAAAACGATTTTCTTTTTGTGCCTTTGGGTTTTCCGATCCAGCATCCCTCCATATCTTAGAATTCCAAATATCATGACGATTCTCAAACAAGTCTCCACACACACCAACTGTACCATAAAATTCAGCATTTTTCACCAATAACGAAATGCATGTTAAAGTGTGACCGGGTGTTTGGATTATTTGAATTTCATTTTGTAAGAGCTCAAAGGGCTGACTCCAATCAAAAGTCGGATATTTGTTCCTGTTAGAAAAGCAGGAACCAACAAAATGCCATTCTGCATTTGTGAAAAGGTAATTGCATCCAATATGATCTGAGTGTCCATGGGTGCAAACCACATAATGAATATCTTTCGGATCAAGTGAATGCTGTTTTAAAGCCTTTATAAGGACTTCACCATCCCAGGCTGTCATTGTGTCGACGATAATGTTTTTACCACAATTACTTTGAATTAAAGTACACGTACAATTGGCAATCATACAGTCCGCGTCTGAAGTGTCCATTCGAGAGTAACCCGACGACAAAATTGATATCTTATTGGTCATTTTTTTATAATTTTATATGCACTAAAAATTTCAGATACACTGTGCCACTAACTAACTTGTTAGCGCCAAATTGTTCCCAAAACTAATTAACTTTATTAGCATTAAATT
The DNA here is from genome assembly GCA_963576795.1 of Metopia argyrocephala. Taxonomy (NCBI): domain Eukaryota; kingdom Metazoa; phylum Arthropoda; class Insecta; order Diptera; family Sarcophagidae; genus Metopia; species Metopia argyrocephala. The sequence continues at coordinate 147,599,136 of OY756209.1, forward strand.
GAAACGATTTGTAAAATACTTTTGCCATACAGTTATGCTGCCAGATTTAAAGGTTTTCTGACCAACATTTATCAAAATGACGATATAGCGAGTTTTGAGTTATAAAAAAATTGCCAAATTTAATTAGTTTCGTATACCTATCCATAATGGAAATCGATTTCGATCGAAATTGAAATCGACTCAATACGCAAGTTTGCTATAATTCGTTTTTACACATCACCTCTGTTAAGATTTAATACTTTGTCTTATACTTTGTGTTGAAATTCAAAACCGCAAATTTTATTTTCCATTTCAAATGAAATAATTTTTCATCATATACCGAAATGTTCAAAATTATTTTTGTAGACAACAGAGTAAAGTACCTATATTTTGCAATCTTTTTGAAATTTTATCTGACAGCACTGACATTGAAAAATGTTAACTTCAAAACCGAGCCACTTTCATCATATGATGCATTTGAGATTACAACACTCATAAAAACAACACTTTTATTGTTGTTTTAATGTTATTAGTGTAAAGGACTTTCAAAAAAAAAAAACGAAGCAAAAAGTACAAAAACAGAAGCGGACATTTAGTACATTCTATACATATGCTTTTTAAAAAAGAAAATTAATAAAAAATTAGCAATCTTTCAGCAAATTTTTCCATCACTGTATATCAGTGGTCTTCACAAAGAGAGTCACACAAAAATACACTGAGAGATGAGATTGGTTTCTTCATTTGTATTGTTTTTAACAACTTGAATGAAATTTGTGAAAATTTTCGTTTTAAAAACCTTTAATTTTAAAATTTAAACTAATTTATTAAAATTCTTCATGAAATAAATTGTTTGTAAATGCTATTAACAAATTGAAATGTAGTTAAAAGAAATATAAACATTAATAAGTTAATGTTGCTTATTATCATAACTTTTCAGTGTCTGACAAACAAATTTAGCTCTCTTGAAAACTAATAAAACATAAACACATACGCAATTTTTGTCTCACACACATGTTTTTGTAATAATTGTGGTTGTCGTTTAACATGATGAAAACAAAGCGTATGGATTTCTTTTTATGAAAGATTTTTAACATTGCAAATTTTTTTATAATTAATTAAGTTTTTCATAGGAAAATAAAACAAAAACTAGTTTCCAGGAATTCTAAAAGTAATATCTGTTAATAAAGTACAATACATTTAATATTAAAATAATATAATAAGAATTAACGATACGGGTAGTTTTGGTATATTTTAAGAAGCTGTTTGCCAGATTTTTTGTGGAATTAAGCAACCCTGGTTGAAATATTCACGAAGAGAGTAAGAAAAACTAAAAAAATATCCAAACAATTTATTTACCTGAGTAATACTGGTGAAGACCACTGCTGTATATACACTGTGGTACACAGTGACATAATCACACGTACACTAATATTTCCATAAATTGTTTCCCGTTGAACTTAAGAAAATATTAGATACTTTTGATGGATGTCGGTCAAGTGACTATCACTATTCTTAAGGGAAAGACGCTATGATAAAATTGTATATGATAGTATGAATTAATTTTTAATTCTGGTTTTTCGACCTTTATTATTTAATGTAATGAAATTCTCAAGCTCAAGGTCTTTTTCTTAAATAAAAACTTTTATTTAATTATCAATATTTCGCTACTCCTGCGAAAAAAAAACCTTGAGCTTGAGAATTTCATTACATTATACATAGTATGAATTATTTATGATAATTTAATAACAAATATTTTTATATCTACATACTGTAAACCAGACTAAAATTAGTACGTTTTGCCTTAACTATATCAATAAAAGGAGAAAACTGACTGTATCTTAAGGTGAAAATTTAATTTACAGATAAAATGTTTCTATTTTTTAACGATATTACTTTGTTTAAATATAAAAAAATTGGAAAAGAGTCGTCGAGGTGCTACTTAACATACATATTTTCTTAAAAATCTACTGAGAATCACTGGAACTTGAACTAGAACTGTCGGTAGACATTACTTCAACATCATCCTGTGACGCTTCTTTGTGTGAACGAGTCTCTAAAGCTACTGAGTTGCCTGAAGAACCCATCGACATGTGCAGCTCACCCATATTAGTCCAATTAAATTGATTTTGAAATGCATTCGGTACTTCATTCAAATTGCGTTGATTCTCAGCCATACTATTTTGATGGGCCACAGTGCCGCCATTAATATTTAAGTCCGATTTTCCTAAGAATCCATTACGCATCTCAATGTCAGTAGGGTATGGCCGTCTAACATCACCGATACACCATGTCAAAGGAGCACTTACTGCATTTGCAGAGCTTATACGGTGTGCATATTTTATAAGTTCTTCAGAAGACACAGGCCTCTTGTTTGCTTGATTAATACTGGCTAATTTACGTCGAGCTTGAAAAATTGCTGTCGATAAAATATGCTCTGCCTCCTTAAGAGATTTCTGTAGTTTTTGAATTTCCCGATCCTGCCAATTTTTAATTTTAAATTGATTAAATTTTAATAAATATAAAATTAATTATACACAATCAAACCTGCACATCTACTTTTGCTTTTAGTTCATCCATTTTTTGTTCCAATTTTGCTTGCTCATCTGCCAATTCTAACATCTTACGGAATTCTTCATCTTTTGCAACAAGAAGGTCTACCAGAGCCGTATGCTCTGCCGTTGATATTTTCTGATGTTTTGGTGACAAATTGTCAATAAGCTCTCTAAAATGTTAATAAAATTTAACTTCTTAAAAATTTTAAATTCACTACAAATTTACTTTGATATCAACTCCATATCGTCTATTAAAAGAAGCAGTCGTTCTTTGGTGCTCAGGTGAAAAGACATTTTATAATTTTTTATAAACAAAAAATAATGTAGACAAAAGTAAACCACTGCACAACAATATTCCCAAAAGATAAACTATAAATGCTATTCATAATGAAATGGTAACATGTGTTTAAATTGTTTATTAACTAGTGATGCCAACTCTCGTAGCACTAACCCGTGAAGAAAAATTAAAAAAGGCCTAATTTGTAGTAAAGTCATCATTTCAGTAAGAAAAAATTTGTAAAATTGTGGTCTTTCAAATCTATTGGGAACTTACTTCAATGGTGAATATTTTCTCCAGAGAGACACTTCATCTAAATATGTGTATAATTACATATAAATAGACAAACATAAGAATTAATTACTTGAAGGCTCTGAACTCTTCCATATGATTTTTAACACTAGTTTTGTTTTTGTTTATAGTTGTGGCATATTGTGTAATATTATACCCAGAGCATTTCTCAAATATTATTTATTAAAAAAAAAAAATGGGAAAATCATTTTTTGAACAGATTTTCAAAAAGTCTTTATTAAGATATTACAGCTACAAATCGGTAAAGCGGCCTGACTTTGCGTTAAATCATAAAAAATCTACAAAACCACTTATAAAAGAGAACAATTCGAGAGAAAATGCTGCCGACCTTACAAAGCAATTGAAAGCAAAAATTTTAGCAACAGGTCCAATTACTGTGGCGGAATATATGCAAGAAGTTCTTATTAATCCCAATTCAGGTTATTATATGCATCGGGATGTTTTTGGCAAAGAAGGAGATTTTATAACATCGCCGGAAATATCTCAGATATTTGGTGAGGTGAGTAAGAAAGATTACAATACAACATAAGTAAGTGTATTGTGATAATTATTTTAAGTTGGTTGCTATTTGGATTTTAAGCGAATGGCAAAAATTAGGTAGTCCTGCATTTCAATTAGTAGAACTTGGGCCAGGAAGGGGCACCCTATCACGAGACTTACTCAAAGTTTTATCGCAATTCAAATTGGGAGATAAGTTTTCGATGCATTTGGTTGAGATAAGCCCACATCTTAGTGTACTACAAGCTCAATTATTGTGTTATAAGTATGAATCTGCTGATAGCAATAAAGATGTATATTACCAAAAGGGTGTAACAGCTTCAGGTGTGCAAGTTTTTTGGTATTCACGAATAGAAGATGTGCCTGCTGAATTTTCTGTTGTATTGGCTCATGAGTTCTTTGACGCTTTACCTGCGCATAAGCTGCAATTGGTAGATGGAGTGTGGAAGGAAGTACTTATTGATATTGCAAATGATCAGTCTGCTGAAGATTTTAGACTAATTTTATCGAAAAATCCAACTCCGATTTCAAAATTGTTTCAACCAATTGAAGGTGAAACGAGACAATGCCTAGAATACTCCTTAGAATCTGATCGAATTATTGACTTGTTAACTGATCGTTTTGAAAAGAATGGTGGTATAGGATTAATTATTGACTATGGGCATTTGGGTGATAAATCTGATACATTAAGGGTAATTATGATTAATTTTTAGGCACTTTTTAAAAATTAACGTGTTTTTTTATTTTTCATAAAAGGCTTTTAAAAAGCATAAATTATATAATCCTTTAAAATCTCCGGGTACAGCCGATTTAACAGTAGATGTAGACTTTCGACAATTAAAACGAGTTGCTGAACGAGACAATAAAGTGGTGTGCTTTGGACCAGTTGAACAAAGACTGTTTTTACAGCGTATGCAAGGAGAAGTGCGATTAGAGGTATTAAAAAACAAACAAAAATTTTTTTGCTTGTTTTAGCTAATTATTTTTAAAATTAAAATTTATTTTTTACACAATTAGCGTCTTATTAAGAAAGCCCTACCTGAAAATCAAAAAGCAATTGAATCTGCTTATGAGATGCTTACACAGCCGGACAAAATGGGTTCTCGATTTAAATTTTTCTCCATGTTTCCAGCAGTGCTAAAGGATCACTTACTTAAGTTCCCTGTAAATGGTTTTCAATAGTTGTTTAAATAGGTATTTGTATTTATTTTTCAATAAAATGTTACACGATCTTTGAAAAAATTAATTGAAAATTTTATTTCTTATTAAATGCTTCGTTGATTATTTGAGTTTCTTGTGGTGTAAACTGTAAAACAGCACTTATAGCATTCATCATATGTCGTTTTCCATCAGTATCTTTAGAAACGATATAACTTATGATTACATTTTTTAAATACTCTAAATTAGCACCTTCTCGTGATTTACATCGTTCAAGTCTGTAAGAAAATTAAAAACAATTTAAAGCTTATGCACATACATAGTTTATTAGTAATACATATGTAGAGCAATTAGAAATTAAAGGAAATTAGATTTTATAACATATCTACAAAGTTTTACACTCCTGCGATCAAATATGACAATTTCATGTTTGACTGGTTGATTTTCTACGTAAAAGCATTGATGCTTCTTCAATGCTTTTACCTATTATAAGTTCATATGGAAATATATGTATGTATATACATGAAGAAAAACTCACCTATCAACTTGTTCTTCAAGCAAGTCTATTTTATTATTAAGCTCCTCTTGTGCAGTAACCTTTTCATGTATAGCCTTTCGCATTGAGGTTTCTGCTTGATATTTAGCTTTTCTTAGATTTGAAATTTCAATGTCTTTACGTGCTATTTCATTGGCATAGTGTAACATATGACAATTATCTCCTATAGATAGCTTTTTCGTCTTAATTGCGTTGGTTTTATTAAACGCTGTGCTTTTTTCTGGAATATCATCGAACATTTCACCTTCCGATAATTTCACGTTGTTACCTTCAGTATTTAATGTGTTAAGTGAACTAGTGTCTGATGGATTACTTGATTGAAAAATTTCAAAGGATTTTTGCAATGCCTTTATTTCTTGTTCCTTCTCGTCGAGCAGCTGTAAAGAGCGTTGCCTTTGTTTTTGTAATTGCTGTTCTAAATTATTAAGTTTACAACGGTAATCATTTTCCATATCAGTATGTAACGTTTTCCATTTCGTATTTTCTTCTTTTATTGCTAATCTTAACTTTTCATCATACGTTTTCAGTTCTAAATCCTGTTCATCAATATTTCGATTTAAGTCTTTGACTTTATCTTGCAATGTTGCAATATGATCTTTATGCTGTTTCAATTTATTTTCTAAATCACTTATTTGAAGTCTTGAAGCTTCCAGCTGTTGAGCTGCTCTTAACCTCTCTTCTTCACACTGAGTGTGATCAGTTCCAACTGAAAAAATGTTTGTCAGGTCGATTGGATTACTTGATTGAGCATTAGCTTGCAAAAGAAGTTTTTTCAAATGCATTATATTTTCAACAATCTTTGCTATGTCATTGTTAGTGAACACTGCCCTTTTCATTACATTTTCATTGATTGCATAATGCGTTAGATTTTCTAATGGAATCTTGGATTGTTCTGAAGTCATCTTTTCTAAATCTTGAATTTGCAACTTTAATATGTGTATAGATTCTTTATCTAGTTGCCTCAGACGATCATAGTTTCCCACAGAAGTGCTTAGCTCCGCTAATCGTGACTCAAGGTTTGCTACACGATTTTCATGCAAAATAGCCAGTTTACGTGATTGTTCTTCAGCCAATTGAGCTCTATGTTGTTCATTTTTTATAGCTATTGCATGCTGTTCTTTCAGCTGTTGCATTTCTTTTTGTAATTGTTTTAATAATACTGAGCTATTCTGGCTTACTGCTGATGGATCCAAGCAAGTTTTTTGTTCATTTAGCAATTTAATTTGAGCCTTGGCTTCTTTCAATTGCGTATGCAACTCGGTTAATCGTGAATTTTCAGCTTCATTGCTGGCGAATTGCATTTTAAAATTATTCAGTTGCATTTCAATGCTTTCTTTAAGATGTCTTTCATCAGCATAAAGTTTCTGAAGTTCTCTTATCATAAGAATTTGATTATTACTTTCTTTTTCACGTTCCTGACGTTCAACTATCAATTTTTCCTTGTATTCATCAACTTCTGCCCTGAACTTTTCTTCGTTATTCTTTATTGTTGTTTGCAGTTCACTAATGGTTTGGTCTTTTTTTTGTAGCTGAGCACGTAACACTTTTTTGTCAGCCTGAAAGGATGCTTCCATGCGTGATTTCTCAGCCGATAATGTGGCCAATGAATTCATAAGCGTTGCAATTTGACTTTGAAAAGAAGCATTTTCATTTGCTTCTGATTCAATTTTTGTGGAAACGGATGCTTCTGGAGATTCTATTGCCTGTGAAAGTTTAGTATCGCCTAAGGATGCTGTAACAGAACTTTGGTCGTCCTTTTTATTTAGAACTGCTGTAAGGCTTGTCTCCAAAGCCTCTTTTTCCTTAAGTAGTCCCTTGTATGCAGTTATAATGTCTTTATTGATATAAATTTCAATTATTTCAGTATTATTTTTACATACATATAATTAAACAAAAATTTATACTTGCATCATGCTTATATACATACCTTTTAATCGTTTTTCATATCGAGACAATTGTTCCTTTTGGGAATTTACCACGGCTTCCAAATCATTCCTAGTTCGTTCCATATCTAGTCTCTATTAATATTTACTTATAATCTATTTATGCCACATAATTTAGCTCGCAAAAACAAAAGAGAAAATAATATTAAAGCACAACACAAAAGAAAATAAAGCACAGCTGTTTACAAAATGACAGCAAATCCATTTAAAGCGAATTTAACAAGACGACTTTAACCGTCTTCAATTCCTATGGTAAATATTTCAACATATATTACAGCAAATGTCTCTAAATTATTGTAATCTTTAATTCTACAACATAGTTAAAATATAGAAAGTGGTTGCAAAATAAAATAATACAAAAACAGCAGGAATTTGTTTTTATAAATGTCAAGGCAGGTATGGTGAATTACAAAAGCAAATGTCAGAACTGTGCATGTGCATTTTTAACAGCAAATATGTCTATGTCTAATATAAATACGAATACACACAAACCATAATTTAAACAAAACATATATATAAGCAAAACTATGCTGTATGACAGAAAAAAAGAACAGCTGCGTTTACAACAACATCTGGTAAGTAATTTCACCATGGTCTACAACTTGGGTTTTTGTTGTTGGTTAGGGTGAACACTCAGAAAAACCAAAACAAAAAGCGTGAAAACAAAATAGTTATCTTCACAATTTCTCAAAAAAAAAAGTACATTAGTTCAACTGGTATAACAAATGCACGTTATAATCATTACACTATGCAAGTCCTAAAATTTAACGTTTTTGCGAATCACTAACTAAGTTGGCATCATCTGTATTAAAGCGAACTGCTTTATTGAATTCGCCTTAGTCTAAATGCGATTCTAAAATAATAAATTTGTCTTAAATGAAATAAATTTACATATAGTAAAATAAAATATATATAATTCAGAGAAGAAAAAACGACAAAAAAATAAATAAAATGTCATTTTTAATACAAACAAGACAATTTTCGACGACAGTAAATTTAATGATAAGAAATTTATCTAAACGCTCCAATCCAGGATTAGGACATCAAATAACTGCTATCGAGGATGCTGCCGAAATTATACAAAGTGATCCAGAAGGTTTTGGTGATTTAGAAAGTGATTTATTAGATGCCCACAAATCGCATAAACAATATGAATTTGAAATGAGGAAACAAAGAGAAAAAATTCGACGATACATAGTTCAAAGGAAATATTTTCGTACGGAACCATTACCTAACCTACTCACATATGCAGAGAAAGAACAAATAAAATTTTTGCACTCAAGTGATAAGGAGGAATGGACTGTGGAAAAGTTGGCAGAAAGTTTTCCGGCATGTACTGAAACAATTTGTAAAATTTTAAAGGCTAATTGGAAACCACTTTCCTCAAAGAGACTACTTTCTCATGATGCCAGTGTTTTCTTAAATTGGGAACGTTTCAAAAAAGGTGAATTTGCAAATAAAATGAGTGAGGAACTTCAAAAACATTTGCAAAAGTTTGCTAATAGATCACCAGAAGATTTACAAATTTTACAAGATCGAGCTAAAACATTGCCCAAACAGCAATGGCAAAGACCAAAAAGCAATGAGTTCTCATCAATTGTAACCTTAAAATCGGCAAATAATGTGAATAAAAAAACTCACGCTTTGACAGATGGAGAAAAGCCTCAAAAAATAGATCATCATAATGCTGATGATACATACCTTTTAGGTAAAATTCAAAAAAGAAAGCCAATTACTATAACTGAGTTAAAACACAGTCTACCTCAAAGCTTAACAAAATTAAAAAGTGATGTATTGGATAAAGAAGAAATTCAGAAATTAAACAATATAAATGATACTGGAATTAAAAAAAGAAATGATGACTCCCAAAATTCTGCAGTTTTAGACTTCACAGAGAAGTTTACTAGTAATGAAGTGGTTTTTAGTGAAAACGATATGAAAAAATATGAAATGTCTGCTATAAAAGAGTAAGTGACAGTAAACATATTTCAACTTAATATGCAGATATTCAATCATAATATATTTTTCTTTTGAATAAAGGCGTATTTATATACCCAAAAAATTGAGGCGGGAAGGAGCATACTATCGTATTAAAGACTGTTATTACGACAACGATGGTGAGTTCTTATACAGAGTACCTGGTATGACATCGTAATAAAAATTGTGTAAAGCAAAGTTTATTATAAACCTTATTGCAATTATTTTTTACACTTTAAAATTTTATATTTATTTAATAAAATAAATAAATAATTGATAATACCCTAAATGCGAAAGTCATCGTTGGTTTAGTCAAAAAACTGGTTAATTATTGTAATTATAAATTATTAATGCAAGCATTCTTTATATATAAAATACTAGCTTTATTTTACCAAATTGACAAAAAAGTAAGTAATCGAAAAAATTAAAAGTATGTGCATATATCTAAATATTGAAAATAATATAAAATCATAGTAGTTAATTTGGTATTCAATAAATTTTCTACAAGGACCGGATCTAATCAGGGTGTAGTAATACAATTGTTATAGAAGTCTGCTTTGAATAAAAAAATCAAATCAATTTTCCTTTTTTTTATAATTTTAATTCTTGGTTTTCAAGTGCCTAAAATCACAACTTGAAGACGTCTAGGAATACTTTCAAAATTCTAGTTCAATATTATTCCACTCCTCCGTGACGACACATAACCTATATTCTATTAATTAATTTCCATTAGTGTTGAGCAAGCGTTGGTCGGTTAGAATTAAAACCCGTTTTCCCTTCTTTTCTTCACGTTATATTTCAAAAGGTCAATCTATTTAGTATTTTGAATTTCGTTTATAAACTGTATTGTGCCAAACGCCGATGTCGACATGTTTGACGATTTTTTTTAATAAAGCGTGCAAAACAGAAATCGTTATTAAACATGGAAAATCATAATTGACATATTTTTCTGTCTCAATAAAACAAAACAAAAAAATCATTTTAACAAGTTTTCAGTATTAGGTTTTATTTTTCGTGAATATTAATTTTTTATATTTATTTTTGTCTCATTTCAACTGTGTATTATAAATTCAAGCTTTTAACTAAATTTACATATTTTTCTCTTGTTTTTTTTGGAAAGAGGAAATAAAAACTAAACATAAAAGGAGTTATATTATTTATGTATAGTACTTATATCTGATGTGTGTGTGTGTGTGTGTGTAACAATAATATAATATGCATAGAGTTTAATATATAATAACATATGAAACAGTTGAAACTAAATTAAAATAATTAGTTAAAATAAAAAAGATATATATATAAATAAATGACCGATTGTGTGTGTTTTAAGTGCTATACTACTGTATCTATTTTACGAGACTGTAAAAATTGTAGAAAAATTTCAATATATATGAATTGATTTTCTATATATAAAAATTTCCATTTAATTATTATATTTAGTAACAAACAATTAATTGAGGCATCCGTTTCTAGAGAGTAATTTAAAATTTTATCTCAATTAGATTTTCCCGAAAATGGACTAGATGAACCGATTGACGGTGGTGTCGGTGTGGCAGCACTACGCACACCATCTCCTTCGCAAACATATTTTCCTAAGAGAGGAACAAAAGAAAAAGAAAAAAATGCTTCTCAATTTTGTTTTTCTTAAGGATTATTTCTATTATTTACCCGATACAAATCTTTTTTTAACCAAAGAAACTCGATAACCTTGACCAATTAATTCAAATTCTATTCCAGACAATGTGGTGCCTTCACAATTAAATTGTGTTGTTAATAATGCTGGTGTTGACGGTCCTTCACCTAGTTCCAACCGAGCTCTTAAGGTTCCCACTCCACCATCTTGAGAATTTTGGGATATATCAGTAAAATTCCAAACTAATCGGTTTGATTCTCCCAACCTTAATGAATGTTAGATTTGAATTATATTTAATGTATTTTGTTTTGTATCCGACTTCAAAGAAATGTCAACTTACCACGCCGAATGCGGCTTAGATTGTACGTTTCGAACTGAACCGTTCACCGGCACAAAGAGTGTTACATTTAACAGAGGACATGCGGTACTCATGGCATGATTGTTGTACTTATAATCAACCTTCAGAGCAGTAAATGTGGGTTCGCATTTCCAATAGCTAACAAGTTGAAATGGACACGAACTTGCTCCAGGTTTAGTTCTCACTTGATATTTCAAAATATCAACATTAAAATATGATGCTGTAGGATTCTGTTCAGCTTGCCGCCGCAATAATGCAGTTAAAGCAGGCATATTAAATTCTAGCATTGTACTAAAAGAACTTGACTGATTTTTGTCCCTGTCAAAAGTTTTAATAAAAAATTTTTTGAATAATATATAATAAATATGGTGGAAATTAATCGTTTGTATAACAAGTAGTAATAGAATACTTGTAAATAAAATATTTACTTACGCTTGTACTAATTTACTATTTGGTATAAAATGTTCTAAATTTTGTACATTTTTTATGCGAAATCCCAACTTGGCTGGATTTGGATTATTTGCTAACAAGCCAGCAATACCGGCGGGAAATGATAACATCATATCACCAGATATTTTAACCTGACAGCGGGATTCATCGCTACCTCTTTAATATTGAGAGAGAAAAAAAAACGTTCATAATTTAGAATAAACAAATATTAACAATATTAGTGTTTATATTGATGGCTTACCTAAAATAGGCATGAATGATCTCATGGAATGCTACTGCTAGTGGTATAGTGTCGGAGATACCAATTGTTAATGGAGAAGGACCTCTTGAAGAACATATATTACCTATAGCAGTACGAAACTCTAAAGATCCTATACTATCTGCACGATTAATGGAATTAATAGGTGCCGGACTAATGCGACCTCGGGCAGCAACTAACATCTCAGATCTCCTCGAAGGTGGTCTTGGTATTGCAATACTACTACCAGTACCTGATGTTGGCGTTGGTATTTGACGACCCTGGCTCTTACTGAGATTTGCGGAAGCAGGAGCTGATGAACTAACATCTCCTAATTCCGAAAATATATCACCCAGATCAGCATACCTACAAAATAAATTTACTTTTGTAAAACTGTGCCTACATATGTATGCGTCTGTCGCAATACATACCTTGAGTTATTCGACATAGATAATGTTGGGCTTTGTAATGGAGCATAAGGATGTACTGCTGCTGTTGGTGTGGAAGCGTTTGATATTTCAGGTGATTGTTGTCGCGATGTTAATCTGGAATGGTGTTGAAGTTGCTGACTGTGCTGCTTCAGAAGTATATTTATTGATTTATTGAACATATCATTTCGAAAGCATAAAAACTTACTGAAAATACTCCAGTTGGTGATAATGATATATTCTCTACAGTGGCTCTTAATTCATCCACACTGGCTGACATTGGCGCCTGCCCATTATTTAATGGCTTTATTTTTACATGTATGCGCTTTTCCGGTCTATCTTGATCTGAATCTGAATCAGAGTCAGAATAGAAACTTCCAACTGCAAATTTTAAAGTCACAAGATTTATATATAAAAAATACCCATGTCAAGCTTTACCGTTCTCTTTATTTTCGTCCCAAGCTACCTCCTTAGGTGGCTGAATACTATAACCGTCCTCGTCGACATCATTGCCACTAAATTGTTGACCAACTATGGTTGTTGATGGGTTATTGTTTTTATTGTTATGATTTGTTTCGCCAGTGCCACTGGCAAAATTATCACCTAATCCCGCCGAAACGGCTGTATCAGTTATATTTGTCACTCCTGAAGTGGTGGCATTTGCATCTGTTCCACTTCCCACCAGTTTCGAAGTTATGGCTAATAATGCAGAACTATTTGCACTTGTGCTTTGCACTTTCGATTTACCCTGATCATCATACTCAATTGAACTGTTTCCTCGGTCCGCACTAAAACAGTGATAATAAATTTTAATACATATTCACAAAAAGAAAAACAAAAAAAAAATATTCGGCCTTATTATTGTGGAGTTATTATTGTAGGAGTCTGACATTTTTGTTAAAGGCCTATTAGACAGACATACTTGTCTGCATACATGTACGATGGCATACCAAAATTCACTGTCTAATAGCATGTATTTCGAGTATGTCAGACAGGTACGTAGGTTTTCAAAAATTTTTGATTTTCTGAGTCTGTCGCATACCAACATACTCGTCTAATAACGTGTCCGTCTTACTTTATATTAAAAAAAATTCAATTTGCTTGTTGTCGCTGCTGTATGTACGTCGGAAATTTAAAAACATATTTCATTTATAACTAAAGCCGCTAAAACCTTCCTTTTCATTGACATGTTTTCCCTTCGAAAATTTTTGTGTACTGAAGTACGATGGCAGCGTTCGATAGTGTAATAGCAAAACCCAAAGTATGCCATCGTACATGTATGCAGACAAGTATGCCTGTCTAATAGGCCTTTTACAAAAATGTGGTTACACGAAAACGATATCGACAACCGGAATAAGGCCATTCAACAAATTCTATTTCGACATACCTTTGCGTACGCTCCTCCTGTATATTTTCAGCCGTCTCTCCATCTTTCTTTTTTTTTAATTTCTTTGTTTTTGTTTTATCGCGCCGACTGCGCAAAATACCAGATACTGTAAATAACAAAGAAAAAATACCACTTTTAATATTCTTCTTTAATAACTCCGCTTCTTCCCACATCTTGTTAGTAAAATACTATTTATGTAACTCAACTAATTTCTTAAAATAATAATAATTAAAACTCAAACACCAACTTAAGATAAATATGTTGTATAATTACATAAGTATATATGTATGTACATACATATATGAATTTCAAATATTAAATATCTAAATTTTATTATATGCATACACAGTGATGGAAAAAAACGAAATCTATTCTACTAGAATAGATAACAGAAACGTGTTAGAGGATTCAATTTATGAAAATAAACTGTATGACTTATTTATTTATTTTATTATAATATTAATAGCCTTGTGAGTGGAAAACCACACTTTCTGGATTATTTTCCACAATTGTTCCTTATGTTTTTGGAGTGAAACCCACAAATGGTATTGTATTGAGCACCTTGTTTTGACTGCAAACCAGTTTTTGTATTAATTTTCTGTTGCAATTCCCATCTCAGAGCATATCTTCCACGGCAAATGAAAGCATTATGCTTTGTAGACTACGGGGTGTTCATTTTTTATCACTCATATTATTAATAACCCACCGCCGTGTTGCAGTCTACTTGGTGTATATGACGTATTGTTCGATATTCTGTAAGGATGTTTCCTAACAATATTTGAAAGAATGGTGTTACGGTCTTGTATTGGTAAGAATTATATTTCTAGAACAAAAAGATTCTCCAATAATGTAATTTATAAAGATTCAGGGGTTACACCTTTGAGTTTTTATTCTTTTGACATTATAAGAAGTTATATAAATAGGTTATCTTCACATGAAAATAATTATATAAAGGAAATTGTTAACTTTTAAGCAAGCTATAATTGGACAAATACATCATATTTGTCTTCATTTGGTTTTCAAAACGAAAATATTGTTTTTGATTTTTCCGTTTCGTTCCCGGATTTTTTTAAAAGAACTTACCCTGGCTCTCACAGGGGTTAACTATTCATTATTATTATTATTATTTTTTATTATTATTCTGATTTTGTTTTTAATTTCTTAGGTTTAAGTTTATTTAGTGTAAGAGGTTTACTCTCAGGCTATGGTTAGCTCCGGGAGCAAGGGCGCCTTCTTTTTAATGTTTTTATAACTTTCTATATCTTTCTAATCTATAGCTAAGTTTGGTACTGTTAATTCAACACACATGTTTTTAAGACAATACATTAAAATCTTAAATGTTCTCTATTTAAATAATTTTGTAATGTATCTTTTATTGTTTAAAAAAAAAAAACTCAATAAATTAAAAATTGAATGTTTCCCAACAGATTCAAACACTTTTTCCCCCCAGTTTTCCCAAAATGAATAATTATAACGAAAGTCAAATCGGTTTTTTTATTTCTTGAACAACGCACTTTGAATTCTTACACTCACTGGTACTTCCATCACATTTTTTAGTTTCCTTTTTTAGAAAAAAAAAACAGAGAAAACCTTTATTTTGCAATTTGCATCTGCCCTCAACTTTTCAGCCGTTGTTCTCTCTGTAACAGTACAATCCACCCCAGGTGCCATTCTTTTTGAATTTATTTAATTTGTTATAACTTACTTAAGGCCCTATTCTGTAATTCTCTTAAGCTAAAATGCAAAATTTTGAGTTTTTAAAACAGGCTGGGCGTTAAATATATAAAATTAAAAATTTTTAAGGTAATAGGTATGAAGCTTTTAAATTACTATATGCGTCCAAAAATTGTAGTCGTAGCCAAAAAGTCCTAAATCAAGTTTATACATTTTTAGCGATAGGGTTTTAGCTTTGGAGAGTTACAAAATTGACCTCTGAATTAATTATTTAAATAATGTCAAATTTAAAAAACTCCTGTACAAGTTTCTGTACGTATTACATTTCCATTTTATTTTCCAACTACAATACTCTTTTTAAGGAACCAACGAAGGATAACTGATATTTTTGTATAGGTTAGTTCAACTGCTATACATACATAGATATATTTTAGTATCTGTATAAAGGTTTATACTATTAACGTTTCTATTATGTTTTCCACCACTGTATATGAAATTCAATTGTTTGGACACAAATACTTAAAGCAATTCCTTGCAAAAAATAGTTTATTTTTTATTTGATTTCAATATAATAATTAACTGAGTTTCAATCAACACAAAATCATACCCTGAGAATTTGAAGAAAATATATTTAAGAGGGATGTAGTTCGTCTCTGACTTGTCCCCAATACCGTGGCAGGTGAAGAAGTATATGAATTGTTGTTTGTTGTGTTTTGTGGAGATAAAAGTTGATGATGATTTGTAGTGCCTGTAGTTGTTCCTGAACGATCTGAGAATTTTTTACTACTTAATACGGGAGCTGATATATTGGGTGATGTAGCAGTAACGGTGTCATTAAGATTTGTAGTTAAAGCATCATCAGTGTGTATTTGTGAGTTCAGTGCTATTCACAAATACATATGAAAGGAAGTTGTACAAACGATATATTATAAATTAAATGAAAATTACAAGAAACGAAAGAAAAAGTACATTTTGTTTGATAAGTACAAGTACAATAACTCATTTTGTGTAATAAATGTGTGTTTTTGAAATATAAATTTGTGGCGTTTTGTTTTTTTTTTTTTTTCAAATTTATAAGAATAAAAAAGAAAACTTTAATAAACACAACACACACTTGCGGCAAAATTGACACTTTGTATACGATTATGTATATATACAATTAATGTCATTAATTTCGCAATTGAGAATTATGTACGCAAATATATAAAACAGTAAGAGGATTAAAAATAAATTTGTTAAAAAAAAAGTTGGTGTTTTGAGTAGGTAAGCATAAATTACAATTAAATAAAAATATTATATATGTATATAAAAAATATATAAATATTAATATATACATATGTATATGTAATATATCTGTGGACTTTTGGCAATACGTCTTTAGTCTACTTTATAAAATTGTCAAAAGTTTTTTGTAGTCAAGAAAATTTTCAAGTTGAATTTATTAATTCAGTCGTGTAATTGAGAGCCCTTAATAATGTATCTTGTATCGAAAAAAAAACAAACTACTTTTTATCTCTTTCTCGCTCTCCTATACAGAGTGGGCAAACAAAAGAAAACATTTCGCAAACGTTACAACAAAGTCATAAACTTTTCAAATTTTTTTTAATCGTATTGTACATGAGCAAAACCAAAACAAATACTTTCTAAATGAGAAAGAGCGCAAATGAAACAATTAGATCAAACGTTCAGTTTTGTTTATTTTCCTACTCTGCTCCTATATTATTTATATGCTTTTATTTTCTAACTAAGCCCAAATTCACACGATTTCTTTTTCGGCGTGGCTTTTTAAATACCCCTTTATAATAACATAAAAATTCTTTGCGTTTATACGATGATTTTTAGTTTATGGTTTCTTGTTCGAGTCAGTTTGTTCACTCTCCTTTAAATTGGGTGTAACTTTTTTGTCCAAAGTCCACAAATATAGTATAAAGAATAGAAAATAAAAGTTCGCATGCATTCTAATTATAATCTGCCAGATTTTCATTTAAATCTAATTCAAATACGTATATAAATTAAAAGAAAAAAAAAAATAGAAATTAAGTATAATATTTAGTAAAAAAAAATTAAAAATACATATTTATATTTGTATGACATGTTGTTGTAATGATATGGAATGAGTTTAAATGAAATCTAGCAGAATATGTTTCTGACACACTTTTGCAGGTCATAGAAGATAGTTAATCTGAAATAGGACTAAAGAGGAAACTGCATATCTACATATGTACGTATGTATACAAAAATTTGCATAATTATAATTTCAGATATAGTTTATGTAAAATAATTTTATATTGTCAGTCTTTAGAAGATAGAGAGGTAAGTAAAATAGGGTAAAAGTGTTTAAGCAGTTGTCAAAAATGAACCTTGATTGTTATCCTGTTGTGACTGAAGCTCTGAATTAAGGGAATTTTTGTTGATGGTGGTGGTAGATGTGCCAGAGGTGGTGTTGGTACTAGTAGTGTTATTTGTAGCATTTATATTGACTGAGAGTGAACTTGTGATACAATTGTTATCCATACCGAAATTTCCACTTCCACTAGTGGCAGATGTAGATATTCCGGTATTTTGGGATTGCTGCTGTTGTTTGCTGGAGTTGTTTGAAGAGAACCAACTTCGAAAATTACTTTTCACAGTGCTAGTAGATGCTGTCGTGTTTGTTGCTGTTGTTGTTATCTCTGGAGAAGTTGGTCTAGATGTGGTAGTTTTCGTACTGTTTACATCCAAAACAGTCTCATCAGCATTTAAAATACTACCACTGCCACTAGCTATACTACCAACTGAAATAGCTTCTGTGCCACGTAAATCCATGGAAATGTTACCACCACGATTGATACTCGTGGCTGAATTTGAGTTTGAAGCAGCAGTGGATTGATTTAGACGAATGTTGGAAGTAGCTGATATTTGCTGATTAATTGATAATGGAATGAATTCAAGTTCTGGCATTTCTATAAACAAAAATCTTAAATTAATGGCAATTTCTGATTGTATTTATAGTGCTAAAGCTAATTACCTGGTTTTTCAAGGCCAGTATATTTATTTAATACAAATTGTTCCAGCAATTTGTCGACAGTCATGTCTAAAAATTGACGCTTAAAATCGGAATGTACCTTAAAATTTGTAAAAGAATGAAATAAAAATTTTAATTTTAGTCTTATTTTTAACCGACATGACCCAGATGTCATTCACTTTTCCATAAAAATTTAGAATATAGAATCAATAAGAATTTTTTGGTGTTCAATTTTTTGTTTTCGTATTACATACTTTCCTCTAGAACTAGAAACTAGAATGCATTTTTTTTTATAATAAACATTTGTTAATAACAAATAAAATCTTATTTCTGACTTTAAAATTAATATGGTGAGGTCTAATAAATGAGAAATAGACAATTATTGGCGAAAGTGCACAAAGAGGTGCGAAATATAAAAATAATATTGGACCTAATAGACCTCTAGTTCAACATTACATTTTTATTTACTTGAGGTAAAAGGTCGATCAACAAATCTAAATAACACTATTATAGTTTATTTTTAATTAAATTGGCATTCCTTTTTCTTTTTAATAAATTCTCTTCTTCTATTTACAATGAAATACTCAGATATTTCCGTGAATTGTGTTTTTCTTTTTGGATCGTTCGTTCTTTGTTAGGTCAGCTAGGAATTCGAATTCTCTGCTTTCCTATTTACGCTTTTATTCGGATTGATAATGATATGTCTCCTCCTTTTTTTTAGGAATGCTTAGCTTGTCATAACTTTCTACGATAGTACGAGTATATCCTTTATTTGATCTATTATATGTATTAGTATTTTAATTTTCTTTTCTATTCCCTTCTACTGATGGAGTTGTCTTTTACCCCCTGCTTTTTTCTAAAGTATCCTATTTCTTTTTTCTGGTACTAATATGATTTCTTTCAGTTCTTAATATATTTTAATTCTTTTTCTTTTTAATTACTGTACATACTTATGAATTTGTTTCTAATACGCTTTAGGATTGAAGGCTTTTTGTATTATGAATAAATAAATAAATAAATAACATAAATTATGTGAATTTTAAAACACCAAAATTCTATGGGAATGACGGAAGGGCCATGAGCATAATTCTATTACCTGTCCAACCATGTCGTGATTGTTTTGCAACAGTTCCAAATATGTAGATAGAAATTCCTTCATTTGACGCAAATGCATTTCTTCAATTTCTTGAAAGCGCTTTAACGGGAAATATAGTTTGAGTGTTCAATAAAATATTATAAATATTGTACTTCAAATTAAAAATACATACTTTGCAAGTTTGTGTCATTCGGCGTTCAAATTCATTTTTGATGGGATTATGTTTGTCTAATAATACTTTATAATCTTCCTGTAGTTTGCGCAATTTCGTTTCCAATTTATCAATATCTTTTTGGGATGAATTATCTTTCCTAAGTTTTTCCAATTCCTGTGCTTTACTGTTGTATAAATCTCGAGCTTTTTGCACATCTGCTGTTGATGTTTGTATGGATTTAACGCATTCCAAAGTTTGCGCCTCTTCCTCCTTAACAGTCTTGTGTTTTTTATGCAATTCATCGGAGTATTTTATTACATCTTTAACTAACTCTGTAAGTTTTTGCACCATTTGCATGTGCAAAGTAGAAAGTTTTTCAGCAGATGTCCTTAGTATGGTCCATATTGGTGAAAATGTACTATTTAATGTTCCTGTACTGGCTTTATGGGCCAGTTTTGACATTAATTTTGAGTTTTGTTCTTCAATGCTGGACTTTTCACGAAAAAATTCGGAAAGTTCTTTGCTAGCTTGTAAACCATATTTCATATTATGATACAATACATCAAAGCCATTGTTTTTCTCCCCCTACAAGATAAATAATTTTCTGTACAACCTTTAGGAGATTAAAGAAGAACATTTTTACAAACCCAAAAGTAATCGTTAAAATCCACTGTCATTTTTAAGTCGTGTTCTTTCTTACTACTCGTTTTATTAGGAAATTTAAATCGTGTGTTGAAAAAGCTGTGTCCTTATCAATAATAAGATATAATTGACCTTTTATACTACGAAATAAGTGTTCATTCTTAGTTCTTAAAATAAAACAAATAAAATATAAATAAATATGTATCTATGCATTTGAGTTCATGTATGTAGGTATATCGTCACTTAAAATGCGAAACAACGTATTAGCATTTTCATAAGTTTATAGAAGAAGCAAAAAACGTTATAAAATGGAAACTACTTGCAATATTGGAATAAAATCTTAATTAATCTTACTTAGTCTTATAACGTGGTGGCTTTTCATATTAGAAGTATAAAACTTTATACACATTGTAGGTATTATGATGTAGTGAACAGTAATCAATAAAAAAAGGTGAATTACAATTTTTTTTATGATACGTTATTTCGCATTTTAGGTGACTATATATAAAAAGTTTTTTTTTTTAAAGTTGGAGAAAAATAAAACTACAAATATTTCGCTACTGCCTTGTGTTGCATCACATCCGATTTTCGTAAAATTTTACGATATTCAGTTTTATTTTCTGCTCTACTTTTCGAACAAACGGTAACTTCAACGTAAAAATAAACATAGACACAAATATTTACTTATAAAATAAACAACAAACAAATCTGAAGCTTTCTATAACAATCCTCAATAAAAATGATGGAATCTGCATTTGACTGATCTCATTTGAGACATTGTTTTTACATATGTATGTATGCACATAATTGTCCATCACAACCTTGCTTTATATTAAACTTTTTGTTTTATTTAAATATGGGAAGCGAAACATACCGAGTTTGGCTAGTTGAGAATAAAATTATATCGCACTGTATCAAAAAGAAGATATTAACTAACATTAATATTTCATCTCGAAAACTTTATGATAAAGTTATTATTATTTTGTTTTTTCGAGTTTTGACCCTTTACATGAAATAAATACTTCAAACCTTTTTTAGTTATAACTATTTTCATGATTTCGTGCTTATAATTAATTTACTTTCACTTAAACACTTGCTGATAATAAAATTAAATGCCACCACTAAAAAGACTGGTACACCATATATACCATTATGCCGATGAAAAAGTTAACGGGCATAATATTAAAGTCTTGCATGTAGAATACAAAAATCTCAATTCATTTTTTATAAAGATTCCTATAAAAATAAAGATTTTTCAAAAGTAACTGTCCAAAAAAACAAATTCAAATATACCAACTATTGGGAATATCTGAAGTGAGTATGTAATTCAATAATGTCTTTGACTTTCTGCTAAATTTAAAACATCTCTTACATTTCTAATTGATTTAATTTATCCTCTATTTATACGGAAATGCTATCCCCATCGGAAAATAAAAAAAAGTTTTAAGAAACTTGTAAAAAAAAAATATAACCCCAAAAGATATTTATGAGTTGTATTACAAAAATTTAAGAGATACATAATTTAGTTTTGTTAGCTTTTTTACTTAGTATCATACATATCATTTAATTAAGGCTACCTGTAGTATTATATCTGAAGTTAAGAACATGTACTCAAGAGCTAATACCATCTTTTTGATAAGTATATACCATAAATATTTTTTTCGAGTTAATACCTTTTTGTTAAAAAAAAAATAAATTGGAAACTTTGTTAAAATATCAACTATAGCTTCACAACTCAAAATAATACCAAAAAAAATTAAAAGATAAACATTGTAAATATGTTTTCAAATAAAATTTGATTGATTCAAGTTCTCTTAAAATGTAACCACAAACAGTTTTTGATCTCTGCTAAAAATTTTAAAATTTTGAGTTAATACCCTCTTGTTGATATAGTGCGATATGAAATTATATAGATTTGTAGGCTTAATTGTGAAATATTTGTATAAAATAAAAATTCAAAACAGCTCCTAATTTGAAAAGTAAAATAAGAATAATTTTAAATACATAATATTAGCGTTATTTCATTTAAACTGCTAAATGCTTCTCATACAACTCTTAAATTCTTAGACTCTGATAGATTTTTACGAGTTTAAGAAGTATAAAACACATTTAGCGTATTAAACGAATTTCCCTGTTATTATAAATACAAACATGTTTATATATGTATGTATGTATAAAAGATACATATGCATGTATGTATATAAAAATAAAATGATTGCTTAGTTTCTAAACTACTTACAGAATATAATCTTATTAATTGAATTTTACATGTTTATTTATTTTTTTTTTATTTATATAAATGTATTAGTTTTATTTTTATATAAAAAAAAGAGCCAAAGATATACATTTCAATAATATTTGTAATAATAAATACATATATTATTATACTGCATCATCAGCTCTCATTTGCAATTTTGCTTTGATTTCTTCCGCGCGCTGCACTTCTTGATCGAGACGTTTTTCCAATGCTCTGGTTAAAATGGTGCAGCAATCTTTAATTGCATGATAAACAATATTTTTTATCTGCAATTTATCTTCGTGATTAGTATGAGAATGTGAGAGTCTTCGAAACTCATGAGTTAAGTGAAAGCAATGAGTAATATTTTCGGGAGATACGAAATCTTCTGCTACCTTAATGCAATTATGAAGATTTTGTACTTGATGAGGGGCACCAGCTGGTATAAAAACGGCATCTCCTAAACATTGTACAATTGGATAACCTTCAACGCCATATTCGTTAAAAAGTCTTGCGCGAAGTTTGTCGTCTAAATACCAGTTTTGATCATGTATTGGATCATGATCGGGTTCCAGACGAAAACCTTTTTCTAGTGTAACTCTGTTTAAAAGATCACGTATTTTGTCAGCATCTCTTGCGGGGAAAATATGCCATAGTGCTCCAGGTAAAACATTCTTTTTTTGTACTCTTGCTCTGGTTAAAAATTCACACCCACCCATTGCAATAGCTTTACAAGAGGCCGAAATTTGTGATTTGCTATCGGAATCTTCTGGTATACCCACATACACCATAATGTTTACGGCATCGGATATGTCCAAGTGTAAGTTTGTTGTACCCTTATCGGGATGAAAAGCTGATCCGTAGGCATTATACATTTTTGGTCCTAAATCTGGTGGAACAAACATTTTTGGCAAGCAGCTGGCAATATTCAGATTACCCGTACGTAAGGTATATTCAGGCATCGGTAGACCTTTCATTAAATCATTATATCTGGTGGGTAATATTTCAGCAAAATCGTCAGCTGGAGGCCAATCCTTAAGTTTAAGTAACATTGGCTTTCCATTAGCATCAAGAAGCCTCTTTTTCATACATTGAAATCCCTCCCAGAAATGCCGCATAGGCTGATTGGGTACAAGATTGCCATTCAGACAATTAATAAGATCATTGGGTTTATCGCCGAAATCTTGGAGAAATGCTTCTGGCCGCCATAGGTCTAAATTAAGAGATTTAGCTACCTCTGATATCATTACAGGTTGACCGCATTTCCATACTTCCTGGAAAAGTATACGATTATCTGGATGATTTGCATTAGTCAACCGTAAAAGTTTACCATCACAAAGCCACTCATGCGGAACGCCAGGTGCAATTAAAGTGGAGTTTGTTAAAATCATTGCTCTTGGAGGTAAGAATCTCCTATAACCAGCTAAACCCTTACGCAAGAAATTAATATGTTTAAAATTGTCAAAAGCAGTGGTTATTGGGTCTTTTCCTATAGTTTGCTTGTTAAATATACGCCCGGGTACATAATCTATGCCTTTAGCACGGGCAAACTCAAGAGCTTTAGAATGTATTTGTTCTAAACGAAATTGTTTTCGTAACGTTTCTGAAGTGGCAAGTGAAGATGCGCTTGTTTGCTGTTTTAATTGTGATTCTTTAATCATATCTTGTATAAGATTTTTCAAGTCACCATTTGGTAATTTTTGTTTGCTCAATAGACAACCGCAGAGTTGCGGAATTTCCCAAAGTGTTCTTACGTCGTGCAGAAGTCGACCAAGAATATTTAAAGAATCACCGGCTATAATTTGAGTTAAAATTATTTCTTTTGTGTGATGTATCACACCACCAGAACATAATAACCAATAGAAATCATCTCTTCCTTTTGGTGGTTTTTCACCAGGTTGCATTTTTCGAACTGTTCGATTCTCTTTTCGATCTTTAAAGCAATCCAAACAAACACCGAATCCACATTTTTCACATGTCCAATGATAATTGAAGAGTGTGGTATCGCAAACATCACATATCTCTCTTATGCCTTGAACGACTTTTTTCCACGCAATCGTACTATTCGTGTTTTCATGAAGTTTTAATGCTTCAGCCTCCTGACGCCAAAGGTAACAAAACTGATCACCCACATGAAGCAATATGTAACGACAAACTTGTATATCCATATTACCAGCTGTAGGTTCAGTATTTTCATCTGGACGCCAAATATTTATTTCTTCTTGTGTGGGATCAATATATGGATTTGGAAAGCCAGCAACCATCAACTGTCCATTTTCTGTATACTGCAGACAACGGAATTCATAAAATCTACAGTAAACATCATTGGATCCTTGTTGTGGAGTGCGTCTACGGCATTCCCTGCATTTGTGTATTTTCATTGCATTAATATTGGCCGAAGATAATTCGTTTACGTTATTATCGTTTGTTAATAGCACATTACTTTGAAGTTTAAAGCAAGGTAAATGCTGAAGAAAGGGTTTACAACTCTCACGATGTTCTTTATCCTTCTTTTCCTCTTCTGGTGTGAGTTTTTCTAAATTTTGCAAAATAACTTCTTCGCTATGAGATTTATTGCTAGACTCATCATGATTTTCAACTGCTATTATGATATTTGATTCAGTAGAAGATTCCGTACTAGAAATTTTAGAGTCAATATTCGATATGATTATGGCTTGTTCATTGAGTTTTATTGGGCTCTTTTGATCAATTTCGTCATTGCTTTCTATTTTCGGCGTGGACATTTCGTTTAGCTGTAACATATCCATTTCCTCGTTTCGTTTAATAATATTAATTTCCTTTATGTTTTCCTCCATAACTTCAATTAATTTTTCTTTCGTGTTATCATGTAACTGAGCTAGAGTTTCTCTCTTCATATCGTCAATTTTTTTCTTTGTATCATTATTTGCAATATGTATTTCGATAATTGATTTTCTCTCATTTACATTGTTTTCCAAAATAACTTGTTTTGGGGGCGATACTGTCATTGTACTAACATTGTCCTCATCATCCTTCATTTCCTCTTCATGTTCTCGTTTACGTTGTATGCGAAAATTTTTCAATTCACTTAAATTTACTTTAGTAGGGGAATTTTCATTCTCTGGTATATCCTCCAATGTAGCTTGAATTTCATTTTGTATTTCTGGCATTTCAGCGATCGATGCTTCGGCTACCTCATTCATTTCTGAAGACATACTTCTAAGTCAAGAAGAAAAAAAAAACAAAACAAAAAAAACAAAAATGTGGCTATTACAATTGTCAAAGCAAGAGAGAATCGCCTGTGAACGGGATAAGGTGGCAGCAGTGAGTTGTGTTTTTAGTTTATTTGTATATTATTTGCCGAAGTTATACAAGTAACATTTTATTACAAACAATTTTCACTTTATCATTATATATGTATATTCTACTATACTACTTAGGATAATGTGGTTGGCAGCTTAAGTTAAATCTCAAATGCTGCAGCAATATATTTTATCTTTTATTTTCCTAATATTTATTTGAATAATAATAAAACATTTTTATTCGATCATATTGAAGAATTTACGAATTTGGTCAGTTCTTATACGAAAAGTATTCGTAACCAGTGAGCAATTACATGTTCACACATATGTGTTTATCTTCACGTGAATAATATTTCTTACGAAGGTGATTTCGTAAACGAAACCCGTTCTAAAAAATTATCTGCTTATGATCACACACATGACTTTTGTAATGTATTTATTTTAAAACTGCCGTAACACATTTTATTTTTTACACATTTTTGTGTTAATAGATAGAATCTTTGTTGTTTTTATAAGAAAAGTATAAAAAAATTTAATTTAATTGACACCATGACATTTAAGTATTCTCATACACGAGAAATTATGAACTCTTAAAATTTTTAATTAAAAACTTATATAAAATTCATAGTATAAGTTTTTTTTTATTGTAATAAAAGATAACTCCAAGTTGCAAACATTTTGTTTAACTACTCAATGCCACCACATTACCTGTTTACACGCTATTTTTTGTTTTTTGCATTATTTTTATATACATACATATATATAAAGAATTAGAAACTTTAAGAAATTAAAAATAATAGTCGGTAATGTAGGCACAAGTGAGGTTTACCAAAGATAGCATAAAAGATATGGAATATTTTTAAAATCGTACAATAAAAAACAAATAAAAAAGTTTTTTTTACCATATATCCATAATTATTCTGTGATTTGTAATCTTTAGAAATAGGAGACTCTTCTAATTAGAGATAAAACATGTGTTAGGTATGTAAAAAATTTAATCTGGATCTTTACTAATTCGATAAAAAAAATATATGTACACATATGTAATGTAGGCAGTTCCATGGCTGTATGTATATTTAAGAGAAATGTTTGACGGAATCAAATATCAAAAATAAAAAAATTTAACCAAATAACAGCAAGAAACGGACACGACAAAAGTAGAAGTAGCTTTTATGCAAAATGCAAATGCGGAAGCGACAATTTTTTCCAAGAGAACAAAATTAACTTCAAGTAAAATAAGAAAAATTAAATCGAAATACATAATGATTCTGGAACTTACGTTTAATGAAAATTCGCAAACAATTTCTGTGGAGGTTATAAACGGTTTTTTTTTCGTCTCCCGAATAATTTTTTTATCAGTTCGCCGAGTGGTCTTCCATGGTCTTCCTCAAGAATGTATCGTATCGGTAGTTCCTCTTAAAGAAAAACGCTTTATAGTTCGACAAATAACAGACTTACATATCGAGCAATTTTCACTAATTTCTTTTTGTGATAAATTATAATCACTGATAATGTTATTTTTTGTAAAGGAATTATATTTATTTCTAGCCATTTTAAAATTATTTTTTTTTTTACTTTTTACCACTAGAAATTTGTGAAAAGAAAGAAATGTGGGGAATACTCTATTTATAATAAAAAATTATAACGGTATAAAATTGCAAGCATTTTTTATTTAGCTATTAAGAGCAGAGTTACATTTTTTTATTACACCGGAATTGCTTTAGTTTTAACCAGCAGAAATCATAAAACTTTTCATATACATAAGTGGAATTCTTTTTTAAATTAAGCAAAAGGTAGTCAATTTTTTCTTGCCGCTTTTATAACAATACATTTAATAATTAGGAAAAATAACTGCAACTGATATTGAGTTTTCATATTTTCATGGCGAATTATAAACCAATCAAAACTTAGTTGCTTTAGTATTGGCCACCAGTGTATATAAATAAAAAAAAAACAATGTAAACATATTTTTTTAAGGAAATTTGCTTTCGGAATTTCAAATTCTCTTTAAATGTAACCACTACTGAAATATTACAAATTTTGAGTTAATATCCTCTTCTTGATCAAGTGCGAAATGTTAGTTTTATTATTTTCAAACATATACCTATAAGAAACAAATTCAAGGAGACTATCTCTAAGCACTACCACTACTCTGTCATCAATCCAAACAACATTAACCATTTAACCAATAGGAATAGAAAACCACAAAATTAAAACGTTGTCCAGACTAAGGCTAGGCCACACATCCTTCTCCCATGAACATCTATTGAAAAGAGCCACCAATCCCATTTGCAACACATGTAATTGTGTCTTAACTATAAAGCATACCCTTGACGAGTAACCCGCCCTATCCAACTTAAGAAGTACACATTGCCCCATACAAACCAATCTTCTAAGCGAAACAACAACCAACAACATAAATACTATTCATAAGTTTTTGAAACAAACGAGACTTCGTATTTAAAAGTAGTAAAGCCAATAGCCTACGCAGCTAGTGCTTATAGCTAGTTTAATCTTAGAATTTATTCATACGATTAAATAGATAAATAAATAAATAAATAATATTATTATTTTCAAACACGCTTTAGGTTTTGAGTAACACTGTTGTTGTTATCATAGTAAATTCGAACGACTGTTGCAAATGAATTTAAGTTGACAGCATTTTGATGAGTCAAAGGCAAATGCAAAATCATGAACTTAAATATTTGTCTAAATGTACTTGTAAAGCCTCTATTAAAAGTACATATTTACATAAGTAAATTGGATCAAACTAACACAACAGAGTTTTTCATGTACATTAATAGGTGCATGTGTATGCAAAATAGTGGGTACGGTACATTTTTGCATAACTTTTTGGTCTCTAAATTTCAGAGTCTGAAAGAAAACAAACATTAATATGGAATAGATGTTTCCTTATTTCTTCATTTATAGCAAACGGTTGTAAACGAGCATTGGATAATTTTTAATTTTCTACAATATTAAGAATTTTATTGACGTTTACTTTCATTATTAGATTGACCTCTAGATTTAAACAATAATGATATAACAAGAAGCCAATAAAACTGCAAATTGCTGTAAAAAGTAAACTTTTCTCTCTAATAGCTTTAGTTACCAAACAATGTGAAGGAATGCATACACAAAGCAGTATAGAACGCAACATTAAGTTATCCAAAACAAAACTATTAGTGACATAATTCACAATTTATATTTTGCTATGTTGTTTAGGGGAACTTATAATTAGTATGTAGGTTTGTATGTAAAAAATATCCACATATGTACATAATTAATCAAAAAATAACTTATGCAAATACATAAATATACATTCATATATAAACGATGAAATACATACAAATTTACAATGACAATGGCTGCAACAAATCAACATTTACGTTTTTGGGGCGTTTACCCTATTAGACTCTGCTGGTTGCTAATCAGTTAAATTAACTTTATGCATATTTATATGTATAAATGTATATCGGTTGGTCTGTTGGAAGGTCGGTTACCCAGCAATTTAGATACAGCGACCACTGTATAGAATATTTCCACAGCACATAAAAATATGAATAATTTTTTTCAAATAAGAAAAAACTTTATATTCACTGAGACATTTTTCCTTGTTTTTTTTTTTCTCTCACTGATATACCACTTTTTCTTATAATAAAGTACACTTTCAATGTAATATTTTCTTTTTTTTTTATTTCAAAACAAATGAAAATGTTTAAAATATATAAATTCTTTAAAAATATTAATTTCTTTTTCCACTAACAATAAATTCCTTTCTTCCGATTTAACACACAACAGCGGAGAAAAAAAACTACCAACTTTTAAGCAGGAAAAATTAACACACTGCCAATGTTGTCAGATTAGGGGATTTATTCCCAAAATTTTTATGGGGGAACTTAAAAAAATATATTTAAGGATGGAAATTTTATTGGGATTTAAATTTTTGTTACTTATTTAATTATGTATACACTATGAAAGAATTTATTATCAAGGCATGAGTTTATAAGCAAGACTTGCTTTATAAAATTGTTTCAGATTAAAATTACAAAAGTGCAATGATGGAGAGAAGAGAAAAATATATGATTTCTAGAGAAAAGTATGAGTTAGATAGTTGATGATTGTCATGCATAGTTAGGAGTTACAGATCATAAAGCACTTCTGAAAAGTTTACTATAGTTGGAGTTTACTTCGGCTGGTGTTCATTTAATTCACAGATGTCGTTTTCTCGTTTAATTAAGATTTCATTTGCAAAAATTTATATTCATTTAATAGAATTTAGTTCTGATTTAATTAAGGCATTTCTGGCGAGACAATCGAATTTTCTTCCGATATAAAATATTCGTATAAACATGCAAAATTATTGAAGCAGATTTTCGGATAAAATAATTAGGGTTTCGGGGAATTTGGGGATAAGAATTTCCTAATCGAGGATAAAAATTGAGAAGTATCTGACAACCCAACACAATGAAAACAAAAGCACAAAAGAGAAGAAAAAAAACATGATGCCAGACTGCTGACATAAAAAACACTCGGTTGAAGCTGTGAAAGTCGACTCCCTTAACATAAAATTATATTATGAAACTTTCGTCACTTCTCACGAGTTTAACTTTCAGTTTAATTTATTTCTTTTACACAGACAACATAAGTTTGGCATTTTTTGTCAAGATTTTACTTGAACTGAATCTTTCGAATATCATTTAAAATTTTTTATTTTGAAATTAAATTAGTTAATAACTTTTTATATTTACCATTGTTATTTCTTTATTTGTGCTATATTTCATTTTTTGATTTCAATTCATTACGAGTTAGCAAAATTTTTAATTAATTCTTTTTACCAAAAAACGAATTGATTGAAATATGAATTAATTCATTTAAATTAATTGTAATTCATTTTGCCCTATTTGAATTAATCCAAAATCAATTCAAATTAGTAAAAAACGAATAGCAATTTAATTTAAAAATGAATAATTCGTTTACAACTCTGATCTTAAGCATACGAATATTTACTTATGTAATACTTTTGTATGGCATTAATGGCTTTGTATTACTGTGATTGAAATAAATAAATAAATAAAATATAAAAAAATTATAATTTCGAAAAAAAACCGCAAATATTATTTTCCATTTTTTTTTCTCTTTTGCTGGGATTTGAATCTGGGCTGTTTGACTTTCTGTGCAAGCGCTCTAACCCCTATAACATGCACTCCCCTATTAATCATATTTTTTATTTATTTATCTAAATTCAATCGTAATATATGTGGCCCATTGGTCAATTAAAGTACATTACAAGTAAGTTAAAAAAGCAATATAAATGACTTAATAAAATATGAATATACATATAATATTCAGAGATAAATACGTCTACTAGATTCAATTAAAATTATGAAGATAAAGAGGAATAAAGAGTAAGTATTCTATCTAAGATAAAATAACTTCTTCGCCGACAATACCACACAATCTCAAAGAAAAAAAAAATATCCTTATGTAGACAAATAGAAAGTGAACAAGCCAAAAATAAATAAATTAATATTTCCTATTTCAACTTTTTAAAATATAAAAAATAAGTACAGTAAAAATTAACACGCAACTAGAATATATGGGTTTTTTTTAATTGCTCTGCCTTTTCTGTTCTCTTCACCAAAAACGCAAAATACCTGGGTGGTTTGCCGTAACAATAACTCAAAGTCGATTCAGACTATAACTCAAATCATTCTTAATTTTTTTTTTAATTTCTTTAAAAAAAAGTCATAAAAATCTATTGTATTCACATTATGCGTCAATTTTAATCTTCTTGCTTTTATTATTCATTAAGTGCAAGAAGTAAAGAAAAACAAAGTAAAAGCGAATTACAAAAACATCACAAACAGAATTCTTGCATATTTTCAACTTCTCGGCCCCTTTTACAATCAATTGACAACCAAACAAAAATATAAAAACAGCATTTGAGGAAGGAAACAGAAACTGTCCAAATTCACAATTGGACTGAATCCCGTATAAGTCATGGTGTGAATTAGGTGTCATTTTGTTTATTTCGTAAAAGTAAGACAATTATGTTACCGAATGTGATATATGGCGTACGATAAGTTTTTTTTTATTATTTTCTGATTTATGTATTTCTATCAAAATATTTATATAATTCACTACAATTTTTCTCCACTTGAAATTTTATTTTTACTTACATTTTTTAAATCCTAAGAAAATAATTCGCGCGATTGCTCGGGGTTCTCTTGATTGCCCTTTGACACAGAATACACCTTTAGTACGGCAGACTGTTATTAAACTTTACTTTTACATTTATATATGCATATATCTATCTGTTCTTGTATATAGTTATACCATCTATCAATTTTGACACTTTTGAATTTTTCGGGAAGGTTTAGTGGACTTTAATAATTAGTTGGATGCCTTAACCATTTGTATTGATGGAGTTATGTACATATTTATATGATTATTTATCTTGACGACGGTGTTGCTTTTGTTTTATTCATAAAATTTATATATTTTTTTTATTAATAAATGTTAACGTTTTTTAAAATTACTAACTTGTTATTAAATATATGTATTTTTCTTTACTAATTTCTCAAATAAATTTCGCGTTGTTTATTGAGCTAGCGGAAAAAAATACTCCCCAAATATATTGAGACGCCATTTTGCACTGAACTTAAAATGTCAAAAGTAAGGCGAATTGTAACGAAGCTATTTATCAAACTATTAACAGATGATAAATACTCGAATATCAGAATTATCAGCTGCAATTGTTAACCACAGACTATAATAGTATTTAATCTTATTTGAATGTTTTAAAGTATACGAAGAATTATTTTTACTAGTTAAAAAAATAAAAAAAAGAAGGATTTTAATAAAAAGATAGTTTTGTATTCCCAGAATTGCGGAATATTTGTACCAAGGCCCATTAATACAGGTCATTGCATCTCTACAACAATACAACTATAAAAAAAACCACACGCATTTTGTGTTGTGTGATCCATCCATAAATGTCAAAATGATAAAAAGTTTTTGTAAAAAATGGTGGGAAAGAAATTAAAATCAGTGTTGCCACAGTCCGTAAAATTTAGTAACCAAATTTCAATAAAAAAAATTCAATAAATTAAAACTAAACATTTAAATGTCGGCTAATTTTATACATATAAAATTCAATTTCAGCATTCGCTCTATGATATAAACTGTAAAATAAAGTGAAAGTCTCCTCTATAAAACATATTGTTACGAAGAAATAATTTTGTAAAACAAAATCATAATTGCATTCCCTTAAATTAATATTTTCACTATACATATCTAGCATTTGGGCTATATACAAAAATAAATTACAATAACAAAATACATGTCGGAAAATCAAGTACGTCTAAAATTATAAAAGATTTATTATTGCTGTAGAATTAGTTAAATACTAAGCAATAGAGACAATAAAAATTACTAGAAAAACTGTAGGTATTATAAATAAGGCTTCACATTACTCTTTTTAGTTAAGAAAATAGAGTGTAAATAAAATATTATTATTATAGAGTGTAAATAAAAGCTTTAAAATCGAAAAGTAAAAAACGAACTATGAAGGACAATTCGTAACAATATTATCCTGCCTGAACCTAAAATATTACAATGTTTAGTTAAAACTGTATCATCATTAAAGATACACATAACGTTTTTTATTATTATTATTATTCATTTAAAATAAAAATACAATTTTCTTCATAAAAAAAAAGAAAATATGTATGTAAGAAAAAAGTAGCCAACTTTGGTTAGATATAGCCAATATGGCAACACTGACTGAAAACATAAACATACAAATAAAAACAAAAAAGATAAAAATGTAAACAAACTTTGACATATATAGATATGTTTACATAAAATCAGCCTGAGAGATGCAATGACCTGTATTAATAGGCCTTGATTTGTACATTAAACCAATACGATATTTATCAATGTCATCAGATGGCGCTACAAAATCATAAATTTCAATTATAAAATAGGGGCATTTTAATTTTAAAAATAAATAAAAGTTTGGAAATATCACAATTTTGCATTTTTTCTGTTTTATTAATTTTGTGCACATTTAATTTTAAAAGAATCTATATTATGAATCCTCTTTTTGCAACTGTTCTATGAGCCTCTTACGTTCTTCAGCTTGCCGTAACTTACGCATAACTAAATCTTCGTAATCTCGAGAAGAAACGTTTGACTGTTTTCTCACTGAATTCTCTGAAGGCTGGACAATCCATTCAAAATGTAAAGGGTTTTCAATAATGCCCTTTTCGTACGCCACTGCTAATTCTGCCGATTCCAATGCTTTAAATTCAACTAAGGCACTGCCGCATTTCTTACTCATTACTAAAGCCACTACGTCTCCATATTTTTTAAGATAGTTTGTAAGCTTTTCACAACTGTAACCCCCGTTTAAAGGATCATTCTTTTCAGATTTCCATTTTATTTTTAAGCGATATGTGTCATATTTATCTTTCTGCTGCATGTGCTCAGCCAAAGATTTTTGTAATTGTTCCTTTAATAAAGTTTGTTCTTCTTCTAATAGACGAGAGCCTTCACGCCTTAGTCTTTCTATTTGATCCTGTAATATTTCCTCATCGGATTTTTCTACCACGTTGTACGCTGTCCTTTTTTCAAGTTTATTTTTATATTCGCGTTCTCGTTTTTCTAAATCTTCTTTTAGTTTTTGTCGTTTGCTGTCCAATTGTTTGTTGCGTAGCTCAGTGGCCTTCTTTGCCTTCCAAATATTATCATAAGCTGCTCTTGCTGTCTTATCTGTCAATATTTCAAGCGCCTTTGAGAGTTCATGAAACAATTCAGCTGCTTTAGGATTATCAGGATTTTTATCAGGATGGCATTCCAATGCCTTCTTGCGATAAGCTTTCCTAATAATGTTTTCGTCTGCCTCATTTTCTACACCCAAAATAGCGTAAAAATTAACGTCACTATACTTCTTGGACATGTTTTATAATTGATAACCAAATAATTTCTTTTAAAACGGTTTACAGTTGGATATATAAATATATGTTTGTATGTATGTATTTCTGTTTTACTTTTATTTAATATGTAAAAGAAAATTATTCGTTTATATTTTTTTGTTTACAATATTTTAGTATTTGTTTAATCTCAAACTTTATTAGAAAATAATATGTCAATATTATGACGTTTAACAATTTATTTGTAAACAAATAAAGAAATTCAATTAAAAGGAACGTCAAAAAATGTCTATTCCTGAATTACAATGGCAACGACAAATCGAAATTGCAAACAACTAAAATATCTAAAATACATAAGTATATGTATTAACAAACCGTTCTTGTTTCATATGTGGTCGGCAGCCAACACTCTGCCATGGTATAATAAATAATAATAATAATAAATTCGCCTTGCACTCTGCTTTTTATTTGGTGACTCATATCTGATTTGTTTTGATTCTTTGTTTACAACGTGCTTACAATTTTGTTATGAATCTAACAAAAGTAAAGAGTATACGAATTATACAGTTGCCGTAAAGCTTAAAATTATTAATAAAATTTAATGGAATAATATCATATTTATCTAAAATGAGTGTGTATCACGATGAAGTCGAAATAGAAGATTTCGAATATGACGAGGAAGAAGAAATATACTATTATCCGTGTCCATGCGGTGATAGATTTCAGATATCAAAGGTATGTATAGGCTCTTTTTAAGAAGATAATTATTAATGTAAATTAAAATTTATATGTATGTATGTATTTTATATATTATTTAAGGAAGAGTTAATAGAGGGGGAAGAAGTTGCCATATGTCCTAGTTGCTCTTTAATTATAAAAGTCATTTATGATCCCGTAAGTACAAACCTAACACTTTCTTTTAGTTACATAAACATATGTATTTTGAATTAAACATTGAAGCCAATTTGTTTCCTAATTCTTAATGTACTGGTGGTGGTAAATTTTAGATGGCCACAAGGTGCAATATAAAACAAAAGTAACTTTATTCATATTTGGAAAGAAAGTGAAAAGATTACATTTTGTCGTCCTATATTGTATCTTGTGCCAATATTTAAGTCTATCACTTATGCTCTTTACGATTTATAAAGAACAACCTACTTACTATTACAAGATATTTAATAAAAGTTACTACCTAGATACATAAATTAATAGCTATGTATGTGTACATATTGTATGTATAGTTGTACCATGTTTATAATAATATGAAAGCACATAAATTTACGTACATTTATTTTGTTTTGCAGGAAATGTTTAAGGCCGAGGAACAGGAGGAAAAAATTACAGACAAGTTAAGCCAGTTAAAGTTGGAAACTAACTAGCATACGGTTTGGACTTGGAGCAGAAAGCTCTAACCCTCGCTCTTTCTCTTTCGGTCCTTAGGATTTTTTTAAAGTAATCTTTTTTAATGACTACTTTTTATGTATCAAATATTATAATTTATGTATATATAAAAATAGGTAAAATAAATTAATTATAATTTATATATGTATGTATGTGTATAAATAGAAAATTGGGGATAATGAATTTTGTAAATTATTTAATATTAAAAATTTACTTTTTATTTCCAAAAACGCATTGTTTGTTACAATTATTTTTTGAATTCTTACGATTAGGTAAGTAAACATTTAAATCCGTTATAAATATTCGGGTATTTTCTGTAAACCAAAAACGAATGAAATTTAAATCGAAAAAAATTTTAAATCTTTATAATTTGGTATAATTTTTTATTCATTTCCTTAATAACCATTAACAAACTTCTATGATCATTAAAACTTCTAAATACTCGTAATTGACGCAATCAAGCTTTAATTAAATAATATTTAAATAATTTAATTAAATAATTAAATAAATAAAATTGTCTTTGCAAAACCAATCGATTTCAACTTCACTCGCTTTCGTTTTTTAGAACACACCTAATAAAGTTTGCCGAAAGTTACTTGAACAACAAGAGGGTATTAACTAAAAATTTCTAAGTAGTGACAAAAAAGTGTTTACAATTACATTTTAAGAGAATTTAAAAATCCGAAAATCCTTTTAAAAAATGTTTACATTGTTTTTGTTCAATTTTGTTGCAATTGTTGCAAAACAATCTATTCTTCCAGTTCATACCAATTTTCTGAAATATCTAGACTTTACTTTGTATTGTATTTTATTAGCAAAATATGTAGTATCAACTCAAAATACACCAAATTTGATTGTTTTTAACTTGAATATACGCTTAAATCAAAATAACACCCTTTTTATGAAAATGCATTTCTATTTCAACTTTTATGTATGTTATATGCATAAATATTAAATTCATAAGACCTTTTTGTTAATAAAAAGCTAGTCACTACATTATCACGAAAATCATCTGTGGTTTAGAGATGAGAGAGTAATCGGAATACTCTGAAATTTTCACTGTAGATAGACATCGATCTTGTTAGTTGATTACATACTTGCAAAAAGTGAAATTTCAAAAATTTTGAGTTAATACCCTAATGTTGATCAAGTGCGATATGTATGCAAATAATATATGAACTCTAAACTTGTTTTTTTCTTTTTTTAATTATTAAAGCATAAGTGACTTCTTATTCAAGTGGAATTATTATTATATATGTAAATATTGCATTTTCGTTAAATATGTACAAATTCGTTAAAGTATAGATTTACTAGGCGCCATGAAATGGTGAATGATTAACATTTAATATTTTTGTGAACAATAAATGATTTGTATCAAATTAAATAAATAATAAAGAAAAAAAAAAAATTGCAATTGTCAAAAGTAAATAGAAAAAAAAAAAAAAAATACATGTGAAGAGTAAACACTTGAGATATAAGGAAAAGCACTACATCTATCTAAAAGGTATATAAGGCAATACAATAAATAAAATTTCTAATAACTTTTATATTTATTGTTGAATAAAATTGCGAAGAAAACAGTTTCTCGTACTCTAGTCTTTTTTAAAGGATGCAATAAAATGTTACGATTTGTATTTATTGCTACGTTATTACTTTTTACGGATTTCCTTAGGCCTACAGAGTCCTGTAAAAGTGTAGAACAAAAAAACAATTTTCCGAATTCAGATATTTATATAAAGCTAGAAAGGACATCATCAAAATTGAAATATAAAATTTTAAAAGGTAATTTGGTATGTTCTGAAAAAACGAATTCGACCGAAATTGGAATCGAGTGCTTTTCAAGCACAATAAATGCTTAATTGTGCCAAGTTTTTACAAATTTTTATAATCATATAAGTTATGTTAATGATTATTTAGAGAATGAATGAAAAATTATATCAACAATTATAGAAATTTGAAATTTATTTCGACTTCAATTTCACTGTTTTTCGGTTTACAGAACATACCCGAATATGTTTATTTAGATATGTATTTGTTCAAGCAATGAAAATACACTAAAATCTTTCTATGGACAATTTTTAGGTTCCCAGGAACTAGAAACTATTTCTTTTGAAAATTTCAACACAAATAATAACTTGGAAAGGACAACAGATGGAAAATTGAAACTCACTGATGGAACAAATACTGTTGAATTTGAATTAATATCGTCTGGTGGGATAACACATATTCGTGTTATTCGTGAAAATATTAAGCGCACGAGTCAACCTATGGATTGTGTAAGCCTTAATATAGGTCATACCCACTGGTACGGAGGTCCTGAAGATCGACATCAATATTGGCCAATAGAGCGACAAGTGTTTACGAACTATTCTTATGTAACGAAAGAAGATCATAATGCTGGCTTAGCAGAACGATATTGGCTTAATTCAGATGGAAAGTTCTTTTATGTTGAGGATGAAACTCCATTGTTTATAGAACAAAATTCGGTTGGATACGAAAACAAGTTATGCTTCACGGCAATTAATTCATTGCCGTATGATGTTCGTTCAACTCCAATTAATTTCATCTATCACATCGGAATTGCAAGTAATGCAAAAATGGCACATATGTACGTGATACAAAAAATCTTAGGTCATCCAACCGGGTACCCAGATGAACGTATGGTCCAATATCCTATTTGGTCAACATGGGCTCTTTATAAAACTCAAATCGATGAAACAATTGTAAGAGAATTTACTGATAAAATAAAATCACTTGGCTTTGAAAACAGCCAACTTGAAATCGACGATGACTGGGAGGATTGTTATGGTGCATTGACTTTTAGAAAAAGTAAATTTCCGGATATTAAAAAATTAACTGATGATTTAAAGGCAAATGGTTTTCGTGTTACTTTATGGATACATCCATTCATCAACAATAATTGTCAGCCAATATATTCAGAGGCACTCTCCAGAGGGTATGTTATTATATTGCCTGCCATTCCAATTTTGATTATATTAAAAAAATTCTTCCAGTTATTTGGTTTTAGATAACAACAGAAATCCTGAAACCCAATGGTGGAATAGTAACAGAAGAGAAGCAGCCTATATAGATTTCACAAAAAGTCAAGTACAAGACTGGTTTAAGCAACGTCTACGACGATTACAAGTTGAGGATGGCATTGATAGCTTTAAATTCGATGCCGGAGAGTCAAGTTGGGTCCCTGACGATCCAGTTTTGAATGTTACAAGCAACTTTTCTCCTAGTCAAATTACTCGTGACTATGTGCGTACAGTAGGGTCGTTTGGTCCAATGGTAGAAGTGCGTTCTGGACAAGGAACACAAGATCTGCCTATATTCGTGCGTATGATAGATAAAGATTCAGAGTGGAAGTGGGAAAATGGCCTTGTAACTTTAATAACCACATTGTTGCAAATGAATTTAAATGGGTATCCATTTGTTTTACCAGATATGATTGGTGGTAATGGCTACAATAACAAACCTCCCACCAAAGAACTATTTTTAAGATGGTTACAAGCCAATGTATTTATGCCCAGTTTACAATTTTCTTACGTGCCTTGGAATTTCGATGATGAGACAATTGAAATAAGTAAAAAGTTTACCA
Organism: Metopia argyrocephala; assembly: GCA_963576795.1. NCBI lineage: Eukaryota > Metazoa > Arthropoda > Insecta > Diptera > Sarcophagidae > Metopia > Metopia argyrocephala. The sequence continues at coordinate 147,638,913 of OY756209.1, forward strand.
AATTACACAGCGATTTTACACCGAAAATAATGGAACGCTTCAGACTTGCTGCTACTACAGGCGAACCGGTTAATACACCATTATGGTGGGCAGACCCTGAAGATACAATTGCCCAAGGAATTTTTGATGGTACGCGAAATATAATTTTTTTTAGTATTAGTATTAAAGACTTACATAGGTATAATGCTTTATAACTTTCGTTCAATTCATTTTAGAATTTATGCTTGGTGATGATATAATAGCTGCTCCTGTTGTAGAAGAATCAGCTACGAAACGTGACATTTATCTTCCAAAAGGAAATTGGCAAGATGGAAATACCAAGGCCATTCATATCGGACCAAAATGGATAATGGATTATTCTGCACCTTTAGATGTGTTACCTTATTTTATTAAACAGAATTAATGTACACATATTATTGAATTACACAATTTCCCATAAAAATATATGAATATGTATGTAAGTAGATGTGTAAATATACAACAAACATTAGTTATACTTTGTTTTGTTAATTACAAATAATAAAAACTAAAGCATTATATATCATCATTTGAAGACGCATCGAGTGCTTTTTCAATTAAAATTTCTTCAAAATCTAGTCTGTAAGAAAAAACAATACACTCATATTGAGACATATACATACATACACATATTTGGGACACTTACTCAACTTTGCTGTCTATTAATTTCCTAGATTCGTCTTTTGTTAGTTTTAATTTCAATTCATTAGTTTTGATTTCAATGTTGGCCCATTTCTCTTTATAAATATTTTCTATGTCTGCAAAGCGTGCGGTTTGTAATCGCTAATAAAAGGAATGTACATATGTATGTATATATAATATTTCCTTATGTATTTAGATAAAATAAAAATTATTAAATAGATATAAACAACTCATGGGATTACCATGTCATTTAAAATATCTTTTAATTGATCCATTGGCAAGAAATTCTGTTTAAATAATGCCAGTTGTTTCTCTAAATAATTTACACGTTTTTGCAATGCATTAATTTCCTTTCCTAAATTTGTTTTAAATATTTATAAGCTTGATTAAAATATCATATACATATATACATACATGCGTGAATACATACCATTTTCTTCAGCTTTAAACGATAATTCTGTAATTTTCATTTCAAACGCTGTTAGCATATTTATAGACTTTGATTCAATTTCCTTCAAGGCATTATCAGCAATTTGCATGTTTTTTCGATTTATCTCGAAAAAAGATTTTTGTTTGGTCTGGACTTCTTCCAATTGAGCGTTTAATTTTTCACATTTAAGTATTTTTGTTTCAACTTGTGATATTTGAGCTTCCCATCTGGACAGAAATTCTTGGAAACACAATTGCTTTGCATTTGCCAGCTCGCTCAGAAAACTTTTCATTACCTGCTGTTTCCAATTATCTAAATCTTGTTCTGATTGTAGTAACAATTTATCGTTTTCTGATATATTAAAATGCTCAGTATTGACTCCAACGGTACGTGTATTACGCAAGAAAACATTTGAGCTATCACTTTCACAAATATCCGTTTGTCTTGTTATAGATGATCTCCAAAGAACACAATTTATTTTAGCTTTGTGAGAAAAAGATTTTTCTGTTTGTAGGTATTGTGTAACAGCCTGAGCATAATCAATATTATCTTTATCAAATTCTGTTATATCACGAGGTGTGTCAGCAGAATGTGGTAAGAAATGGTTATTTTGATCACGAACGGAAGTAAAACCAGACTGAGTTTTTTTCAAATTTTTTGTTACCAATTCCAAGGTAATCATAAATTCTATTGAGGACTTTAAGGCTTTAATATTTGATGCGTTATTTAGGTTATTTAAGAAGAATGAGCCATTTTTCGTCCAAGCTTCACTCGTTTCGTCATCAAAGTAACAGTCATTTGGCAATAATTGAGAGATTTCAAATCGGTAACTCGCGACATTTTGATTCGAATAATATAAATATACAGGGATGTAAAATATCTTTTGAAAATACAATCGAAGGCTTTTTAATGAAGATCGGAAATTAAGGGATATTTTTTGATTTATAGTATAATAATCACTATTGTTAATTACGATTTCTACATTTGAAATGCTTCCAAGAAAATCGTATTGAAATATAAATGAATTATTTTGAACATTACTAAATTTCGAAGTAATATCGAAAAGAGTTGCAACATTTTTAATACTTTTAAATGTAATTGTAACGGCAAAAATATCACAATCAACATAGGAATCGCTACCGACTTGTATTTGACCAAATTCTTCAAGAAGTTGGACATATATATTATTTTGGGATTGTAACATATTCAGTGTTTGCGAAACAGTTGAAGATAAATAACTTTTACTACTCAAATCTTTCAAAGGTGAATTTTTATGCTGAAAATAAAACCTTTACAAAATAAATATATTAAAACAAATCGATTAAATATCATACCTTATCCGGATTCCTTGTCGTTGGCAACTTGTTAATTAAAGTTTTCTTAACAATTAATAATATCAAATAAATTTGCGGTCTATTGTTACGCCATTTAAAATTTAAATTATGTAACGCATGCCAAGTTGGTTTAATCTAAAAGATTACAATTGTGTTTTAAAAATATTCATGAAAAATATTTATACATATCGTCATATTTAATGCAAACGGACGTAACTACAGGAGAAGCAAAAACCTTAAACTCAAACATTTCGTAAATCCCGAAAATCATCGAGATATAAGGATTGGTTTCCCTATATACAACAAATGAGTTTGTATGTAAGGTTTTCATATAAATATGTATGTAGTTATATCTTCTGGTATTTAAAAATACGCGCACTTGTAGTTACGTCCGTTTGAATTTCGTTAATAAAATCTCCATTTTTGATTGTAGGAATCTAAAATTTTGCCCGAACATGTATTTTGATAAAACGAACCATAATCAATAAAAAACTCAATTTCGAAATTTTGTGTAGTTACGTCCGTTTGCATTTAATATGACGTTGTATGTATGTATGTACCTGTAATTTGGGTAGATTGTGAATTATTTTTACACTACGCAAAGGTAGTAATAGCGTACCAATTTGCTCAATTGAGTAACAACTTTTTAAAAAACAATCCATTCTAATGGGGCGATTATCTGATTTAATTCTACATAAATAAGTATGTTGTATATGTATTAGATATATAACTTTATACAATGTTTGATACCTACTTCTTAGCATCATCCAAATCGCACTCCCAAATACAATTGTTATTAAATATTATTGAATTTTGTTGTGTAATACTTCCTGCAACTTCAAATAATACTCCATTTAAAGAAACTTTTACTAGTACAACTTTCTCAGTTCCTATTTCGGGGTCATTATCATTTAGGAGGAAGCCAAGACCTTAATAAATAATACAAAATAATAATGGGCCACACATAAAAAGTTATGTATTTACCTTCCATGATATTCAAATATATACAATAAGTGTCTTCTGCTATGCATGGAGAAGCATCAGGTTCTAATATATTGTAATCGTTATCGCTCATAAGTATGTATTAATATTAAAATATTTTGCTTGAGTATATTTACATATATAATTATTTCATTTAGTCATTTTAACTGACGTATGGTATATACATATGTACATACATAATTTTACAAGGCTGTCTTTTCCTTTACAATTTATTTTTTCTTTTATACTTAAAATAAAAATGAAATGTACATATACTCGTATGTACATATGTATGTATTTAAAAGTCCTGCGAAAATAAATGCCTGTTTTGCATTCATTCTAACTGAACATACATATAGTATGTAAATTCGTAATCTTGGATTTCGTATGAAAAGTTTTTACTTTATTTAATAGTGAATATTTTTACATACTAAATAAAAATATGCTCCAAATTAAAATTATCGATATATTAATATTTGTAAAATGGCTTTTATTATAAGACAAATAAAATTGTATTTTCTATTTTATTGTTTTTAAATCGATTAAATAGCTTATTTTTTTCTCAATAATTATTACAGAAAATGTTAATATGTTTACATTTATTAAAAAAATATATTATAATTAAATTAAGACACGAATTAAACAATAAAATTATACATAATATAAGTATATGTATAAAATTAAACCATTGATGGCAGAATACAAATATGTATCTAAATCTAAGAAATATAGTTCAATTAGTATAACTCAATATTAAAAAAAGCAGCAATTGAAAAAACACATTAAATTCTCTATATATATATGTATATATATGGCAAAGAAAAAAAATTTTGCGTTGTTTGTATAAAAAAAATTATGAACAATATATGTATATAAATCTTTTTTTTTAATATTTAGCACCAAACTAAATTAAAAAAGTAAACTTTTAATAATTTTATGTATTTTATGAAAACATTACTTTTGTGCGTAAACGAGAAATTAAATACATTTAAGTGTTTTTTTTTTAATCTACGATCTTTCCTCTTCTGTTATTAAATTTTAAATTCAGTTTCATGAAAATTGTGCAGTAAAGTAGGCATTTTCTTTTGTCTTATTCAAATTACTAAAACAATAAAAAAATATTAATAATAATAATAATAATAAAATAATTGAAATCATTACTAGCACTGACAACGGATGTTAACGAATACACTGAAGCGTTTGTATAGCTAAAGTGTATTTATTTGCGCGATTCTTACTTATATTTGAGTCTCTCATTCAGTTTATGAAAAAGTGCTACCTCCTTTTTGTAAAAGGAATAAAATTTAAAGAAGCTCACATTTAAACTTCCGATTAGTATGTTTATTCGTTTTGCGTCCTTTCTTCCCCCTGTGCTCTTTATCCTTGCGAATTTCACGAACCAAAGTGTAAAAGGCGTCATCTACACCCATACGTGTTTTTGCTGATGTTTCTACAAATGGTATACCATATTGTTTGGCTATCTGTGTTAATAAAAAAGTAAATAGCAATTAAATTTTTAGTTCTTAAACATCGTGTTGCATTTTTTTACTTCTCTAGCCTGATTCATGTTTACAGCCCACGCTTGTAAATCACATTTGTTGCCTACTAAAACCATTGGGACCTCTTCAGCATCTTTGACCCGCTTTATTTGTTCACGATATGTGCCAATATCTTCAAAAGATTTTGCACTATTTACTGCAAAAACTAACAAAAAACCTTCCCCAGTACGCATATACTGATCACGCATAGCAGAATATTCTTCTTGACCGGCTGTGTCCAATATATCCAACAGACAAGTTTCGCCATCTAATAATCCAAATTAATATTTTAATTTTTTAAAATTTCCACATTGAAGCATATCTAGTGAAAAGCAATTAACATTCAAAGTATCTTCGAAATTCTAACCAGTAATTGATGTTTTTTTTTGTCTTTTTAAAAGAAAATTTAAAAATATATTGCGTTTATAATTAACACAAATGGCAATATTGATAGAATCAGAAATTTTGTCCTTTACTATTTTTTTCTTTATGTATAATTCGAACTATTGAAAATTATAACTCTTCTGTTCCGTTTTGTTGGAAGATAAATTCAATAAAACTTGACTTTTGACTTGAATTGTTTTTCTAATAAGTATTTTTATCAAAATCCATCACTTATGGATTTTTTTACTCTGTAAAATCCTTTGTAATTTCCAAACTTCTGTCGCAGTTCCACACGACTATTCTGTCTATTCTGCTCCTAAATTTCTAACCGTAGTTCTTCTTTTCAAAATCTTTTGAGGTCCATAAAAAAAATTGGTAGTCAATCTGACCAAACTAAGTACAGGTTGTTACTAGCCTTTGGTAGTACAATAAAACCTATACTATTGATTCCGTGCATTTTTTTCGCTGTTGCACTGTGTTATCAGTCGATATCTTCAAAATTATGCTACTGTAAAACTTATTTATATCGTTTGATTTATAATATCTGTATTAGTAATGAATATTTTATATACATATGTATATACATATGTACATAAATACATGCATACATATTTTTTTAATTTTCTTACCTATTACAACTTGTTTACGATAAGAATCCTCAATTGTTGGATCATATTCATCGACAAAGTGATTTTGTATTAATTGAATTGTAAGTGCAGATTTTCCAACACCACCAGCTCCGACAACAACAAGTTTATATTCCGTCATATTCCTAAAACACTAAGGATGTCTGCCGTTTACCCACTATATTTCACCTTAGATTTCGTTGTTTTGTTTCTGTTTCTTCTTTTAATCGCCGTAGCGTTTACCGCCTGTTGGTCTGTTTTACGTTTCAAGCGTTAATGCGTTCGCAGTTTGTTGAATAAGTTTTTTTTTAATATATTTCCATGTATGTAGGAATAAAGTGAGTGTGTTGTGTTCGCGTATCAAGCTCTAGTTTTATGTCCATTTTTTACGATTCAAAATATGAAAAACAAAGAGTCATAAATAAGTTAAAGGAAATTTTTAACATCATGTTTAATGCATTATAGCATTGAACACTGATTCTTCAATATGGAAAGTTATAAGATACATATTTGTTTTTCTGTAAATCTCGAAAATTACTACAGAAATATTCATATGTATATTCCACTTTAAAATTTATTTTTCACAAATGAAATTATAAGAAGTTTTCTTGTTGACTAGGATGTTGTGAAAACAAAAATAAAAAATAAAGATTTATAATGACCGGGTGTTAAATTCACTTATATTTTTATTCTTTTTGTGTCTGTTGTTCTTTGCGCCTACCTTTCCAATTGCTATGTACCCCAAATGTTGAAGTCGTAAACCAATATTATTTACGAATTTGTAATATTCTAAAATAAATATTTTTTATATGATACACTTCTAAAGTCTTTTAATATCAGAAAATTAATTTATTTTTTAATTAAACAATACAATGAACAGATTTGTCAGCAAAACTTTAAGTCAATAGTCTCTCTTCGTTTCTTTCTTTATTTCGGTATGTAATAAAACCGAACACTTCCCCATAGTAGTATTAATGGGTGTTGCTATTACACACTTAAAGAAATTTAAGTAGTTTTATAAAAATGATTCTCGTTACCACAGCGCAAGCAATATCACCCATACGTGGTGAAATTTAAAAACACAAACAGCTGTATATATTTTCCATAAAAAAATAGAAAAGTTAGATGGTATATTCGTAAACGCATCAGCAGCATCAGTGCACTCCGTCACGATGACACTTTTACAAAGTAATACATAATTTCCGCACACACCTAAAACAATTTTAGATAAGCTTGGTTTCTATTAATGTCGTAATTTATTTACGAACAGGCTCATTCTTTTCCTAAACCGTTTTTACATTATAGACATTAAAAGGCAGTCAGACGAAGTTTCTTTTAAGTATACAGTGTCTCAATGTAATAATGGGACACACGCTTACGTCGACAGTTCTTGTAATAATTTAGTCAATATAACAACTCCAGGAAAAAATTGTATATGGAATTGAAAAGCATATATGGTACTTTATTTAAAACGGAAACTTTGAATTTAATTAATGCTGGCAAAACAAAATAATGCAAAATAGACTTCATAATACGTTAATTAGACCTCAAAGTAATAATGGGACAAATTAAAAGAACAATTCATAAGGTATTAAATCTAATATTACGGATAAAGATTAATATTTTGTTGGCAGCCCTTTTTGTCGTATTACTGACATCAATTGATTTGGCATCGATCCAACAAGTTTACGGCAGAATTTAGGTGATATCCTTTCCCATTCCTCCTTTAGAGCAATTATTAAGTCGTTTTTGGAATTTATATGACGAACTTTTAATTTTTCCTCCAAATGGCTCCACACGTGCTCTATTGGATTAATATCCGGCGATTGTGGTGGTTTTTCAAGCACATGCGGGCAGTTATAGAGCAGCCAGCTTCTGACATTGTATGCCTTGTGCTTTGGGTCATTGTCTTGGTAAAAGTAATAATCATTTGTAAGAAACAATTTCTCCGCTGATTCTGCAAGATTTGCACGTAAAATATCTAAATAGTATTTGTGGTCCATAATTCCTTCAACAATGTGGAGATTACCCGGTCCAGCTGCTGATATTGCGCTCCATACCATGACAGATCCCATACCGTGTTTTACCGATGGTCTTAAATTTTCTTTGGCGAGCTCTGTATTCGGTTTTCTCCACACGTAAGAACGTCCATCCGACCGGAAAACATTAAATTTACTTTCGTCGGTAAAGATCACTTTATTCCAGAATGAGGAGTCCTTATTTTTATGTTCTTCAGCAAAGCTAACACGTTTACGTCTGTTTACATCATTTATATACGGCTTTTTTCTAGCTACCCGGGCATTATAACCATGCTTTCTCAAAATATTTCTTACAGTTTCAGGGTTAGCTTTCTTTTTTAGATATTTTTCTGCTTCAGCAGTTAATTTAGGGGCGCTTTATGAGGTTTTTTTTAACTTCTCTTAATAACCACCGTTCATCTGCATCGGAAAATATATTTCTTTTGCTTGGCTTTGAAGCATTTTCGAAACTTTTTGCATCCGAATAACGTTTCATAATATTAAACACTGTAGATTTCGGTTTATTGACTATTTCTGCAATATTTCGAACAGATTTTCCGGATTTTGAGTGTTCAATTATTAATTTTCTAATTTCAGGCGTTGTTTGTAAACCCCGATTCGCCATAATGAATAATATATTTAAAATGGTTAAAAAACACTTGTAAAAGAACTCTTAGACCATGTAAATAAAAAATATTTACAAATTGTTCCGTTATAAAGCGCATTCAAAACGAAGTTGCCAGCTGTCCCAGTATTACTTTGTGATCTAAAAATGTGTTATTGTGAATTATCGCTTGTAACTTTTTTTGTTCAAAACAAAAAGCGATAAAAATATGTCATAGCAAAATCAAGAACAAAAGTAACATAAAAACATAAAAAACATAAACATTAACGTAACTGTGAGAAAAAAATATGTTAAATAAAAAGTACTTTGGTTGTGTCCCATTATTACTTTGAGCCACTGTATATTTGTTGACTAAAGATGTAGTTTCACACGAATTTTGAATTTGGCCTTAGCGAGAAAGACTGCGAAATGTGGCAGAGACAAATTTTGTTTAAAATTCAAACCCAAATTATTGAAAAAACAATCAATGATTTTAAAGCGATTGGATTTTTTCTGGTTAGATTTACATTACAAGCCATAAACAAAAAGAAAAAAACATCCCATGGCCACAGTCCTAATACTTTTATTTTGAATAAAAATTAAACGTAAACGTTACATAAAATTTTTTTAATTATCTCTATTGGTCTGATGGTAACCTGAAGAATTTAAAGTACATTTGCGGGTCATTTTTGCAAACGTCTTGTTGCTCGACGAATTGGACGGTCTCCTGTACCTGTTGTTGTTATATTTGGAGATGGTAAAGCAAATATGTTATTGGTTGGTTGACCAGTTTGTTGTAAATTTGTAGAACTTTCGGAATTAAAACTAAATCCTGGTGATGACATAGTTTTTGATGCTCCCGATTGTTGTAAATTTGTAGAACTTTCGGAATTAAAACTAAAGCCTGGTGATGGCGTAGTTTTTGATGCTCCCGATGAGCCAAATATGTTTGAAGAGGCTGCGTTTGTTAGCGGAATTGATGACTGCTGAGCTTGCGGTTGTGTTCCAAATGAAAATGGCTTAATTGATGTTTCTGCCGGCAAAGGGGAGAATGCTCCACTAAATGAAAAACCCGCTGTAGATTTTCCAGGCGTACCGAAGGTAACTGTTGGTTTCTGAGCTGCTGCAGTACTGAAGGAAAATCCGCCTGGTGATGTCGTGGTATTCTCAGTTTTATTTGAATTTAAATTTGAACCAAAAGTAAAGGTTTTATTTTCTAGAGCGGCCGAAGACACTGTTCCAAAGACATTTGTTGAGCTATTAGTCGTTGTTGGTTTTACTGTGTTACCCAAACCAAGTACTCCACCTTCAGAATTTGAAATGCTCGATCCGAATAAGAATCCCCCCGGTGTATTAGTTTGGCTACATGACGGTTTAGTACCGAAGCTAAAGGGTGCTGGAGAGCTATTTTTATTGCTACTCCCGTCAAATGGCGATGATTTATTTTCGGCACTGGATCCAAATATTTTTGAATCAGCCTTAATAGAATTTGTGCCAAATACTGATGTCGATTCTACATTTGATGTGCTAAAAACATTTTTTTCAGTGTTATTAGTAGAGTTCTCAAATAAGGGTGTGCTAATTGGCGTCTTAAGATTAGATGCACTAAAAAAGGCAGATGGGTTTGTATTGAAAATATTATTGCCTTTATTAGTAGGGTGAGAATTATTTTTGTCATCTGAAGCTGAGTTCTGAGTTTTTTGCAGTGAGCCGAATGACGGAATTGTTATTCCCGCATTGTTATTTGCGCTAAATGTGGAAACATTTGTTGTTGGCGCTTTTGAACTAAAACTAAAAGTGCTCATTAAAGAACTGTCTGTAGAAGTTTTCGTAACTGTAACGGGCAAAGGGGTTTTGCTTTGATTTAAGGAGAAGGTAGTTATGGCAGGCGTTATGCTTGTTATAGCTGAAGTTGTGGGGGTGATTCCAAATGCTATACCACTAGTAGTCACTTGCGATGAAACAGTGTTGAGTGAATGTGTGCTTGTTGTCAAAGATGATGCTGGATTAAGAGATGCTGCCGAAGTTTGTAAAGGGGTTGTAAAACTAAATGAAGCATTTGGTTTTGCAGCATTTTCTGAGATATTAGTTTTAACAGTTTTTGAGATATCGGTTGTTGTTGTTGAAAGCGGTGTAACATTTGCTCCGAAAACAAATGAATTTGCTGATTTTGGAGTATTTGTAGATATATTTGATGATGTAGTTGTATTTGTGTTGGAGGTTATTATATGTGGGATAGAATTTGTCGTATTTGTGGAAACAAGAGGAAATGATAATGCATTATTTTTTGTCGTAGGTAAATTAAGACCAATAGAGGAGTTTGATGCTGTGGGTTGACCGAAGGTTACTAAATTACTAGCTTTAGATACAGTTAATGTAGGAATAATAGGGGCGATAGAGGTAACTGTTGTAAATGCACTCGCTGAATTACTAGTATTAGTGGCACTTAACGAAAAACCACCTAATGCCGGTGCATTGGTGTTTTGTATTGCATCAGTGATTTTGGTAACATTTACACTAGAAGCAACTTCATTTGTAGACGATTTTACTTGATTTAATTTAAGCCCAACTAAAGGAGAAGTTGTCTTATTGGACATTGTATTTGTTTGATTTACAGGCGCTATCTTGTTGGTAGTTAAATCTGTTGTAATTTTTGTATCTGAAACTCCACCTGAATTTGAATTATTGGATGATGTTACGCTGGTTAAGGTGGTTGTAGCAGTGCTCACTGATTTTGACTCTGATATAATTGTATCTTTCATAACATTCAATTTATTGTCATTAACTTTTACTTGCTTTTCTTCTGAAGAATCGATATCATCTGTACCAGAATTTTGATACAGTTCTCCTCTTAATCCACTTAACATTAGAGCCAATTTAGATTTTTGTGTCCTTTCTATTAAAGGATTTTTTAAAGCGCTAATCGAAATCTTTTTTGGCTTTACAAAAGATATATTGGCGTATTCATCAAAATTATTCAAATCATCTCCTTTATCAATAGACTCCTTTAAATCCGATTCCACGTCAACTTCATATTTTTTGTTAAACAAGGTCAATCGCGGTTTATTAACGGGCTGTACTTCATTTGTTAAAGTCTTTCCATTTGAGCCTACAAATTTGGTTTTACCTTCATTTAGAACACAAGGTGTTGCCGGTATAGGGGTTATTGGTTTGACCGGTTCCACTTTGAAGGAATTATTTACAAGATTTCCTAATCTTACGTCAGTTTGATCAATACTATTTTGATGATCGTGAAAACATTGTTTCTTCGTGGTTTGGGTCTTATGCGCTTCTAAGTTTGAAGACATTGTGTGATCAAGATTATATGAAGCTCTTTTGTTTCCATAGCATCTACTTTTTACGCTAGAACTCAGAGAACTTGTTATGTCATTATTGTAATTGCAAACACGTTTTTTTGCCTGTTCAGGAGAAGTTCTTGCTTCAGGTAATAGAATACTTTGATTTGGAGTTATACCATCTCTTTGTCTTTTATAACGTTGGCTTGCTATATTAGTCACTGTGGTGGCAGATGCAGTACATGGTCCAGCATCAACTAAATCACTGACTCCACGATTACAATACTTTTTTGAAGTTTCGTCCGTCTCTAAATCCTGTAACATTTAAAATAGTTATGCGAGAAAATTAACACACATTTTTTAACTTACATCACTATTAATACGTTTACGTGAAATTTCTTTTAGTACGTCTAAGACACTACGAGTTGGTGCCATATCATTCTCTGTCGGAGGAGGGTGTATTATTGGCCTATTTTCTTCAGTTCGTTTAGATTTTAAGCCTACCACAGAACTTGACTTCAAAAGACTCGAAATTGTGTTGCCATAAAATGTTGACTTTTCTAATATTATTATAAAAAAAAAGAGTTCAAAACTTGTTATATTTTAATAGAATTATTAAATACCTGGCGGTGGTATACGTATCATGGAGAGCTCTTGTTTTGTTGCTCTGTAAGGCAGTTCTGTTTTTTTAAGTTTAACGACCGGAAATTGACCGGGTCTGCTATAAAGATTGTGTGCAGACATGCTACGACTTAAACGTCCACCGTTTTCGTGATATTTCACAATTCGAGAGGCTAATCCTTTACTTTGCACATCAGCAGCTATTCTTGCATCAATTTTTGTGACATTTCTAGATTTTGCCAACGAGTGTGAATGATTTAAACAAAGGCTTGAATTACTCCGTGGTCTCATACTTATAGAACTACCCCAAGAAAAACTAAAATAAAAAGAATATAGTATTCTCTCCAACAAAGCATAATTTTAAAGTCGTACCTGTTTCCAATATGTGTGGATTCAGCAACAGGAGTTGTTAGAGCTATATTAAAGCTGTATCGTCTCTCTATTGAACTATTTCCATCCATTATGTCCTTATATCTGATTTGCTAAACTTTTATATTTTATTAATTATTGACAGTATAAAAATTGAATGAATTAGGTTTGTTAAACAGCCCACATTTTTGAAACGCTATTTTTTTACGGTCTTCAGTAAAGATTACACTCTCATTTAACAAACTGTAGGTTGGCAACGATAAAAAAGTCAACAATAAACACAAAATTGTGTAATTAATTCATTCCATAAAAAAATTTCAAACTTCATGCCATCAAAAAGAACAAAAATGGATAATGCCGTTTTACCGAACTAATAAGAGCTGTTTTGGGAAAAAATGTCCTTATTCTAATCTAAGAATTCGTGGCAGTTTTTATACAATTTTGCCTTTTTTACAGAAGCGTTTTTTGACAAATTAAAAATGCTTTTATACACGTGTTCAATTTGTTTAAAAATTGTTGCGTTGCCATACGTATAATTATGTGAATTTTAAATTACCGGACATTTATTATGTTGCCAGTATTTTAGCAGTATGGTAACACAAACTTTCGTGTATTTACAATATATTTGTAATATAGATTTATAATAAATAAATAAATGCTATCAATATACTGTGTCCTTTCGAGTTGAAATGGAATTATTTAAAACAGCGTGCCGCGTGTGTTTGCAGTACGATTCAGAATCAAATTCATTTCTGGATGAAGTGGAGTATGAGGAAAATATAAAGCTAGCAAGTATATTTCAGAAGGTCACTGATGTTGAGGTAATTGTATTATAAATGGTTGTCGTACTTCATTTTATAAAGAAAGTGATGCTTTGCAAACAGTAATAGGTAATTTTTAACCTTTTGGTTTTAGGTTTCAGATGTAGATGATGTCAAACCCTTCCGATTGTGTCAGGAATGTACTGAAAAGCTTTTAAATGCGTACGAGTTTATTTGCTCCGTGGAAAAGGCAGAACAAAAAATTGAAGATTATTTGAAAGACGATAATCAACATTGTTTAGAGGATGAAATTCAGCAATTGGACGAAGAAGAACCCGAGATCTATGATAGTGATGTAGATATCAAAGACATTGAAGTATTAGATGAAGAGTTTCAAATACACCAAGAGCCTCCCGTTTGTGAAAATAAGGAAGAAAGTAATGGTGATAACACAGTTGACCAAATAAATCGCCATCTTCAGTAAGACTTAATATTTTTTTAAAAAACAAATGTAATTTTGTTATACCTAATTTATATTTTTAGAGAACCTGTTCATAAAAGTGAACCAAAAAATGGTGATGAAACAGTTGGTTCTCGATTGTCTAAACGTTTTTCGTCAAGTCACTATAAATGTAGCATTTGTCAAAGGTCATTTGCAAAATTAGAGACATTGGAACGGCACAAAAAGGCGGCGCATACTGTTATACCACCGGAGGAATTGGCAATTATTTCTCAAAAAACAACAATTTCAGAAATTGAAGACGATAAGAAGATACCGTGCTCATACTGTCCACAGGTCTTTAAACGTCGTAACAACTATATACGTCATATGACAGCAAATCACCTAAAAGAGGTGGAACAACTGGCAGACGAAGATAAAGAATTTTTCAAAAGCAAGCACAAGTATAAAAGGGGAAACTGTCCATATTGTGGTAAAAATTTTACACAAGCCAGTCTTATTGTTCACATAAGAAGGCACACTGGAGAAAATCCTTACCAATGCAATCAGTGTGTAAAAGCATTTCCTCGACGTCAAGACCTTGTGCTACATCAGCGAAATCATACAGGTGAGAGGCCACATATCTGTACCACCTGTGGTAAATCATTTTCCCGACCAAATAAACTAGCTCGTCATATGCGTGTTCACACTGGTGAACGTCCATATAAATGTACTCTATGTCAGCGCAGTTTTGCTCAATCAAATGATCTTAAAATACATATGCGTCGTCATACTGGCGAAAAGCCGTACAAGTGTAGTGTTTGCCTCGAAGCATTCATTTGTGGTGCCGCATTAAGTACGCATAGACGACAAAAAAATCATCACTCTGATAAAGACGAGTACGAGGATCCTTTCGCCAATTGGAGAGTCAGCAATCGAGGTCTAAAACCGGACATTGAACGCAACTGTTTAGATGGAAAACTAATGAAATCTGAAGAAGAAATCGAAAATCTTGAATTTATAGAAATAATTCAAGAATAGTTTTTTTCATAGAAGTAAAATAAATAAAAAGGATATATTTATCACACATATTCTCTAAAATTACTTTTTGTGAATGTAACTTCAAATTACAAAGAGATTTTTCAAATGAAAATGTTTAATTTTTTGGGATTTAGTAATAAATTGCATAAATAAATAGCCTAATGTGTTTTTGATTGATTTTAATTGCAAAGCTAGAAGTTAAAAAAAAAAAAACAAAAACGTTATTGGCTTTGGTAATTTGAATTTTCTTTCCACTCCTTTCAATTTTTCTTAATTTTTCAGCAAAAAAGTTTATTTTATTTTCACTGCCTACTTATTTGAAACAAATTCCTAATTAATGTACAAATAAATGTAAAATACTAGAAATTTTTTATATATTTTGCAGACTTAATATCACATAAGTCTACTACTGGAGTCAAGGCGAGTCAAATTTATTTTAAATACAACTTCCCTGAACTTCAAAAACAATAAATTTAATTCATAATTTGAAAGGTTTTCTTTTTATTTAAACAACTCTCTAACTTGTTGTTATCGATTTTAATCCCGATTCTGACGACTATCAGTCTTTTTAAAACATTCCTGATTATATATGTACGCTCATATTCATAAAAAAATTTTAATGTATAGCAAGTTAAGTAATTATTTGAAACATATTTCATATAATTGTCTACTAAGTAAAGGCGATATATAAATAGTTTAATGCTTTATATTTACACATAAAGCGCCTTTAATTAAATCTAAATTTAATGTAAGGAAAACATTTTATTTATATGTACGTTGATTGCTTTATAATTTATTTAACGCAAGTTGCATTATGTATTTGTAATAATTTGCAGTGATAATGTTTGTTGTATGAATGAATGAAACATACCCTCTTTTAAATACTTAATCCTTAATTTAAAATAAGAAAATAAAAAAATGTAACTTTTCATGAACAATAGAGAGAATATAGCAAATTTCAAAAAGTTATCGAAAACAAACATAAGTCCAAACTGAAATACACGTTTATATAGGTTGTTATTTTTTTACATTTCACCTAAGAAAAGGAAAAGAAATTTATTGCCTACGATTACTGGAAGAAGAATATGAAGATCTAGATAAAGAACGAGAATGTTCACGATCATGTCTAGATGAGGTATAACTGCGGGAGTGGGAAGATACATGGGAGTAATGAGAGTTATGTCTTCGTCGTCGACTATATTCCTCATCTGAATCACTAGATGCTTTACGAGAATAGTGACTACTACTCGCTGAACCTCGATCTTTTTTTGTATGTGAAGAAGATGAGTAATTACGCTGATCTTTATGGTCCTTCTTGTGCGATTTATTATAGTTTTTACGGGACGATGAATGAGATTTATGTTTAATCGATGACCGATGATTGTATTTTGAATGATTAGATGATCGTGAAGAAGACGAAGAATCTGAATCCGATGATGACGTTGATGTTGATGAGGAAGAAGCTGAAGTCGAAGAATTTGATTTTGAATGTGATCGTGAATGTTTACTACTACTACTGTGCCGTTGTCTTTTCTTGGTCGGCGTGTAATCATGACTCCGGTCACGGCGTTTACTTTGTTTCTTCGGACTTTCCGAAGTTTTTCTCTTTAGCACCTTTTCCAAAGCTGCATCAGCTGCATTTAAAACATTTTTCATACCAGTGCTGGTATAGCTTGGTAGTAATCCATTAATATCTGGAATAGTTTGCCTCTGATTCGTGCTTGGTACTGCTGTTGTAGCACTACCACCTCCACTCCCTGTTGCTGCTGTAACATTTATATTTGTGATAAAAGATGCTGTAGCTGGCAGTGCTACATATTTATCTTTGTTGTCACTAAATCGAGTTGTACGTTCTTTGCGACTATTACGATCCCTCTGTCGTTTGCCTAGGAAGAAAAATAATTAAAAGTACTTATATTCTTTTCCTACAATTAAATTATATTTTATATTTCAAATTCACTTTGAAGAGATAAATGTTTTAAAATTATTTTTATGAGTATGTATTTAAGATCCTTAACTAACTTTATTCACTTAGAAAGCTAATAGATTATGTATATGTATGTATAAGTACATTGAAAAGCCCTTAAATTTATAGAATTTTATATACTTGTACTAGATAATCTTTATTTATTATTGCCCGTATTCATAAAAACTATTTTAGGTTTATTGAGGGTTTATTTGACAAGTATTGCATAGAAATTTGTCAAATAAGTCCTCAATAAACCTAAAATAGTTTTTATGAATACAGGCAATATGCCTGTATATTCAGTTTTGGGAAATTTATTTAATATTTTTAATTAATATTATTGCCCCTATTTGAATAAATACCTATATCTATATTCCACTTCAAGCATGTTACCGCCAACTCTTTTTTATTTTTCTTACTAATATAACTAAGGGCTTATCAATTTGAAGGCTATGACTAACTACTGGATAAATGGAATTCTAATTTTAAAGTAGTAAGTTGACGACTAAAAAAGTTTTTAACTGGGTAAAATATTTTTCTTGGACCGGAAAGAATTGTAGGAATATTTAGTACATACATACATATATAAATCTGTTAAAGTTGTCTCTTTACTTGAAGTTAACGAACTTTGAAATCGTTTAATCGTTCTCTATTTTTAGCAGGATTACATTGGCATTTTTTATGGGACATACTTAGCAAATTAATAAATTTAAATATAATTTTTAAATTTATATAATTTGATTTGCGTATACTTGGGACGGTTTTCCATGATATTTGAGGAGGGGGGAGTCATGAGAACGAGTTTGGTAAAGAAACATAAAAAAATAGATAATAAGCCATTAAAAATTCATTCTATGAGCTGAAAAAGGTACAATTTTGAATTTTGACTTTCTTTCAATTAACTGTGCTACATACTGAATAGTAGTACAAGAAATTATAAAAAAGAATACTGATAAGGCAACAGCCGCATAAAATAATGTTCTTCAGTAAAATGTGTCGGAATTATCATAAAAAACGTCTTTAAACTTTCAACAAAAAAATGTATTAACATAATAACACTGAATAAAAGTTAACGTACCATTTAAGTTTTGAATCTTTGTTTCAGTAATCTCACCAAAATCTTTTTCATAACCTTTATTATTGTTTCCACTATAACCAGAAGACGTAGGCTCGTTGATTATAAATTGTTCTTGCTTTTTTCGAATATTTTCTCGCTCCTGCTCTTCTTCTTTGCGTGAAAAATATTTCAGCTTTTCTTCTTCCCGTGCGGCAGCCGTAGAAACGCGTTCTTCAATCTCATCAGCAATTTTTATAAACGCTCGCCGTTTTGTACGTATAGTATTCTGCAGTTTGCAAGGAAAATTTCAAATCAATTCTTTTTGTAGTGAATTTTTTTGTGCTCTTTTACCCTTAATTCTTCTTCCGAATCGATGTCACTTTCAGATTGATAAGTTTCCTTTTTGGATGAATCTTGTCCTTCATCGTCACTTGTTTCCTCGCATGAGCTGTCAGCATACGCTGCTAAACCTATAATTTAATTTGTGCTAATCAAATATAATTTACTTAAAAAAAAGAAATGAAGAATTCGATAGCACTCTTCTAATTAGTAATAATTTTTAGATTCAAGAATCAATAAATTTCATTTATTTCTTATAACTGGTATTATTTGTGCCTTTATACGCTTAATGAAAACTTTTTTTAACTATTTTTATAAATTTAAATATGTTATGGCTAATTTATTAATTTCAAAAAAAAAAAAAATGTAAGTTATCAATGCTGGCTAATTTGTACTATACTTCCCAAATTAATTTCTAAACATACTATTTTTCGCTATAAATTGTTTTATGTAATGTAGAAAAAGAAAATCGGAAAAACACTTACCCAATTTGCCGGTTATGGTGGACAAAGCGCTTTTTTGGATCACTTGAGCTGATGACGCTTTTAATTTGTATATGTAAAATGCATATTATATTACATATTATTGAGTTTTTTTAAACAAAACAAAGCTTATTCTTGTATCGATTAATAAATTATTAATATTAAGGACTTACACTTATTTGGAAGCAACTGTTAAAAGAATTCATGTATAAAATTAATCAGAGAAAAAAAATTACCTTTCGATTTAAATAATTTGACTGTATCTTCAGCTACTTTTGATATTTCTTCATTTGTGGCTTCCAGTAAAAGTTCGGTTAAAGTTCGACGTACTACTATCATCTATAATTTTGTTTCGTTTTCACAACTAAATTAAATATTTTTTTTATACATATGTATGTAGAAACGTCTTACCAAATCATCTAACTTTTGTTCATAGGTTTTACCTACAAAT
This sequence comes from Metopia argyrocephala, assembly GCA_963576795.1. Taxonomy (NCBI): domain Eukaryota; kingdom Metazoa; phylum Arthropoda; class Insecta; order Diptera; family Sarcophagidae; genus Metopia; species Metopia argyrocephala. The sequence continues at coordinate 147,658,310 of OY756209.1, forward strand.
ACGCTACAAATATTGTTATCGTCTATGTGTTTTGTATCACTTTTTGAATTTGTTTCAATATTTTGTACGCTGGTTTCATTATCAGAACTCTCTTCGCATAAATTTTCTCCTTCTTCCTATTTTTATTTCATATTCTCTAAGCAAAAAGTAATGAATTTTACATATTTCTTACTTACTTCTTGTACAAAATCATGAGATTTGCCTAAAATATCCTTTGTTTTTTCAGAATCATCATCCGACCATTTGTTTGCGGTCTTATTTTGTTTTTCTTTTTCTTTTTCCAGTTGTCTCTGTTTTTCTCTTTCCATTTTTTCTAATCCTTCCCTATATTAATATGAAAAACAGACGTAAAGAATTCAATATTTTATAGCTTAATTATAAAGATAACTGCATACAAGTATGTATATTTAAAGTATTTTTAAGAAATTGCTTAAATAAAAAAATGATAATTTTTACTAAATATTACCTTATCCAAGCTGGCAAGACTTTTCTTTTTGCTGAATCCATCATATTTGTAGGATCTTCAGGTTGATGGGGTGTATCGTGCATTATTATTTCATTTGGATGTGGTACATTCATCTTCAATAGAGAGGGAATATGTGCTGTTGGATTCATTGACGGATTATTAATATTAGAATTGATTGAAGATTGTTGGTCTAAAATATCTCGGTTATTCCATGTACTCCATTGAGTGCCAGTTGTAGATTGCGAGTCTATAATATTATGATATTTATAAAACCTTTTTTTGGGGCCTTGTAATCCTTACCCAAATGTGATGATGTTCCTTCACCAAAAAACCATGGCTGGTTCATATTGTTCTGGTGTATACCAGAGGCAGAAGAGAAATTATTTTCAGATTTCTGTATTACCTTTTCTTCCGACTGTTGTTCTTCATCATCCATGTCCATGTCAGCTTCTCCTTTTTCCTCAAATTTTAATTCCACACAGGTCTGATCGACAATTTTAGTTTCGTTCATGTCAGAAGTAGTTCTTGTCTCTGACGTAGCGTTATCTCTCATTTGTATCCATTGTTGAGCCAATTGGGCCCAATCAATATTTCTCCCAGCAGCCATTGCATTAGAGACAGCAACTTGATTGACAAAACCATATGCACCCAATTGATTTAAACTTTCACTGGAATCACCACCTGAAAACATTATCTCAGGTTTTTGTTGATTACTTCTAATTTTAGAAAAAAAAAAATAAATTTGTTATAATATTATCAAGACGCGAGACAAATAAACCATTGAAAAGAAAAATTCTACCAGTGTTAAATATTTAACCAGTCAGTGGTGAATTAGAGTTAGATGTCAAATAGAAGCAGATGCCAGATTTGGCGATTTATCGTAATTTTGACGTGTTTGTGCTCAAAAGTAGCAGATTAACGCTTTGACGTTTTTGTCATTATTTTTGACGATTTTTATACATGATAAGTTCAAATTTATTTTTTCATTTTAAACAAAAAATATTAATAAAACTTTTAAAATTTTCGATTTATCTGATTTTTCGACGTTTCTCTTATTAACTTTAAATAATTATATAAGCTCAAGGTAAAAACTTAGACAAACCTACAATAATAATTTTTAATAGACTGTGATTATAGTTCAAAAACAATAGGGAATTTGTTTTTGTTTTTTCAGCTCTAATGTCAAAAGCAGGTATGGTGAATTAAAAAAGCAAATGTCAGAAGCATGGTGGAATTACGTACAAGGTGATGTTGCCAACCCAGCTGGGTTTTTTTTTTGGTCATACCGCTTCTGTCAAAAGTTTTGTTTATATTTATGTTTTGTTTACATTTTGCTTTGTGTGTATTCGTGTTTTTGTTTTGGTGTAGAGAAATATACGTTGTTAAAAATACACACACACACTTCTGACATGGGCTTTTTTAATTCACCATACCTCCTTTTGACATTAAAGAGCTGAAAAAACAAAAACAAATTCTCTGTTGTTTTTGTACTATATTCACCTGCCACCACCTTGTAGGTTATTCCACCATGGTCAGGATGGATGGTATGACCATGGGTTGGTAACACCACCTTGTAAGTAATTCCACCATGAAAAACAGCACAAATAAAAAAACTAATCTCTTTTGTCAGTGTATTTTTGTGTGACTCTCTTTATGAAAACTCTCATATTGAAAAGCATACATGCATACATATATCAAAGAATAAAAAGAAATAAAGAAAAGGAATTTCAATAGTTTTCGAGGTTCCGATCATAACTGCAATTGTTGTTGCACATACTAATACACTTTCTTTTGTACATATTACTATGCAATGTACTCTTGCCATGGTGAAATTACTTACAAGGTGGTGGCAGGTGAATATAGTACAAAAACAACAGGGAATTTGTTTTTATTTTTTCAGCTCTTTAATGTCAAAAGCAGGTATGGTGAGTTAAAAAAGCACATGTCAGAAGTGTGTGTGTGTATTTTTTAACAACATACATGTCTCTACACCAAAACAAAAACACGAATACACACAAAGCAAAATGTAAACAAAACAGATATGTAAACAAAACTTTTGACAGAAGCGGTATGATAAAAAAAAAAATCCAGCTGTGTTGGCAACACCACCTTGTAAGTAATTCCACCATGACTCTTCCTTTTAAAAATAATACAAAAAGAATAAACTGGTGGGAAATGAAACAGTTTCCTATTAATACTCAAACGTAACAGGGTATTTTAAACAAAATGTCAGTATAATAAAATAATAAAAAAAAAAAACAACTTTAAGATTGTGTCCGAGTGTTTTGTTGCAAAAAATTCATACAATTAATGTACTTGCATTTTATCAAAGTAATACAGGAAACAATGCAATGTACAGTAAAATGAAATAGAACAAGTGTACTGATATGTTACTCACATCGATCATTTCAACGCTACAGTAAGTACATTTAATTCTAATTTTAGTTTGCTTTTCAAATTATAGGCACTCAAAATGAGTATTATATGCAATTATGAATCGTTAACGAAATAAGTAATTACATACATATTTCATGAGAGTTTGTCGAATGAGAATATGTACCATTATTTGGAACACTTTAAATAAAATCGAAATATGTAACATATTATTAATGAACTAATGTACGCTGTTCTTAATTTTTATTTAAAAATTACCAACAACAAGCGTACAACTATTGTATTGCCGTACAATCAAACCACGAATACAATGAAATCAAGGGTTTTGTGATTTCGGCAATTGACTTTGATAGAAGTTAAAAATAATCAATTTTTTTTTAATTTAAATTTGGTTGTACTTTGGGTTTATATGGTTTTTTTTTTTGATAAAATAATACCAAAATAATATCCAGATATTTCAGAAAAATGGTATTAATAATATTAATTTTGCAATAATTGCAAAAAATTAAAGGAAAAACAATGTAAATATATTTTCGAATTGAGTTTTCTTGGCTATGATGTTGTCGGATTTTCATATTCTCTTAAAATGAAACCACAAACATTTTTTGACCTCTACTAAAATTTCAAATCTTTTTAATTAATATACTATATACACTTGATGATCAAATGCGATACATATATCTTTTTAACTTGTAAAAAACCGTTTAAAGGCTTTTGTTTTGAAAACCGAAACCAATGTTTTTAAAGAGCAATGATTTCGAATTATTCGAATACTCTAATCCCGATATTCGGGATTTGCGAAATCTCAAAAATCCAATATACTAATGATACAATGTATCATTCACATAAACATACATAATTACATATACATACATACATAACTGGCCTTTACAACCCTGTGTCAGGATTACGGCCTAACTTCTCGCAGCACTCATGTTGTGTGTGTCAATTTTTATCCATGAGTACCGGGACCTACAGTTTAATGTCGACTCCGAACGACAGACTTGAGAAGCTTGTTTATGGCAATTAGTTACTCTCAGAGCTTTTGCCAGGAGACTGCTGAGAGGTAGTCGCCGAAAGAAATATTTTTTTCATATTTCTTTTTTTGAAGATGTCAGAGCCTGAAGTCGAACCCAGGGCCCATGTCTTAGTAAGCCAACACACTAACCACTAGACCACGGCGACTAATTACATACATATGTATGTACAAATGTATTATTTGACATTAAAATATCAATTGTTTCGTAGCTTTTATAGTTGTTGCCGTTGTTGTAGTTCTACTCTAACTTCGTTAAAACAAAATAAACAAGATAATTATTAAAATAAATTTAAAAAGCAAATAAGTTTCGCAAATATGAGTAAAAGAGCTACTGAGCGAGTGAGTGAAACTTTGCCAGCCACGTTTTGTGCTGATATTCATATAAGTATGTATGTATATAAAAGTATGTAAATATGTGTATTTGCTGAATATATGGATTGTTTATAGTATAAAATTTATAAATACAATATATGTATATATGTATGTACATTTATGTATATATATATTTTATAACACAAGATTTCCAAAAACATTTCCAGTAAACCAACTTGCCAGTCAATTGTTTTAGTCGACTTATAAGTGCGTTAGAGTTAAGACGTTTTTGATCGATCGGCTCACTTACTCGTTGACTAATTTTGGTGAGAATCCTAAAGTTGGACAATGAACGTGTTATCTGGGATTTAACGATTAAAAACAATTTTTTTTCTTATTGTATGTGGATGTGTGTCATAATTTTTTTTTTTTTTTTATAACAAAAACAAAATTTATTATAATTTCATTATATTTCGAGAATTTAATATTTTAAAATTTCGCTTTTTGCTTTGTTTTTGCAATTAAAACTGGTTTATTTTGACATAAAAAAATTAATTTTTAATTAATTGATATCCACTGCAAAGAAATTTAACTGAGATTTTTTTAATTCAATAATAAGTAAAATATTTTAAATAAAGTTTAATGACTTATACAATGATATTTTACTTGGTGTTGATGAATTTATAAATTGAATAGTTATAGTATAAAATCATTTTTTTATATTACAAAAACAAAACAAAAGATACGTTACATTTAAATATTTTGAAAATAACACACTTAAACACGCACACAAGGATATCAATTGAAATTAAATAAACCATGGCTGTGGATGTTGTATTAGAGGAATTAATGGGAAAATTGGGTAAGAAATGTTACCACAATGCTTAAGTATGTCTTTAATTAATTTATTTATTATTGGCTTAATTTTTTAATACTTTATTATTTTGTTATGAGAATGAGAAGCAACACCGTGAGATTTTGTTTACACTATACAAAAACAGATAGACTATGTGCTTGCTTGTGTGTTTGTTATCGCCGCAAAAACCGTTACTACCAATTTAATCTTTTGCCGTTATCAGTTTTATTTGACATCATTATTGATTTTGTTACTGTTGTTGTTATATTATTCTATTTGCGCGTATTCCGAGCACATTTTGTTAAATTATCCGTCTCTTTTATTAAATCAATCCCAATTTTTTTTTAATTATGTAGTAGTTCTATTTGAAATATGTTAAAAACTTAATCATTAAGATTTTTTTAGGTGGCTATATAAGTAATCATACATATAGGAATTGAAAGTGTATAAAAATGTGTTTATTGTTATTTTATTAAATCAACCAACAACTCGTGATTAGACAAAGGGAGCATTTTCTCAACTTGTTAATAAATCTTAACTTCAGAGTTACCAATTTAATAACTTTGAAAAAATTCCAACCAATTTCGTCTAAAAATCCAACCAAAATCATTTAAAATCTAGCAATTTTGTTAGAGCTTCTCTTGAACAATAAGTCATATACATACATATATATGTACATAAAGCAGAGTTTAATTTATTGATTGTGTTTGAAAATAATGTGCCTCATTACTTTTTATAAGACATTTAAGTAAACAAAGTACTTCTTTAAAATTCATTAGAAAACATAAAAAACATATCTTTTTAGAAGTAAAATAATTTGGCATAAGTTTAAAAATAAATATATTTAACATTTTCTTTATGTAATTATTCGTAGATATTATGTAAGCCGAAAACGAATGAAATTGAAATCGAATAAAAAATTTAAAATCTTTATAATTTTATAATATGTATGATAAGATATTGATATAAATTTTTATTGCTAATTTCTTTTATAACCATTACCATAACTTATATGATCATCTAAACTTTTAAATAATTGACGCAAATAAGTTTTAATCGCCTTTGAAAAAACATTCCATTTCAATTTTATTCAATTTTCAATTCGTATAAATAATTGTATATGCAAGTGTTATATTCATGTTACATTCATGTACTTGTAAATACTTTTACAAATATGTCACATTCAAAACTTTATTTTAAATGCTTGTTTATTTTCTTTCTACAAAAGGAGAACATCAAACTTAACATTCTTTCAGTTGCCGCATTTGATAACGGTACTGAAAATCAAAACATAAAATTTTTTTCAAAATTTGGAAATGATCCACTACTTAAGAATTCAGTAACTTGTGTAGAATCATGAAATGAAATTTTTGAATTGAGATTAAAAACACAAAGCTTTTCAAAATTACTATTTTTAGTGGGAAATGTTGTTTAATGAATTATTTCTATTGTTCAGAACACAAAAAAGGAGTACAAAAAAGTACATAAGAATAAAAAAGTGCATTAGCGTACTTGTTTAGGTGTTATGCCGAAAGAAGTATACTGAACAGATTTTTTTGCTTTTATTTCAAGTTTTGAAAACTGAGAAATAACAACTCTGACAGCGCACTTAAAAAATACAAATTCAAAGCGTTTACCAAAGATTTTCTTATTGAAAGTTCGTGTTAAAATGGATCAGCATCTAAATGTAGAAATTATTTAAAGACAGAGACGTAACCACAATTTTTAAAATTCAATTTATGCAAATATTTCATTTAATGTAAACAAAAAACTGTTAAAAAATAAACATTTACCCATATACATATTTGCCTATTGTAACGCCGACTTTAATTCTGCTGATGGACTCATTTCAATTAGGGACGATATCAGGTTTGCCAGTTAGTGGATAAAAAAATTAATGAAGAATGTACTTATAACAGTTAACTATTAAATAATTATTAATTATTAAAGTTTGTTTTACTCAATAATTCAAAAAATTTTAATATTTGATTTTGTAGCTTTAAGAATTTCATTTGTATGTATTAAGAAATTTATTAAATTTGCTTTTAGATTTGTGAAAGCAAAAATATTTGAAATATATGTGCTTTTTGTAATCAATTTTGGCTGTGTTTATAATATTTTTCACAAAATTGGATTTAAGGTTAAAATCTAAAACCTAAAACCTAAGAACAACAACTTAATCGTAAAACACTTTCAAATGCATACTGGATTACTTTTTCACAAGAAATTATCAAAAGAAATAAAAAATAACCGTTATTTTCGAAAAAAAAAAAAACAATTTATTTTACAAAAGCAAACAGTTTCTTAGGTTTGGCCAGTGAATTTTTGAGTAAGAACCGTTAAGTGAGAAATAATTACAAATTTGTTGTTTTTTAATTTTGTATGACCCAGTAATTAATAAAACTGCATTAAAACATTGAATTTAAAATCAAGCAATATTTCTTAGGTTTTGCTACCATCAACCATCATTTTTAATATGAGGCCATCTTAATTTCATTCACAAGCGCAGAAATAAAAGAAATGCACTTGATGAAAAATTACAAATTATGATTTGGTAAACCATGCGTATTCATCACATTCACAAATTAGAACAAAATTTTGACATTTGCACTGCCGACGTTTTGCTCAGGATATAGCAAATCGATGGCTCATATAGACCGGGTGTAAAAACTTTTTATGTATTTATATATGAAACTTGTTGTTTTATAACATAAAATGCTACAACATTGGTTGTCAATTAAGCAATTATTTATAAATGCCAAATGACAACAACTATTAATAATTTGTTTCTCTTCATATTATTTAATTTTGCATCTGTATTTTAAAAGGAGTATCTCTAAGTAATACTGGTTAAAAAATATATAGAGTACATATGTACATATGTATGTATATTCTCAAGAATGTTCTATATGCCATGTACTGAATGAGGCCATTATTAATGTTTTAATTGTCAATTAATAAATTTTTTTTTATTAAATTAATTAGACATTCGCGAGGGCATTTAAAAAAAAAAAGATTCAATATTATTTGTTAATAACCATATGGTGACAGGGCATACAGTGGAGCTTTAACAGTATGAGCTGAAAATGAAAAAGAACTTTGACTCGAACAGAAAATATTTCATACTTTTAAAATAATAATAGTAATAAAAATAAAAAATTTTTTTTTTTTAAATCATTAAGTTTTATTATCCAATTGAATGATTCTTCTATGACACTGTGAATTTAATTGTATTTCAAAGCCATCGAATTGAAAACTTCTCTCTTTTTATATTACCATAAGCTATGTTCTATTCGTTGATATGTGAACAAATCATTGGTGATCGGTGTTATTTATTTTCAATTAAATACAAATTGTTGTGGTGATATTTCACTTTACATACATATGTATGTACATATATGAATGTGTATGTAAATAGTATGTAGATCAATTGAATTGATTACAAACCTTTCAATTGAATTTAATTAAAAATACAAAAAATAATTATTCAAATAATAGAAATAAAATCAAAAATTAACGCACATTTAAGCAAATTTGTATATGTATGTATGTACATACATACATGTAGTATATGCATACATATGCATGTAGTGAATAATGCATTAGTTTTAATATAAAGTACGCTATTTAAAAAATGAACGAATTGGAAAAAAATGATTTACGAAAAAAAAAAAAAACAAAACTAACCCTTAAATACTTAAGACCGTCTAGAGAAAGTAGTTGTAAACTTAAGCGGTACATTTAATTTTCAATCGTTAACAAAATCCGTTCTATCATCCGACTAATTTCAAATAAATTCTGTTGCACTTGTAGTGGCTTTTTAAATATTAACCCTTTAATTACGATATAATAACCCATTACAAAAATATGTAAAAATGCCTAAAAATATGCTAATTTTATAGCAAAGTTTTCTTTTACAAACAATAGGACACCTAATCCTGTTTTTACACACTCAAACAACTAAATTAAAGTTCGGTAAAAAAAGATATTTAATACACATAACGAGTTTTCAAAAGTTTAGACAATTTGTGGAAACTGTTTGACTTATAAGGTACCACATGTTACTGTAAAAGGAAAATAAACGTGTGAGGACAAGTCAATTGTCAATTGTGTGAATAAATTCAAAATCGTGTAACAACAGAATAAAGTTTACGAAGTGATTAACATGTCTTATTGATTTTTAAAATAATTTGATTTTTAGAAAATATATTTTTCTTTTGTTAGCAAACGAATTTTTCGCCAGCCAAAATTTATTATTAAACGTAATATTTTTTATTTTTAAAATTTGTATTAATTTTGACATAAAAATCAAACGGTGAAAAATTATTTGGTGTATTATTTAAAATGTTTTTCATGAAATAATTTCTATCTTTAAATTTAAATAAAACAAAGTGTGTGAGATATTATCGACAGTTTTTATTCCTTTGACATATGTATTGATAGCATTTTGATACCAATTCAGACCAAAAGAAGTTGGTAATCATCGACGAGCATTTACATAGGAGTTCAAATGAAATACGAATTACAGAAACCACTTGTGGTTGAGTTTCTGTAAAGCTGCCTTAATAAAGCATTTTTGGATCTGTAATAATTATTATTTTTTAACTAAAATTTTGATAAAGTTCCACTGGTACATTATTGAACCAGTTTCGTTTTATAGTGATTCTTATATGTTATTTTTTCAATTGCGTCCCTGAATGTACTAAAAAAATATTCCACCTGAGAAGGTAACATCAATTAGTGTGCTAAAAGTTAGTTTTATCTAAGAAATGTTTGTAAGTGGGGAAAGTGTGCCGTTTTGAATGACTGATAAGCCTTGGAATCTTTTTAAATATTAAAACTTAATCTGACTCTAAATTAAAAATACAGCACAGAAAAAAATTTATTATATTATCTTTTTCTTGGCAAATATTATTATAATATAAAAAAACAAATGCATACATACATACATAATAAAAATAAAATAAAATTATATACAAAATAAATCATGGCCATTTTTAAAAGTGAACCAAAACAAAAAAAAAAAAAACTTCGTTGCAATTGTTAACGTTTCTAATTCCGAGTTAAATAATGAACAAATAAGTAGGTAAATACTATATAAATGTGTATATACATACATACATACATATGTATAGCATACATACATATGTATGTATACTATATTTTTTTTATGCGAATTGTTTATAATTTTTTAAGCTGTTTAAATCTTACCAACTAACTTAGTATCATAGTTAAAACAAAGTTAATACAATATTTGCCATTTTTTTTTTCTTTTTTTGCCTCCTCTAAAAACCGCAAATTATAAAATATAATACTACGAGTATACATTTTTCTTTTTATTTATTTATTAAGGGTAAGATTATTCTATATACAGTGTTTAAATATCATAGTAACAAACACTTATTATATTCTTATCATAATTCTGAACTTATACTATAATTAATTCATTTATGCTTTCATACATACTTACATATACATATGTATCTACATATGTACATACATATATAGGTAATAATTTGTATATGGATTTTAATCTTTACTTTTTAATTGTTTCTAATACATAATTTAATACATACATACATATGTATGTAGGTATGTTGTGGCATTGATATAATTTTTGTTTTCAGTATTCGTAGTATTTTCTATTAATTAGACATACATCCATACATCATACATATCTGGCCTTTACAACCCTGTGTCAGGATTACGGCCTAGCTTCTCGCAGCACTCATGTTGTGTGTGTAAATTTCTATCCATGAGTACCGGGATCTACAGTTTAATGTCGACTCCGAACGACAGACTTGAGAAGCTTTTTCATGGCAATTAATTACTCTCAGAGCTTTTGCCAGAAGACTGCTGAGAGGTAGTCGCCGAAAGAAATATTTTTTTCATATTTCTTTTTTCAAGATGTCGGTGCTGAGATTTGAACCCGGCACTATCGTCTTAGTAAGCCAATACACTAACCACTAGACCACGGCGACTACAAACTTTTTATACAGTTTTCTGCTTTTTAACGCAAAATCTGTTTGTTTTAAGCGGGGTTTCTTTAAAATGGAGTTAAATATTCTTGAATTTAATAGCAAACAAAAGTAAATGCATTTGTTTTACGATTATGCGATGTTTTCATTTAAACATTGTGCTTATATCCGAATTCGATTGTATAAAAAATGTTTGGAAAAGTTCGTTTTACAGAATAACTGCTTTAATTAATAAAATTTCACTATTAGATATGTACATATTTATATATCTTTTTTATTAGCCAAATTTACTATAAAAATTTATTTTATAAACCGTTTATTCACAATTTATTTTTTTAAGAATATAGAACAACTATAATAGTTTAAAATAGATATCATGACGTACATATTTATACGTCATGTTCGATTTATTACAGAAAAATTCAAATTAGTTCCAAATAATTTGTATTAATTTTATTTATAGGGGAATTTGGACGTTATCAAGCATGTCAATTTTTTTTGCAAGTACTCTCGGCATTGACTGCTGGTCTCCATATGTTATCATTGGTAACAGTACAAGCTGTGCCTGAACATCGTTGTTTTATTGAAGGTGTCGATAATTCAAGCTTTTCATATGTACCCTGGAATTCGTCAGAGATTCTGAGAGCTATACCATTAAAAGAAAATGGTGAATTGGATTCTTGTCATATGTATGATAAAGAAAATAATACTGTCGCTTGTACTGCATACGTTTACGATAGAACATATTATGAAACGTCTCGCGCTATTGATTGGAATTTTGTATGCGACAGACGTTGGCTGGGAAGTATTGTTCAGACGATATTTATGTTGGGTGTGTTTACTGGAGCTGTAGTACTGGGAGGTTTGGCAGATAAGGTCGGTCGTAAAACAGTTTTCTGTTGGTCGGCTTTATTACAGCTTATTATAGGTGTAGCTGTAGCTTTCATTCCAGAATATTTCTCATTTATGTTGGCGCGTTATCTTTTGGGTATATTTGGTTCAGCTGGTGCATACATATGTGGTTTCGTGTTGACCATGGAACTTGTTGGGTCTAGCAAGCGTACAGTATGTGGTATTACATTCCAGGTTAGTATTATCATTTCTTTGTATACATGATATTTATGGTCTTTTATTTATATTAATATATAGACTGTATTCGCTGCTGGTATCATGTTAGTTGCTGGATGGGGTGCTCTCATAAAAGATCGCCAATTTTTGCAAGTGGTTTATGGATTACACGGCGTTCTATTCATAGGTCACTGGTGGCTTTTGGATGAATCACCACGTTGGCTGTGGATGCAAGGACGAGCTGCTGAAGCCATAGATATTGTTGCCAAAGGTTTGAGAATCAATGGATCTGGAATTCCACTTGTCAAAGAAGATTTCCTACAAAAGGCAAAGAGCCAACAGGCCCTTGAAGAAAAAGCTAGTGCTGGCTTAGGCGATCTTTTTAAAACTCCAAATTTACGTATGAAAACATTAAATGTTTGTCTTTGTTGGTTTGCGAACTCTCTAGTTTATTATGGTCTATCCTTAAGTGCTGGCAAACTTTACGGAAATCCGTACTTAATTCTGTTTATTATGGGACTGGTAGAGTTCCCCAGTTACTTAACTATTGTTTTTGTATTAGATCGTCTAGGCAGAAGACCAATAACAAGCACACTTATGTTAGCTGGTGGTGTTTGCTGCATGGTTGCAGCATTTATTGAACAAGGCAGTACAGTTTCTACTGGCATTGTGATGATGGGAAAATTGTTCATTGCGGGCTCATTTGCTGTAATATATAATTACTCTGCCGAACTATTTCCTACAGTTGTTCGTAATTCTGCAATGGGCTTGGGATCTATGTGTGCTCGTTTATCTGGTGCATTAACACCACTTATCACTTTATTAGATTCGTTCGATCCAAAAATTCCAGCAGTTGTTTTTGGCCTAATTGCACTTTTGTCTGGTTTTTGGGTTATGTTCTTACCTGAAACAATGAACCAACCAATGCCCGAATCCATAGAAGATGGAGAAAACTTTGGTAAGGACGATACTTGGTTTAGCCAATGCGCTGGCAAAAAATCAAGAAGGCACAATAGTGTCTATGTAGAAGATTCTGAACAAATGGTACCTTTAAAAACTATAGGAAAATAATTATTGCCATTGTTTATATAATTTTAAGTTATACTCACTGTCAAAGAAAATACTAGCAATATAATTGCATATGCATGTATGTATGTTAATATTATTAATTCCTATTACATTCCGAAAGTGTTTGAAAATTGTTGATTATCTGTTGATCTGTTTTAAATAAAATATATATGTTTAAGTAAAATTCTTTTAAAACGTACATATGTATGTCGTATTACTCATAGTAGATGGATGACAAGAAATATTCGGAAACTAAAATGGTCAGGTAAGCGATGAAAATTGATATTGATTAAAATTGAAATCCACTATTTTTTTCAACTCATATATCTTAAAAGTTCTGATAATAAATGATTTAAATTTTACTCGATTTCGATCTCCATCACATACCTAAATGTGTTTTCATGTTTTCGTTTCGATTACATTCATATCATCATTATATTGAAATTTTATTCATTTAAACTCATAAAACATTTTCCATTACATACATATTATTTAAATTATTCTATATACAGGTAATTTTGTGATTTAATATATAGTTTCTTTAGTTTTATTTTAATCTTCACTTAAAGTGTTATTTTCTAAGATTTATAAGAGGGCAAACGCATATAGATTATTGATTTAATATCGCCTCTAACTTGGTATTTTTTATGTAACACATAATATTTGAAAATGTATTCGTGTATGCGTGTTGTGTTAAGTAGAGACAGTTTTTTGGTGCAAGAATTTTGGTTCGATAAAGTAAATAAGCTCTGGTTGCAATTGAAAATAGAGCTTATTTTAAAATACACAGCATATCTTTTAGATTTTCTTTTTCATTTTATTCTTATAATAATTATGATAGGGATTAAATAAAATAAATTAGTACAATAAGAGACAACGAAACTATTATACATTCTTTGAACCATAAAATAAAATTATTTCTAGCGCATACATATAAGAGTTAATGTAGTATACGGCTATGCTTCTTTAAATTTTTAACAATACATACATATATGTAATGTAAATTGTTCAACTTTTGGCAATTTTTATAAAAAAATTAACCTACAATTACACATACAAGCCATAAATGAGTTCAACTAGTGTGTAAAAATTCATAGTTCGTTTGCATTTTAATCATTTAAATTTTATACCTAATAAATAAATTATAAATATATATGTATATATAAATATAAATATTTTATAATTAATCACAATATCATTCGTATGGTTTCAAGTCTAAAATACATTGATCGATTCGATATTTTCCACAATCCAATTAATTTAGATGATATTTTTTACATGCCACCTATTTTGTCGTAAACATCAGAATTCGATAATGTGCGTCTAATAAATTTTAACAGAAAAAAGTAAAATTTTATATGCTTCAGCCATTATTTCGAAAGCTAGTTTTAGGTGCTTTACAAATAAATGACAAAAACTTAACAAAAGGAGTCAAGCAACAATTTAAAATTCACATTTAACACAGAGTTTTCAACTGATTTTCTTCCATTTCACATTTTCATAGCTTTAGTTTTAAAACAAACAAGAGCCTACATATAACAAAATATTTATAGTTTGTTTCCAATATGTTAATAAGTCTTAGTTGAGAACACCAAGGCTTAGATTTTGTTTAACTACTTTTTTCTCATAGATATTTTTTATAATTTATGTTCTATCAGGACATTTAGTTGGTACTATTTGTAGTTTTTCACTGGTACTAAGCACATCCGTAGGTTCTGGCAACCTTGCTGTGTGAACAACAATTGCAGGCTGATCTTCGCTTTGAGGATGCAGCTCATGGGACTCACCAGGTGTAAGACTAGCTAAAGCCGCTAAAAGATCATGATTAACTAATGGTTCATTCTCTTCTCTTGGCTCCCAACCTGCGGGTGGTGATGCAGGTGGAGATATTAGGAATTGTTTAACCGGTGCTGGTGGTTGAAGATTTTTATTAGATACCGGTGTTACTGGCTGTGCAAAGTAACATGTTATAACGGTTTTCTTATTGAATTCGTACTGATGTAATTTAATTCGTGCATTTGCGGCTGCTATAGCGTTTTCGTAATTAACTCGGAGACGCCTAAAGCTGCGTAACCATTGAAAGGTAGCCTTTTCGCTAAACATACGGAATAAGTCTTCCATTTCTTGTTTTAATTGAGGGTTTGTAAACACTTCTGAATGTATATTGGTAACAATAATTGATGTTGGTAAATCATCAAAAGAATCGGTATCTACTTTAGGCTCTGTATTGCTATCGCTTTCGCCATCAGCCAATGTTGGATGTTGGCTTGGTAAACCATCAGCTGGATTTATATATATGTCCTGATCAGGTGAAACTTTATCCATACTATCAAAGCTGCTATTTTGGTCAGAGCTTATTTTACGCGGCATTCCTGATAAGGAATCTTCATTGTTTTGTGTATTTTGAGAATTTGAAGACATTATGGAAGCTAAAAATACATATACATTTGAAGGAGTTTAATGAAATTAGATTTGTAAATTTTTTTAATAAAACAAGCAACAAGTTTTTTAGTATACTTAAATTAAATAGAAACAGGTTTAGTTTATCCATTTGAATCTTGAATAATATGGTTTAATATATTTTTTTTCTTAGAGCGTTACGTTTTAATAATTTAAAATATTATAGGTAAATAATTGTTCACCTTGGGCCTCAATATTTGATTTTGAATTTAAGTGATTGGAAAACAAAATTTGAAAAGTAAAAGATTGTTGTTTTAATTTTTGTGATTGAAACTGCCCAGGTTTGAAACAACAACAAACAGTGGTTCTGATATTACAACTAATATTTGCCTACGTGACCGCAGCTTTGTAGCCCTTTCTTAAACAATAATTTTTTATATTCACAACATTAAATATCTCTTTTGAAAAGCTTTTTTAGGTAATACTCATTTAAGTTGTACTTTAAAAGTCTATAACTAATAAAAGAATATTAAATAGACACGAAGTTCATAAACACTGGAATATTTACGGACCTTTAGAAAATGTAGGAATTTCGAAAATATTATGTATTTTAACTTAAAATTTTCCTCGAGTGTAAATTGTAAATTTAATATTGTTCTCCTCAGTACTTATCCCCTTTTTGTTATTATATTCTATTTAAACAATTATATAATTCCATTAAGCATGTTTTTCTCTAATAAATAATCATAAATATCATTTTAATATCCTAAAAATTTCTGTTCTATTAAAAAAAGAAACATAAATCAAAATTTTTGTTTTTATTGCTGTTGTTGTTGTTTTTTTTTAAATACCTACATTATAATTTTTTCTTTTCTAGTGAAGAAAAGTTCATTAATTAATTCGATAAAACAGTTATAGATCTAATAGTGTATAGTTTATTCGAAAGTTGCAGATTAAAAACTTTTACCAAATTTCTTTTTAAAATTACATTAATTCGGTTATGCACAAATCAAAACTTTTATTTTTAAACTTTTTCCTTTTAGTAATTATGTGTATTTTATTTCACGTATCTCAAAGATTTTTTGTGAGCTCCTTTGTTTTGACAATTCTTTTTGTCTAGTGTTGCCAGTCTTTGTAAAAAGAAGACTAAATAATTTAAACTAAATTATGGATATGGCACCAATTGAAATGTTTAAGTGGAGAAAGACGAAATAAATAACAACAAAGAATTACTTTACAACAATTTACAGTTTAATACGTCACATAAACTTTTTTTTAATTTATTTATTTGCCTGTTTTGTTCATAAGTTGTTGTTAAATTTTGTACACAAACAAGTACATTTGATTTTTATAGAGTTATCATTTGTACCAAAATTGATTTACTTAAGAACAGAATATAATCAAGTTGGACAATGTTTTGACCAGAATTGTGAAAATTCCCAAACTTTATGAAGTTATATCTGGCATCTCTAGTTTAATCTAAAGCATATGTGTTGAACTGCAGCCAATATCGTTTGTATTGCAATTTGCAAAAAGCCGGATAGAATTTTTAAGCAAAATTGTTTTCATCATTTGTCTTAATAAAGTAATAATTATTGACAATGGCAAATGTTGAATCTATGATTGTAGAGGATAAACCACAAGCTAAACAAATTGATCGCGAAAAGGTAGGTGGATATTTGAAGCCATACGTTTATGCTTTTAATTGAAATATTCTTCCAGACTTGTCCGTTGTTACTGCGTGTATTCTGCTCCACTGGTCGTCATCATTCGGTATCTGAATATATGTATAATAATGTTCCAACAAATGAATTACAAATTTATACTTGGATGGATGCTTCACTACATGAACTAACCTCTCTTGTGCGAGATGTGAATCCAGATACCCGCAAGAAGGGAACCTACTTTGATTTTGCTATTGTTTACCCCAACTATCGGAACAATCATTTTCAAATGCGTGAAATTGGAGTGACTTGTACGGGCCAGAAAGGAGCAGATGACAATAAAACATTGGCACAAGCTAAATTTTGTATAGGAGACTTTCTTGATATATCCATTACACCACCAAACCGCCTACCACCCATTAGACGTCAACGGCCTTATTAATTATCATTATCACCTTTAGTTTCAACAATTATTTTTAAATAGAACATTTAAGATTTTTGGTTTATGTTTTATTAAATGTCAACAACTGCCTCTAAATGAACACTTACATAAAACTATAGAATATGATGGTAAGCATTTTCTACTTCCTTTTTTTAAATAAAAGTTTAAAACATGATGTAATTAAATTATGTTTATACAGTATGAATATATATTTTTAGACTTAGAAACTATGTACAATTTAGAGAGCAACACGTAGTTGCCATTGATGGTTATGTACTGTACTGTACTGTATAAATTAGTTACTGTAATTTACTACCGGCCTCTTTGATTTCTTCTTGCCCAGTTGTGACATATCGATTTCAATACCATTTGGTAGTACAGCTCTATTTTCTTCATAATTAATAAATCCATTTTCTTGTAGTTCTGCATCCTCATTTCTTTTGTTAGGATCACATTTAATACCAGTTTCGTAATGGTATTCACGTTTGTTTCCGTCTGGATCTACATAGCCATAAGTTCCCCTGAGTTAAAAAATTTAAAAATGATTATTTTAAATACATACATATATAAAAGAAAAGAACATACTTTGTTACACAATCGGTGCCAATAAGTTCCTCTTTAAATGATCCATCATCATTCTCATACCCCCAGGTTATACTGCCGTCTTCATTCTCTTCACGCCATTTTCTTATAGTTTGAGCTACTGGCCTTTGTCTTCTGGGACTTTGCTGGATATCTCTTTCAGAAGATATTATCTGATTTTGCTCTATAATCGGACGAGATTGTACAGGTTTCGATTTTGGACGTGTTTGCACTACAGGTGGTGGAGCAACATATTGTGGTCTTGACTCAGTGGGTCTATTCCGAATAACCTGAACTCGTTCTCGCTGTTGTGGGACTGGTGACTGTTGATTTTGTTGAGGTCTATCTTGGCTAAATCTAGGATTATTGATAATATTAGATCCTATACCAAAATCATTAAATACTGGTTTGGCACTTGGTGGCGTAGTTTGTGGCAGAGTACGTTCGGGAAATCTTGTTGAGAATGGATTGTTATTAGACAATGTGTCTTCACTGTTTAAAAGGTGTGATATGGGCGTTTCGTGTATAATATTTTGTTCATTATTAAGAAATGCTGCAGCAGTTTGTTGAAATTGAGCTTGTTGCGCTTGAGCTAATTGCTGTTCTCTCAAAAGTTGCGGCAAATAGATATCCGGTGTTTCATCTTCAGCTGATTCTGTAACGGGTTTTGGTTCTTCGACAACACGAGAAGCTATATTGTTCTGGGGAAAGTTTTGAGCTTTGGCTGCTAATGGGCGTCTTACACGCACAACAGGTCGAGCAATGGGTACTGGTGCAGCACCAGGTATTGCCAAACGTTGTGGAGGATACTGAGTATTGACTAGAGCTATGGCCGTAAAGACGGTAATAGCAAAAATTATCTAAAAAAAAAAACAAAACAAAAAAATTAATATTGAGTTGAAACCAATGTTTAAAAAAATATTATTAGTTAAATAAAAAAATAAATATCCCAATTTTAATTTCGTTAAATACTGTGAAGCACTTTTATAACGAACAATGTTTAAAGCGTTCAAGTGATATAACGAACACAATTATAGCAAATATTGCTTAGAGTTAACCCACTAATCATTTTCTGTACATTTCTATAAATTATAATGCACGGAAAACTGTTTCTAAAAATGTGCACTCTTTTATAAGTAACTTATCTATTTACAATACCATTTATTCCATTCCACCACTAATAATATGACATAATTTGTTATTAAACAATTTTGTTTAATCTTCATCTCCAGGCAGTTTTGGAAGAGTATAAGTAAATAAATTTTATAATTTTTTTTTAATATGTAAAAAAAAAAATAGTACGAAAACAGAAGATCGAAAGAAATTCATTTTTTTATTACATATATAACAGTTTAAAGTATTCAGTGCCAACTTTTTTGCATATTTAGCCATTTAAGACTAACCAGTATTTGTTGTATTGCTGCATATCTATTACATCTTAAAATCAATTGCTTCGATTTATTCTACAATATCTGCAACCCAATTCCTGAGCAGAAATTGTAATTAAATTTAAAAGAACTTTATTACTAATACATACTTTTGTTGTTTTTTGTTTTACAATTTATATGAATAAGTCATAAAAAATGCAATTGGCATTTTATCTATGTATATACAGTTTGTCAAGACGAATACGAAAAAATTAATTTCATACTAAGATTGTATTAGAAAAGAAGTATACGAGTATATAAATTCTACAAATCAGCTTTAAATTAATTAAATGTGAAAGCAAATTATGAAATAAATGATCATTTCGGGCTTTTTTTCTTTAAACAAGTTTGTTAATATTAACAACGCTAAATCCGTACAGAGAAGTATTTGTAATTACAATATTTCTTTTACTGCAGTTCAGAAAAATAACACGTTCTGTCTAGATGACGAATAGCTGAATTAAGTCATAGCCGGTTTTTGTTTAAGAAATTATAGCAAATAGTTTTGTTTTTCGTTTGTTTTTTCTTTTTTAAAAGCAATTGATTTGACTCGATTTGTATCATAAATGGTGCGGTCGGTGTCTTGGTTACTTGTAAAAGCATTACTGGTTTTTCATTTTAGAAAAAAGTGAGAGTCTAATAAATTAAATTGAGAGTTTATATACGTACTGGCTATTTAATAATTGTACGAATCTAGTCCACCAATACATACTCATACACATAAATAAGTATGCAAGACACAACATTCAATTAAATATAGTTTACAAAGTTATATAATTGTGATTTTTTTGCTGTTGATTAATTTCGTTTGTATAAAACTTTGTACAAACTTTGCATGTAAATTTTAAAAATTTGCAATTTAAGTATTTGCCTGATTCGCACCATTTCTATTCACTGTCGGGGACAAAAACGTAAAATAAATAAAAAAAAAACAAGTTTTCTTAATTGTTATGAACATCTGTATAAAGATTAAGTGTACAAATATGCTAATAAAACCTAATTCCCAATGTCATATACTCGTACAGACAATTAATACATACAAATTAATTAAAAAACGTTTTATGAACTTTTCCTTTATTTTGATTACAAAATTTTGTATACTTTTTTATCTACTTTTGGTAGATATTACTTAATTCAAAATTTAAAACAATTATTCTGCCCCATATCATGGCGCTTCGCAGGTTTAATTGAGTCTTTGGTTTGTAACACTACACTAAACATATGGTCTCAGGCACTCCGCTCGAAAGACGAGTAATAATTACAATATAATTTAATATTGTATTGAAATTTAGTAAATAACTAAAAATATAATAAAGAAAAAAGCCGAATGACGAGTACTGAGATTTGTTTTTCCAATTCAAATGATAATAGCAAATAAATTTAATTAATTAATAAAATGAAAAGGCAAATATACATTTATCCGAAGACTTGACTCCAGAAAATAAATATTGGCCGCCAAGATATGTGATTTGACTTCCTTCTTTGGGGTTATTTGAAAAAAAGGTGTATGTCGATAAGCCAACAACAATTCAAGAGCTAAAGGATGAGATAATTCGGCACATTAACGGCATAGATTTTCAATTATGCCTCAGAGTCATCGAAAATTTGGACGAGGTCTTCCTCCAGGATTAATATTGACAACAGTTCCTTTATCTTTATAAAGGTTTATCCATTTGGAAACCATTGATTTGCTTACTTTCAACAAACTTGCAATTTCAGCCTGTGATTTGCCTATATTATAATGCGTTATAGCATACAATTTAAATGTTTCACAATATTTTCTACGTTGCACATTATTTAAATTTTGCAATGCGCAATTTAATCGTTAAACGCTTTCAAATGCATACTAGATCACTTTTTATAAGAAATCATCGAAAGAAATAAGAAATTACCGTTATCTTCGAAAAAAACAAATTTATTGTACAAAAGCAAAAAGTTTCTTAGGTTTTGCCCAATGAATTTTTGAGTATTTTTTGTTATTGTACTAAAAGAACCGTTAGGTGAGAGATAAACAAATTTTTTTTTGTAATTTTGTATGACACAGTAACTAATAGAACTGCATTAAAACATTGAATTGAAATATGTTCATTTAAATATAATTTGACTCAGAAGCTAATATTAAGCAATGTTTCTTAGGTTTTGCCAAATACTGTATACATTTGTTCTGCCTGATACAGTGAAGATATTTAGGCTCAATATAATTGCATTTCAATACGTTCTGGTAAAATTTCGTCCCAAAGAAAAATGTAACATGCAAAAACCTATAATTATACAAAGAATAAACTGGCATTAACTTTTGCGGTTTTTCTTTTAAGGCTCAATCCACAGTTAGGAATATTCTGTCCGAACATCCCTAGTCCATACATACATATGCATTTAGTAGATTAAACGAATTTCCCAATTGCAACAAACATTCAATATATAAATATCTGAAACGTTGAGAAAAATTGCAAATATATTTGAAACAAAAATAGTATTTTTATTTACATATTTACATATATAGTATGTATATATATATATTGTATATAATATGCCGCTCTGTATTCCGACTCAAAAAAAAAATTTTTATAGGAATATTCCTCATTTCTTTTCCAAATATGTATTTTTGTTTGTTTTATTTCATGTAAGATGGTGGTATCAAACCAAATTAATTTTTTTTAATAAAACTTTCCTGAAGTGTTAAACATCGATTGTAATTTATTATACATGGGTATAAAGTTATTTTATTTTTCAAATTACATACCTACATACATACATATTTACACAACTCTTCTAACAAAAATCGCTATAAATTGTAAAATTAATATCTGTTTTTCAATAATAATAAATCTCTTTTTCGAGCTTAAGGTCTTTTTATATTAATATTAAATATTTATTTTTTCAATATTTCGCTGCCCCTTCGTGTAGCGTCTTCAGGAATTATTATTTTAAATCTAAAGAAAAATCCACAAACTAGACTACTATTGAACAGGTTCAAGACAGTAAGGGACAAAATTATAAAAACAAAATCATCAATAACCTTTTTGATAAGATGTAAGAATGCGGGAATCATTCCGAAATTTATAAAAAATTCAACAAAGAATATTGTGAATATTTTTGGAATTCAACGCTACACGAAGGGGCAGCGAAATATTGAAAAAATAAATATTTAATATTAATATAAAAAGACCTTAAGCTCGAAAAAGAGATTTATTATTATTTAAAAAAAGAGGTCAATAAAGTTATTATATTATTTGTTTTTCAATCTTAACAGAGAAAAATTTCAGAATTTTTTTTGTAAACTGAGTAATTTTATAATTTTAATTGAATTGATTCTAAGTTATTGTAATAATATAAACTTTCATCTATAGAAAGAAGAAAAAGGTTTTGGAATTTAAATAGTGCAAAAAAAAAAATCAATATTTTTACAAATTTTTGTTTCCAATAACGCCCAAATTTTTAATATACTACTGCAATTATTAAATGTTGTTGCACTTGGATGATTACGCCATACAATATTATTAGTTGATGTTGGTGGTTCATAGTATTGTTTGGCAAGATTATGAAACAAGTTTGTTTTTACATTATATACTATAAATATTTTTTTTTGATTTGAAAAGCATTTTTTATTAGGAATTTTTCAGTTATTCATGTGAAACCAAAATGTTTGTATGCTTTTGTATGTGTATGCATGTTTGTATGTTGAATAATATTAAACAAGGAACTTGATTTTTTATGATTTAAAATGTCTACTTAAAAACGTAACTGTAATAACATTTGAGAATTATAGATAGAGTACATACGTATAGGTATGTGTGTCACGCTAGAGTAAAAGTGACATACACAAGAAGTATAAATCGAATTTCACAAATATTTGACACCTGTCAAAAGTAAGACAGAATATCATAATTTTAAGCTGGGGTCACATTAGAAAAATATATGGTGAAAAAAAGAGTAACCAACATATGGATTATGGAAATATTTTATGTAAAAGAACACATTTAATAAAAACGTTTTTTAAAAAAGTTTAAAACAGATTCTAAGAAATAGAATTTAAATAATTTCAGTGAACTCGTGATAACGTTAAATATTTTTTTCCAAGGTTCACGATTTCGAATGTCAAATTTTGGACATTCTATTTACCATCAGAAATAATGTTTTAGTAAAAAAAAGTTTGAATGATCAACAGCAATTGTCCCATCTGGCTATTGAATGTGTGTGGTGAGCATCTTTTATTATGTAGGTTAGCTGTTATCTTCCCAGAAGGTGGCGCTGTACTCCTGATCATTCCTTTCTTAGTGGAATATACTGGAAAAGACAGGGAGCGGTTTCGTGAAGATGGACTTCTTTTTTAAATTATAATTTTTTGAAAAACCGCAAATTTATTTTTCTCCTTCGCTGGGATTTTTGAAGCTTGGTCATTGATTTTCTGTGCACACGCTCTAACCACTATACCAATCGGAGATTTCCCAAATAAAAGTACTATGAACAGTTTAAAAAAGTAGCAAGAAAAAGTGTTCACGTTTTACAGTTTTCACATTTTGTTCACGTTTTACAGTAGTCGGTATAAAAAAAATGTTCACGTTTCTGAGACGTTCATGTTTTCGAGTGTTTACGTTTTCGCGAGTTGACTGTAATTATATTTGAAACAACAAATAATAACGGTAGACCTTATTATGTAAGTCGCGTTATTGTCAAATATTACCTTTTTACCAAACCTTAATATTTCAATTAATGGATCTCCTGTGGATTTCGTAGATCGGATGAAATGCTTAGGGGTGTATATTGATAAACGTCTGACATTTAAGTATCATATTTATAATTTACAACGTAAGATCTCTGGGATCCTTCGTAGACTTTACTGTACTAGGGTATACCTTCCTCTTCGTGTTCGACACCGACTAGCACATGCACTTTTAATGTCGAATATTCTTTATGGTCTAGAGGTCGTATCTGGTACATTTTCCTATGTTACTTCTAAACTGAACAGGATTGTGAATATGATTGTACGTTATGTATTTTGTATTCATAGGCGTGATCATATTATCTGCATATGTGAAACGTTTTCTTGGCTGTTCATTTCTGAATTTTATACGCTTTCGGAATCTATCTTTCTTCTACAAACTAATTAAATGTGGATTGCCTTCAGCGCTTTGTTCTAAATTCTCTTTTACTCGTTCAATAAGAAACCCTCAAATCGTGATACCAAGAATAAATAATGTCTTCTATGAAAAATCATTTATCGTTAGAATAGCGCGCTTCTGGAACTATTTACCACTAGAGCTAAAGATTTTTTCTCATACTAATAATGCTTTTCGACTGAAACTTAGAAATTTGTTAAACTACTAGAATCTTTGACATACTTAGTTTAATCTTATTAGTAATCCTTCCATATACACTGCTGGGATCAGTATTATTTCTACATTTTTATCTATTCCCTTTTATTTTCCTTTTGTGTGGGACCAATGAATTAAAGACAGTGCTAGTTTGTATTTTCTGTCTCACTAGCGTTTTAGTGAACATATTCTTATATTTGTAATATATTATTTTCTCTTTTCATATTACTTATATTTATTATAATTATTTCTTGTAATATATATTAAATTGGCCAAAAGTGGCTTTATATTACTTTTTAATAAATAAATAAATAAATACTGGTATGAAAAATAAATGAAAACTTTTCGAATTGTAAATTACAATTGATGTTTTAACACTTCAGGGATGTTTAGTTCCACTTATATTTCCCTACACGAAGTAATACAAAGAAATGCGAGATGTTCCGAAATTTTAGAAATTTCATAAATTTTTTAAGCAAAATAATGTAACAAATTTTTCCCAAAAAAAAAAAAAAAAAAAAAAACAAATTATTCGTTTGTAACTTTGTATTTTGCCAAACAAATAGTTAAAATAAATATGAAGATATGCATGTCCTCAATTCTGCGTAAAACGAAACTATTTAATGATATTAAAAATAAATGATACTGTTTTATATGTATTTTTAAGTGTTTCACACTTTATTATTTTAAAAATCTGAACGTCCTTGGGTGTATTCTATAAAAACATGAGTTTTTTTTTTTTGAGTATTTGTAGACAATTGCAGCTGCATTTGAAACAATTAACTGTGAAAGTAAATATTTAATCGAAAAAATAAAAAAAAACAAATCTACATCATACCAAATACATTGTATGTTCATAGCTGTGTATGCATGTATGTACAATGTACATATATTGTATTTCTGGGAAATACAAACAATTATGTGATTAATAATTAAGCTAGTTTTTTAGTGCATATAACACTCAGCTACAATATAACAATGTTATAAATTTACTATAAAACAAAAACATTTCTTCTTAATTTGTTAAACGTGTGTATGAAGGCTATATGCTGGATTCAGTTACCTTCATTAGAGTTAAGAATTACATACTTAAGTGAATGCCAGCAAATTAAATTTTTCTAGAGTTTTTATTTTATAACATTTTAAATATTGCAAAGCCGGTCGCACTCGTAGCGTATAGTCTTATATTTTGTTTTTGTAGGCATTTGATTTATATATTTTTTTTATAAAATTCTTACTATTAATAAAATCCGCTCTATTTATCCGATTAAGTTTAAAAAAATTGCATTACACTTGTTGTGGATTATAGTTGATGTTAAAACAGGTTATCCAAATATTAATCCATTGCTTACGCTTTAATAACCATTTAAAAATATTTTTAAGTATATCTAAAACATGCTCTAATTTTATAGAGTATTTTTCTTATACAAACAATGGTACCTCATCCTCTTTCTACAGGGTAGATACTTTGCCGGAAATACTGTGTAAGAAACCGCGCAAAGAAGAGAGCGAATATCTAATGTAACATAAAAAAACACGATGCTGCTTACTGAAAGCGTATCGTAGCCAATGTCATGTAGAAAATGTACAGAAATAAGATTTTCACATTGCAAATGTCAACTTGGCTTTATGTGAAATATATGTATTAGGCCGCTTAACAAAGGAATTAAAGTATTTATGAGCAATTGAAACTGAAACAAAAATATATTTATCGATGGAGACGTTTTCTGATTTAGGTTATTCAAAAAAGGTGGGTGTAAAAGTGGGCGGGGCAAACTTTTTTTTCCGTAAAAACCTGAGTTGGATTACGACTATCATTAGCTAAATCGGTGCAACTGTTTTCTAATTTTTAGATGAATAGAAAAAAGTGGGCATAAAAGTAGGTGTGGCAAATTTTTCTCTCTATGAAAACTTAAAATGGATTAATACAAACATTAAAAAAAAAAATTATTCAAATCGATGGAGCCGTTTTCTGATTTAAGGTAAATTAAAAAAAAGTGGGCGTAAAAGTGGGCGGGACAACATTTTCTTTCCGTGAAATCTTAAATTGGATCACGACGATCATTAGAAAGAAAAAATCATCAAAATCAGTCCATAGATTTTTCTTTCTTCATTCTGAATATTTGCGTTAACAAAAACGATCCAGTAAAAACTTTTACAAATTTTTAATAATTGTGTAGTAAGCAAACAGACCTATTATTTACATAACTCTTTAAACAAAAGATGCTATAAATTATGAAATTAAAATTTGTTTATAAATTTTAACAAAAATAAATTTTCCCATGTTTTGATACCGAGTAATTTAACAATTTCACAAGGATTGATTTCACTCTGAATACAGAACAGGGGCATACGTTGATGTTATGAGTTGTCGCAGAGTATGCAGTATGTACATATGGATGTATTTAATTCGTTGTAGTAATTGTTTTTTTTTTATAATTTGTTTTATTATTTTGAATTCAATAAGATTTAAAATGAAGAAAAAAGTAATTTAAGCGTGAAGCATAAGGCTAAAAGCAATATACGCAAAAATGAGCAATAACAATAAGTAAAAAAGGTATTGTTCCGCTACACCCTTTTTTTAAGTAATTTAAGACCATTGGTCTTTATTTTTTTCTTAGCGTATTTATTTATTTGTTTCCAGACAACAGTTTTCTAACCTTGGACTGGATTATTATAAATTAATAGTAAATAAAAAAAAAAGATATAAAAAACGCCTTAATTAGTTGACGTACATACATATTCTATTAAATATAATTTTTATTTTATTTTTCTAATTACTTCCATTTTTAAATTTGTAACGGTAAGTATACTGCCAAAAATAGTCTAAATGGAATCTGGTTATTCAGCATTCCATAAATTTATTGCAATAACTTACGTACATATGCGTATGTACACACTTCTACATTTCTAAATATGTACTGACGACGCCTTAAACAATTTAACTTGGGCTTAAACGAAAATTGGCTTTTTGTCAAAAATACGAGTAAATGATTGCAAATACTTACCACTTTAATTTTTTGTAATTGCATATTGTTCTTCTGTTGTTTTGTGTTGTTTTTTTTATGTTTTATTTATTATTTTTTTATGTTTTTTGCTCTTTTGCAAACACTTTAACCAATCGTTGATAATTTATATTCCAAGGGGATAAGAAATATTTTATTGGCGCGTTTTTTACACTTTAAATTGCAAAATCTGTACAAACATACACATACAGAAGTATGTATGAAGATAATTAATAAAATAGTTCCGTTTAGTTCAATCGTTTTTTTCTTTCTTTGTATGTATTTATAACCGTTACCAGCAAACTTCAGTAAAGAAATGGTTTAGTTTTTAAAAAACTTGTCAGTTTTATACCACCAACACAAAAGTAATGGTTACAATATCAAAATTGTTGTTAGGTTGGGATGTTTGTTGTTGTAGTTTTCGTTTTCTTATATCCAAAGCTTTTTAAACTTTTTATGTTGAGTGTTCTTGTTAACTCTATTTGTAGGTGAAAAATAAAATAATTGGTTTGTATAGCAAAAAAAAAAAAAAAATTAAAGAGAAAAAAAATTAATTTAACCGATTATCTACTTGTAAGTTATATATGTATGTACAAAGATATTATTCACTTAAGCCCGCACGTATGCAAAAAAATTAAAGTAAACTTTAAATCAAAATTTGCATGGCAATTAAATATGTATTTCAAGTCTACTTTATTTTTTTGCATATGGCCGTTAGAGTTTTTTTATTTCCTGGGATTTTGCGTTTCCCGGAAAAGAGGAAATTTTTTATAACTTCCCGGGATCCCTTTCTATAAGAATTAGAGTTTTTTCCCGAGAAATCCCGTCCCGGGAATTCCCGGGAATTTCAATTGTTAAAATTTCCCGCTTTCCCGGGATTTTTTTTCCGGGATCCCGGGAAAAAAAATTATATGTCAATAAATAGTAACTACAAAGACGTGTTGGCTCAGATACGTCGTATTATCAAAATTTTCAAAAAAAAGTCCAACAAAAAATGCTATACTTCAAAAATATGTTGTCGCAGAACACAAGAAGGAAGTATGTCTCCAATTAGATATTGTAACTCGTTGGAATTCGTTAAGACCAATGATAGAAAAGTTTCTGCTCATAAAAAATTCAATAAAAAAGAGCCCTATTGATTCAGAAATGGCTTAACTACGGGTTGAGGAAAATATAGTTGCTTTAAACAACATGGTTAAAGTTTTAAAACCTATAAAATTGGCAGTGGAAAAGTTAAGTAGCCGTGATACAAACATATTAACGGCTGATGCCATACTTAACACCTTATATAAAGAAATTCAGTCGATTCCTTCCATTCTTGGCGAAAAAATATTTCAGGCTCTGCATCAACGGATATATGAAAAAAGAGACAATAAACTGTACACTCTAGTAACATATTTAAAAGATTCAGATTTTTTTAACAGTGATCATAAACATAGTTCGTTGTCTTATGCTTCTAAGCACTTGGTAGTTGGATATGCTGAAAATCTTTATAATCGACTCATTAGTGAACATAATTTCGGAGAAGTCCAACTTCAGTAGGAAGTGAGAGAGTTTTTTCGATAGAAGGACAGTTTGTTACTAAAGTAAGAAATAGACTTTCGGATGAGTCCATAAATGCACTCAGTGTATTAAAAAGTTATTCTTTAAACCAAAAAAACTAAAAATATGTTTATATATAAAAATTTAATTTTTATATTTTGATTTGCGATTTTATATAGACCTATTATAGTGGTGTTTTTTTCGAACCGAATATAAATATTCCATACAAATTTTTGTTTATATCCGCTTATATAAGCGGTTAATTTTAAAACTGCTTAAAAATTAAGCACATATAAAAATGCTGCCAAGTTAGATTTTTATTTATCTTGACGTTATCTTTTTAAAATTTTATGACTTTTTATAATTTAATAAAATAATAAATGTTGTGAATATGGCTGAAGCGAAGGAATGTAATTATTTTTATATTTTTTGAATTGTTTTTAAAAAGATAATTACATATTTATTTTATAAAAATTCTAAGTAATGCCCAATTTAATTTCTTAAGCACTTATGCGTTTTTTTCGAAGCAGTTTATCTAAACGGCTATAGGTTTCGAAAAAAACACCACTTATATTGCATATAAATTTGTCAAATAAGTCCTCAATAAACCTAAAATAGTTTTTATGAATACGGGTATAAAACTATTAATTGTTTTAAGTAGTTGAAGTATTATATTTTGTTTTTGATTTCACATTACAGTTCATATTTTTATTTTTAATAACGTAGGTTTATTTTTTTTACTTCGTTATGTAAGTATTTACTTCGTGTAAACCAAAATTTTTACGTTTCTAAATAAAAAATTTATTACTAAAAACAAATAAATTTTTGTATTTATTTCATAGGCCGGGATCCCGGGATCCCGAAAAATTAAAAAAAATTTCCCGCTTTCCCGGGAAACACAAAACCCCGGGAAAATAAAAACTCTAATAAGAATACAACAAAATTATTTGTTTTTAAGTAATGAAATTTTTATAAACAAAAAAAAAAAAATACTATAAAACACTGAATTTCAATTACGTATACACAGGAAATATCAGAGCGATTGAGAATCTCTTAAAAATTAAATTCTGAAAAGTTTCAAGATTGCGTTTAAGACATACAATAATAGTTTGGCAAAATTATTTAGTAAGACAAAAGATAAAATGAGTAAACTGATATAAGTACTATAAGATATACTCTGTGGTGAAAACGACAGAGAAGTTTGTAGTAAAATGTATACAGGTACGACTAAGAATAAGCTTAAGACTAGACTCGTGGAACATAAGTGGGACCAAAAGTATTGGGAGATTAATTTACAAAAACCGCTTTGTCTTACGATTGCTCAAAATCACTTAACTACTCAAACTTTGAAAATGCTTCACGTTTAAACACAAAAACAATTACAAATTTTTGGAGAATACAAAAATATTGCACAAATTTATGGACACTATACACATAAATTTTAATATACTAAATATGTGTCTAAAAATTAAATTTTAGATATTTTTTTATCCTTTTGTTAATTTAATAACACTGGAACAATTTATGTTTGTTTATAAATTTTTGCTCATTTTCTTTTTACTTAATTATTAAAGTTTATTTAATTTTTTATAAATTTTTTATAGGTAATTAATGTTTTTCCAAAAAATGTTTTTGTTTGTAACATTTAATTGACTATGTTTGTTGGTTAATTCTTGAGAGGAAATACTTTTCATATGATATAATATTTTACTATACATACAAACATATACATATGTATTTATATGCCTACATAGATATAATAAGTTAATTAAACTCCATTTTTTAATTTTTTGCTTTAGTGTGCCTGTGCTATGAAGGATATCTTGAAAAAATGCAAGATGAGAGAGAGAGAGAAACAATAAAAAGACAAAAATTTGTTAAAAGGAACATGCCAAATGTAAGTAATGTACACTCTTTTTCTTTTAAAATATGTCATAAATTATTTTTTTTATATAAAAAAGCTTTTATTTTATATATGTATAAGTATGTAGTAAGTAACTTGGCGTATAAAAGACTTTTTGTATTAATTTTACGCATTTAAGTAAAAGCTTTTACTAAAAGTTAAGCAACCGTTATTATTTGAATACCAATTCTTAATTGCAAAATATTTACTCACCATTTCCATAAAGCTCTACAAAATTTTTTAATAAACAATTTTTTTTTCAATTGAGTAGAATTTTAAATAATACTGCATAGAGAGAAAAGTACTATGAGCATAGAAAAGTACATATAGCATTTGAAAGATTGTTTTCTTTTTTAAAGCCCCTCGCTTAATCTTTTTCAAAAGCTAAAAGACTTGAAAATTATACAATAAATATACTATAGATCCAATTTAAAATTCGAATTTAAAATTCTAAAATGAACTGTATAAAAATTGTTATGACTAACTAGCTGACTCGACAGACGTGTTAAAAAAGGAAAAAAAAAATCATATAATTTTCAGGATCGGGTATTAGGATTGGCATCCCTATATACGACAAATGAGTTTGTATGTAAGGTTTTCATATAAACATGTATGTTTGTAGTTATGCCTTCTAGCATTTACAAACACATGCACTTGTATTTACGTCCGTTTGAATTTCGTTAACAAAATCGCCATTTTTGATCGTAGCAAACTCAAATTTTGCACGAACATGTATTTTGATAAAACGAATCATAATTAATAAAAATCTCAATATCGGTATTTTGTGTAGTTACGTCCGTTTGCATTTAATATGACGATATATGTATATTTATATAAACTTTAATTTTATTACCGAAAGCTAAAACTGTCTTTTGATATTTTTCTACCTGGAGCCGAGTTGTCCCAGTTTTTAATGCAGATTCAACAGCATTATATACATAAATACATATCTGATCTCTATCCAATCCCATGTCTTTTAGTTTTTAAAAATTTTGTTTTAAATGACTTCCACTGCAGATCTATCTCGCTTGACAACTTTTCTCCACAAATTTTTAAACATCTGATTCCATTTTGAACTTTTAACTTCTGAAGCCAGCCGTTGCTCTCTGAAAAATTATCGTTTCCAAAAGTTTTTCTGTGAAAGTGTTTTGTTCTATATTCTATAAATTTATAAATAGAATTGTAATAAATACTCTAATCCAAAATTTGTTTTATTTGTTTGAGGTTTTATTAATTGAATTCGTCATGTATGTCGCATGCTTTAATATGTCATTGTCGAACATGTTTGAATGGCGTAACATGAGCTAACAATATGAACTTGTTGCAATGTTGTATAGATCAACATATGCAGGACCTGAATTATAGTAAATCATATATCACAAGTATCTATATGTATAAGTACTATATGTATTAGGGTGGGTCAATTTTTTTGCCTACTAAGCGTATAGCAAAATCGTAATCTACGAGAAATTCTAAGAACTTTTCCCAAAGAAACCATGGTTGTTTTAAAATCAAAATCGAGCTTCCGGTTTTTTAATAGAAAATTTCGTGCTCAGGTCATCCGAAAATAATGCCTTTTTTTAAAATATTCATTGCAATTGGTGAATGGTTGACCTGTAACGCTGGAAGAGGGCTTATTTTAAAGGAAATTTTCTCAGCTTTCTATATCTGTCTTCATTTATAGAAAATTATTTAACCAAATAATGGTTTTGGAGGTTTATATCAAAATAATAACAGTCAAATTGTTAAAAACCTAAAACTATTATTATTTTGACATAAACCTCCAAAACCATTATTTGGTTTCTTTGGGAAAAGTTCTTAGAATTTCTCGTAGATTACGACCTTGCTATACGCTTTGTCATGTTTTTCGGTCCCGAACAAATTAACCCACCCTAATATGTATACATAAGTAAGAACAAACAAATGTTGCCATAGAATAAAAGAGGTTTATTCACAAATTTCTGAGGGTGTTAGTCAAAATTCGTGTTCTAGGAAACCTTGTTATTGGATACTATAATATAATAACTTCTATAATACTTATAATTTTTTTAACACTCTCCTTTTCTATATAGACAAAACAAAGATGCAATAAATATTTTGCTAAATTTCTTATATATGTACATATAATTTTCTTTTTCTTTTTTTGGGTTAATGTTAACCGCTACGTTTGTCATGATTTTGAAAGATTTTTGTTAATTGGCTTAATGACCATTAACATAATTTGTATGATTATTTAAATAGCTTGCTTTGCTTTTAAAAATCAATTCAATTTCCGACGATTTCTAATTTTCAGAATATAACCAAATAATTTATGTAAAAAATTTATTTTTTATGACAAGCGCTTAACAGCAGATATAAACATAAAAATTTTAAATTTAAACCAATCTATATCACAGATATCTTTAATATTCAAAGTACGTCAAGCATACATACATATAACTAAAAAAATTTTCATTTAGATTAATATACAATATTTGCTTGATTAATACTACTTATATACATATGTATATACATATATTATGTTTAGTTTTCTACATCCTTCATCATTGCTAATGCAATAGCTCCAATAAGACCGCTTACCCCCATTATGCTCATTGGCAATAAAGGTTCAATGTGTTCCTATAAAGTAAAAAAAAAAAAAAAATTAAAATAAAATTTTAATGTTGAAGATACGAGTATTTTTAGAATTCTGTTAATTTACCAAAAGCCACATATAGGGCACTAATATTAGAGCTACTCCAGCTGCAAGATTTCCCATACCAACACCAAAATTACGCACAACTGTTGGATACTGCATGGCGGTGTATGTGGGTATAATGGCATTATTTGCACCAATAACACATTTAGCTGAATACGAAAATAATTTTAAATTTAATTTAAATATTTGTAAAAATATTATTGTTAAATGATGACAATGGCTTTGACAATGACAATGCCAACGATAAGATTACATACATATGTACTTACCAATCATGGCTAAAGCAATAACATAAATAGTATTCTCATCTCCTTTGGGTACAATGTTAGTTGCTAAACAGCAAATGCCCGGTATTAACATGTATGCTATTAAATTCAATCGTATACCCAATTTCAATACAACAAAAACACTCAAACATATTGAAACAGCTTCTACAGAACCCGCTATAGCCTTTAAAAAAAGAAAGCAAAAAGAAAAATGGATATTAAAATTAAATTGAAAATATTATCTATTGATGGGATTGATGGATGATCAAAATGTGGGAAAATATGCTATAAATATACAATAATTCACATATTTAAAATATTTATACCTAAAAGGATATTTGTTTTTTACTTTTTTTGCTTGTAAAACTTACTGTATTCACATAAATATTGCCACCTAAATTGCTTAAATGTAAAGTTAAGCCAAAATAAATAATAATTAAAGTCAGCCACACGATAAGTGTTAAACAGGTTGTACGTAAATATGCTTTACTGAAAACTACTACTAATGGACTTGCATTGGCATCGATCGTTTCCGAAGAATTTATTATTTTTGATGTTGCTGATTCTTTTCCTGTTCCTGTTCCAGTTCCTGTTGTCGTAATTGAATCAATTTCACTTTTAACTGTTTTTGCCTCTTCGACCATGTCAATTGTATTGTGTCTTGGTACTACGGCTTCTAATGATTTTTTATAATTCGCAGGTAAAATTGTGCCATTCATGCGAGCAGCTCTTTCTACTATGGCAAACAATTCATCAAGTCTGCCTTTAGCTAAAAGCCATCTTGGCGATTCAGGTACACAGTACCTACAATAGAAAAAATATTAAGAAAAAAAAGAAAAATTAATAATTAAAATTCGTCTAACCATCTATATAGCATATGTATGTACATGTGTCCATATAGATGTTTATGTAAGCGATAAATACACATACACACGTACCAAATGCACAAAATAGCAAACCATGGCAACGATATTACCATTTGCATTGTACGCCAGTCTCGTATAAAATACGCAATTCCTGCTGTTATAACATACGTAACAGCAACCGGTAAAATATTTAAAATACCAATAATTGTTCGCCATTTGCCGGAGACCAATTCGACCACAAGCACGAAACTAACAACTGCCACAGTCATTGAAGCAAATCCAATTATAACACGTAATGTCATATATACGGCTAACGAAGATGAAAAAGCCAAAATAGTGCCTTTATTTGCAAAAATAAAAAAAAAGTAAAAACAAGTAAAAAGTAAAACTTGTTAACAAAAATTTATTTTGGAAAATTTAAATCTGCAAAAATTTATGATTATCAAGTTAAAGTTATAAAGTTATTGACTTACCAAAAATAGTTTGAATTAAAGCAAATCCCATTAAAGTGTGTTTGCGACCAAAGCGATCAGAAATCCAACCACTGGAAACACTACCAATAGCAGCTCCAGCTAAAAAACACATTTCAACTACACTTAACAATTGGCGTCTTGAACAAACTAAATTGAATTCCTCAACCAAAGTTTTTTCTCCACTATCATTATTGGAATATTCAAATTCATTGCATGTCGTGTAGTTAAGTATCTGTGTTTGGGTTTTGAGATAACTTAATAATGAATCAATTGTGCTCATTTGATTGTAGTCCATATCAATTATTGAACAGGAGTCTGAAGTTTGTGTTAAATTTTTCCATATAACGGCATCCATTGAGTTCATATTTTCAGGCCGGGCACACCAAAAATCCTTATCGGCAGTCTGAAAATAGTTTATCAAACAAATGTTATGCAAAAATTTAATACATATGTTCATATATACAGTAACAGTAAAAATTTGCTTAAAATATGCCTTCTATTCGGCCCTTGCATGTTCCTTTCGAGACAGTTGACATTGTAATCAAGGACTCTGTTGTATCCTATTAAATGGCTTTCTAAGAAAAACTGCTTTATAAACTGTGGTAACTTAAAGTTCTACGAGTACTAAAGAGCCCATTGCATGACACTTAATTTTAATTTTTTTTTATTATATTATTAGATATTTTATAAAATTATTTTTTGGAAAAGTCTCCTGATGTGTTTGTTGAGAACAAACGAACTAGCTTTAGACCTATGAATATTTTCTTAAGCAACAAATTCAGTTATGGAAATTTTTTATTGGAATTAAGCATTATTAATAATAAATAATTATCAAAAAAATTTCCGAACACAGTGCATACTGACCCAACATCAATAAGAGAAGAAAAATAAATTGTTAAGCTTTTTAAACATAAATTATCTAAGTTGGTTTATACTCTTTACTAAACCCATGCAAGAATATTTTTACGATTAACCTTTTTCAACGCGTTGTCAAGTTAGCATTTTTCAGACACGTTTGATATGAAAAAAATTATCCATCCTCTGTGTAACTGTGTAACAGTGTAACTTCATGCAATTGCAATGCCATGTTATGTCGTTTAAACATGTCCGAGAAAAACATATTAAGACAATACAACATGTGTTAGTCAAACCTATGCATTGTTTTTATACTCATTTTGTACACATCAACATGGAAAATTAACATGTCAACACATGTGACATACATATGTTCTTAATGCTGAATTCTGATCATTTGTTTGAATTATTATATCTATAAAACAAAGCTGCACATAAATTACACAATTTTTAGATTAGAGTTTTTGATGCATTAATGTTTTATACTTAATATTTTTTTCTAACTAAATTTGTGTGATTATTGTATATAATCAAATATTATTATAACATATGAATAAAACAAAATGAAAGATAGCGATACCAGACAGATTATATAAGTACATTGTATATATATTTGTACAAACTCCAGTTGTATAAGAAAATATACCCTGTAACGCTGAGTGATGTAGCGAATATTTATGCACAAAAAACATTCATGGACTTGGTATTCAACACAACGAGCTGCAACAGCTAAGTCGATTTTCTATAACATGGTAAGACACTATGATGGCTTTGCATGACACTGTGATTAAGACGGTATGGCAAAGCATAGCATGATTTGTTTTTTAAATGACATTTTTACACAAAATTTTACGTTTTGTAGTACTGCAGTATACATTAGTGTAATCAATACATAGAGTAGGTGAGATGCAAAACTCGTTCGTTACACGCTAACAGAATTTTGGAAAAAAGCAAAAAACATGTAGCGGCTGATTAAATGGACAAAATTAATGAAATAGTTTAAGTTCTTAGATGTTACCGCGTTCTTGAGCATACATTGAGACCATCTCTATATTGCTGTCATAAAACTGCACAAGAACTACTACAATCAATAGTTATCTCGATTTTTTTTAATTTTTATAACGAACGAGTTTTGCATCACACCTACTCATACGTACATATGTTTTGTTGCATCGTCTTTTATACAAATTATCTGATTTTTTGATTGCATTTTACGTTCACAGTACAGAGAAAAATTAGTCACCAAGAAGTAAATTATAAATAAAATACATTAAATATAAATCAAATTTAATTAGTCATTTAGGACAGTTTCACGGGAAGCAATAATAAGTTAAATTAATTCAATTAACCATTTACAACTTGAACTTGATATTACATTGAATGTAATTTTCAACTAAATAAGAAAGCGTACATTACATACATATGCACATATTATGTATGCCAGCATGTAGATACTTGTATATATTGTACATTTGTATTTGTAATTATATAGGAACAGAGGATAGGTAATTGCTAATTTGCGCCAATTCAAAATTTATTATATTCACAATATAATATTTACTTGTATAACACTTGATCTACATACGCAGTGTAGTGCAAAAGGCCAATTCAAAACATTTTCCATGTACATACATAATGGTTCGTTATGTTTTTATTTCCACAAACCTTAAAAGTTTGCAGTTTAATAATTAACTTGCCTTGTATGTTAGTTATTGGCTACTATGTAGTAATACCAAGTAAAGTTCTTGTGATAAGTAACTGATGAGACTTATTTTTTTTAAAGTATTGCAATTCAAAACGAACCATTTATAAAATATTTTGCAAAATTTAAACGTTTCAGCTCAATGAATTTCTGTTGCCGTTGGTAAAAAAGAAAAACAAAATTTACAAACACATACACCCTCATGGACAATATAAAAATTATATAAAAATTTACCTTTTTTCTTTTAAATATTACCTGCTTTTTTAATTAAGCATGTAATATTTTTGTTTTCTAATGCAATAACTGACAATAAATTATTAATTAAATTACAAAAAAAAAAAAAAAAAAAAGAAAAGCACAAAAAGTTCAGAACACAGAAAACACTGAATAACACTTTGTAATTATTTACATACATACATGAAATACAAAAGAAAATAAATGCATTGTCGAAACACATTGAAATATTGATAGAATAGCACACCACTTATACTGCCACGTTCCCATACTGCTCATACTCATTTCAAATACTTTATTTTGTATTTTTTCTAATTCTTCTGGTAACAGACATCTTTTATCAATTTCTTCCAAACAATCCAATTCGTTTTCTTGACTGATCTCATTGTAAATTACATTGGAATCCATTTATTTTAAATCGTAAGGTAACTAGTTAACTGAGCAGGTGTTATTCCAAAAGTTTATGATCTTCACTTTGTAAAATTAAAATTTATACTGCATTTTAATTGCAATTTATTTCAGAATTTATTTATAGTGGAGAATATTATATTCAATATATGTATGTACTCTTCTTAAAATTATGCCAAAACAACTGGTTTTGTTAAAAATACTCTGGTCATATTATCCCAATATCATTAAAAAAAAAAAAACTGTGCATTTATATTAATTAGGCATTCATTTTAATTAACTTTTAACTTTAAACTCGTATGTACTTATTTATAAATTCAATTAAAAAAAATTTGTATGTGATGGAAAACGATTTTAATCGAAATTGATATCATCTGAAATTTTAAGTTGCTGCCAAGATTTAGAATTCTTTTTTTACTCATTACTTAAAAGAATATTGAAACTATTTCCTTGATTATTTAAATTATAAAAAAAAATTAAAACAGATAAGTTTTATATGACTTAAAGACGATTTAAATTTCGATTGCAATCCGTTTTCATAACATAGCAGAATAAAATTAATTCTGAAAATTAATAAAAATTTGATTCTTTAACTGTAAATTAAACCGGAAAAATTTGGGAAATGCATTTTATTGCATTAACCATAATAAAAATTAAAACTATTTTTGTACAACACTCCTGATTTTATGATGGCTGTCATAAATATTGTACGTACTTATCTATTAATTTATCGCAAAAAAAAAAATAATTAACAAAAAATATATTATCAGTGTACACTCTTGAATAAGAAGCATTGTATTCGGTTAGATTTTGCTTGAAATACATTTTAATTAACCAATAGTTGTTATTATTAACAACGAAAAAATTTGCAATCATAAAAATACTATCATTGAAGTGTAATTTCATTGAATAATAATTTGTTAACATTGACAGATTTTCTATTGATATGATATGAGATATATCGTCGTGCGGGAGTTTAAGTGCTCTATCCGCCATTTCATATTTTCTATATATCTCGAGTTAATGATACCACTTTAGGTTTTCGACAACAAATTTTTCAAATCTGTAATCCGTCTTAGGATACCTCGTCAAGTTTCGGAGATAAATAGCCGAAAACGGATTGCAGATTTTAAAAATTTTGTGTTAAAAACCTAAATTAGCATCATTGACTTGAGATTTAAAAAATGTCGTATAGAGCACTTAAACTCCCGCACGACGTTATAGTGAGTAGAATGGACAGAAATAATCTAAAATGTTTAAGAATTCTAAATCGCAATAACACCATAGGAGTATGTAAAAATTAAATTGACTGTAGCCTAGTGGTTATTAGTGTGTTGGCTTACTAAGACGAGAGTTCCGGTTCAAGTCCCGGCTCTGACATCTTGAAGCAAAGAAATATTAGAAAAAAAAAATATTTTTTCGGCGACTACCTCTTAGCAGTTATTTCAACAATTTTTATTCACATTTTTAGAAGCAAACAAATTTTGTCAATTTGTGATTTTTTAGACCTGTAGTCGAAATTCATCCGTAATTCTTTTAAATGTTATGTTTGAATAATGAAATAAAGGTATGAAATGGATGGTTGAGTGTGTTTAACATAGTTTTATTATTTTAAAAACAATAATACATTTCTGTACTTCTTTTCCATATAAACTTTATTGCCCAGATGCCACAGTGTTTAGTTACTTAGCTAACTAAAGTGGTTTAGTTATTATATTTAACATCAAATTTGTATCTGATCTAAAAAAGTTAATTTTTAAATATTACAGTTTCTATTATGTTTGTACCTTCTCTTGTAAAGTTACAACTATTTAATTATTGTTAGGGCCTCTCTACTTGATACCAACGATATGTATGTTTATTAAAAATAATTCAAAACTTACTTGAAATACAAAAGTAAATATATGAAATGTAGAAACACTTTGAAATATGGATAAAATAAAGCACCAAATACATTGCCATAAATTCACTTTTCCCAATATCTGATATAGACGTTCTGATTGTATCCACTCAATTTCATCTTCATTTAAACTTTTAAAATTTATATCATTATTAAGGAATATTAACTCTTCTGGAGTCGTATTATTTGCATGCCGTTTAGCCCAACTACACATAGTTTGTTGTGATTTTCTTTGTATTTTTTATTTTTATTTACTAACACTTTTCATTTAATATCTACAACTACTGTCATTGACTTTGTGTATTAAGTGACTGTTTTTAATAAAGACAAGAATAATAGTTGAAACCTTTTTCATTGATAATTCTTAAATGTTAAAACTGCAAACCAGCTGTCCTCCCTTGTCCGATCTTACCATTTATAGGTGTGTCTTTGAAAAAGTCTCTTTAATTGCTTCTATTGCGACAGTGGCTAATAAGACAAAAGCAATAATAACAACTATAAAAATTACTATTCATAGACATAATGCCGATATGTGTTTCATATTAAATTCTACACATCTTGTGTGATATAAGGCATTTATTAAAGCGTTCTCTTTGCTAAATGCTTTAAATGTTCAGATACATATTTAGATTTGTTTAACACTCTCAATTTTGCATAGTTTACAATACATTCACCTACACATGTACATATTTTTCTTACAGTATAGCAAAGCTATAACGCGTAGCGTTATTTTATTTAAAAGTTAGAACAACAAAAGTTTTCAACAAACATGTTTTGAATGAATTACAATAAATGTGTCTGCATTTCTTGAAAGCCACAAAACAGCACTTATAATTAGAGATGCCATTGCTTAGTGTTTCCTACCAAAACTGATAGGAAATTATCCGTTTGGTGGGAGCGTAGAACAAAGCTAATTTTTGTATTCATTTTAAAAGGAGGGTAATAAAGTATTACGTCTTGAGAAGTTGTTGCGAGAGTTTATAGAGAGTTTATATAGAGTTTATAGGCTGCAGAAGTTGAAAAAATTAGGTTAATAATCTCATATGTACATATATTTAATAAAATATAAATATTATTTATATTTTAGCATTGTCGGCCAGTCACGCTTAAACAATGAAACCGATTTTGTTGAAACTTGAAACATAGATTGCTTCAATCACCGAAAGTGCAATAGGGTATGTTTTTTTTTTTTTTTTAATTGGACCAGGGGCTTGGTACTTTCAATACAAACTCAGTAGTAATCTTGAGAACACCTAAAACTAAGGTTTCTGAATTTGGTCTAAATGACTTCATGGTCAAGGCAAATCATCAGTCAGGCTGTAGGCATAATCGGACAAGTGGGCGTGTTAACCCCCTTACAAACTCAATACTGATTTTTGTATATCTTGAGAACGGTTAAAGCGAAAATTTATAAATTTGGTTAACTCCCATAAAAGTTAAATATTGATTTCTTTATATTTCGAAAAGTGTTGAAGTTAAAGTTTCTGAATTGATTGTGACTGATTTCGTAGTTAATAGAAACCATCATACCTCCCACACAAACTAATTATTGAGATCGGTTACAGCTAAATTTTCTGAAATTGGTATGAATTACTTCGTAGCTATTAAAAATCGTCAGTCGATAAATGCAGAAAAATGGTAGTGGTAGGTGTAGCTTAGCACACCGGGTTTAGGCTAGTTGTATATAAATCAGTAAAAAATATTTGATAAGAAATACAAAAATTAACTTTAGAATTTAAAGTTTTTATTGGTGCAAAAGCTGAAATGCACACTCAGTCCTGAAACAAATTAACTTTTAACAGTTAGAAAATAACTATTAAAGAATTTATTCAATTAAGCTTAAAAAAAATATTTGCACATTTCCTTCTGTTTCATAGAAAAAAAATTTAAATAAGATTTTTTCCAATACAACGTAGAAAATACATCAAAAAATATTTTCTAAAAAAATTAAAAAGCACGTCTAGTTGTGATCCTTGAGCTCGAAATTATTTAAATACATGGTATGCAATATATAAACATTTTTGTACTTACATATACATATGTTTGTACGTGTAAAAAGACAGATTTTATTGTATTTTCAAACTTCAATTTTTTAAGTTACTCCTCTGTGTTATTTGGTAGTATTTTTTGTAAAATTAATAAAGTTTCGATATCAGTTCGTTTTTGTAGAAACTTTTCGAAAAATATTTAAATTGGCATTTCTGTCAGATTCAGCATACCAACATGCTAAATTACGAATTAACGATATGACAACGCGATTATTACTACGATTCGTAACAAAATTGAACGGCCGACGGATTTCAGCATAAGGGTGATATTTTGTAACTTAGGGCTTTTTGAAATCATGTTATTACTCATAAAAATAGTAGATATAGAGCATACGGGTATCGTAGTTTCTTGTTGTGTTTACAGAGAAAAAGCCTATGACGTCTTAACAGGGGATTACTGTTTATAAACAATAAATGTTTATATTTTTAATAATATTTGCTTAATTTGTTGCTTTTTTACTTTAAATTAATATTTAATTTTTTAGAAAGTACTATATTTATACATACATACTTACATGTCTACACTCATACATACATATGTTTATTAGTTATTGTTATTAAACTTATTTACCAGTGTTTTTTTAGTCGGAAATTGTTTTCATATCAATGACAACTTGAAATATTTCCACTTAATTTTTGGCGAGATAAAAAAAAAATTAAACAAATACGCATGCCATTTGGATACGGTAAAAAGTGAATTAAAATAATATTCAAACCATTGCGGCAAATAGATCGAGTCATGTGTCTAAATTTTTGTTTACAAAAAAAAAGTAAATTAAATTACTTTAATTGTTGTTCAGTTATTTTTATTTATTTTTAAAGCAAACGTTTATAACACTTGTTAAGTTAATGATTGTAATCGGAAGTACAATAAACTCTAGATATCTTTTAGTTGTAATAAAATACTTTAAGTTTTCTAATGGCAAACAATTTTTTGCTGTATGTGATATGATTTTTATCAATTATTTTATATATAATCGCATATACGCATATGCAAATTGTTCTTGAAATATTCGTAGCCTTTAATATTTTTTTGTTAATCTAATAAAATAACTTCCTCCATTTGATTTATTCAATACATATTAAATAATTATTGATACATTACTTATG
This sequence comes from Metopia argyrocephala, assembly GCA_963576795.1. Classification (NCBI taxonomy): domain Eukaryota; kingdom Metazoa; phylum Arthropoda; class Insecta; order Diptera; family Sarcophagidae; genus Metopia; species Metopia argyrocephala. Next base: position 147,702,331 of record OY756209.1, read on the forward strand.
AGAACAATTGCAAAAACCTTAAATTTCAATTAAAAAAAATTTAATTACACATATGGTCAAGCTAACAAGTACGCGTATGTGTATTTCTTTAGTTATTTTGTTAATTTTAATTTCCGTTCTTGAGCATAATATAACAACTTTAATACAAATTGTAAAATAAGAGACTGTTCGTTATATTGTTGTAAAAATTTAATATCTGATGGGGTAACAAAAAAAAATGGCGTTACCTACTTCACACACTTTTACTCGTGTATCGCCTAGAACTAAATCATGTACTTAAGCTCTGATTTCCGGCATTTATGCAGTTTTTGGACATCCACTTCGTGGTTCATCTTCAATTTTTATATGATCACATTAAAGATTCTGCTGTTTATAGAGTTTTTTTATTTATCTACATACATTTAACAGTTTAAACTAACCATTCTTAAACGCCGTGTCAATTTGGGAATACACGTACTTTATTACTGCATTAAAAGACAGCGTTTGAATTTTCCGTCACCGTGGTCTAGTGGTTAGTGTGTTGGCTTACTAAGACATGAGCCCTGAGTGTAATTAATTGCCATGGACAAGCTTCTCAAGTCTGTCGTTCGAAATCGATATTAAACTGTAGGTCCCGGTACTCATGGATAAAAATTTACACACACAACATGAGTGCTGCGAGAAGCTAGGCCGTAATCCTGACACAGGGTTGTAAAGGCCAGTTATGTATGTTTGAATTCTCTTTGTGTTTTAGTAAAAATTAAATTTTTAATAAAATCTTAGTAAAAAAATTGCTTAAATTTACCTGCTGCTGTTTTTGATTGAGCACAAATAGCTTTAATAATATACCCCTATATTTATTGTTCCAGTAATTGTTTATAATGCTTACATCTAGGACTCGTTTTTTAATTTCTAGTTTTGTTCATAATTTACTAAAAACCAGTTTGTTTTTAAGTTAGCAGATAAAGTTCCTACAGGGAATATAAAGGAATATTTTTTGTTACCAACAACCATATGTCGCCGCATAGCGTTTAACGCGTGGGCCGATTACAACCAAAATTATGAAGTGGGTAGGTACAGGGACTTATATTTTTATACTAATGTTTGGTTAAAAACCGAAATCGTCCCTAAGTTGTCTTTGATTTTCGTATATATTGAGAACAGTTTAAGCTGAATGACAGAAAGTGAACGGAATTGGACAAGGGGGCGTGGTACCTCATTCCTTATGCAAACAATTTCTTATTTCATTTTGCCTGGCAAAGCAGGCACAGGGTCACCGATAATTTTGAAATTTTGCGGGTATGTATATTCAGTAAGTCTAAGAATAGATTGTAGACTATATATTATTATTAAAAAATTACACTTGGGCAATGCCACGCCCATAAAAATTAAATATTTTATATTTGGTCTGTATAAGTAGCCATATTACATTCCATATATCTGGAAAACGATTACAGCGAACTATTTAAAAATTTGGTGCAGATGACTTTATAGTCAAAACAATTTTCAGATAAAAAGTGACTAAAATTTTTTACAAACAACTTGGTTACCAATATTTGTTATCAATCAAAAACTGGGCGACGTTGGTTTTTTTATATTACTTAATTCAAATAGGGGTAGCTATGCACGCCGGTGCTAAGCTAGTATTTACATATACATACATACATACATTTATGTATTTAATATTAAAGAACGAATTTGACCTCCATATGTACAAGAATCAACAGTAATAAAAAAATAAAATTCATCATTGCAAGTCGACCGCTATTTGTTAAATTTCGTCTGTCCATAACAACATCTGTTTGAATTAAAAATGGCAAATTATTTTGCATGCAAGTGCAAAAGTACAAGAGAAGTACCACATACATATACATACACATTGTATGTACTTATGTATTTATGTACATCTGTTAAACAATATTATTTTACCGAAAACCTTTTTGCATAGATTTTTGTGGTTAAATAGTTAATGAGGTTATATTATATAATGTATGTACATATGCAAATATGTATGTAAATATTTATAATGATTATAACAGTCATAATAAAAATAATAATTTAATTGATGATTTTAAAACGTGTAATAAAAATACTAATAATCAAAAAAAAAATAAAAATTAATTTAATGATGTATTTATTATTAACTGATAATGACGTTTACGAGCTTTATGTGCCAAAAAGTAATTCTATTGTTAAAAATATTGCACAAAACGCATTATTATTAATGATAATTTACACGCATAAGTAAAAGTATGATTTTGTTGATGTAATTTAATCTGTTTGTCATATAGACAGATATAGAGGTATATTTAAATTAAATTAATAAAGATGAAAGCAATAAAATAAAGAGTTTAAGGTTCAGCCATAAAGGAGAATATCAAATTGCAATGTTTACTGCGAAACATAAAATACAAAAAAAGGCGAAAAAATTTATAACTACTGACTGACATTGAGTTTATTTGAAGATAAATTTTAAGCATTTAAAATAAATGTTTATTCTAATAAAAATATTTCAAAAAAAGCAAACCTAACTAAACTAAATATTTATATGAATGTACTTTTATTTGTTGGTTGGTAGTACCTTCTAATACGCCATGATAACAATCTGCTACAAATAGACAGACGGTTATTTGTGTTTTTTTTTGCTTAACAATTTTAATAGCTGTTAATATATATAATAGGTCACCTTCCATGGCCAAAACAAATTATAAATAAAAAATAAAAGCAGCTACTAAATGATCTCCCATGGTACATACAAGCGTCTTGATCTCATAATTTATGGCATGCAATATTACCAAAAAAAAAATACGCGTACAATCAAAAATCAACTAAAAATAATCATGTTTTAACACATATTTGTTTTTTTCATATGATGATTATTAATAAAAGCGTGCGAGTGGAGTACCTTTACTTTAAAAATACATTTAATTAATTGGGTTGTATACTTACTACGCCGATTAATATTGTTGATAAAGTATATATTTTTTGCCTGTTTATTTATTTATTTTTTATGGTTTAAATATCGTCATTATTTGTTTATTATGATTTCAATACATTTACAAGAATAAACATTATACGTTGTACATAAGTATGTTCATATAAAACATTTTCACTTTAATTACTTTAATATGGAAGAGTCAATTTGTTTAATTTTAAATACATATAAACAACATACATACATACATACTATATGTATCTATTAAAATTCCAATCACACGTAATAACGTTTAAAACAATTATGTCATTCCTTTAAAAGAATATTACAATATTAGGCGAACGGAAAAATTTTACTATAGAGGCAATCACTATTCGTTGCAAACGTAGCAAACCATGTCAAACAATAAAAAAAATATAGTCAAATATTCTCTGATAGCTAATTTGCAAGGCCTGCAACGAAAAGTGATTACAGCTAATATAAATTATCATTGCAAATTATTATACAAAACAATAATACAAAATTTAATGGTTAACTAGAAGCTAGAAATGTTTGAAAATTTCAAATATCTTTTACATATGTATATGGCATAACTCATATGCTATTTAAGAATGTAAAAGCTACAGTTGTACCTGCCTTATTCCAAAAGGGTTAAATAATTTAAACACAACATTATCTGATTTAAATACATACTTATGTATGTATATGTTTATGTCTATATCAATCATATGTAAATTTTATCGAAATTAATTTAATTTAAGTTTTAAAAATTAACAAACTGTTACCAGTTGTATTGAAACAGATTTGACTTAAACAATTTTGCACAGCAATTAAGTTATTCAAATTAAAAAACAAAAAGTAAATTTTATAACGTTTAGCATTTAAATGATGAATAGATGAATCACCTTGGAAAGGTTATAGTTCCACAGAAACCGTTTTTAATATATATATATACTCGTACTCTCAAATTTCTGACGGTAGTTTCGGATTCAAACCTCAGCTCCGACATCTTGAAAAATAGAAATATGAAAAAAATATTTCTTTCGGCAGTCTTCTGGCAAAAGCTCTGGGAGTAAATGACTGCCATGAAAAGGCTTCTCAAGTCTATTTTTTGGGGTACTCATGAATAAAAATTTACACACACAACATGAGTGCTGCGAGAAGCTAGGCCGTAAATCTGAAACAGGGTGGTAATGGCCAATTATATAGTATGTGTATTGTCTATGTTTGTGTTGAGTATAACAAGAATCTGAGATTGAAATATGTGAAACACCTCCAAAATCTTGAGTTACTATAAAAACCCGATTTTCTGGTTATATTGATCGATTCTGAGCTAATGAACACAGTCATAAAGTGTAGTTTGAGTCCTTACGTTTTATTTGTAAAAATCGGTTACAAAATAATTGAGTTATGATTTTTGTTAAAGAAAAATTAAAAAAAAGTAAAATGTTTCGTTATTGTGAGTAAAAAAATAATTGCTTGGCAGTTAAGCGTCTTTATTTTAAATCCAAAAACTATAATTCTTTGAAACTTTGGTTTATTGTATCCTAAATTAACTAAATTAAAATAATAAAAAAAAATAATGTTCATTGGTTTTTTTTTGTCAAATATTTTATGAACATAGCGTAACCACTATTTTATAGAAACATTTTATACAAAAACTAGCTGACCGGCAAACGTTGTTTTGCTACATAAATTTGCTCTAGAAAACATTTTTTTATATTTGATAATCTTCACCGAACTCCAAAAGTCAACCTTGATATGAGCAATCAATCTCTGCGTTACTAATAATTTTAATAAATTATTATCCGCCATTTTCTGTACTTCAGCTTGATAGTTGCCTATAGGTAGAAATATTTCTGTACTGCCCCCTCTGAGTACCACTTAATAAAAAAAACCTAAACCATATGTGTTCTCCGGTACGCAGATATATATTATCTAGCTTAAAATTTCATCAACTTCGGTACGTTATTTAGGTGAGGCATAAATTTTCCCTTGGGGCGGGTCACCTTAGCATTTAGAAGTATGAAAAATAGATGTTGACCGATTCTCAGACCTACCCTATATGCACACAAAATTTCATGAAAATTGGTAGAGCCGTTTCGGAGGAGTTTGGCAACAAACCCGCGACACGAGAATTTTATATATTAGAAATTGTTTTATGTAAACATTTTTTTAAAGAATTATTTAAAAACAGTTAAGCAAAAGGAATAATATTTAAATTTTTTATTCATTAAATTTGAAGCAACAAACAATAAACAAAAAATTTTTTTCAATAAAATATTGTTTGCGCTTTTTTCATCTAATATTTGACAAATGTAAACATACCTTCAATAAACACTACTTAATATTAAAAAGAAAAATAATAAAAATGTAATTACAATTTTTCGTTAAATTCATTGTTTGCATTACATTTTTTTTTAGTAAAAGTGAAAAACTTCAGTTTATAAATATAGGGTTTTAAATCTTATCACGAATGTCTACAATCAATATTTAAACAATTAATTGTAGATGATACATTTCTGATAAAAAAATTACACTAATGATCAATGTCAAGTGGGTTATCATGTTGCAACATACACAATAATTTTCATTAAATGCTTATATTTTTCTTTTTGTCAATTTTGTTAAAAAATTTTTTCGGTAGTAGGAAAATTTCTAATCCATAATTGTATACAGAAAAAAGTTTAACGACAATCACTACATAAATTCTAATATTGGCTTGTGAGACAATTTGTAAAATTTCTAAAAAAAATAAACATTCACAACACACAGTATGTCATACAAACTTATGGACAATTCCTTGGAGACAGGCGCTACCTTCACGCTCTTTTTTGTTGAACCAAAAATAAAACAAATTAAATTTATTCAAGACTGACTACTGTATTTAAAAAAATTTTGGGCAGAATCCATAATATACTCGTAGTAAAATGATATAAGAAAATAACAGCGAGAAACGGGCCCAACAAAATTAAATGTTGTTTTTGAGCAGTTGGAAAAGTGATTCCTATCAGAATTTGAACATGCTTGTCATGGAGGCCATTTTTACAAATTTAATATAATTTGCATTGACTAATGTTAAACTCGTAAATAATATTTGTCAATTAAACGATAAAAGAGGTTTTTTGCACCATGATAAAACAAGTGGAAAAAATGCTTGTTTTGAGCTACGAATAGCAGTGGATTTAAGTACGAAGAAATATTTCTGGTTTCCAAATATGAAGATATTTCTACAACAGGAGGCGATTTGTGTCTAACGATGAAATCATCATCATCATCATAATGACAAATCTTGTTTTTTTGGTTTGAAAAGAAAATAAATAGGAGAAACGTTGAGTAAAGTACATAGATTTCAAAGAAGGCGATTAAAATAAAAGATTTTTTTAAACAAAAATATGTGTGAAATAAATAAACTTATAGTTAAAAAGTCACGAATTTTTTGACCCGCCTTCGTACTAAACTTGTAAAAAAAACTTGCCAGTTTAGGGTTTTTCTAAATTTGTTGAGAGTAACCAAACGACTTAAAGTGTTTTTTATTACTTAACTGAATTTATTGTTTAGGTTTCAATTAAATGAATGCAATGTAATGTAACTTTACAAACACGGATGAGCAAATTAATAGAAATTAATTACACTTTAAAGAAAATTCATACATTGAGACAAAAAAATAAAAAAAAATACCATTAATGAAACATGTTATTATTAAAATGAAGCACAAGTTTCAATTTTCATTCAACAGATGAAAATCATTTCAATTTTGCATATTTAAAAATGCCACTTAATTATTTAATTTAAATTATTTATGAAATTTTGCAATTAATTTTTATTAACCATTAACCATGTTCACAATAAATAGTTAAATTTTCATATAAATTTTGTTTTATAAGCCAACAATATTACAATATTAGTATGAATCTTATTAAATTAAAGTAAATTTACTTTTTTGTTGTTGTTGGTTCCTAAAAAATTTCCAAATTGTGTTCATACATACAATGGGCATTCTTCATAGTTTTGTGTGTATTTTCTTAACCCCAACTACAATTCACTTTTGTGTCATTTTGTTTTATTTATTTTTGCCACGCATGAAGTTGTTTCTTGTACATTATGAATCAGTTTTCATACAATACATTTATATATGAATTTTAGTTTTTAGTTGGCAAAATTCCTTTTATTTTATTTTAAAAACTAATTAATTTATAGATGGTTTGAATAAAAATCGATTTTCATCACCCATGGCATTAAATTAATTGCAGTAATTAAAATAAATAATGAAACCAATGACAAAATTACATGCTGTTAACGAAGTTCAATTGTTAGTTCAATGATTACACGGTGCTACAGTGAAAATATACTTGGAAAGTGACCTAGTGTAAGTTGTATTTCTTACTCGATTTTATTTAGTAGAAGCTTGTTTAACTCAGAATTAAATTAGCTTTACTGTAGTATATACATAAGGGTATGTTTCTAAACAAATTAATTTAAAAAAATGGCGCCAAAGTTAAAAAATTTAGAAAAAATAAAATTAAAATCGGATGTAAATTAAAATAACACTGCCAAAATGTGTACATATTTAAAAAGGCACATATTTCTTCTTTCTAAAACCGTTTAAAAATTGAAAATCAGATTAAAATCAACTGAGTTACGTGTTCATAAGTACTCGAACCTACCCGAAAATAGTTTTTTCGGAATAACTCCGAAATTTGTGGGTGTTTCCGAACTCTTAAAAATTAATTTATGATCTACTCAATAAGGCCTACAACTTACACTAGGTCACTTTCTAAGTATAAAAAAAAGTTGCTCATTTGTAGCACCGTGTTATTTTAATTTTTTTTTATGAAAACAGTTCATGAAATAATGTGATTCCATCAATGAAATAATTTTATAACAAATACGTATGAATGCTCATAAAACAACCTTTATTAATATAATGAAGGCTTCCGTTACCTCATTCATTCATCCAAATGATAAAATTTTTGGCTATAACGAAGGTTAAGCAATTATTTGGTTCACGCTTTAAGTTCCTTTTATATAATTATACACACATATCGTCGTGCGGAAGTTTATGTGCTCTATCCGCCATTTCATATTTTTTATATATCTCGAGTTAATGCTGCCTCTTTAGTTTTTCGACCCCAAATTTTCAAGTCTGCAATACGTTTTCCGATATCTCGTCCAGTTGCGGAGATAAATAGCCGAAAACCCATTGCAGATTTTGAAAATTTTGGTGTCAAAAACCTAAAGTGGCATTATTAACTCGGGATATATAGGATGGCGGATAGAGCGCATTAACTCCCGCACGACAATATGCAATGAATTTGTGCACTAACAAATTAAAATGTCAAAAAATTATTTCTTTTATTAATTCATAAAATAAATAAGTAATGCTTTTTTGAATTTTTTCCATATATAAGTAATAATTATTATAATACTACGAATAATGAACTTAAGAAAAAAAAAATTATCGGAGCACAAAATTATTGAGCATGTTGATCCTGAGCTCAAGTCAAGTTAAATGCATTTTAGTTGTTTTGAAAAACTATTTTAAAATGATGGTTTTTGTTGGAAATATATAAATTTAAATAATTTTTTTTTTCAATTTATTTATATTTTCCCGAAGTGGAAATAAATGTTTTAAACTGCAGTCAAGCACATTTTAAAATAAAAAAAAATATGTGCATATGTATGTATGTACGTACTTATTATTTTGACCATTCATATTATGTGTACATATGTACATACACCTAACGATTTACTTTTGCAACAAGTAAAGAAAAAAAAAATAACAACCAATACAAAATTTATTATTAAAAAAAAAAAAATGAAAAACATGCAAAACGTGAGTGAAGAAAATATTTTCGATAACAAGATTTGAATTAATGGCTCACCTGGAAGACAAATGCAAACATTTGAAATGTTGGTGTTATTTGAAATAAACTCAATATCAATGTCCATGTGAAATTCCATTTACCATAATGGCCAATATAATTGGATATAATGTCACTATCCGGATCGTCGCTTAAATTTTGTTTTATATTCTCATTTACATTTTGTCTTAAATCGTGCACTTGGAAAGAGTCCTTTTTTAAATCTTCTGAATTTCGACGAAAATCTAATGCTATAACACTTATTTCGGGCGTACGAGATCCCTTACCATCCCGATAACCACCGTAAAGATTTGATTCAACACTACCACGTTTTGAATATGAATCCAAATCGAAACTGAGAGATCCTCGCCTTAAAACACCGCTCATGTTATTTCTATTTTTTTTTTTTAATTAATTAATGATATTAATTTTTTTAAATGTGTTTGAAAATATTGCTAAATTATTCACTTTTCTTCTTTTCAAATGTTTATTGTTTTATTTTAGATTTTCTTTAATTTTTTTTTTATTAACTTTGTAATGTTTACTGCTAAAAGGCCTTTAACGATCTAATTTTGATAACGGTTTGGTTAGTTGTTTTAAACCCAACAGTAACAGAAAGAAATAAACGCTGATTGTGTGGTGTTTCAAATGTTAGGAAAACAAAAATGTTCATACATATACATACAATGTGTAATTCACAAAAAAAAAAGAAAAAACTACAACGAAACTAGAAAAGATAAGTTAACAACACTAGGGTCTAAAGCAGCTTTTCATTTATAATGCCAATAATCGTGTTATTGGTAGCAACGAAACGATCGTTGAATTCAAATATACTTTTTAAAAAAACTTTTAATAATTTGTTATAGAATAATATAAAAAGCTTTTGGAAAAGCTTATTAGTTAACACTAGAGTAACTATTATACTTAATCGGCCATATTCATAAAAAATAAAATATATCTTAAATGTGTTTTTTAAGTCATATTTTTCATACAATTTTTTTTAAATACATTTCAAACGTAACGACTTTTTTTTTGTTTCTTCAGAAACGTTTTAATTAAATCAAACTTAAATTCTTCAAGAATTTAGATTAGGTAGGAATAGTACACAAGCTAAACTGAACTGAAATTTTTACTCTTTCATTAAACAAAGAAATGCACTTTGAATAGCAATATAATAGATAAATAAATGTTGATATTAATATTAACAAAAATATATACCATGTCCATGCAGACTTTAATTCCTTTCGGAAACGGAATTGTATCCGTATTTTGGCCCTTCAAATAGTGAACGGAATTTACTTTTTTTTTGTTTTAAAGACAAAATAATTATGGGGAACTACTTTTATCAGTAGAAAAACTGGTTTATATAATACAAGCTGAACCCGGTGTGCTTCGCTACCCCCTCATTATATAATAAAATTAAAAGTATTTATGTATTTTGCAGACAGTTGTGGGAGAAAGAGAGTAAGGCTACCCCACTATTTTAATTCAAATGTATTTTAAATTTGAGGTAAAGTCGTTAATAAAGGTAGTAAAGAAGCACCAAATTTGTATATAGAACAAATGGTTTAAAACTTTCAAACAAAATTTGGTGTGAAAAGGGGCGTGAAAAGGGGCGGCAATTCTGCTCATTTAGGTACCTATTTAACCAAAAATGAAGGTTAATACAATATTAATTTAATAATGGGATGAAGCCCATTTGAATAGTCTTTTAACTTTAACCCTGCACAAGCTGACTTTAATGTTGTTAATAGAAAATCTCTTCGTAAAATTTTTCATAAATTGAAAAGAAAAAATGAATTGATTGTTTTCGAATCTTCTACAAGCGTCTATAATTTATTCAGGGCACACTGTTCGTCATCTTGCTGACTGCACAATATTAGTAAGAGTAAACGTGATTCGAAAACAATCTATAATGGATGATTTTGGACAAAGTGTATGACAAATTTAACTAACCGCACCATTAGTTTGACAAGAAAAATGTGAACACTTAACAAGTGTTGTTCTGGTGTCAAACTAAACTAAAACGCGCAACTATCAGCTGTTCAGTCTGTTGTCAAATAAAACAGTGTTGTTAACTCAAATTTGTAAGAATACTATATATAAAAAAGACCTTTTATTTTAATTATCTATTACTACGTTTATACGCACGCCCTATTTACAAATAAAGTTATTTGCAATATACTTAACTCACTGTTTATATGTAAAATGACTTCGACACAAATTCGCTGCCAGTAAATTGTATGGTAACACTAAAAAATTATAACTATGTTTACAAGAAAGTGTAAAAAATGTCTGCTTTAATTTTTGTCCTTTTTTTGCAAGTTCATATACCACAAATATTCAATTCGAAAACTATTTTATACAAATTTTTTTTAATTGTTGCTTTAAGTTCAATATTTTTTGTTTTTATGTTTTTTCTGCCATATTAAGATAAGCCTACCAGATTTTTTAAAACAATAAAAACATTTAAAATGTAAGCAAGTGGCAACCTTTTACATCTTTATTTGCAAATAGTGTCGTTATTCACGACTTGTTATCGTGAGTTAGTAAGTTGCAATAAAACAATTATATGGCAACATTTTTTACTCTTATTTGCAAATAAGTCGGACGTATAAACGTAGTATATAAAGATGGGAAAATATTATTTTCTGTTATATAAATATAGTGTTGAAAAATTTTGATAGACTTACCCATTATTTGAAAATCTTCTAGAAAAAACACACAATATTGATAAATTTGATCATTTATTGATTTTCTTTTTTATTTTATTCATAAATACAATTATTGTTTATTATTTTTTCAAATTTCCATTAATTTCTTTTTTTAATTTTAAATCCTTCTCTTATCATAATTTAATTAATAAGAGTGTAGCATCAATAAATTTTATTTGTTGTGATAATTATTGTTTCTTCATTTATGTAATTATTATTATTTTTGTTAATATGCTCGTATTAATAGACTTGTAAAGTTGATTGAAAACTAAAAACTAAAAAAATATAGTATTTGTATATATTTTTGTGTGAAGTTATTTCAATGAATACTTTTATTATTTATAATTAAAAATATAAATACAAAACGGCTTACATTGTAAGTACAAATTACATTAGGAAACTAATACACAAAAAACAAATAGTTTATTTAAAAAAATATATAAAAATTTATTACTTCTCAAAAAGAAATTCAAAATTTTAAATAAGTACATTTTTATCTTTTTTTATATATATCGCTCTTTAAATTCATTAGTTTCATTAGCTACAAAAAAACAATTTTTTTAATTAAGTAGACAAGTATGTGTCCTTTATGATATTTAAAGATATTTTGTATAAAATTCATTCTGATGCATAAAAAATTTGAAATCTGCTATTACTTATGGCAAATATTTGAAAAGCGTAACCATTATTTACGTTTAGAAATGGAGCTTAAATTATTGAGTTCTTAAAAAAACAAAAAGTTGAAATTAAAAATATTGTTGCATTTATATTAACAAATTTTCATATTTATTAAAATAATAAACAAAATGGGGTACCGATAAAAATCAAAATTCGTAGGAACAAATACTATTTTGAGAACGTAAAGGAAAACGATGTAAATAAAGGCGACTTAAATCCATTTAATTATGATTACTTTATATACTAAATTTGATCTTTGTAACTGAAAACAAAAACAAAAAAAAAAAAGGTTTCCACAAAAAATTTTACTTTTTAGTGTTTTGACACTGTGAAAGTAAATGAGCGATATGTTTGTTTATTTGCTATTCATACAGTTTACAACATTGATACATACATTAATTGGCTAATCTTAATGCTATAGATACAAATAATTTAACATATAATATGTATATATATATACTATATAAAAACATATAGTTTTTAGATCTTTCCTAGGATGCATTTTAACATTCATTTTACTTGCTCTCTCTTAACTACACCTAATCCTTGTTTTACACGGTGGTCTATTTATTTACACTGTTTATTTGATATTTTATTTATGAGTATCTCTTATGTATTGACAAATTAAAAACAATGGAAAAACAAATTGAAATTATTTAAAAAAATAATAAAAGAACATAATTATTAGCATTTTACAATACATAAAATAAATCATAAATTATTAATACTAATACCTATTAATAATGAATTTGCTACTGTGTAAACCTTTGTCAGCACAAATAAATCAGCTTATTTCAGTAGAAATTCGTGCCTACATATTTTACACCTACAATTGTTATATACTTTTTGAACCGAATCACGCACAACATCGAATTTTTGACACGAACACTTTGTTTTCAGTCATGCGTTCTAGTTAAAACAGCTGTTTTTTATGATTATGGCATGTTTTACATCACATTTCCTGGAACCTATGCACCGTGTAAAAATAGGATGAGATGATTTAAATGTAAAAGTAATGATTATTTAAATATACAAATAAGAGCTTGTCTGTCTATATACGTTTGTTATTATTGGAAGAAATTTAACAAATAAATATGCATAACAATACATTTAATTTTTAAAAATTATTATTATTTAGTTTATTATTTCTGTATATGTATGTATAAATTGTTTGTATTTTAATTTATTTTTCTTGTATTCTATACCTTTATTCTTATAAATGCATGATTAACAATGAATGTAATTATAATTAACATGATTTTCTTATACAATATATATAAGTATATAGACATCATACATGCGTATGTGTATTTTTATATACTATAATATGTATGTAAGTATGTACTATAATTGATTTGATTTCATTTTATATTAAATTTTTAGGGAAAAAATGTTTTATAATTGACAAATGACTGCTTTTCATTTCTTTCTGTAAATCTTTTTATAATTATTTTCTTTTCCTTTTTAAATTTACATTTGCTTAATTTCCTATAAACTTCTTGTAGTTTGAGTGGTAGGTCAAATAATTGTTACGTAATTGACTACTTGCTAAAAATACATAAATTTTGTATTTATATTTAATTTTTTGTTTTTAATAATTTTACTTTTTATTATATACCTATATATAACTTAAATCATTGACTCCTATGACAGCACACAAATTCGTACATACATACATACGAGTACACATACATATGTTACATATCCATACAACATATCGTCCTGCGGGAGTTTATGTGCTCTATCCGCCATTTTATATATCTCGAATTAATAATGCCACTTTAAGTTTTTGACATCAAAATTTTTAAAATCTGCAATCCGTTTTCGGCTATTTATCTCCGAAACTGGATGAGATTTTCGAAAACGGTTTGCAGACTTAAAAAAATTGGGGTTTAAAACCTAAAGTGGCAACATTAACTCGAGATATATAAAAAATATGAAATGGCGGATAGAGCACATAAGCTCCCACACGACGATATGTATACATATGTTGCAGTATGTGCATACAAAAATTATATTAAAAATTTAATTTCTTAAAATTCGTTACGTTTTATTTCAGCACTGACAATATGCATTTTCTCTACACAGTGCTCTGCAAATATTTTCATGAAGAAAGAAAGTAATCAGTTTATGTATGGCAACAAATTTTTCGAGTAAAATTTGTAATTTTTTTCTTTCTTTTTTAATAAGTATCGGGATTTCAATTAGGGCGTCAATATTTTATTTCTCCTAAGAACCAGACGGACAAGGCTACTAATGAGCAACAGAGAGTCAAAAAGAAGAGATAACATATTTGAAAACAGAAATTTAAGTAGTTTTTTATATTCAGAGAAAATTGTTTCATTTACCCAGCTGGAAAAAATTGATTACCTTATTTTATAATCAATTAAATAATATATTACTTCAGACTGAATTACTTTTGGTATCGAGACGGTAATTTCATGTAGCAAACAAGTAAATATTGATTCATTGTTCTATATTTTAATAAAAAAAAATCGATATTTCTCGTTATTCCTTCAAATTAATTCTATGTTAAGGGTAATGGTTTTCAGAATCAATAGATTATACATCCCTCTTATTACCTTCTCGATTCCCATTTCCCGCTGGGTAGACAATGAAGATTGAATAAAGAAAAAGAAAAAAACTTTCAAAATGTTTAATTTCAGTTAAAAACACAGTTTTTAAAATTATTTTTCTTTTACTGAATTGGTAACAGCTTAGACCAATACACGTATTGACCGTATTTAATGTAATGAACACAGACTAAAAGAGGAAAAATATATATATTGTATTGTAACGTAATCTCCAAATGTTTAATTTAAATTCTATACTATTTGTTAACTTTTAATTCTAAAAACAATGTAAAGTTTTCTTTTCCTTGAATACAATTTTTAGATTGTTTAAAATAAGATGCTATTGGTATATTGGAATTCATATTTTGTTTCATAATGGAGTTGCATGTACATACATATGTATGTACGCATGTATTTACTTGTATGTGTACTTGTGTGTATGAGAATATAAGCTTTGTTCAAATATTTGATGAAAAAAAATTAAATACTTTTTGCAAAAGTTTTGTTTAATGTAAACTTTTATTTAAGTAAAAATCTTTTAAAAATGATTAATAATTAGAAATAATATTTAAATTTTTATTCAATTAAATTTGAAGCATCAAACAGTAAATAAAAAAAAATGCTTCAGTAAAATATTTACGCTTTTTTCATCAAATATTTGACAAATCTGAACATGCCTTAAAAAACATTTTATTTTATTTGACGACACTACATATCATGATAATTTTTTTTCTGTATTTTGTTTATAAACTATATTTTAAATAAAAGTTTTGTTTTTTTGTTTTTTTTAATATATTTATGTATGCATGTTTGTATACATGTATTTATTTGTATTTCTGTGGATATGTACTGTATTAACTTTTGTTTTGTAATTTGAAATTCGTAACTTAAAGGTCCTGCCTGCTGTGCTTCTATAACAAAACAATTAAAAGTATAAAAAACGTATAAAATCTAATAACAAAACAAAACAAAAAATCATTTCATTTGTTTTATGATTTTTTTATAGTTTTCTTCTTTGAAATGTAATATAAACTTTTATTTTTTTTGTTGGAATTTTTTGCTCTAAATAATTGAATGAGAAAGAGTTGAAAAGGTTTTTCTGTTTCTTAATTTAAAGATAACTTTGTAAAAATTATAAAATAATCTTAAATTCTGGACCAGCCAAAAATTTAAGCAAAATATATTCATTTGTTAAAAAAATATAATTTTACTGGAAATATTTTGTGATACACAAACATGTGTAAATGTAAGATTCTAACATCTGTAATGGTATAAAAAAATTGACATTTTGTTTTTTATTTTAATTTTAAAATCTTAAAAATATGTTGTTTGTGGCATTGATTATTAACACTTTACTTACTTTTCTTCGGGAGCATGGGCTTTTGAATGTTGCTTCATGGTTTCGGGTAAAAATAAGACAACAAAACCACCAAAGAGGCACCAAGCCGTTAACAGTGACATTAGTAAATGATCTTCAATTTTAGTCTAAAAATATTGTATATAGATGTTGTATGTTATAATTATGTATGTACATACATTTTCATTTTCTGTTTAACAACACTTAAAATATTCGAATAACTATTTATTTATTAAATTATAATACAATACTATGACTATACGAGTATTATCGGATATGTTCTGAGAAACGAATTCAAGTGAATAAAATTTCAAACTGCTATAATTTTAAAATATAAAAATCTTTTACAACTTTTTTTTTATTCATTCGCCTAAAGGACCTAATTTGCAATGCCTATTACAAGAAATCGCAAACTGATAACAAAAGAAACAAAAACGCAGTTTTGTAGAGGAAATCAAAGCCTTTTTTGAATCAGTGCAATGCATAATAAAAGTGAAAGTACATAACATGCGTTGACTCAATTGTGTTTCGCACGTCTGCGAATTTTCATAAAGCAAGTTACTGTCAAAACTGGCAACGTATATATCGTATAGAATTTGAACAACTTTTAAATTGTTAACGACCTAACACATACGATGTATATACAGTATTCCCCGGATAATTGTCCCACGCTTAATTGCCTTTCACGCTTATTTACCTTAATTTCTAAATCTCCATATTTTTTATTACCATTTTCTAATAAAATTCCACGGTTAATTAACTTTCGCTTAATTGTGTTATTCGCTTAATTACCTCAAATATATTTTCCCCAAAGAGAAATTTCACTTAAAATTCCCTCGTTTAATTAGCCAAAATAATTTTTTTCTAAAAACTGCAACTTAACTCAACTATGTTTATATAGGCATAAAATGTCCGTTAAATTTAGTTTCAATCTACGTTTTGAGATACAACCTTACAATTAAAGTCTGCCAAAGTATAAAGTTACATGCTTTTCATATGTATTGACGGCAGTGTATACAGGCAATTAAGCATATTCGTTTAATTACTTCAAAGAGGCAATTAGCCGTATTCGTTAAATGACTTCCACGCATAATTGCCCAAAAATGTAGAAATTTTTGTCGAGGCAATTATCCGTGTACTTCTACCTTAAATGTTTTTCAAGGAAAGTTAAATGTCTTGGCTAACTATTTAATGAGATGAGTTTTAAAGTTTAAAGAAATTCCTTACCAATAAAGAAAGATATGGCGTTAGAATAAGCGCTAAGCCGGCAGCAACATTACAGGCTCCGACTCCAACATTTCGTATGGCAGTTGGATACAATTCTGCTGTATACACTGGCATTATGGTGTTGCCTGCACTTATTGTAAATTTACCTATAATATAAACATACAAACATAAACAAATGCATTTCAATTTAAAAGAAAAATATTATTATAAAATACAAAAAAAATGTAAATATATATTACGCGTAGATGTAAGATTTCACTTACCAATCATAATGAATGTAATTTTCAACCAAAGAATGTCTTCCTTTCCTTCAGTTATGGCAGCACAACAACAAGCAATTCCGGCGCATATTAAAGTGGCACTGAATAGCCATTTTTTGCCTACTTTTGATATGATATACATGGCTATTGCAATAGCTGGAATTTCAACAAGTCCTGCTAAAGCCTAAAAATTAAGAAAAATAAAAAAACCATAACAAGGAAGACAGATATTAAGTCGTTTAAATAACAGTCATATACATATATATGTACCTACATATTATAAGTAATTACATTACGATATACATATATGTGGGTATGTGTGTCTATTAGTAAGTAAATACATAAATCCAATAACAGCTGTACTGTCATAACCATCACTATAACCATTTAAATCAACATCATTTTCTTCGCCGCCGTTGTCACATCAACACACAACAAAACTTCCAAACAATTTTGCACTAACAATGGCAACTGTTTATCAATTTATTAATAAAAAAAAATATAAAAAAAAATTATGACGAAAAAAAAAAAAATAACAAAAAACACGTTTGGCATTTGGCCAACAAAAATGCTTGCTTCTTGTCTGTAAACACTCTTGGGAACGGAAAGGAAATTCAAATATAACTCATCTAAACAATAATTTAATGTCGACAAAAAAGGTACAAAAGCGAGAAAACACTCACATGTTGATATTGGGCTATAATAAAAAAGAAATTGAATAGAAGAGAACACATGCATACATACGTATGAAAATGCTTTTGTATGTTGCATAAATTGTAGGTGCCTGATAAAAGATTTAATAATATTTGGATGGATGACTATAATTTATTTGAATTTAAATAAATAATTTTTAAATAAATTTTTAACAATGAAGAATGGTGAAAGTAATAACTTATTCAACACTTTTAAGAATTAATATTAGCCGCAAAGATTTTCCCATATTTTCACATTTTTTTTACGTTTTGCCCTCATTTGGAAGCCAGTTTACATCATGTATTGCGACATATCAAAAGAAAAAAGAAAAAAAAAAAGATGGAAAGTAGAATAGTGTAAACACAATACGTGTGTGTAGAAATTTGACATTTGTATGTATGTATAGCTTTCATCATTTTTATATCTAGGTGTATAACCAAACAATTGCGATTTCTCATTTGATTACATACATACATACATAACTGGCCTTTACAACCCTGTGTCAGGATTACGGCCTAGCTTCTCGCAGCACTTATGTTGTGTGTGTAAATTTTTATCCCTGAGTACCGGGACCTACAGTTTAATGTCGACTCCGAACGACAGACTTGAGAAGCTTGTTCATGGCAATTAGTTACTCTCAGAGCTTTTGCCAGAAGACTGCTGAGAGGTAGTCACCGAAAGAAATACTTTTTTCATATTTCTTTTTTTTAAGATGTCAGAGCCTGGAGTCGAACCCAGGGCCCATGTCTTAGTAAGCCAACACACTAGACCACGGAGACTACAGGGAGCTCTTACATTCGGCAAATCTACGGTAATAAAATTAAATACGCCACGTGTCGGTTCCCTAAGGAGTCTGTATCGGTTTATTGACCGTCAACCAACTCACTTTAAGTTGGGTAAAACTCAACCTCTTATGTATTTATTTTCATCAACTCGATGAGAATTATACTTCACTTTGATATTGTTAATAGGTGAATATACTGGCATGTTGGTAATAGTAATAATTTTCATTTGATTAGAGTTGTATTTTTGCAAAAGTACTACAACAAAATCAGACATACCTACATACATACTTGGCCCTTACAACCCTGTGTCAGGGTTACGACCTAGCTTCTCGCAGCACTCATGTTGTGTGTGTTAATTTTTATCCATGAGTACCGGAACCTACAGTTTAAAATCGACTCCGAACGACAGATTTGAGAAGCTATTTCATGGCAATCAATTACTTCCAGAGCTTTTGCCAGAATAATTTTTTCATATTTCTTTTTTTTCAAGATGTCAGAGCTGAGATTTGAACCAGGGGCTATCGTCTTAGTAAGCCAACACACTAACCACTAGACCACGGCGACTACGACACAACAGCGATATAGTTCATCTAATGTTGAAAACAAGCCAAGTCATTCTCGATATCCTGTAGGAGTCAATTACCTTCCACCTGGCACTTGCTTTCCTATCGAAGAAACTATTTTTAAAGACCCTATTGGAGGTGCTACCGGGGCAAGAAGGGATTTCCTTGAGGAAATTCTGACTTTTAAATCGCACAAAAGAGTCAAAAAGACTCGAATTTGATAAGATAAACAATATTTTGATTTGCTCATTTAAGGGTTAAATTACAAATTTGAATAAAAACCCAATTTTCATCAATCGAAAAAAAAAAAACAAAAAACTCTCAAGTGTTGCCAATAATTCATATAAATTTTGTTAAATTTTAAATAAATTTGTTTTTCTAGAGATGAAAACTTACCGAGTTAAGATACACATTGCCACCGAAAGTACTCATGTTTAAAATGAAACCATAATACGCCAAATTCATAGTGAACCAAATGCAAAGAAAACATATTGTGATGCGTCTTAAATAGGGTGATCTAAATAGGCAGAGAAAATCCTGTGAACTGTCTTCTTTTGCTGGTGGCTTCAGCATTGCTTCAAAGTTTGGTGGCAGTTCTCGTTTATTAAAATCAGCTGCTGCTTGTACAATACGTTTAACTTCATCGACACGGCCCTTGACTAGAAGCCATCTTGGTGATTCGGGTACAATAAACCTTAAAATAAATAGAGAGCATAGAATGTTTACTAAAAGCAATACATACATACATATGTGCATACGTATACGTATGTGTGCGCTCGTATAATTAAAACAAATCCGCCCACTCATTTGAAAAAGAAATATGTTTCCTACAGATTGTTTGATTGTTTAGCTAAACCAGACAGTAACATAATTTTTATTTTTATTTAAATTTCCATTTTGCTTTCAAATTTAAGACACAAAAGCACACTTTTTCTATTTTTTTTTTCCTTTTTGTACAATATTGATGATTTTTATAAAGAATTTTAATGTTTTTTTTAATTTTTTTAGTTTATACTTCTGTTGTTGTTGTTTTTATTTTGTTTGTTCTTTTATTGTAAATATTACTGAGCTACTTCTAAAAAGTACTATTTATGCCAATTTCTTTTTAAAAAGAATACCATAGATTCGCCCTCCTAACAACAATCAAATAATATTTTATTTGGTTTGCTTCCAGCAATTCATTGAACTTACCACAAGAAACAAAGAAAAATTCCCGGTATTCCAATACACAGCTGAAGACGTTGATAATCCTGCGTTAAATACGCAATACCAGATATTAACATGTATGATATTGGCAGTGGAAAAAGGTTATACATGCCGGCAATAGTACGCCATTTGCCATCAACATATTCAATGGCTAAAATGAGACCGGAATATGTAACCGATACAGAGACAAGACCCAATAACGCTCTCAATGTTATATACATTTCAAAAGATTGGGCAAAATAGAGTGCAAGACCTGAAAGTAAATATTTGGATGGTTAAATATTATTAGAATCAATATTATGATATGGTATACAGTCGGGTCTCGATTATCTGTAATGATCAGGGTCAGAAGCACGGTTAATCGAATAAAAATTTTTCTTTTAGATTTTTTTAATATTTTTGTTATTAAACAAGTGATCATTGGTGTACATACATATTTACTTTAAAAAAAAAGTAATTCAAGATAGCAATGCCATAAACGGTCTGTAAACAAACTTTGTATTTTCCAGCTAGCATTTTAACATTAGCAATATTTTTTTAATTCTCATTAATTATTTTAACTTTATCTTTAATATTTATAACTTTTCTTTGACATACAAAATAAATTAGATCTACCCACTTCTTAAATTTCAAAATTAAACTAATCGCTTGTAAATGCTTCTGACTCATCGTATTCAAACAAGAGAATTCCCCGTTATCATCACGGATAACAGAGGTAATCACGCTTAATGGAAGTAAAAAAATTGAAAACATTGCAAACAAAAAAAAAAAAAAAAAAAAAAAAAAAAAAAACAATAAACTGATCTTTGGCCATCACGGTTAATCGGCGTTACCTGTTAACCGGATCACGGATTATCGAGATCCGACTGTATATATTTATAAATATATAGTAAAAATAAATATTTTTAAAGCTAAAAAACACGGTCAACTCAATCCTCAGGCCGATTTCATGGTCAACAATTGTGTTATTATCAACATTTTTAGCACGCTCAGTCCTGTTTTTACACGGTTATATAAAAATAAACTTGGCCTGTATTAAAATTGTTTAATTTTTCTTTGATGCAACCACATACATTAAAAATTTTACAAATGATCAAAGTTTTTAAAACGTTTTAGGCATATAATACAATTAATTTAATTTTTTTTATATTTAGGAAGATTATAATTATTGTAAGCCTTTTAAAGTGGTTTATTCGATCTAATTTTATCATTTATGTGGTATTTTTTTTTTTGCAAATTTTTTTGTTACACTGTGTGCTTTAAAACGTGTCTATGTTGTAAAACCAGGAATGAGTGTATACATTTTGTTGTTGCTTATAGCCATTACTATCACTTTTTTATACAAACATTGGCTGTTTTTTTTATTTGAGACCAATACTCAGGGGTAAACCCCTACTGAATGCTGTGCGTTGTATTGGAATTTTGGAAAGGACAGTACATATATTATTATTAATTATTATATTATTGTTAAGCGCTGTGGTTTTTTATCATTCAAAGGCCAGTGTTATGCCTTCACCCTTGAATGATCAACAGCAATTGCCTCATCGTTACATGTTGATTGTGTGGTGAGTGTGTCTTCGCTAAAGGCACCCTTACACGACATGTTTTTTACACTGTTACTGTCAACTTTTACATGAGTAAACAGTTACATGTCGTGTGTGACTTTTAAAACATTGCTTGTGTAAAAAACACAAGGAAAGTCTTATGACAAAATTTCAATTAGAGCATGCTCTAATTTCGTATGTACACACATATGATATTAAATTTCTATGCCTGTATAAACATTAGTCGGCAATGAATTATTTGTAAAATAGTTTTTTTTTTATAAATTGTGTGCCTAAAAATTTATTATTTATTTACATATGTAATTGTACATATACGTTTGTGAGTAAAAATTATAAACCTTATGTAAATTGACTAATTTTGACAAACACAATAAAAAACTTATGTATTTTAAATTTAAAAAACACGTGTAAAAAACATATCGTGTAAGGGTGCCTTAAGTAGGTTTAGCTGTTATCTGGCGCTTTTTTTCCTGATCATTCGTTTTTCGTTGACACTGGTTAAGGTGAAATATCATCATGTTTGTGTTTTTGTAAAAACAGGTTTTTATAAACAGGTCTTGTTAAAATACAAATATTTAAGAAATATGAATAGTATCCCCCATATTCATAAGAAATAAAATACGTTTATTATTTGACTAATTTCTATGCAATACTTGTTAAAAAAAGCCCTCCATAAACTTATAATAAATTTTATGAATACGGCAGTATAAATCTAAAAATAAAATTCTATTGACTGAAAATCATTTTGCTTTTATTATGGACAAACTTTAATACACCTTTAAGGTCATAAACTAAAATTCAAATCATTGCCATAATAGTTCATACAGAAAAAAAAAACAAAATGAAACTGATAATTTGAAATTTTATCGTAACATTGAATTGGTCCTCATTAGTTTCTGGACACCTTCAGATTAAAAAAAAAATAATAAGACATCCAACCAAATAGAAATGTATGTACATCTATACTATAAACGCAGATAGACAGACAAAGAGACACTGCTATAAATCTATTTAGGTAAAAAAGGAAGTGCTCGTAATTGAAAAGTACAAATATTGATTTTATGTTAAAAAATAAAAAATTGCATTGTATGTTTGTACGAACATTAATGTATAAGCATACATACAAACTTACATATAATACAGAAACTAACAATGAAAAATTAACTTTTTTCCATTTCTTTTTGCTTTAAAATTTTTCTTTTCTATTAGGCCTTGTACTTGAAAAGATGTTTCAATACATAAATGAATAAATACGAATAAATGTTTAAAACTGACTTTATAGGTTTGTCTGCAAACACATGTACAAACATACATACATATGTAAGTATGTTGTAGTAATTTGAGATGACATTAAATACAATGTTAATGTAATTAAAACCATTCGACGTAAATCAATGACTGACTGAATAAATGGAATGAATTGAATGTCCTTTTGTTCAGGTAATCAATGAACACAATGATGAAGGATATATAAACATATATTCTATTACATATATGGTCAAAATAATAAGTACACAAGTGTATTTTAATTTTTCTGAAACCAAAAAGGAAAAGAGCAAAAAAAAAAAACATTAAAATTTAAATACTTTTTAAACTTTCTTTATAACCAAAACGCGCTATTATTCCTCTCAAAAAGTGCCAACACTATCAAGTGCTAACAACATCAGTCAAGCATAAAATTTGAAGCTTAGACTTCTTTTTGAGTTATCAGAGAACTGCACCAAGAGATAGGAAATCAGCTGTAATAAGTATAATCTCAAAATGTCAATGCTTTTGAAGCTACCAAATCTCTCAAGCAAAATACAAAAACATTTATATTTAGTTTGACATTAGTAGCTTGAAGTATGTATGAAATTATATTATAAGAACTTTGTTATAAAATAGAAAATGTTGTTATTTTTTCTATCACAAATTGAACAGAAAACCCAAAAGTAAAAGCTAATTTATAACAGTTTTTAATTAATCAGTGCTTCCAAAAGCGACTTTACAAATTGTGTTTAACTTGGAGAAAAAAAAAAACGAAAATGATAACCGTATAAGTAAAAAAATAACGATGTACTTATTATTTCGACCATATGTGCATGGTCAAGTTCAAATCCTAAATCATATACCAAAACACACACATACACACTCTCATTGTTGCAAACCAAGATCAAGGTATCATACTTTAGCACCACACTTACTTTTCCATACATATGCATGTATGTATGTGTGCTTGTTTGTACCTTTCATTGGTATATGATATTGTTTAAAATGAAATTTCAATTTATGTTTACTTACCGAATATTGTCTGCAATACGGCTGATATGAAAAGCATTGTTTTACGTCCAAATTTATCCGATAGATAACCAGATATAATACCACCAGTTGCCACACCCAATAGAAAAAACATTTCAGCAACGTTTTTTAAATATTCCTTATCGCAGACAAGATCCCACTGTGAGGTCCAACTGTTCCCCACATTGTCATTGACTGCATATTCCCATGATGAACATGCAGTACGATTGTTGTTCTCCATTAGAGCCTTTAGTAGGTTTTGTTGCTGTAGCAACGAGATAAGAGAGATGTGCACAAACATGCAAATTTTAAAATAAAATAGTTTTTATTATAAAAATATTGTGTTTATGTAGGTATGTATGTGTAAATAGTGTTTTTTTCTATGACTGCCATTTTACTATGGATGCGAATGACTTTCTGTATGTGTGTGAGAGGAATAGAGAGTTTTTCTAAGTATATGTATATAAGAATATCTAAACCAGTGCTGGCCAAAGAGATGATAAAGCTGATTACACTGCGGCTCTTGAGCGTCCTCATGGCCAGCTCTAATTTAAATATTATTCTTTTTGTTTTTTTTTTGTACAATTTACCTGATGAATTTGTATATTCGTATCATTGCTAATGAGAGTCCAATCCACTGGGCTTTGATAGCAATTGTCATAGGAATTGCTAAGATTACGCCATACATCTACCGGTAGATATTGTAAATGCTGAGGACGTCTACACCAGAACTCTTTATTGGCTGCCTAAAATGAAATGGTGTAAAAGAGAAGCCCTTAGGCTTAATTTGAAATTAAACTGAATTTTAACATTAACCCACTTGATAAACAGAAGAAGATATGTGAAATGTATTGGGTACTTGAAACAGCGACAATAAAATTGTCATTAAGAACTGCCATTTTCCGAAATGACCCACGAGATCACCAATAACATCAGTCTCTTCATTATCGTCATTAGCGTCGTGTGAGCCGCCATCAACTGAACAAGGACTCCCACCGCCACCAACGTTGTCATTATTGTGATCGCTGCTATTCGAGGATCTTTTGTAAGTGTCATTTACGGCCTTGCCACCATTTGAATCTCGAGAATCGCTATTTCTATGTTGTTGTGCTATGGCAGTGTTTTGATCTTCTGTTTTTGTTGAGGCTACAGTTGCATCTGTATCTGTTTTTATGGAAATGGCATTGGCTGCTTCTGATTTTATTATCGCTGAGGCCAATTCATTATTATTCGGTGGCATTGTAGTGTGCTGTTGATCATCATTTGTTACTTTACTATTATCATCTTCATGCTCTAATGGAGACGGTTCACTTGTGAGCATTTTATAGGAAAATGCTGAAATACACATATACAATATACAATATTCAAAATTTTTTCATAATGGAGCAATATTTTCTTTAAATATTACAATCATTTTTACATAAACAGATTTATGTCTGGCCTGAAAATTTAAGTATTTTGAGTTATACCCCTTTTGTATTTAGGGTGCGATATGTATTTATTAAAAATTAAAGTTTTTTTGTTTCTAATTTTTTCTAGAATCTTTTTATACACAATAATGTAAAAAAAATTCTTTACTTTAAAAACTCTATTTTTTTATTAGCGAATAACTGGTGTGAACGGCTCAGAACTTAGTACGTACTTTTAATCGAAGAACACGGTTAACAGAGGTTTACAAGCCATCAAAAAACAAGGAGTATTAAGAGATCAAATTTTATTTTAAAAGTTACGAGATTTTAAAAGGATTTCTATATAAAGCTAAATAGAGTAACTTATGTGATGCATTGAAAGTAGATCACGAAATTTTTTAGTCTAATTATAAATGTATAGCACTATTAATGGGTAGAAGTAGAATATATACCACAAAATGAACATCAAAACTGCTACTAGATGTGACCGATTAATTATATTACAGCCCTGTGTCAGGGTTACGGCCTAGCTTTTCGCGGCACTCATGTTGTGTGTGTTAATTTTTATCTAAGAGTAGCGAGACCTACAGTTTAACGTCGACTCCGTCGGGCCATATATATAAATTTTTAATTATTTGATTTTGTAGGGTGTATATTGAATTCTGTAAGACTTAAGATTTTCTATTCCTAAGATGGTATTGTATCGCCTTTTAGTTCAACAAAAAAAAAGTAATTTCTTTGCAAAGTTTTTTTTTTTTGTATTGAACGACTCTACTCAGCTTTATTGTTTCAAAACTTGCTAAACTCCCTCGCGCTTTTCTAATATTTGTATGAATTAAATGCTTTCAAATTAATCAAATTCTTAATGCCAAACTACAGGTATGTGTGCGTTTATGATTTTTCCCAGCAAACACAAAGTCAAACAGTTGAAATATAATGCTGTTACGAGTAATTTATTTCTTATCATATTATAAATACAGGAAACAAGAAAAAGTTAAATAAATGTTTTATGGTATGAATTTTAATAGTCTTCAGATCCATATATTGACATCCGTTAAGGAATATGTAATTGAAAAAATATGTTGAAATGTTATTTGAATGTCAAATTATTTCCTGTTCGATTAAAACGATATTTACAAACGAAACTTTAATATATTCGTATGAAACATATCGAAGACTAGAAAAAGGAGAAAAACTTTCTACTATTTTGGCCGCAACATAAAACCGAAAAGCCTTTATGGCATCAATTGTAGTACCTGCTGCGCAATTTAGTGACGAGAGGGCTTTTGCAGCAGTGACATTTATTTTATTGCCTAAAAAACAAATTTAAAAGAAGACAGCGTGAAAACTAAACGTAAATTACTTTGAAATAAAATCTATTTCACAACAATAAAATGCTCGTTCTTTTTTTAAATTTTAAACCAATATACAACCTGAACCGAAACTGAATTAAAATTATTAAATTTCAATCAATTTTTTTTTCGGGATTAAACAACTGTAAACTTGTAAATTTGATATCAAGTTTCTCTGTTTGCTGGGCCTTTTTTGTTAGGCTACGTTTCAGTGTGTATGAGAGGGAGTAATTCATTAAAACCATTCGTGTATTGGGGTTGATAACAACCATAAAACATAAAACACACGGTACAAGAATACAACTTCCAACAATAAATAAAGGAATTTTACCTGAAATCATTTGAGTGTAAATGGAATGAAATATAAAACACAATGTTGCACATCTAGTTAATCTTTAAATAAAGGCATTAAATTGAATTAAAATGAAAGCAAAATAAAATGAAGGAATTGTTTAGAAAAAGCAAGGATTATATAGCACTTATGGTATATAAAAGGAATTATTGAATTCAAGAAGGATTGAATAGATCTTAGTTAGTAAGTTCAAGATATTTAGTTGTTCTTCATTTTATTTTATAGCACTTTTACAAAACTAAACTAAATTAAATATATAGATATATAAATAAATAAGATTTCTTAATGGAAATGTGAAATGAGTGTGTGTGTGTGTGTGTGATGAATTTGTCTGTCAAATTCAAGAAAAACGTTATTTAATTAACAAATTACAAGGGCAAAATGTTAATTGAAGTCACAATTTATGATAGAATTTTATAAAAGATATGAAAACTATTGTATATTTCCAATGACGATATTTAATAAAATTTAAGGATAAAGAAAATTCTTTTGTTTATTTATTTATTATATACTTTTCCCTTTATACCATTTTACGCTTGATTCTCTTTAAATTAAATAACAAAGTCAATCACATTAAATCGGATTAAATAAAAAAACATTTTGTTACAAACATTTATTTTCTTGTATTTCTACTCATTTCCTTTGATTCTTTTCATATTTCTATATTGTATTCTACGTACATATGTATGTACGTGTGTGTAATATTGTTCTTGTGAAGTTTTTAAATGTGTGTGTGTATTTTTCTTTTAATTTTTGTACGTGCAAAAAATTACAATTACCAAAACAAAGTGAAGGGAAAGAAAAGAAAAAGTAAAATAAAAAACCACGTGATCTCATACACTGCGTATACGCAATGCAATTTGTGTTGGGGGGTCTGTACAATTTACTTCGCTCATGTACATTTTCTTTTTTTTTTCTATTAATTGTTTATTAGCAAAAGTTTTTAGAAAAGGATTTAAAAGGAATTTTTCTTTAAGCTTCAAATGCTTCACTGTAATAAAAGTATTAATTATACTCATACAAAACAAGTAAATATAAGAGAATGTGAATTTTATAATAAAATAATTTATAATACAATAATTTACAAACAAATAAAATAAATATTTAACACTGGAGACTATGACCCCTTATAAGCGCCACCGTGACAAAAATTTCACGTTATAATGACGACCATATTAATTAATTTTTGCATAAAACTTAGATATAAAATTCTTGTCACACAGGTTTTTTATGATTTAAAACCAAAACTTTATAACAAAAGTTTTACAACTAGAATCTTTAGGATAGAACAAAATTAGAATGGTGGCACTTTTACTATAAATAAGTATGTACATTAGAGCGTACCGCCTCTAATATAAAGTGTTTTTGCAAGGAGATTTCGAAAACAAAAATTTTTTTTAGCCGAGCGTAAGGGTCACTTACAGTCCGATTTTAAAGTATGATATAACAAATTTTTTTTTCTCCAGATCTGCATATTTTTAATATTCATGTGCTATTCTTAATATAAATTTGCACTTATCTCTTTCAGGCCGTGATGCATCAATTGTGCGGGTGGGTTTAGGTCTCACTATTTTCGTTTATATTTGATCAACATCAAAAAGACCGACGTGCATCGATTGCGCTGATTGTTCTTTATATTTGTTTCTCACACTATTCTGCCATTCGATTTACCGTTATTTAAATAATTTCGAAAATCTTGCGTCAGATTTCAGTTTTGTCAAAATGAGCGGAAGGAACAATTTGTGTTAACAACAACAAAAGTATAGGGTGTTTTTTATTGAGGTATAGAACTTTAAGTTGGCATCACTTTTTTAACTGGCGGCCATTTTGTCAGCTGTCAGTTTAGTTTGCCATTTCATCATGAACAGGTTGACAAAAGAACAACGCTTGCAAATCGTGCAAATTTATTTCGAAAATAACGGTTCAGTTCGCGAAGTTTACCGCAAGCTCCGTCCATTTTATGGTCGACATAATCGTCCATCAGAGCAATTAATTCGGTTAACCATGGATCGTTTTCGCACTACGTTTACTCTATGTGATAATACGCATCCGCAGAGACGTCGAACAGTGCGCACCGAAGAAACAATTGCCGCTGTAGAGCAAAGTGTTGAAGAGAACCCGAATGAATCGATTCGCCACCGTGCACAGCAATTGGAGCTTTGTCCATCAACTTTATGGAAGATTTTGCGCAAAGATCTTGGCTTGCGACCTTACAAGATCCAGCTTGTGCAAGAATTAAAGCCGCGAGACCATGCAATGCGTCGTGATTTTGGTGTATGGGCCGAAAATGAGATTGATCTCGATGCTGATTTTCATTGCAAAATTTTGTTCAGTGATGAGGCTCATTTTTGGTTGAATGGCTACGTCAACAAGCAAAATTGCCGCATTTGGAGTGAAGAGAATCCACATGAGACCCTTGAGACGCCATTACATCCACAAAAACTGACTGTTTGGTGTGCTCTATGGGCTGGTGGAGTCATTGGGCCATACTTCTTCCGAAATAATGCTGGAGAGTCAGTTACCGTTAATGGAGACCGGTATAGAGCCATGATAACCGACTATTTTGTTCCCAAATTGGATGGCATGAATGTGGATGAGTTGTGGTTCCAACAAGACGGCGCTACATGCCACACAGCGCACGTCACAATCGATTTATTGAAGGAAACATTCGATGAGCGCATAATTTCGCGGAATGGACCTGTCAATTGGCCACCAAGATCGTGTGATTTGACACCATTGGATTATTTTTTTTGGGGATATGTGAAGTCGCTCGTCTACGCCAACAAACCAGAAACGTTAGGGGACTTGAAAGCCAACATTCGTGGCGTTATTGCCAACATACGGCCCATATGCTCGAAAAAGTGGTTGAAAATTGGACCTGTAGAATTGGCTTTATTCGAGCTAGCCGCGGCGGCCACATGCCCGAAATCATATTCAAACATTAATGGCATAAAATTATCCTTCCAATAAAGCCAAATTGATGGACATTAAAACGATTTTCTTGTGTTTTATTTCAATTCGAAGTTCTACACCTCAATAAAAAACACCCTATACTAATGGCTAATAAATAGTGAATTGGGGCATATTTTAACTAAAAAAATTATAAAAAGGTTAACGAGTGCATCAATTGTGTGTGTGTCCTGAAAATCCTTGAAGGATATAAAAATGGTAAAATCTAAACATTTATTGTATTTTCGTACGATATGAAGACCATATATTCAAAAAATCAATAAAAAATTCCCATTAATTTAGTGGCAGGTCTGAAAGAGTTATAGATAGTAGATATAGTAAATTTTTTTAGAAAAGAAAATAGCATAAGTCATTTATTTCTTGTTTTACGATATTAAATGCATTAAATGTAGAAAAAAAAATTTTTTTCAGAGGCTTACTGTTTCCATTTGGAACATATGCATAGACATATAAATATTTACTTTAAATATTGACACCGCTCTGTTGGAGTTTTTAATTTTATATAGACAAACAGAAATTTTAAGAAAATCCGGTCTGCAAATAAACAAAACGACGAATACACATACATTTCTATATACATATATGTAAACTATAAAATTTTGTGTAAATTTCGTACGAAAATGTTATTTTTAAAGCTTAAGTTGAGAATATTTTCAAAATTAACTAAATGCCCTAAAAATGACTTGAAACAATACAAAATCATAAGCGATTCCAGTTAGTAATTCCAGAATTAAATAATTGTTAAAAACTTTACAGGTCACAGCAAAAAAAATAAAAACACCCATTACTAATTATCAATTGGTAATGGGTAATTAAAGAAAAATATGTATAATTCTAGTTACTCGATGATGATGTAATGGCTATACTGAAAAATAGTTGAAAATAAAAATAATTCAACACAAAAAACTAGTGAGAATTCTATTCAAAAGAATAAAAACATAGTCTATGCAATTCCTATAATTTATTTTAAAAGATTGAATAAGTATAACACAAAGAACTCTGATGAGACCTTCGCTACTGTTATACAAATTCCCTAACGGATGTTAATTCTCGTAAAAAGAATATCAATCAGCTTTAGGATCTTAAGACCGATATTGTAATTAAACAATAAACTAGGGATTTTATATAAATCACTAGCGGTAATCACTCTTCGCTGCAAATACGGCTGAAGGATAAAAAAGTGGGATATACTATGTACATATATGCAAGTATTTGAAGCTGATACATAGATGAAATACCAATTATTCAAAATTAATTTTTATTCTAAATTTTATGTAATTTTCTAATGGAAATTATTATACGAAAAGCTTATTCGATCTGAAGTGGCCCCCGTTTATAAAAATGTTTTTAAAGCTGTGTGTTTAAGTATTCTAGGTTAGAGAATGGATATCTTTAGAGTTGTTGACATTGTTTGGTTTGGACTACCACTCGTTCCCCGTTGGCTTTTAAAATTAGCGGCAGTATCTGACCGGACCTACATATTAAATGTCTTATTTGGTATATCCACATTTGTTACAAGTTATACCTATATGTATGTATATAAAAATATGTACAACATTTAAAACAAAACTATGGCCGATTTCCTAAACGCACAGTGTATACAGTGCTGAAGGAAATGTCAGCTTAAAAAGTTTAAAATCAGCTGTGTTTTGTTTCGTCAGAAACGCTTTAATTAGATTAAGTTTTGTTGTGGCTATCTTGTTGTACACTGTGATGTTGTGTGGGCTAAAAATTTTGTTGTGGCTATCTCGCTGTGTTGTTCTTGTTATAGTTGTTGGAATTTCGTCACTGTATTAACTGTGACGCCAGTTGCAAAGCATAAAGTTCCTAAACTCATACTTGAAATTTATGGCAATGCCTAATGTTCCTTTTTGTATGGCAAACCAGTTTAATGAGTATTAACTGTCAAAACCATGCATTCATTTTTTCATTGTATGCAAACTCTTGCACTAATATAGCGAAGAAAACAATGAGAAAAAGTGGATATATGTATGTACGAGAGAAAAAAATTATGAATTATCGCCAGACTCCTACATGAATCTGATTTTGTTAGCAAAAAGAAAAATCGAATCACTATTTGGAAAACAATTTTATACTTATTTATTATAATTTGTTTTATTAAATCAATATTGTTTGAAGAATTAGACATAGAATTTGAGTTAAATTACTCCTTTTCATGTCCATATTTGTACAAATTTCTCTTTGTGAATTAATAGCAGATGGAGTCCACAGTTGCATTCCTTAATACTGTTTTTATGCAAAACATTTCTTTGCAATGCAAGGTTGGTGCTAAACATACTTTGCATTGCATATGCAGATTTTCAAATTATGCTTTGCCACTTGCGTTGAGGAATTCAGCCTATCTTTCTAATCATGAAAACTTTTTGTAGGAGGACTGACATATTTATTTTTTTTTTACAAGAGAACTCTAAAATTTGTCAACCATAACCGTGGAAGCCTTAAAAAAAATTACTTGCAATGGTTCAATTTTTGTCCAGCCTATTGAGAAGAATGTCTCTTAGCATCTTATTTATTGATTTTGGCCCAAAAAATAATTAAAAATAGTCTTAATATTCAATAGCAAAAATTTAATTTTTTTAAATTTTTAAACTAGTGCCCTAGAATATGAAAAAAAAAAATTAACACGAATATAGGAAAAAAAAAACAGTTCACGATAAGAGAAAATTGCTATTGAATATCATTCCCCAGTGAACGATTATTAGTAAAAGAAAACACATGTCAAGGGGACAATTATTCCTGACTGCAATTTAAGGAAACTGGAAAAAATTTCAAGGGAAAAAATATTCACTATGGGGGTGAGAGTTATTAGCTTTAATCACTCTTCCTTACAAACGCTCTGGCAAGCCTTGCAATTAGGCAATAGTAGAATATATCTGTTACATTTTCACAAAACATCTTAAGTATAATTTAAAAAATAGAAAAAAATATTGTTAATGATACGAATTTTAATTCCAAAAATATTTTTGTGTATGTTTTTAAAATTTTATATTATAGAAGAAATTTTTCTTTAATTTCGGTTTATTTCATTTTTTAATAAAAATTATTTTTTTACGAGTTTTTTTTTTTTTAAACTTTTTTGCTATCTTATCTCGACTTAAGGTGTTTTGTCAAAATGCCACAGATATGTCTACATTTTATTATTGTTTACTTGGCCTGCTAAATTTGTAAGACTTGCAAGTGCTTTTGCAACGAAGAGTGATTACCACTATTATGTTTTTCTTTCATTATTAACCTAGTTGTGGTGTAACATTGGAGTAATTTAATATTTCTCTATATATTTTAATAAACTAGTAAAACAATATCCACATAATTTCTGCATTAAATTTATGGTTTTTGCTATTCTATTTGATCGAATAGTGACTTTTACTGCTTATATATAAAACTGTTTTACATAAATTTTCTCATTTGAACAATTTTATTATTTTTGTTTTCATAAAGTTTTTAAATGTTTTTATTATTTTAAATTTATCTTGTGCAAGTCATTCATTATACGAGTAAAATGATAAATTTCCAATCAATTTTATGCATTTATTAAAGAAAATTTGAAAAATTTGCATTATTTATAAAAGTAAATAAACTGACATCACATATCCTTTTATAATACATACGAGTATGTATGTATGCATGTACTTTACTGCATAAATTGTATTTTATATTTAATTTTTTGTTGTTGCTTTTTTTACAGGCAAATTTCGTTTTCCGTTATTATGAATTGTGTAAAGTCTGGATAATTTATTATAATTTTAATGGCCACCGGCAACAAACTGCACGTCATGCACAGATTGAAAATAAAAGAAAAACAGGCAAGACAGCAGGCACAGTAGGCAGGAAGGCAAAAAGGCAAAAAGGCAGTCAGGCTGTTTGGGTGATAGTTGTTCACAGATTAAACCATTTTACGAGAAACACAGGAAGTTTGATTTAGTGCGTTAAAAAAACAAAAAAAAAAAAAAACACTGTTTACTCGTGTACACATGTACATACATACATACACTTTATGTATATATAAGAACACACACATACATCGTATAAAGTAAAGAATAGTAAAGCAGATTGTAAATGCAATATGTGTTGGCTATTCGGTTGGTCTATCGTAATTTAAACTGCCATCCATTCATGGTCATCTGGCGACCATCATTGAAGGTCGAATAAACACACTATCGGTAAGTACTACATAAATTCATACACATACATACACACACATATATAAATATGTAGAGTACAATAGTATTTACATGCCCATACATATATAGTTATATTATATACACATGCACCTGTAACATTTCAAAACTTTATTTTTATTTCAATTAATGTCCGTTTAAATATCATTCAAAAAGAATAACAAAATAAGTACGAGTATATAGTGAATCAAAAAAAAAAAGGAGAAAAATGATGAAACCTTTAGATGTTTGCCATTAATGAAATACAGTACTTGTTGTATCTTTATATGTAATCATATAATCAATTTCCAATCTCCATAGAATAAAGTATTATAATGATATATCGAGAATAATGTAAAACACGTTTCAAAGATTTCCAATTTATTGAAATGATATGAAAGAGAAAAGTGTCCAAAGGCAGTTAACTGTTTTCTTTGTTTTAAAGAAAAAGTTATTAAGAAGGAGTAATTACCATCATTATTTAAAACCATTAATTGAAATTAAATGTTTTTTTTAGCCGTAGTAGACTAGAAAAAAAATCATGCAATCTGACAGATTTTTTTTTCCCACTAAAAGAAAATTTCAAAAAGATGTGTGTTTGGGTGTCACACTGTCATACAAAGAAGATGTACAAAAAAAAATATGTTTTATAATATTTCTGTACATATGCCAGGGACTGCAAATAGCAGCCAT
Source organism: Metopia argyrocephala (assembly GCA_963576795.1). Taxonomy (NCBI): domain Eukaryota; kingdom Metazoa; phylum Arthropoda; class Insecta; order Diptera; family Sarcophagidae; genus Metopia; species Metopia argyrocephala. The sequence goes on from OY756209.1 coordinate 147,737,961, forward strand.
TGCCTAAAAATTCGACAGACACATATTATGATGTTCTGTACCAAATTAATCGTCTTGGAGAGCTATTACAGAATCTGTGGTGATCTTGCAAAAATGATCATTAATCGGATTTTAAGTGTTACTTTTTGACGGAAAAAATAAAAGGTTAGATGAAACCTTTAAAAAGAGACTTTTATTTTTTCCATCATAAAATAAAACTCCTTTTGTGAGTTTTATTTTTTCTGTCTTGAAATCAACCCGTTTTTATACAGATTTTATTTATATGATTTTGCAAAGGTTGTACAATGCGTCCCTGCAACACAAGTAAGCTTTAAAATTAGTATTGAATGACTTGAGATCTTATCTCCCTATTTTTAATATTCAATATGTATAACCAAATATTTGCTGATTAGGCAGAGTGAACTTTTTAATTACTTTGCCAGCATTTAGAAATAATCATTTGTTGAATCGAAATATTTGAGATATGATATTTGTAATAATTTCCAGAGGATAATGTGTAAAATCAGGATTTGGTGTAGATTAAGATCTTTCATAAAATGAGTTTTAATTTATAACAGAAAAAATAAAACTCCTTAATAGAATATTAGTCTTAAATAGAATAAAACTCCTAAGTAGGAAAAATAAAACTCAAAAATATAATTGTTATTTTCTGACCATATTTGAGTTATGACGAAAAAAATAAAACTCACTTTTATTTTCGTTGAAAGATAATTTTTTCTGCTGACCTTTCTTTAAAAAAACTCTTAAAATAACCATAAAAAATAAATTTTTGGATATGACTTGTAATTTTTTTTTTGGCTTTCACGCAACGAAAGCTATTTATTCCTGCGAAATAATTTCGTGGCGAATGTTATTAATTTTTTATTTATTTTTTTAGTATAAATATTACTCCCCTTTTTCTTTTTTTGCATAATTTGTCACAAATATTAGCACTCTTTGTTGCAAACGCTCTTTCAAGTGTGGCAAACATAGCAAAGAACGCCGAACAATAACAAAATGTAGGCAAATATACTACGTTTGCTACGTTTCCAATGAAGAGTGAATACGGCTGTTATTCTCAGCAAAAAATGTTTTCCATTTCTAAAGCTTTAAATTATTTTTCAAAGTTGACATTTTTTGTATAAAGTTTAACGGCCTTTTGAAGTAATAAAACAGAACAAAAACACAAACTACTAATTTTGTGGTTTCTAACATCGTTAAAATTATGAATTGAATTACCGAAATGAGAATAAACGATTTTTGGTTGTAAAATCGTTTGGGTGTAATTTACCCTAAGCTTATAATAATTACTTTATATACATACATACACTGCCGCTCACTTGAATAGGTTTACTATTTTCATTACATTCAAATTAATTTTTTTCTAAAAGTAATTAAGTTTTTAGTTATATTATTTTCTAAAATGGTAAAATATTGGATTATGTGAGTTTATAATAAAAAAAATTGTTTCAATTATTAATAACTGAATTTTAGTAATTTTTTTTTCAAAAACTTATATGATATTCCACACAATTTTTTGGATCATTTGAATAGGTTCACTATCATTCATTTAAAAAACTAAGGAAGAAAATGATTTTTTTGTAAACCTTTTTTAATTTTTTAAGATTTCTTACAATGTTTGATGATTTATTAAGGAGTATATCCTCCTTTATTCGATATAACTTCAAGAATACTATTTGGGAGGGAGCTATAAAGCTTTTCAATTAATGATAATAAAATTTTTGTCTAAGCTTTTTTTAATTCCTCCAATGAAAGCCTATTTGGTTTCGTATTGTCTGCCGGACTCGTAGACTTTGCGAGAAAGCAAGCCCCATACATTTTCTATAATATTTAAGACAGGGGAATATAGTGGCCCCATCAACATATCGACATTTTGGCTTTAAATCCACACTTTTACAAACCTGGCATTGGGTATCGGGGCATTATTTTGTTTAAATATCCAAAGAATTGGTCTAAAAATAGTAGAAAAATATGGAAACACCTTTTCAAATACTGTTTTGTAGTTATTCGCGTTCATTTTTGATGTGAGGAATTGAAGCTCAAATGTACCATAATATGAAATCGCCCCCCACACCATTACACTTCCCTCACAGAGACGAGACGACAAAGGTAGCGTTCCTCCTTATGTAGGTCGTGGAAATAGTAGTTGTATCCATCCGGACCTTCCAAATTAAACATTTTTTTCGTCTGAGAAGGCAACACGATACCACTCATTTTTATCGTTCATGTGTTCTCGTGCAAAATGAGACCGTGTCGCTTTACGAGCAGCAATAAGAGATGTTTTTTTTTAATTTTTAATCTCCTTAAATGTTTAGAACGTCGAATAACACATCTTACAGTGCCTATGATAGCTGTGATACCCAATTTTTGTCTAATTTTTGCAGCAAAATCGCTCGAATTTGAGGCAGCTCTTACAATAACTCTTCTGTCCGCTTCTATTGTGGCTTTTTTCGTCAGCTCTTTCATGTTTTTTTCCTAATCGGACAGATTTCTTAAAAAATTACTTACAACATTCTGGATGCGATCAATTTTTTTGTCGATATTCCTATGGCTTAAGCCAGTTTCATTGAATGCTTTAATTTTACCTCTTCCTTCTTCAGTTAATCCCTTGCTGCGCCCCATTTTACGTAAAAAATGTAAAAAAGTATTGTAGTAGCTCACAAATATTTAAAATTTTAATTATACTGTCGATGGTCAAAAGCAAACTAATTTTATTCCTATTGAACCTATTCAAGTGACCCAAAATCTACACCTGTTTTCGCAGCATTTTGAAGTAAAATCAAAAAATAACAAATTTTTATTTATTGTACCGTTATTCTTTTCTTCCTAAAATATGATTATTCATAATATCTCTTAATTTAAGTGAAAAAAAAAATTATTCTCTTAGAGTTTATATGAAGAAAAATTAAAATATAAGAGCAAAAATTATTAAACCTATTCAAGTGATCGGCAGTGTATATGTAGTACATATGTACTTAAATATCTTCAAATAAATTTTTTTAATGTTTTGAATAGATCTTTTGATTTCATATTATTTTCTTATATAAACGTTATTTTTATTTCATGTTGCACCTAAAATATGTTTTTAATATGTTTTTTTTTGGGGCAAAATTGTAACTCTTATTAGTGATAATTCTTGTTTGATTTTAAACTCTGCCTCTTTTTTGCGCTTAATTGAGTCACGAATATTCATTCATACATTCATTGTAAATTCCAGCACGGTTTAGTGTCAACTTAATTTATTAATTTGTTTATTGTTCACAATAAAATTAACATTTTCATTTACATTGTATGATCACTTGTGTGCTATGAATAGCCTACAAAAAATGTACATAAAAGACAAGTACCGAATCGTAATAGAAAATAATAGAAACGCAATTATAGGCATTATAAAAAGGAATATATATATAAGTATGTATATATGAGCTGTACATACATATTAAATAAATACAATATGTACATACATACATGCATATGCCTTCATATACTTTGATATTGGCAACGAATTGCAACATCAAGACAGCATTATAAAAATCAGTGATTAATATGAGGTCAAACCATGTTTGACAGGCTTGGTTAATGGGAAATTAAAAAAGAAATAATTTTTATTTAAAATGATAGAAATCAAGAAATATTTTTTTTTGTGTGCGGAATAGAAAATGTTAATTTTTCCATAAGTATTAAGAATTTATAACATCACACAGTATTGCTTTGTAAGGAATCTATAAACCATGGCATTCTGTATTGATTTTGTTTAACAGTTTCTTTAAAGAAAATAGTAATTTTCAAATGAAAAAATTAGGTACAGAAATACATACAAACGAGTCGTCAAAATATAATTCTAACTCCGAATCCAACCGTTGAGAGTTCCGGCTCCTATTTAATACGAGTTCGACTAGATCAATAGGCGAGCATAAGAATTGCCAATGGATTTGAGAGCTATAAATAAAATATCGAAATCACTGTTTTGATAGCTTATAAATTCCTGTTCTTTTTTGTCGAATAAAATAAAAATAACGATTATTTTCTTCAACTTTTGACATTCGATTTCGAGAATTATTGTACAAAGAAAAAAAAGGAGGCAAACACCTCTTAATAGTCTTTTGGAAAAATCTTTCAGAGTAACTGATTGCCATGAACAAGGTTCTCAACTCTGTCGTTCAGAGTCGACGATAAACCCTAACTCTGAAAAGGGTTTCAATGTATGTATGTAGGTTGTAAAAAAAATTATAAAAGAATTGTTAACATTCTTTTTTTATTTTGAGACCAATACTCAGGGGTAAACCCCAACTAAATGCCCTTTTTTCTTATATTATTATAAAGCGACTTAGGAATGAGACAAATTGCTGTCAATTGATCATTCAAAGGCCAGTTTCAAACCTACACTCTTGACTGATCAACAGCAATTGCCTCATCGTTGCATGTTGATTGTGTGGTGAGTGCCTTCGCTAAGTAGGTTTAGCTGTTAACTGGTACTTCTTAATAGGTGGCGCTATTCTCCTGGTCATTAGTTTTTTGCTGACATTGGTTAAGGTGGAATAGAGTGGAATGTCGGCGAGCGGTAGATGGTCTTCTTGGAGTGGGGATCCTCTTATTTTCAAATTATAATTGTTGAAAAAATATTTGAAAATGTTTTTTAAGTTTTTAATGTATGAGTACCAGTAACACCGAGAAAGTATCGAATTGGAGTCGCGAATTTTTTTAGGTACTCCGACTCCGGTAAATAAGTACATTGCAACTGCAGCTCCACAACTCCTGCAGCTTCGAATGAGCTGCATATTTTATGTTACTAAACAAATATTTTCGAATTTTATTAAAACCAATCAGGATGTTCTTTCCAATTTAGTAACAATTTTAAAGTCAATAAACTAAAGAAGTTACATGATAATGTTACTTTTATTAAAATATTAAAAAAAAAATAGCTTGTGAGCTTTTTATGCACTCAAATGAAATGTGTATGTTCGAATCACAGCTAGAAAGTTTTAGAAATTGTCTAACACACAATCTCGATAAAGAAATATTTGTTCTGTTTTATTAATTTGTTTACACAAAGTTAACCGCTGAAAAACAATTGCATGTGGCATCGTTCCAGAGGTAATGCTTTAGAAAACTTGTTGCTGCAAATTCTGTTTGAGATGTGTTTCCTTTTAAAAATATTTCAATTAAATAAATATATACTTATGTACGAGTATGTACACAAAACCAAATCCGTTTATTTATTTAGTTTTTCTTAAAGTTTTCTTTAAATTGTATTATAAAAATATTGTAGCTTTTTTGTTCTTTTGCAAATGTTCTTTTTTTCTTCTTAATTTTGTGTATAAATAGTATATTTTATATCAATTGTTTAGAAATATTTGAAATTTCCTTTGGCGATAATTCAAATTGGCCATAAATTAAGCAATAAATTTAAAATGGGTACATGAAATGAAATATTCGACAGTCTGCGGCGCCCATAAGCGGAATGCTATTTAAATAATTAGCGCATTGAAATATGAATATGTATTGTTAATGCGAGTGTGAGTTAAACAATAACTTATTGAAATTAAAAATTTTTCAAACATGTATGTAGGTATGATTGCACATACATACATAAATGAATATGTCAGAATAGAAGTAATTTAAGTTGTTTAATTCGAGTAGCACAAAAAGTATAATTTTGATTAATTTTGTATCTGCCATATTAATACAATTATTTGCTATAATTTTAAAAAGATATTGAACATTCTAATAATAAAATAATTAAATGTGATGATATAAAAATTTAAATCTAAAACCGTAAACTCGAATGATTGAGTTCTGGCTAAGTGGATGTTTTTTTTCAGTTTTTCTTCTTTCATATGAACTACTTTGCTACTTTGCACTGTTATTCTACTCTAACTGTTGTTTAGTTTTCTTATTGTTATTGTTCTTCAAATGTTTGTTGTTGTAGGCGTTGCAATTAATATGTTCCAGATTTTCTTTCCGCAATTAACTAAGCAAATATATATTCATTAAGATTCAGACGCACAATACCAACGGCATGGCATGTATTTGCATAGAAGCAAAATTTATTTGAAAATAAAACTCTTAAGAGTTTAAGAGGTTTGTCTTTTGAACAGTTTTGAATTTAATTTGCAATAAAATTGTATCTTTAATCTTGCAATAAAAAACCAAATGATTTTTTAATTTAAATATTTAAAATGAATAGTGATACTGTCTATCATAAGGAACGTGACTTTGTCTTATAAGAGCAGGTCAGGTGCACATAAACTCAACCCTCTCTAGGGCTTTTATTACATACAGTTTTCGTTTGATAAAACAGATATTCAATAGTTTTCAATTATTTAATATACAGCACACTACCATAGATAAAAATGAAAAAAGTAAATAACACATGCCACATGTGCAACAGCCTGAGTCTAAAGTTTAAAGTTTTTATGAGTGAAATTATTACACGTGGAGAAAAAAGACTAACAGACCATCCTAAATTACAGGATAAAGTGAACCTAATTTTGCGCTTATCATTACGCTGTAATGTGTCAACATTGTTTTGTTGAAACTCCTTGTTTTATAAAATTCCTAAATAACCAGAATAAAGAGAAATACAAAATGAACCAGAAAGTAGCTAAAATGCTTAAAATGCTTAAAAACAATACTTAACAAAATGGCAGATAAAAATGCAAAAGCAAAAAAAAAGTTGTTTTGCAACTAACTGTACTTCTCTACGCGCTGTCAAAATTGGATTTTCCAATTGCAAAGCGTTATCGCCGCGCTATTTGGAATGGTCTAATACATTTGGTATGGGCATGAGAACTTTTGACAGATATGCTAGGAACACAATTAAGACGAACGGCGAATTTCGTCCAACATGACGAATTCGTTGTTGAAAGTTCGTTGCGTAAATTCGCAGTGTGACGCACAATAAGGACGAAAAAATAACAGCTGTTATAATAAACAAAGTTGTGTGTGACAAAAATAAATATTCAAGTTCAAGTTTAATTAATTGAGAATTTTTTCTAGTGTGTGGCAAAAGATAAATATTAAAAAATTTGAATCAAAGAATTATGCGTTTGGTTAAAATTATTAAAATAATAAACATTATGTTTATGATGGTAAAAGTCTTTTTGCTTGTGCGAAAACGTTTGCGCAGAAGGTGGTGGGTACGGCCAGTAACATTACCAGGAACAGCTTAGGATTCCAAAAATTATGTTTTGGTGATCTAATGTTATATGATGGAGAACACTTATTTAAAGCAACCAGAATGACAATAGAAGACTTTAACACTCTTCTAGACTTACTTAAAAATCGGTTGCAGAGGTTTTCAAAGAGAAAGCCTATTGATGAGGAGACACATTTGGGTTTACTTCGATGTAAGGGCTTGCAAAAAATTTGTATGTAAAATCAAACAATTATAAGAGATTGAAATATATCTTCTTTTACTAATATTTGCAAATAAAAAGGAAACACGGTAACTCTGTACTGATTTGTTCGTCGTTTGTCGGCGTTAAAAATAGAAATAAATCTATCGCAGTGTTCGTCACGCACGACGAATTTTGTTTGACGGCGGTATTGTGTTAATTTTCATAAGCACAAATGTTGTTGACGACGAAAATTCCCACCGAAAAATTCGTCGTTCGTCCCAATTGTGTGCTTTACTCTTTAATTTAGATTGTAATTGAGTTTTTTTTTCTCCAAAAACAAAAAAAAAAAAATGTCATATTTAAGCAGATATTTCTTAAATGTTGCACTAATCCTGTCATTGAGTGATCATACTTGTATTAAGAACAAAACAGCCTTGCTTTTTTATAATCAATTTTGTAATGGTTTTGACTTTTGGTTCATCATATACAGACGATTTCACCAAAAACTCGATAAGCTTTTCCAAGGTAAATTTAAAGTTTTTTTTTTTTTTTTTGTAAAAAAGAACATTAAAATCATTTTTAACGCAACGGGGAGAAAAATCAACTTTTTTGACAGTAAAAAAGCACATAAGGGACAAATTAAAATCTTCGCAACACGATTAAAAAAATTAATAAAATATAAATATATTTAAAATTGATATTTTCAATGAGTAATTAAGATTTTTGTTGAAGAAAAATATGTACTCGACAATACTTATCAGAAAATTTGTTTCACTTTCCAGGTAAATATTTTAAGTTTTGTCTCTTTGTAACGCCGTCATATTATAAACTTCAGAGAAATAAATTCTTTTTCCAATTTAACGCCATAATTATACAAATGACAGCTAATATTGCGTGACAAACACTTTACCTGACAAGTGATACAATTTTATTTTATTCTGAGATATTATCATGCTGCCTTTAACCCTTTATTCAATTTTATTCTCGGTGTAGTGTATGTAATTAATTGTAATTGTTTTTAGGAACATATATGTATCTGAACCTAAATGTCACAATCCTATATTCATCATTTATATTGGTAAAGAAGAGCGCCAAGAGTTAATTATTAAAACAAATATTTTGAGTTTAAATTAACCCTGAATTTTTGTTTTTGTATGCCTTTAGAATGCTTTACTTAAATTATTTTAAATTGCTCTTCTTCCTACACTACATTTACTCTAAAATTCAATATAATTTTTATTATTTCTATGGCACAATTTCTTTGTGTGTAGTCTTCTTGAAGATGAAAAGACCGAATATTAATAACGATATAGTGTAGTGCAGTGAAGTGTAAGTATACAATATCATGTTGTTGGGTGTCAATGATTAATATTAATTAAAGTTTTATATTCACACAATACAATAGACTCATTAGTTGTACGATACATACTACATTCATATGTACGTATGTGCAGATGTCTGTCCCCTTAATATAAACATAGCGATCATGCAAAAAATAAAAGATAAACAATAAAAAAAAAAGTTAAATAAATGAAGCAGTGTTTCACAAACGTTTTAATAACAATATTTAAAAAAGGATTAAAGCATTCGTGATTATCGGAATTTTTTTGATTTGAAAAATTATTTTTATTTTATATATCGTCGATGGAATTAAAGAACGCTGTAACTGACAAAGTTAGTTTTTTTTTTATAAATTCACAGAAAAAAAGGAAGAAAAGTAGCATTAATTTTTGACAAAGCTGAACAAGAAAGTTGCAAAATATTGAAATATGTGACGTCTATCTATGTTTACCTATTAACAACATGCCAGTATATTCACCTATTAACAATATCTAAGTGAAGTATAATTCTCATCGAGTTGATGAAAATAAATACATAAGAGGTTGAGTTTTACCCAACGAAAAGTTAGTTGGTTGACGGTCAATAAACCGATACAGACTCCTTAGGGAACCGACACGTGTCGTAGTTAATTTTATTACCGTAGATTTGCCGAATGTAAGAGCTCCCTGTAGTCGCCGTGGTCTAGTGGTTAGTGTGTTGGCTTAGTAAGACATAGGCCCTGGGTTCGACTCCAGGCTCTGACATCTTCAAGTCTTCTGGCAAAAGCTCTGAGAGTAACTAATTGCCATGAACAAGCTTCTCAAGTCTGTCGTTCGGAGTCGACATTAAACTGCAGGTCCCGGTACTCATGGATAAAAATTCACACACACAACATGAGTGCTGCGAGAAGCTAGGCCGTAATCCTGACACAGGGTTGTAAAGGCCAGTTATGTTATGTTATGTTATGTAACTGACAAAACCTTAAATGTTCACCAGAGCCAAAAAACTTTCATAAAAGTAGAACAAATACATTTGTATTTTTCATTTCGCAGAGGGTGTAAGTGAATTTATTTTTATCGTAGAAATCTGGGACCTGGACCAATCGACGCGTTTTTTTTTTTTGATAAAAATTATGCAAAAAACGTATTTTCGATTTTTTGTCAGTTACAGCGTTCTTTAATTCCATCGACGATATGCACACATTCATACATACATAAGTTCCTTTTGAGCTTCCGATAATGTGAAATATTTTGTCTGGGTTGCGTTCTAATTATAATTTTTATAAGAAAAAGTACATGATCGTACATACTAATTTTGACAATAACTAAATTAATTTTTTTTTAATGTTAAACGGCGTTTCAAATGCATTTTATTTGACTTGTTTTGTATAACAATTAATGTTAAAATAGTTTTCTCAAATATTAACTCATTAATCACGCTGTCATAAGTCTTTCAAAATGTTTTTAAGAATAAATTAAAATTTCTTTCTTTCAACAAATTCATCAATTGTACACCTAATGCCCTTTTTACGCGGTAGATACGTTACATAGAATACCGTTTAAAAATCGAAAATCATAGCATTTAGACTGTTTACGCAGCAGCACTTTCAAAGATAAAACAAATGTATAATTGTGTCCCCGTTGTACAATCGGTATTATGAAAGTCAATGTCGGCAGTTATCGATTACTCCTATGGAGTATTTTGTATTATCTAAGTCGCATGATGCCGACACGCAGCCAAAATGTTACTTTATTTTCTCGACACACTCTTTGGCGACGACTTAAACAAGTTATACATACAAACTTGTCGGTAATATTTTTTAAATCATAATAAGAGGTAACGCGGGGCAAAATGGAAAACAAGTTAAAACACTTGAATCCGATAGGTATAGCTTAAGGCATTAAATGTTCTGAATATGATGCACTAAGGAAAGATTACGACATATGGCAGACGTTTTTAGAGGTTGACGAAAATGTTTCTGGAACTTCACAAGGTGCGACTCAAGTTGTAACAGTAGTCACTCCTAGACTAAGAAAATGGAAAGAAAGTCACTCCAATTATGAAAGAAAAGAATTTCTAGAAAGACACGATGCCATGCAGAAGGAAATGAGAGTAACACAGCTGAGAAAATATTTATTGATGCTATTTTTTTATAATAATCTATATAACTCGACGCCGACACAGCTGTCTTACGCCGTCGGTGTGACAGCGGTTTCATCAATCAATTTATTAGCGTGTCGACGGCGACATACATAATGGGGGGTGAATATTTCCATTACAGTTCACACAATTTATGGAATTTATTGGATGTATATGACACTACCACTTATAAGTATTAAAGAAAAATAAGCAAGTAAGGACAAATTAATTATTGTCAATCATTTTGAATCAAAATCTTGTAAAAGAAAACCCTGCATATTATAACCATATACTAAACCACCTCTTTTTTTTTAGCAAAATGAATACTATTCAGGTCTTTGTATCATTTACAACCACTTATATTCATTATTGGTTCACTACAAATAGATCTATTTGAGGCTGATTTCATTAATAATTTTGATAATGATTTTCTAGAGTTTCGACCTAGCTTCTCACAGCACCCATATTATGTGCGTCAAGTTTTATCCTTGAGTACCGTGACTTACAGTTAATTCGTTGGATTCAAACGACAAACTTATGACTTTTGCCAATAGACTGCTAAGAGGTGCTCGCCGAAATAAATATTATTTAATTTTATTTTTTAATTTTCATTTCATTTCTTTCATGATGTCAGATAATAACGCAAATAACGGGGTGTATCGAACAAAAAAAAAATTTTTTTATAAGGTTATGTTAAGTTACGGTTGCAAAACGCTTTTTAAGGTTTTTTTTTTTGCTAAATTGGTAAGAACTTAGTCCAACACTGACCGATTTTAAGCTTTCCAACTTTTCGACCATTTGAACGATATAAACAAATTTTAAGGTAAAAATCTATATATTGTGTGTACATAAGTACCTATATATCTATTTCTATAACGAACGCAAACTACATAAAAAAAGCTATCGGAAACCTGGTGTTTCTGTTTTATTATTTTTTTATGAGACTTTAAATTTTTTTTAAAAACTAACAATCGAAAAAACTTACAGTAAAATAAAAAATGTATTTAAAATGCTATTTTCTTACTAAATTTGCATTCAATTTTTTATATTTTAATGTTGCACTTAAAAAATTGTAATAAAATAACGCAAAAAAAAAAAAAGAATAGGAATAGAAAAATTTAACAGAAAGGTTTTTTAATGTTTAATATGAATTTTTAAAATATTTGAGAAATATTTAAAATTTAATTAAATTGTATTATTTATAGATAAAATTTAAATTTTTTGCCACGCGATTATTGAAGATAATAAAGATGTTGTTGAAATTTTGTAAGAAAAAATAAAAAAATTTTGTTTTAGTATTAAAAGTAATTGCCATTAAATTTAAAAATACTTTTATCCTAAACAATTTAAATCAAATCAAGATACAAACGTTTTTTACTTTATATTTATTGCATAAATCTATATGCTTTTTTTTTAAGTGAAAGTATTAAATTTATTTAATAGTTTGCCTCTAATATTTTTTTTGACTTAAATACTCTTTGGATATTAAAATAAAATATTTTTGTAAAGTTGTATAAACAGTATGTATGTGTGTAGGGATTTATTTGTCTGTTTGTCTATGCATTATATTCTTTGTTGTCCTTTAAAACATCAACCAACTACATCAACTAATGGAAATACAGACAAGAGAAAACATAACAAAGCCATCAATACTTTAGAAAAAGAGTTGCAAGAATGAGGAAAACATAGATGGAATATACATACATATGTTTGTATGTATGTATACAAAACAAAAGTAAAACTAAAGACAACATGTTGCCAATGTCCTTGGGGAAAATTAAATTTATGTAAATCTTTTTTTATAAAGAAAAAACAAATACAAATAAAAAATTTAAAATGAAAATAAATAAAAATAATAATAAAAAATAAATAGAGATTTAGAGAAACAAACCTAAAAGGGGTGAGCGATTTTATTAATTGATCAGTATACATACATACATACATATGTATGTGTGTGCATGAAGTGGCAAGTCAGCTTGAAATTTTTGCATTTCAACATAAATTTTAAAATATTTATAATTCATACACTTGGTGAATCTCACAGGGAATTTTTACTTTCCACTGTAATTAAAAATGAACCTCAAGCGCGTATTGGTAAAGTTTTTTCAAAAATATATAAAAATGAAAACAAAATACTTTATTTTTGAATGGAATTTAACATACATACATACATACAAACATATAATCATAGCCGCCAGAAAAATTAATCACAAAATCAACAAATGTTAAACAAAACATCATCAAAAACGTTAAAAATAAAAAAGTTAAAAATGTCTCCTTTTTGTTCAATATTGTAAATCTTCTTAAAGGAATTTATTTTAATAGTACAGTGAAAATATACTTTGAGTTGTATGCATAGTAATGGATATAGCACTTGGCATGAAATTAGACAAACACGCTTGGGAAATAATGAACCGAAACTGAAGTAATAGTAGTGCAAAATGTAAATAAAATATGAATCACAAAACATGCGACAACAAACCCCTTGAATTTAATTTTTTTCTTGCATAAAAAAATTTGTCCGGACTACTTGTACCCGTCTTAGAGCACATCATTTTGTAGTTGATTGTCCAGTGAATCGCCCAATGCATTTTAGAGAGTATTCCTTCTTTTGCCACACTGTTCAATCAGTGAATCGCCCAATGCATTTTAGACAATATTCATTCTTTAGCCACACTGTTCCTTTACGTAACAAATTTCCCACGAGAGTTTTTCCCGTCAATTGTGATGTCAATGAGTTTAAGTCAAATGTCCACATACACTACTCAATCTTTCCCCTTTCTCATAACATATTTTTCTAGACCAGCACTTTGATGTACTCATGAGTAGAAGTTGTCCTTTGAGTGCTGGCCTCAATAAAAAAAAATTGCTGACATGAAATAATATCATAGCCATAAGCGTAGTTGCAGAAATCAACAAGATTTTGGTTTTTACAAAAACCGTTGAATTAAATTACTTTTTAAATTTTTTTGTTAAAATTTTTATAAACTATAAACTGCATTTCAACAAAAACATTCATTAGTAGAATCATTGATGAAACCAACGTCATAGAACCGCAGCTGGGGTCGAAAACATGTTCAGTTCGGCTTGTGTACAATTCCATCACAGTCATCATTTCTCCTTTGACTATCCAAAAATTATTGTAAAAAATATAAATTCTTAATAGAATCTGATCTCATTAAAGCGCTTTTGGCGAAATAAAATTAATTGAAAAAAATAAAAACACTTTTAGTGGAATTCGTACTCAGGTTTCCAGATTACATTAAACTTTTTGTTATTTTTCTTAAAAAATTGAATTGGCCTGAAATAGCAGCTCATTTGCTCCACATGTGCAAGACGGAGCAAGTTTTTTGATTTTCCGACTGTATGTAAAATATGTTTACGCCTGGCAGGGACAGGCTTTATGACTAGTATCTATACAAAATTTGTCAAAATAACGACTAAAATGATCAAATCGTCAATCTGTTATTTTTGTGTTACAAAGTAGTCAAATCTGGCAACTATGAAAGTAGTACAATACTTTAAATTTTATCAACTATAAATTAAAAATAGACAAACATAGGTCATACATATACATATACAATATATCTTATAACTTTTAATTAACGATTTGAATATTAAATAATTTTTATACAAATGAATAATCTGACGTGCACTTCGTATATGTAAGTCAGTAACACAGCATACATTTTAGATGACTTTGTGTTGTGTTGTAGTGCATTGAATGTTACAATTAACAATTACTTTATAAATTAAGAATTTCCCTTTAATGGAAAGTAAATGAACACACACTTCAATTCTGCATACATACATGCATAAGTTAAAGAAAGTAAAGAAATGCATACAAAATGTATACAAACATACATGCATACAGAAGTATGTATGTACATATAGAATGTATGTGGAAGACTCAATGAACGCATATGCAAACATTTATGCACTCATCCTAGAGTTGTTAAAGAAAAAAAAAAAAAAAAAAAAAAAAAAAAAAAAAAAAAAAAACACACACACACACACACACATGTATGGAAATGTGTAAATATATAACATTTTTTTATATGTAGAAGAGTCAACATTGCTCATACGTCACGGCTGGTAAAACAATTAAGCATCTCAATTCTACACATCAATAGTTTATTATCTTCTACTGTTTTTGTTTTTGTTTCTGTTTTTATTTCTTTGTTGTGTGTCCTCTATTTAAATTCTACTAAAAGTTTAAGTGTTTAAGAAAATATTTATCTTGGAATTAAAGTTAATAAATAAATAAATATTAAATACAGCAACGGTTACTTAAATTGCATACATACTAAGTAAGTACACAGTAAGTACAATGTACATACATATGTAGTATGTATGTATGTATAAATTTTAAACGACAACAAAGTTATATTGTTATTTTTATTAGCAGAAAAAACAAAAAGAATAATGCTTAACGAGTTGTTAAAAATTGCAAAATGAAAAAAAGTCGTCGTGTGAAAAATTAAGTTTTTAAAATAATAAAAAAAAACCACACAAAAAAAATTGGAAAAACATTAAATGCTATTTAAGTACATATTTCCATACTGTACATGTGTATATGTATGTAGACATCTTATTTATTGCATATTACATACTACATCTATGTATGTACATATGTATGTATTTATTTTTTGTTATTTTTGTATAGCTTTTTAGGTATGAGCATACTGGTTGTAAAAAAAAAATATATCCATACATGATGTTCTTTGTAAAACTAACAAATAAAAAAAAAAATAGAATAAAAAACAAGAAAATCCAAATACAATGATTAAAATTCAAAATATATATTTGTTGTTGATTTTTATCATTTTAATTTCATTTTCTTTTATTTCTCTACCACTTTGTTGTTTTGATTAAAGATTTTGTTTGTTTTTGTTTGTTTTGAAAAACCATTTCATGATATTTTATCTTATTAAGGAACACTATAATAGAATAAAAATGTCAACAGGGAGAGGACTACAAAGTGAGAATATATGAAAAACAACAGACGTAAACACATAAAACAATCACAAAAAGATAAAATCACTTTGTGCCTTTTTATTACCGGATAAACTGTTGTAAATTTTAGCGCGTCAATTTATTTTTTCTTTTTAATTTTAATTCTTAGGCAATTATGCGATATGTGTTTGATGTTTTAATTATGATTTACCAATATTCGTTCGAATTCGTTTTTGGTTTATTTTTGTTATTGATGATGTTGTTGTGGTTGTTGTTTTGCCTTTGATGTCTTCTGCTTTAAAAATATTTTCAAAATTTAATTTTTTTTTCTTATTTTGGTTTTTTCTTTTTTTGTTTATTGTTTTGATTTTCCTTTCGATGGTGTTTACACATTAGAGTCCCGAGAGAAACTGAAAACTCAAATATTCTGCAAAGTACTTTTATGCGTTATTTTCTGCCTGAGTGGTATTCAAAGGCAGCAGCACACAAAACGTCAGCAGCGCAGCTTATGGAACAGTTGTTACACATAGCAATAGATTTATATTTCACTAACACTAACACCAGCATCATTCATTTTATCATCGACAACATCATCAACATCAAATTTCTCTTTGGCTATTATGATGTTGAGAAAATACATGTATTTTGTAGTACAAGTCATTTCAATTGTAATGATGATTACTGTTATTGTTGTTGGTTCTGTTCGTTCGTTCATTGAGACATTTTAAGAGATACTCAATTTACTTGTTTATATTTACTTTTACTTTTACTTTCTTTATGAAT
This sequence comes from Metopia argyrocephala, assembly GCA_963576795.1. Classification (NCBI taxonomy): domain Eukaryota; kingdom Metazoa; phylum Arthropoda; class Insecta; order Diptera; family Sarcophagidae; genus Metopia; species Metopia argyrocephala. The sequence goes on from OY756209.1 coordinate 147,754,499, forward strand.
ATTCTCAATTGAATTTCTTAATTACAAATGATACAACATTCTCCAAAAAAAATCTCTTTTTAATAATTTATGAATGCATTAAATGTAAAATTTAAAATCAAACTTTAAAATCAATTCAAGTTTATTGAATTGAATTTGTATATATACATACATACATATGCATATTAATAAATTTCATTTCCTTTCTGTGATAAACACTTACTCTTACAGAAGAAGTAAACAGCCTAATATTATAAAAAAAGAAATATATATTTTTAAACAATTTTATAAACCCTGTTAATTTGAGGTAATTTCCTGACTAACTTAAGCGCCCTGTTGCTTGCTTTTAATCAATTATTGTACCTTAGCAAGGATGCAAATATTAATATTTTAAATTTCAAAAATTAAAAACATGAACTCAGATTCTGCGTTGTCAACTTTAAAATTTCAAAGGCATCAAAATGGAGTAAAAATGCTTATTAAATTAATTTTGCATAAAATGTATAATAATTTTTTAACTACAATGTAAAACAGAACCTATTTTACAGTTCAGGGGTTTTAGAAAATCAAAATAAAAAACAAACGGCTGTATTTATAATGGAAAGTTAGTAACTCGTTAACATATACGACAATAAACTGGCAGGTTTATCACCCACTATATTATTAAAATCTTCCATACCTTTCCATTTGATAACAGGTCAGATTATTTGAGTGAGACTATTTGACCCCTAGAAATATATATTTGTTCTTTTTTTAAAGATTTCTTAAAGTGTAAAATTTTATTGAAACAACAGGCGGTTGACTGGCTGTTTAATTTTTATTTAGATTTTTTTTCACATACATAAATCTAACAAAGAGAAAAGTAAAATGTTTAATACACAGGCACTCTCAATAATATATGGCATACAATTAAGCGTGTGTGTGATGTTACACTCTCTGACTCTTAGAGTATGAAAAACAATGATAACAATTCAGCTGTTTTTAAATGGGACTTATTTTTTAGGAGTATTATATGAAATATGTATTTTTAAGTTTTATAATATTTGACACATTGGGTTTATATTTAGCTGTTTCCCAAAATAAGTTATTTTAGTTTTTTTTTTAATACGCAAATGCGGCTTTTAATATATTATTTACCTCTCAATTTATTTGTTTTCCGTCTGGTTCCAAAAATAAAAATTACTTTCGAACTTCAAATTTGTTGTCATATAAAAATATAAATTTAAATAAATATTCTATTTATAAAATTATGCTTTTTCAAGACCAAAAAATTACGAATTAAACGAAATTTCATTTAGTGTAAAAATGACTCAATAATTTGCGTAATTTCTATACAACTTTATGAATTTTGTAGTGCACATAGTGCATTTGTTATTAATCAATTCACAACAGACGCTACAAGGTTGTTTACATCCGGAAAAAATTACCATTTGTTGAACTTTATTTTTTCCCGAATTTGAAGTACAAAATGGTCCTTGTCAGGAAAGGTAGCAATGGCCGCAGGCCTGAAATCTTTTTTGATTTAACATGTAATGTTTTCTTAAAATTTAAGGTTTTTAATAAAATTTTTTAAATTTAATAATTTAAAATAAAATAAATTTATTTTATATGTGCATACATATTACTTTTTTTTATTTATTAAAAAAAAAGACTCAAGTTTACAAATTTAATAATAATATGGATCGAAACAAAAGAAATAATTTTAAAAATGTAGCGCTTTTTAGCCCTTTTCAACTGCACGGCCAGCATCTATTAAATTTGAATAGTTGGCATTTTTGATGAAGAATATGTTCTCTTAAATTAATATAAATATGTGTGTACTTAAATAAAAGCAAACAAGAGAGAGAGAGACAGAGAGAGAAAGTATTCTTATTGTTTCTGTAACAGTTATAATGTTATTTTGTCGTTGTATTAAAAGTGTAGTTTTATTTTTCTCTTTGGAGGCAAAAAATGTGATGAGATTATGATGATGATGACGATGATAAGCCAATTTAAAGAAGCAATGTACTAATTTAATTTGTTTAGCTGTTGCATATCGGAATTCCTACTGATTAGCGCCATGTCCGCTGTTAATTTGAGAGAAAATACCGGCAAATGATAAACAATAATGTAGTATGTTGTCACTTGTAAAAGGGAAAACAAAAGAATTAAAAAGATAATGTAAAATAGACAACACATGTGCACACATATATAAACGTCATAGAACATGAGATGATAAAATGCTTTGTCACTTACAAATGTTGATGATTCCATCTCAACACATGTGTTGATTTTTTTTTAAATTTAATTTAATTTTTTTTTTTTTTGAGATAGAAAAATAGATATAAAAATTTATTTAAAATTATATATATATTGTATGTATTGTACATACATACATATGTGTAAAAAATTAATCGAATTAAAATAAAGTGATTAATTTTTTTCTTTTTTTTTCGTTTTTTAAAGTTTACTTTTCTTAGTAAAATATTTAATTGAAATTAAATTCTTTTGAATTTAATTTTTATTTAATACATTTATTTTATATCTCATATTACGAGTACGTTTATAAAGATGTATTGTTTTAAGAAAAGTGAATGCTCTGTACATACTATATAATTACAAGGAGATTATAAGTGTTGTCAGAGTTCAAATTTAATATTACACAAAGTTTCAGAATTAGTCAAAATTTTATAAATAACACAAAATAGTTTTATTACTTGCAATTTAACGCTTTTGGTACTATATGTCTTTTTAATATACATATAAATTTGGTATACATGTAGGAGATGAAGTATTAATTGCCTGACACCACTAGTAAACAGCGCAAATGGCATTCAAGTATTGATAGACAAATACTAGTGCTGATAAAAACTAATAGTTGAAATAGTCCAGGGGCACCGCTTGCAGTTTGAAAAGATATTTATGTAATAAAACAAGTGATTATCACTAATTACACGGATTTACAAAAATATCCACTTTAAATAAAGCGTTTAATTCAAATTTAGTCGTTTTTTTTTCTACATCAATATTTCTCCCCAAATAAGAGGGTTTTAATAAAACATTTCAACACTTGAGCATGTTTTGTCTGATTTAATTTTGAACAAAACACTTACGAATTAAGTTTCGTCAAGTTTTTTTTTTTCAAGTCAAACATGTAATCGGTTTACAAACCAAAGTAATTTCTATTCGAGTTTAATCTCTAGGCCTTAAAATAAAATGTTCTTTTAATTTGTTAAAAAAAAATTCTCATGACTGCTCTTGTAAAGCAAGCATATTTTAACTAAATACGCGTTATACGGCTTTTAACATTTTTAAAGGGGCCATTTACCAAATATCGTAAAATTTATGTTCCTTAACATCTATTATATAAAAAAAACATTGTACACCATGCATTGTTGAATTTTTGTCATCAATTTCTATCAAAAGCAGTCTTTCAGGAAAGTGCAACAATATTTTTAAATGAAAATATTGAACGATCGTGTGACAATAATTTTCAATAATGTTTTCTTTAGTTAACCACTTTTTACCAAATTTTATAAATTCAGTCTTCTTGACAGTATTCAAATGTTTCGTTGTAATTTATGATGTAAAATATGTTATTAATTAACTTTTCAAATTTTTTTTTAATTTTTATCAATTAATGATGAGAGAGATATTATACGATAATAGTTTATGAAATAATTTTTTCTGGCACAGAAATTGGTAATGTTCAGCTACACAGGTGTCTATTGTCAAAATGTTAAATTACGGATTTCTGCAAAAAAAATTATAGTAAAGGTTACATACATTTGGAAATACTTTAAGATTTAATTTATTTAATTTAAGCTATTCTTTCATACCGGAAATGTGAAAATTTTTACGATATACTCATTTTTTTTTATTTCGTGTTATACGTATAAGTATTATTTAATTAAGATATAACGTAAACGTAACCTATACAAACATATACATATAGATATTCATGTAGTTCTCACGCATACTAATTCAACATTTATTAAAAAATTTTCAAATATAACGAAAGTCTTTTAAAAATTCTTCAACATTCTTCGTCTTTCAAATAATTTTAAAAGAATTGTTAAAAAATTTAATAAAATAATTAATTTATTTAATTTATTTATATATGAATGTTTTTTTGTTAAACATTTTCCAAAATTTAGATATATTTAAGCATTAAACACATAGACGACAGCAAGCAGCATGACAGCAAGCAGCAAATGCAGCCGGCAATATTTGCTGCCATGCAGTCGGATACTTAAATATTTTTAAGGCAGCAACAGCAAAACAATAAAAAAACAAATAAAATAATGAACATGTGTTTGTTGTTGAAATAAATATTTCAGTGATACCACTTTTAAGTGTACGAAACCGCAAAAATAAAATCGCTGGTTTAAAATGTATATATATTTTATTTTAATTTGTTTATATTAAAAAACTATAAAACTCATTAATAAAATATATTTTCTGCTAGTTGTACACATACTCTTTAAAAAATCAAAATTTTGCCCTAATCTCAAATTTTTTGGCTATAATTGGAAAATAATGAGTTTTGCTTAGCCGTTGATTTTACAAGATGAATTCTGAAATACTGTGAATTCTGGTACGGATGCCTATCTCCCAAATGAATCCCCTGATCAGAAAGATAATTTGGTGCATCACACATTTGCATATTTGTTACAAGACATAACATAGTTAGTTATTCATTCAACAACTTCCTCGCATTTCCCCTCATATTATCCATGTATTTTTAACAACAATGCATATTGATCGTTGTGGGACACCAAACATAACTTTAAAATTTTAAATTTAATTGAATAAATACCGACTTGTAATGCTAAAAGTTTTTAATTGTTATTATCTTTATTAATAAATAAATTTTTTTTCATTGTAATAAAAAATATTTTTTAGGTCGTTTTTATTTGAAATTTTATATTGTATTAGAATCACTAATCAGTTTTTGCTGCCTCAAAAAATAGAAATTATTCTAAGTTGGGCAGCAGCAGCAAAGGTTTTTGTCTAGGGTTTTGCTGTGCTGCCTTTAAAATAATCGTTTCGATATAAACGTGTGTATTCTAATTTTGACAACTTGCTGCCTGCTGCTTGCTGTCGTCTATGTGTTTAATGCTTTAAATATATATGAAACATATGCTAGGAAATTACTTCTTGTACATATTGCTTCAATATGACTTAATTTGATGGTGTTATCAACGTATTTATGTATTGCTTCTTGAGATATTTGCGGACTAGCCTTTGCTTTACATTTCAACCAAACAATTTCGTTTTTTGGTTTGCCTCTTGAAAATATTTTATGGTCACACTATAGAAAGTAAATATTTGATGGTTTTTGTCAAATATTTGCCTAAAGCTTTTTTAAAAAAAATATTTAAAATTTATACACATTTATTCATGCACATACATATCCCAGTATTCTTAAAAACTGAATTCAATATTCATGCTTGTTAAGTTTCTTTTTACTTGGTACACAATTTTGTATATTCATATTTTTGATTCATTAGAACTAAATATTAGTCATTTCCATATAATTTCATACAAAGTATTACTACTGTATTACTGTTTTAAATTATTTGTTGTAGTTGGTTAAGTTGTATTACGTTACAAAAGTAGAAGAAAAAAAGTAATTGATTAAATTGAATTTAAGTGGTGGTGATGAAGATGATTGGAATGAGATGCGATATAATCAAATAGTACTGAATGTTGGGGTCGCTTTCATGTAATAAAATAATAAATCTCATAAATAATCGTCAACATTATTCAATCTGTTGTGATTTTTCTTTTTACTCAAATAATATTAAAATGAAAGTTCTGTGATGACTACAAACATTGTAAACAAAAACAATAAAATTTAGAAAAAAAAAAAATGTTAAACGAAATAATTTAATTAAAAAATAACTACTTGAAGGCAATATATTTGTACTGCTATAAAAATGTTTTCTTTAATAGATTATTGCTATTACTAACTAAATTCGATACTTAACTACGCCTTAACTACTACTACAATTATCATTTAACTGTAATCAACTGAGTAGCAACATGATCATTCGGCAGCAAACAGTAATAATCTCTTAGAAGTGAATTGATTAAAGAGAATGTATAAAGAAAGTCGTTAAAACGAACTTAAGCACAAAATATAATTCCGTTCAAAAACGAAATTCGACACCTTTTTTTGTTTCTTTAAAAATGAAAAACGAAAATGTTTTTCGGAATTTCGGCCAAGATTTCTATATAAAACATTGCGTTAATATTTCTTTAAATTTGATAAATGACGAAGTGCAAGGCAGCAGTTTTCTCAAATTTACTTTAAAAGTAATCATTTAATAATGTTTGCATGGTTATGGAAGAATAGCTTGAGTCAAAAAAAAAATTAATTTTGAAATTATCCAAATTATCCAAAAAAACACCGAACTTATGTCTTCAATATTTTTTCTATATTAAGGCCAGCACTAAGAGGATGATGACCCTTACTCATGCAATACATAATGCTGGTCTAGAAATATATTTTATGGGAGGGGGGGAAAGAGGTACTAGTGTTTGCGAAAATTTGATTTAAACTCATTGACATCGTAATTGACAGGATAAACTCTGGCGGGAAGATTGCTAAACAACGAATTCTCTCTATAATGATTGTATGACGAAGTTATTAATAATTTGGTGGAAAAGCAAAAATCCACGAAAACCCCTATTTTTAATTGATACTCAAGATTTTGCAAACATTTTGCAAATTAAAAAAAATATATTCTTTTTGTCTTCAACAAAACCTAATCAAAAAAATAGTATTTCAACTTGAATAAATATGTACATACTTATGGTGTCTTTTTATATATTTTATCAACTTATAGCCTTATTCTATTAAATGGATAAGATAACTTAATCAATCGTTTTAGAAGTAGATATAAGACAGTTTTCAATTTTTAATTTCTATACATGCACTTTCGATCAAATGATTAGAACCACTTAAATTTCTATAACTTTTAAAATTGTTTGTGGACAGCAAAAATTTTACTACTCGTACCATCACCAAGAGTATATTTTCTTAAGATAACAAAATTTTAAGAAAAAATAGGTAAATTTTTATATAAATTTTTCTGTACGATTTGTATGTTATTAAATATCAAAATATTTTTTTATACATCTTTCTTGTTACTTGTTAATTAAAAACAGAATAAATAAAAATATGACAATGTGTGTATGGAATCATATGACCGGAATCATATACCTGGCAATAGAGCAGCATATATTAATTTTTGTTGTTGTTCTTTTGTTCTACTTAACTTATGCATTTTATTCAATTATGTAAAGCACTAGTTAGAATATAAGAAAAGTGTTTAAACAAATTTATACAAGAATCAAATGTATAAGAAAATAAGAATTAACTTATAGGTGTGATTTGTTACTTTGTTTTTGTTTTCTTTTTTTGAATTTTGAATTCATACTTAAAATTAAATTAAATGTAAATTTGTGCTTTTTATTGCGATTAGTGGAATTTACTTATTTTATTTGAAATACATTTGGAAAACTAAAATTTAATTCTATTCAAATATTTCAGTTTTTTTCTTTGAAGTCGGCGAACTTTATACATACTCATACATACATACATAGTATATAGTACATATGCACTTTTGTTTTACTTTTCTTATATACAATTTTCTATTTTACACTCAATAAAGTTTTACAAAGTACAACAAACAAAGTATTAAATTTCGATTTAAAATAGAATTCAATTCTCGTGATTGACGACATGCTTGATTTGGTCAAATAAAAACAATAATAATTTAAAAGAAAATAATTACTCGCAAATACCAGGACAGGCAATTATATCCATAAGTTTTTAAATATTGTACCCCTTTACAGAAAGGAATATGCTATACGACTTCCGTCATAGTTTTAAAAGCAGCATAATTTATTTTGTGTTTGCCCAACAGTAATAGTAGACTACCTCGTAAATTGAGAATAATAACATTTAAAAAGTAAACTGTGTGTGCTTATTAAGCATTATTTTTGCGCAAAGAAGCCCAAAACTCAAGAGTAAAATGTAGCAAATGATTAGTGAGTTGGAGCAACTTTTAAGGATTTGCTTTTTGTTAAAATTTAAAGACTATAACTCCTCGTTAACATTAGTATTTAAAAATAGAAATAAAGTGGCACCTTGGAGTTCATTAGAACAAAAACAAACTTAATAAAAAACATATATACATACTTACATAACTGGCCATTACCACCCTGTTTCAGAGTTACCTAGCCTAGCTTCTCGCCGCACTCATGTTGTGTGTGTGTTAATTTTTATCCATGAGTACCGGGACCTACCGTTTAAAGCCGACTCCCAACGACAGATTTGAGAAGCTTTTTGATGGCAATCAATTACTCCCAGAGCTTTTGCCAGAAGACTGCTGAGAGGTAGTCACCGAAAGAAATAATGTTTTCATATTTCTTTTTTTCAAGGTGTCAGAGCTGTGAATTGAACCCGGCGCTATCGTCTTAGTAAGCCAACACACTAACTACTAGACACTTTAAAACTAATTGGATTGCAGTGTCTGCCTTTGGGCATAATAATCATGGCAATTCATATATATGCCCATAAAATTATGATTGAAATATATTTTTGTTTATTTTGTTTTCTTAAATATTATATTTTAATATTTATTCTATGTGCCTAAAGTGCATACGGAACTATTAAAAATTAAGAAGTAACAGGTACTTTTTATGTACTATGAATATTATCTACATACATACATATGTATGTATGTACGCACGTACACATGTATGTGTACGTGATTGAAATTGACGAACAATAAAATTTAATTAATTTTCATTATTTCTAATTGTAAACTATAAAACAGGTAAAAATAAAATAAAGCATTAACTCACTTGTCTTAAGGTTATCACTGTATGGCAAACATTCGATTTTAGGGAAAATACGCAGCATTGGCGATCCTTCCAATAGTTCAACAACCTCATCATTTTCCATATTTTTGCAAATTAATTATTTTGCCGACAGTATAAAATACGTTTATAATTTATTTTTGTTTTTTTTTTTTATTTTGTGCGTGTAAATATTTTTATTTTTAAAACTTAATTATAATGAATGAAATTGTTTTAAAAACACTATTTTAGATAATAATAATACAAATTTTTAATGAGTTTTTTAGCACTTTTGTCATATGCATACACACACATAATAAAACATTTAAAATTCAAAAATTAAATTCAATTCATACTGAACTCTTATCAATTGTATTTGCTTTTTATTATTTTTTATTTGATTTATTGCTTTTGTATTCAATTTTATTACTTTAGTTTGCGCTTTTTTTCTTCTGTTTTGTTTAAAAAAAAATTAAAAAAAAAAAAAAACAACTAAGAGTAGCAGTAGTATTTGCAGTGGTAAATTCTTTTCGTTTTTATGAGGACATTTTTACATACTCATGCACATATGTACATACGAGTATTTAGTTTTTATTTTCATTAACATTTTGTACCGCTATACACATATTTTTGTTTTTGTTTTCATTTCTTATCACAATTTATAAAAAAAACAACAACTAAAACTGAGTAAATACAAACACATACCTATGGATATGACCAAATGTATGCAGTTATGTATGTATGTATGTATTTTTTGCAATAAAAATTTGAACACGTTTTTCTTTATTTATTAATTTAATTATATATGTACATATGTATGGACGTATATGTAATATTAAATAAAACGTTTACACGTTCCCGTTAAAAATAACCATATGCACTCTTTTATTTCTGTTTTTCTTAATTGTTTTTGTTTTGATCGATGCACTTGATTAGTCTTGAGAAAAGGAAAATTGAAAAAAAAAATAATCAGAGATTTTTTCTTACATATGTATGCATGCACTCGTCTAACAAATAGTGTAAAATAATTATTTTAATTATAATGCGTTTAATACAGCGCAACAATTTTATTTTTTTTTTCTTTTCAATCAGTTCCTACCGTTGAAACTGATAACAAAATAAACGTCCGCTGTCGTTGTTTTAAAATTTAAAACTAAACTGAGAAATTGTTGGCCATTAGTGTTATTGTGTCCATTTGGATCGCTAAATACATGTACTTATTTGTTTGCTTTGTTAAGTGATCGTTTCTCAGTAGGTACGTACATCCATACATACATACTTATGTACTTATGTATGTACGTTTTATTTGCAAATTAAACACTATATTATCCGTATAGTTTAAAATACTGTGTGTATCTTAAATTTAAGCTTGAGAAGCATTCATCAAAATAGTGTTAGTGTATAGGCGCTGCATCAGCTACTACATACATACTTATTTGAAAACAGATAGATGAGTTTAACAAGCGATCGATGGGTCGAATAAGAGAACTTTTTCGTGTTCAAATGGTCTGTAAACAAAAACATTTGTATGTAAATGTGTAAGTTATTTATTATTTTTATTGTTATTATTTTTGCACCAAAAATTGTACACTTTAATGAATTATATTGTAGTTAAACAGCTTAAGAAAAATTTTAAATTTTAAAGTGCTTTCCTCTTTAGCGCTCTCAAGCACTGTATTACCACATGCAGTAATACAATGTGCATTAACATTAAATCGTTTTTAATACTCTTTTTACACATACATTCATACATATTGCACATATTTACATTAAGCGTTTGCTATCTTTACATTTGTAGTCGCCGTGGTCTAGTGGTTAGTGTGTTGGCTTACTAAGACATGAGCCCTAGGTTCGACACCCAGCTCCAACGTCTTAAAAAAAGAAATATGACAAAAAATATTTCTTTCGGCGACTACCTCTCAACAGTCTTCTGGCAAAAGCTCTGAGAGTAACTAATTGCCATGAACAAGCTTCTTAAGTCTGTCGTTCGGAGTCGACATGAATCTGTAGGTCCCGGTACTCATGGATAAAAATTGACAACCACAACATGAGTATTGCAAGAAGCTAGGCCGTAATCCTGACACAGGGTTGTAAAGGTCAGTTATGTATATATGTATGTATGTATCTTTATATTTAAATAAGAGAAAGTGTTTGGAGATATCATCGAAGAAATCATGGTTTGAAAGACCTATTGATCGCCTGCCTTCTCTCGGTGCGGCGAATTCGAAATATCCAATTTTTCTTAACTCTGGCACGTGAATAAGGCTGAATTTGACCGATGGCATGGTTATGATGGCTTTAGGAACTGTTGTGACTTGTGGTTTTTCGGATATAACTGTTCACATCACGGCCACTTGAGATGACTAGGACCTCAAAACGCTCGGCCAGAATATACACATGTCGTTGGTATCCAAACCATCTAATTACGACCAAAAGAAGTAGGTAATCATGAAATTATAGCGCTGGCTGTTGACACTGATGGCCTGATTGGTCAACGTCGTTGACGTTTTCAAATTTGATCTAATCCATCATAACTGATGTATAAACCCGTTAAAAATGCCGGGTATTCCTTTAATATTAAAACACTAAAACGCAAATTATTATTTTTCATATTTCTTTGATATAAATAAACGTGGTTGATGGATGTCATTTAGCAATATGAGATTAAATATAGCGGGAGGTTCCGAGTACATTTATACCACTACCAGCAGGCTTATTATAGAATTTTCAATGCTTACGAAATACCATAAATTATACATATCGCTTGCGATCAACAATAGGGAATTAACTTAAAAGTTGTAAAATTTCACGTTTTGCACAATTCTCTTAAAATGTAACCACTTTAAGTTAATACCCCCTTGCTAATCAAGTGCAATATATGAAGAATTATTAATTACTTGAAACACTTCTTACTTGAACACTCCAGACTGGTTTTGCATTCTTCTTGAGCTATTTTACATATTTGACTATTATACGGTATCAGACTACTTCGGTATAGTAGTTCATGTATGTATTTCATACATCAAACTAAACTACTATCTTACTCAACTCTTCTCGGGTCACGGGTACTTTAGGAAATATCTAAATAGAATGGGAAAGGCAAGCGGCCCAGAATGTATATACGGAGATTCCAACGAGGATGTTGCGGAACATACTTTCTTTCAGTGTTGTAGGTGGCAGGACCTAAGGGGTCGAACGACGATCTGGCCCTTTGACAGCGAGGACATGTGGAATTCAATTTCTATATTCGTCGAGCAGGTTCTTCGGTAGAAAAGTCGAGAATTGGATCAGTTCTTCAATAATGGTGCTGATCCTGTCAATACTTAAGGGAAACGGTAAGATGAGGTACAAAGCAGGAATCTGACGAGACAGAGAAGTGGAGGGCTGTGCTGGTTATAGGAGAATTGTCGTAGAAAAGTCGAGAATTGGATCAGTTCTTCAATAATGGTGCTGATTCTGTCAATACTTAAGGGAAACGGTAAGATGAGGTCCAAAGCGGGAATCTGACTAGACAGAGAAGTGGAGGGCTGTGCTGGTTATAGGAGGGAGCCCCCCGAAATAATATGATGAGTAGTCCCGGGGTGGTGGAGAAAATTCCCTCGTAGAAGCGAGGTGGTTTTAATTGGTAAGGAGGCGAATAGGAAAAAGCCTAGAGTCCGATATAACTTTGGAATTGACGACCCCAGGGTATGTGTAACAGCATTTCCATCGCTCAGAGAATTAAAAAAAAACAATATATTTACAGTAGAGTTCATATGTGTGAGAATTTTAAATGATTTGCAGTAATTTAATTTAAACTTTATTAAAGGAATTAATAAAGTGTTAGTGTACGTATATAAAGTACATATGTACCCAAATAAAACTTAACAATTGTATTGGTATTTAAAATCAAAAATTAATTGCAAATTTAATGAAAATTCAAATTTAAAAATAGTTTGTTCAAATGAACATACAGACAGATTGAAAACAAAACAAAAAATGTACTATTGATTACGTTCTTTTTTGCCAAAGTTTTCTCCGTCTTCAATTGTTTCGGGTAATGGAAAACCGCGTGTTTCCGGCAACATAAATGTTAAAATTCCACCTATAAATGATAATAGACCAAAGACCAAAGGAGGCACAAAATATGCTAACACAGACAACTCGGTTATAAACGGAGCAAGCATTGAACCAACACGTCCAAAAAACGAACACATTCCCACACCATTTGAACGAACCAATGTGGGAAATATTTCTCCGGCATATAGATAAACATTTGGAAATGTTATAGCAGCACCAACAAGACCAATCGTAGCAAATGCTACCACCAAAACTGAACTTAAATACTGGAACATGGCAATGACCAATAAACTGGAAGCACTAATAAAGTTTGATATTATCAAAGTAAGACGACGTCCCAAGTATTTAGTCATAAAGACACATATTATTGTTCCTGGTATAGCGAGAATACCTCCTACGGCCACGTTTAAAAATATATTGCCAGCTAATGTTGAAATGTACTGAGAGACACCAAAGTAAACAGCACAGATGTTAAGCCACTGATAGGCCATTATTATGGTTTTTTTTCGTAAATTTGGCCAACGAAATAAGTCGAGTAAAGTTCCTTTTTTGGCAGGAGCATTCGAAATGAGTTTTCGATAAGCTTCTTCAACTTCTGGTCTTATATGTTCTGTGGGCATTTTATTGGCACGAGCAATTTTTTCTATCAATGGAATAGCCTGTTCAAGTCTACCAGTGGTAAAAAGCCAACGTGGTGACTCTATGCACAAGCAAATATAAATCAAATACAAAGCCGAAAATGATGAATAACTCAAATTAAACCATCTCCAGTGACGCAAATAGTATGACAGGAGAGGCAAGGTTGCGTGACCCACATTAAAAGGTATTTGATATAAAATCGATATAACTTCTCTCTTGCTGACTCCAACAATCTCCATAATGAGTACGAAACTAATAAAAGAAAATAAGATCCTGTATATGTATATATACTTATATATTTGATTTCAATAGACCTACCTAGTCGTCATTGTTCCGCCAGTAAAAAATCCGGTCAAAAACCTAAAGAGCACATAAAACCAAAACCACGGAGAAAAACTCACTGTTACGCCACTTATGAATTGTAAAACACAAGCAGCTACAAATAATGGTCGACGCCCATATCTTAAAATTAAATTTGAAATAAATTTATTAGAACAAACCGACAGCAAATGTATCAAAGGTACTTACCGATCTGCCAAACTTCCAAATATCATATTGCCAAGCATTATGCCAAACATAACCATTGTCTGTGAAAAACTTGCAAGTGTCTGATACTGACATACTAAATCGAATTCCGATATTATAGTCTCCTCGAATATGCTGCGATTATAGTCTATCTTATTGCACTCATTTCCGCATGGGTCTGATTTCGGAGGATCAATGCAACTGTAGGAGGTAGGTGCAGACAGGAATACATGACCTATCTGAACCCAACCGGTAGGAAATTTCGACAGAAAAATAAGCATACAAAACCAAAACTGATATCGACCCAAATCTCCCAAATGTACGATAATCGGATCAATCTTTTTTTCTTAAATTTATGAAATTTTTTAATAGATGCTTAACAATACTATATTGGTGTATTTATTACCTTCCTCTTTGGTTCCATTGAATATTACAAAAAATCAACGGGGGGGAAAGTACAAATATGCAGTAGAAATTTTAAAATTAAAATAATTTTTTGTTTAATTTATTTAAATAGTAAAAAATAAATAAATATTTGTACAAAATTTAACATTTCGTATTGTCAAAAGTAATATTAGCCCAGGTCTACACATATCAATTCTAAATGCTGGGAACTAACAAAACTTGTTTTCAAATTGTTGAAGTGGGGCGAGTACATGCAATTGCTTTCACATAATTTTAAACATTTTTAACCGTTGAATTTCATTTTTTGTAAAATGCTAATAATTAATGTGTTTTATAATTTTATTTTCGTACTTTTAACTTGGTAAAAAAGAATCTGAGAGTAACTGATTGGCATGAACAAGCTTTTCAAGTCTGCCGTTTGAATTCCACGTTAAACTGTAGGTACCGGTACTCATGGATACCAATTTACGGACACAATATGGGTAATGCAGTCGCCGTTGTCTAGTGGTTAGTGTGTTGGCTTACTAAACCGATAGTGCTGTGTTCAAATCTCAGCTCTGACATCTTGAAAAAAAGAAATATGAAAAAAATTATTTCTTTCGGCGACTACCTCTCAGCAGTCTTCTGGCAAAAGCTCTGAGAGTAACTGATTGCCATGAAAAAGCTTCTCAAATCTGTCGTTCGTAGTCGACTTTAAACTGTAGGTCCCGGTACTCATGAATAAAAATTGACACACACAACATGAGTGCTGCGAGAAGCTAGGCCGTAACCCTGACACAGGGTTGTAATGGCCTATTATGTATGTATGCATGTAATATGGGTGATGTAAGAAGCTAGGCCGTAACTCTGGAAAAAATATTGTAAGTCAGGAATTACAATGTAGAAATTGAAAGACAGATCGACGGAGCTTATAATAAAGGGACAAATGTTTGTACCAGACATTTTTTTCTCTTCTCTACCTTTCGTTAGTTTTTGCTTGTTACTTCATACTATTTTTCTCATTTTATAGTCTAAAATGACTTACTGCTGTGTAATAAATTCTAATTTCCACATTGTAAAAGCTTTCAGCAAGAGCAAATGAGAATAGAAAAAATGTCTGGCTTTCAATTTCTACATTTTAAATCTAGACTAATGGCCAATTATACACTCCGGTTCACTTATTTAAAGGCACAAAAAATCCCATATTCAGGCCATTAAGGATGCTTGGAATGAAATTTCGTTGGATTACTTCAATTCTCTTTATCTGTCAATGAAAATCCGTATATTTGAAGTTATTAAAAACAAAGGGGGTTGTACCCATTACTAATAGTTCTTTAATAAAGCAAATAAAGTAATAATAACTTAAAAAACAAGAAAAAGCTGTTTTTCATTAGAGTTAGTTAAAGTGCCTTTATTCAAGTGAACCAAAAAAATACCACATTTTTAGATTTTTTTATAAATTCCTCAAAAAAAGGTTCTTTAGTTAAGAAACCACCATTGTCATGATTTTGTTTATATCTCAAGATGTCTTGCTTCCATTTCTATTTTAAAATTCTGGAATCGGTTAAAAATTGCAAAAGATACCGGCTCCTGAATATGGTATTTTTTGTGCTTTTAAATAAGTGAACCGGAGTGTATAAGTATGTGTCTGTTCATCATAAATATCTACAACACTTAAATAAGTTTAAGAAGACTGTAGTAACTGAAATCAATATATTTTCTCAATAATCCAACGTTTATTAAAAAAGAAGTAAATATCCTGCCAAATCACACAAAAATAAAATATTTATAGAGTATCAAATATGTGATAAAAAGCTGAAATCGAGTGAAACCTCAAATTTAAGTCTAAAATTTTTAAATCTGACATGACTTTGTTTTTTTTATTCGTTAGTTTTATGGCCGTTTATCTTAAAATAAAAATTATCAAACAAAAGGACATCATACATATGCGTTTTGTATGGCTTGGAAAATAAAGTCGACTCCAATTCCACTCGTTTTCGATTACCATTACATACTTGTATTTTCCCCATTTTTATAAAAAATAAACCAGTATATGAACTTGATTTTTATTCAACATATAATTTAGCTTTTTTAGAACCAAAAAAAAAATATACTAAAAGTTTTATGTGAAACTTTTCATATTTTTAGTCTATTTATAAACCATTTGTGTGTGTGGAAATTAAGGAAAAGCTCTGTTTTCTTGTTTATTTGTTTTTCCCACAGTATTCACAATGGCAATTGTTATGGTTGGTTTTAAAATTTGCCATGCTTTCTTTATACAATTTATAAAACTATCAAAACAAACAAACAAATAGACAAATACGGCATTACACACCACTTTAACTTGTTAAACAACGATTTATTTGCAAATGTTCTGTAATTATTTGTTCGTATCCGCCGCACATACAATACATGCACAGATAACCAGCAATGTACTCACACGCATAAATAAACAAACAAAAACTCTCGCTTACACTGATTTAAGGGATTGTTTATATGATTTTGTCAGAGCGTTGTGTCACAATTAACCACAGCTATTAAATACAAAAGCAAATATTAATCGATATGTTCCAGATATCTCTATAAAGAGCAGACGAAGTCTTCTCAGGCATATTACAACATATAATACTTTTTTGAATGTTTTGCAAAAAATATTAAAATATGTATAATTTATATCAATAAAAAAAAAGAAATTGCATAATGTACTCTCTGTAATGCGTACGGTTTTTATATGTAGAAGTTATTAGTTAAAGACCGGCGTGTTACACTACCTCCATTTGAATTAAATAATAAATTTAATAGAAAACAAAAAAACAAATATGGAGATAGCTACTTCCAGAAAACCAACATCGCCTCTTTTGGTAGCTTAGAATCATACATACATAACTGGCCATTACAACCCTGCGTGTGCTAATTTTTATTCATGAGTAACTGCGACCTACAACGAAAGGGTGATTTTACATGCGCATCGTCTTTAGACATATCACATGGCGCCCGTTGTCTAGGCGGTAGTTGAATACATGCATCCAACCACCTCCACCCAGAGCCGGTACCTTCTAATCTCAATCATGCCGAACACACGTCGCTCAGAAGAAAGCCCATAACACTGAGTTAACAATTTTGTCACTACCATTTTCTGGATAGCAGTAACCCTCCTTGTTGAGGAGGTTAAAACTACTACCCAGCATATACCACTGCCACTACGTGTACTCCCAGAAGGGCCGCATCCCAATAATCAGGCCGGTTTGCCTCTCTACCCGAATGACAAGGAAGCCCAGGCATAACCGGGGGCTTCTGATGCCCGTAGTACCAGATTAAGGCATCTCTGGTTAGTCCTTGAGAACGCCAGAAAATGCTTGCCGCACTTACACTTACAGAGACCAAACCAACACCAACCAGGACCAATCTGTGCAGCCTATGCCGTCTGAAGTACACAGCCCCCTGATCTGACATCAGCCCACTCCTCAATAGCACATACGGCGCCAACCACTCTCTGCCTATTTTAAATTTAGAAACTACTTGTTCATACTGATGTGTAAAATAAAGGGTTTTTCAATAAGAGCGCTACAAAAGTTTTTTTTTTAAATAAAACAAAAACGGTTTTGGATATCAATGAAATTCTTTATTCCCATAAAAGTACGTCCGATGCCATTAAGTATGGAGCTCGATTTCTTTTACATGGCCACACGGGCACGCTTACAGAAATCCAGACGCTGAACCCAATTTTGAACGGTTTTCAAGCATAAATCGGCCGATACTGCTACAATTTCACGTTCGATATTCGTACGAAGTTCATCAATCGTCACTCACTTGATGGCATAGACCACAGACTTGACATAGCCCCACAGGAAATAGTCTAACGGCCTCAAATTGCCCGACCGAGGCAGCCAATCGACTGAACCGTTTCGTGAGATTCAGCCAGAATATAAATTGGACGTAACGCTCTTAACGTTGAGGCCACTGACTCCGAATTTCGGTAGTAAGTTTTAATAATTTCGACTCGTTGTTTTCTCGTATATCTTACCATCATGAAATGGCAAACCTTATTGAAGAGAAATGTCAAAAGAGCGGCAAGAAATATGGCATCGTTTGCTGTCCCTGTCGCTTTACTTTTGTAGCGTCCCATTTGAAAAACCCTGTATTACGTTAACAGTTTCGAAGAATTATTATTTTGAAAAAACTCGACTCCACAGACCGAATTTTCTAGATTGTATAAAGTGCCTCAAATGTAATTAAAACTGATTCGATTATTTTTTTCCAATAAATATAATTAATTCGTCTTGTAAGCTTATGGTTTAGTCGACGATTCATACATACATACATAAATAACTGGCCTTTACAACCTTGTGTCAGGATTACGGCCTAGCTTCTCGCAGCACTCATGTTGTGTGTGTAAATTTTTATCCATGAGTACCGGGACCTACAGTTTAATGTCGACTCCGAACGACAGACTTGAGAAGCTTGTTCATGGCAATTAATTACTCTTAGAGCTTTTGCCAGAAGACTGCTGAGAGGTAGTCGCCGAAAGAAATATTTTTTTCATATTTCTTTTTTTGAAGATGTCAGAGCCTGGAGTCGAACCCAGGGCCCATATCTTAGTAAGCCAACACACTAACCACTAAACCACTGCGACTACGGTTTAGTCGACGATGGTGGCAAATAATCGTGGTCTCAATTTAATTTCCAGATAAACTTATAGATTTTTTTTTTAATTCAAGTCTAGAAAGTGTGTTTGTACGAGTATTTCTATAGCATGTAAACTGTTATTGTCTGTATAGAAATATTCATTCATAGTTGAGAACATTTCTTTTCCATCTTTTATAATATTAAATAATACTTCTCCTGTACTCCATCAAAATAAACTCATTGTGTATAATTTAGAAATAATGTTTATATTTAAAAATCTTTGAATTTGTCTGCGTATTTTCTGTTTTTGACAGATTTCGAATATGGCGGCTGCCTGTATAAAAAGCTCTGGTTGTTGTTTCCCTTTACTCTTTAAACCTTGAAAATTGTATACAAAAGCTACATATACATACATACATATGTATGTATAACCGTTGTGGCGCTCTTATAATGTACATGTGTGTCCTTGCTATAGGAAAAGAAAACAAAACCAACTACATAAAAATAATTTGTTTTAAATTAAGTAGATTCATTAGACATGAATTCGAATATATTGGTTGGTCTCGTTAAGAAAAATTATGGGAGGAGCTTAAAGTTAATTGTCAAAAATAAATACATATGTACATAAAAAACTAAAATTTGTTTTTGTTTTCAATATACCATATACATAAGTTCAGAAATGAAAATTTTTATTTTCGAGACAAAAAAACACTGATATATCATACTTTAAAGTCGGACCCTTAGTGCCTAAGATATAACGAAAAAACTGAAGAGAAGATCCCTAGGTTCGTCTAAATAATTTTTTTTTTCGAAATCTCCTTGCAAAAGTAATTTATATTAGAGGCGGTACGGGGAAACCTTTTTTTCTTGTAAGGTGATACGCTCCAATGTACATATGTATGTATATTCAATTCAAGAATTTATTTATTCAGCAGAATATTCTCACACTTAATTGGAGTGTGCAGATTTTTAAAATCATTTTTATTTTGTGATAATTAATTTAAATTACCGTTACACACAAATATTTTACACTTCATTTAAAGTTAAACCAATTTCAAATGATGCACCACCACACAAAGCCTCAATAACTTCATATTTAGGCGATACTAAATTGTCACAAAAGTTCATTAAAACCACCACAGAATACAGTTAAAGACTTAAAAACAATCTTACAAAGACAAATTCCATAAACAATGTAGAAATTGTATACAATATACAAATGACATCAAGTACAAATGCTATAAAACGACAATAACAATAACAGCACCCTTTACACAGGCAATTGTTAAAATTAAATTATTTATTTATTTTTTTTTATAATCGGCAAAACAAAAATTAGCCACGTCAACGAGTGCATCAAGATAACCAGCGTTCGTTTCGCCCACTTTAAGACCTCGACCTTATTTTCTATCGCTAAACGAATTTGACTTTCATCATATGCTGACTGTGTACAATAGTACGTATGTATGTATGTATGCATGTACGTTTGTTACAACATTTAAAGACGATCAAACAAGTTAAACCGAGTGAGTACAACAAGAGACGCGTGTCTGACACACTTTTCTAAAATTGAAAAGTACATACGCATGTACACAACACTTGGTGGCAAAACATAAACAAATTTCCCGAGGCGAGAAAAACCACTGCAGTCAAACAATTGAACAATATGTTTCACTGACTGTTTGTTGAAACGGAAAACAAACCTTTTCATTACCAGTCATTTGCCATGTACTCAAGCAACTGGCCGAAGGTGCTCAATAAAAATTGTACATCAAATAAAAGCAAAGTACAAAAACATAATGACAGTAATCTTACATTTGATGTAGATGTATCTCATTGATGAATAAGAGCACAAAAAAACAAAAGCAACCCTCTCTTTTAGCTATAAACTATGAAAGAGAGAGCGAGCGATATAGAAATCTGCATTATGAATTTGTGATAATTGCTAATATGACATTTTCAAGTAGAATCCTATAAGGAAAACACTGTTAAACACATATTTATTAAAGAATTCTCATGGTCTCTACATAGACGCAAACATCCTCCCCTTTCTCTTTATGTTTTTTCCTTTAAATAAATTATGTTGTTCCGGATTTACTAGGCCACAATTAAATTATCGCATTTCAATAACAATAAAATAAACATAAACTGAGGCAACTTGTACGTGTGTGCCTTAAACCTAGATGACTGATTTTAAATGTTTTATTTTTACAGATTTTTTTTTTAAATGTTAATTGTTGGTTTCATACATTTTCTCTTGCAGTTACTGTAAGAGTATGAGGTGCCTTAATATTGCACAACATTTTTACATTTTTTTTAATTTTATTTGCTTATTTGTATGTACTTAAGGTGTGTGGGAAATAAAAATAAATGAATATGTTTTTTCAGCATCACTGGAGTACACGTATTTTTTATTCAGTATTACGTTATATATCCAATTAGATTTTAAGTTTTTCTATTCCTATTAAAAATTTAATGCATTTACAAAACATTTATCACTGTGTAAGTGAAGGACTATATGTTGTCTCTTTAAGCAATATGCACGAATATTAAACATGAAACTGTGTCGGAAACAGATCCATCGTTCACTATGAAAATTGGAACAAATGGGCAATCCAGGGCGATGGACACGCTACATTCGCACAATCTTAGTTGAGCCAAACACAAGAAAGGAATGAAAATATACGCTACAGCTTCAACGCGATAATCTCACGAAGGTGTGAATTCCGTTCAAATCAACTCTAGTCAAACAGGAAACTGTCTATAAATTCAGGGCGTCCAAAAATCATTCTTCTCAGGTCCCCCAGTGCGGGGAATGACAGGGAAAATGTTCCGTTTCTTCTTCTTCTCCTTTGTTGTATGTTTCTACAAAGTTTTAGAAATGGAAAAATCGTTAACTGTTATGAAAATGGCTCAAATGGCAAACCGACTACTTCGAAATAAACTTGAAAGATAAAAATGTAAGACAACTTGCCAATTTGGTTGGAAAACAGCAAATCTACTATCCAAGATATTAAAAAGGTTTCATAATGAATCTACGAGTATACTGGAGATTAAAAGCATAGAAAGAAGCTCAAAGTAAAATATTTATAGAAATATTAGAAAATTCGTTTCGAAACAAAACAAAAAAAAGAAAAAAATCGCTTTAAAACCATGATAGATTTTATAATAGATGTTAATCTTAATAATGTTCAGAATACTTAACAAGTGTACAACTATTATGATCAGGGCAGCGACTTTTATGCACTAAAAAATCGAAAACATGCACTATAAAATGAATAATATGCACTCAATATATGCAAAGTAAAATGTACTAAAAATAAAGAGGTACTTAGTTACAATTTTCTTGTATTTTTTGTTATTAACTTACATGTCATTTAACGATACATTTCTTTAAGTGTTTTTGCAAAAAAAAAGAGGACAAAATGAAGGAGCGTAAGAATACATGTGAACTCTCAGCTCAATTGAGCTATGATTTAAATATACATAGAAACACTTAAAAAAAATAATTCAGCCTATTTTAAATTACGAATTTTACAAATTTAAATTAAATTTTTATTTCTATAAATACAATTAATTTTTTTTTTCAAATACAAAACTATGGCTGTTCGATCGATAAAAGTTTTTATACTTATACATGTACTTCGACTGAAGTTATAAGAGCATACTTAAAAGAAGCCATTTCATTTGGCTCATTTTTAAATTCATTTGCTTTATCTGATTTCAAATCAAATGTACCAGCAATTTTTTTTATTTCATTGTTTTATTCTTTTTTATTTCTTTTTAGTGCAATATTGTTTAAACAACAGAGTTGTGAAATATATTTTTTCTCTTGAACTATTAGGAATAAATTCTTGAATCAATTTTAAATTTAAGAATTTGCAAAAATATACATACAATAAAGTGAAAAATATGCAACAAAAATCACAAAATATTTCCCTATTGCGAAGTAGCAGATAACAGCTAAACCTACTTAGAGAAGGCACTCACCACCACACAATCAACATACAACGATGAGACAATTGCTGTTGATCATTTAAGGGTGAAGGTATAACACTGGCCTTTGAATGATCAATTCACAGCAATTTGTCTCATTCCTAAGGCGCTTAATAAGAACATATATAAATATAAATAATAATAATAATAATATATGTACTGTCCTTTTCAAAAATTCCAATACAATGCACACCATTCAGTAGGGGTTTACCCCTGATTATTGGTCTCAAATTAAAGAAGAAAACAATATGCCCAAATCGTTGTGCGGGGGTTTAAGTGCCATTTTATAAATCTCAATTTAATGATGCTAGTTAAGGTTTTTGACACAAAAATTTTTAGAATCTGCATTCCGTTTTCGGCTATTTATCTTCGAAACTTGACGAATTATCCTAAAATGGATTACAGATTTGATAAATTTTGGGTCGTCAACCTAAAGTGGCATCATTAACTCGAGATATATAAAATATATGAAATGGCGGATAGAGCACTTAAACTCCCGCACGACGAAATGTCCATTCATAGCAAAATATGCAAAAACAAATCGATTCCATTTTGTTGCAATTTTTTCAATTCGGAAAAGTATTCGGTCAAAACCATTTTTGGGCTACTGACTGCAAATATGTATGCATTTGCATAAAAGTCGCTGCCCTGATTATGATATTGATTGTTCGAGTTTTGTATTTTAAAAATTTCTACTGTGCTTTGAGCGACAAACACTGAGTTATTATTATTTCACTCTTAAAATGAGTAGTTTTCGCCAGAAAAGTTTTGCTTTTTGTTATTACCTTCAGATTTTAGTATATGAATTCTAAAAAAATACAAAAAAAAAACCAATAACATACTTAGATACGTTTTGTATATCTACAGCATTTTAAAGCCAAAAAAAGTACTGTACAAAAGAAAAATATTGGTCGGAAACAATAATATAGTAGAAAGACATGTATACACAAATTTCGGCGAGAAACGAAAGCGACAAAAAAGAAATTGCTTTTTTGCACTTATTGAAATACATATCTGTGGCATTTTGACAAAACACCTTAAGTCGAGATAAGGTAGCAAAAAAGTTTTTCAAAAAAACTCGGGAAAGAAATTATTTTTATTAAAAAATAAAATCAACCGAAATTAAAGAAAAATTTCTTCTATAATACAAAATTTTAAAAACGTACACAAAAATGTTTTTTATATAAAAATTCGTATCATTAACAAAATTTTTTTAACTTTTTAAATTTGACTTAAGTTGTTTTGTGAAAATGCCACAGATATGTATGTACATACATATATACTTATACATTTATGTAAATATTTCAACAAAATTTATGAATAATTTTATGTGTAGATTTATTTATGAAGCATTAAATATGTTCTCCTAATTTTATAAATTATATAACACGGGCGCTACAATTTTGTTCAAGAGAACAAAATGCAGTAACTTTCTTAATAATACGAGTAATAAGTGAACTTTAATAGAAAAAAAATACAAAAATAATACAAAATGAACTTCAAGTTAAATGCAGAGAAATTAAGCGAAATAATTATTGCCTCTCAGGTATGTATGTATGTATTTACATAAATATTTATATGGTTAAAATTTAATTTTGTTTCTTTTGTACTTCATTTAAAATTTTCGAAATTAAGCAGTAAAAATCGAAACGATTTAGTTTCACCCATATACTACCAAAAATAGAGTGTGTTACTTGGCTGTAATTGAATTCAGCATCTGGAATTTTGTTCTTTCATTCTTCTCAAGCTGAAGGGCCCTAACTCGAGTTTTTTCAACCCGCAACGAAAAACTTTGTTAATAAGCAATACTGTTACATAGAAAATAAATCTAAATTTGTATACACAGAAAAAAAACGTAGTAATGGCAAATGATTTTAACCTTACCGCAAATAGAATTTACATTCGGATCGTTCCCAATAGCAATTTGTATTTGTCGCAACTACAAAATTGCTGTTACATTAAATACAATTGAGCAAATACAAAAATGGTTTTAACAAATGCGATTGTCTTTGTCCCAAATGCAAAAACTGTCCTACCAAATACAATTGTCTTTGCCCCAAATGCAAAAACTGTCCTACCAAATACAATTGTCTTTGCCCCAAATAAAATTCGACATATGTCAAAATTTTTTTAAATTTTTAGATTTTATTTACAAACAAAAATAAAATTAAAGATTTTTCAGGAATATATACATGCGTATGTACAATGAATTGATAAATTATTTTTAACTATATCTAAAATATTAATATAATACATAGAAAGGCATTTGAGAGCACAATATAATAATACATACATATATAATATTATAAAACATATATAAATAATATAATATACACACACTATAGCACATAATACATAAACTATATTTATATACAGACTTCGAACGACAGATTTGAGAAGCTTTTTCATGGCAATCAGTTACTCTCAGAGCTTTTGCCAGCAGATTTCTGAGTGGTAGTCGCCGAAAGAAATCATTTTTTCATACACATATCTTTTTTTCAAGATGTCAGAGCTGAGATTTGAACCCGCACTATCGTCTTAGTTAGCCAACACACTAAATACTAGACCACGGCGAAGATATATTCCTGTAAAAACCTCACACATATTTGCTTTTTTTCACACGCACGTTTTTTTTAATACCGCAAACAAAATACAAACGAATGAGAGAAAATGCCTAAACAATAAAACAAAACTAACTGCAGATTGCATTTGAAATTACAAGACTACTGTTACCACAACAGCAATACGTATTTGGCGTAAATAATTTTTCCATGTAATCTCAAATAAGAAAACATTTGATTTTAATAAATTGCTGTTAACATGTATTTTTAAATGCAATTACATTTAACTTAACGAAAATTCAATTTGGATCAAATAATTTTGCTCTTGATTTATGTCAACTGCAATTTTGTAGTTGCGACAAGTACAGTGTATTCGCCGAAATTCTTTGTGGCAAATAAAATATCATTTAAATTAAATACTTTTTATTTACGACAAATACAATTGCCTCAACTGCAAAAAGTATTTGCCATAACAACACTTTTTTTTTTCTGTGTAGTAATGTTGTAATTTTTGATCGCAGGATTGTGATCATTTTTTGATATCATACATACTATATGTATGAATGTATATGTACATTTGAATATTTGTATGGACAATATATTTTTAAAAGTTCTTAATATTAAAATTGATAATTTTTTAGTTAACCACTTATCAAATGGTATTATTTAATAATACACCTCTTCCTCGATTTACACAATATGTGTATATGTTCCGGGAAAAATAGTGTACACGATAGCGCCGGGTTCCAATCTCAGCTCTGACATATTAAAAAAAAGAAACATGAAAAAATTGTTTCTTTCGGCGACTACCTCTCAGCAGTCTTCTGGCAAAACCTTTGGAAGTAATTGATTGCTATGAAAAAGCTTCTCAAATCTGTCGCTCGGAGTCGACTTTAAACTGTAGGTCCCGGTACTCATGGATAAAAATTAACGCACACACAGCTAGAGTGCTGCGCGAAGCTAGGCCGTAACCCTGACACAAGGTTGTAATGGCCAATTATGTATGTATGTATGTACAAATCGAGGGATAAGTGTATCTTAATTCAAATATTTAAATTTTTTTATTGATACAAGCAAGTAAATTTTCTATAAGGTATAATATACTTATATGTGGTTAAGCACCGCCCTTAAGTTTAGCAACAACGAATGAAAATTCAAAAGGCATTTTAATAGCAATGAAGTTATGGAATAGGGGATGAAAATCCTTATCATTTGTGTTCTTGTTAGATTTGAGTACATATTTATAAATCATATAAAAGCCAAAGGATTCCCAAGAGATTCTGTTATTTAATAATTATTCTTATTGGAGTACGGTTCAAAAGTCGAAATTAAAAGCAATTAAATAATATAAAGAAATTAAAAAAAATAACATGTCGCGCAATCAATTACCAGATTCTTCATCGTCACCTCCAATTGGGTTGGTAATAATAATAATAAAAATCAAATAGTTTTATATAATTAAAAAGAATTTTATATAATTAAGAAATACGGCTGCTCGATCATAATGTAGAAAAATATTTAATAAAAGTGATAAAATTGTAAAATTCAAGAAATAAACTGAATGTGATTTGTAATTTTATAAATGAATTGAATAATTTTAAAATAGTGATACCTATGATTGAAATGAATGAAAAAAGATTGAATAATTTTCAACTGAATGAATATGAATCTCTATCTATCGGCTTAAGTCAAAAAATAAAACTGCAATATTTTCCAAATTATTTCTTGCAAACAATCTATAATTGATATATTTAAACCTTACATTATAATACTACTCTGATTTCTATGAAGCTTCTAAAAAATAAATGAATTCAATCTTATATATATCGACATAAGCTATTCTTTTCTAATACCGTGGATATGTAACATTTAATTTTATATACTATACCGATGACTTGACTTTTACGAATTTTACTTGGTGCTTATCTAAAGTTTGGCCTTTCTGCGATATAAATAAATGGAAAGCAATTATTAAAATATTCGAGAAAACTCGTGAACCATCGTAGTGATTAAAATAAATTTTTAGTCCAGTTTCTGTAACATTTAATTTTTTCCCGTTAAATGGAAATTAGCAAAGCGGACGGAGTTCCTCTGGTTTATGTGCTATATGCAATTTTCACATACAAGTAAAAAAGTATAGATTTGAAATTTGGTCTACTGAAATTACTTTTTCGAGTAAGATCATGGGGGAGCCACAAATCCCACTCTTGATATTCTTCATTGAAACGAGGACGACAATGAATAAAAAACTTATAAAAAAACGTAACGTTGGCAGTACTGCAATATTTTATATAATTACAAATTTTTGAATAGCTTTGGATCAAGGCTTATGCAATAAAGTGATGATAATTTTGCAACAATTATTAACTTCTAAAACACAAGAAAACAGGCATTGTTTTTGTATAATTTGCATTTAAAATGCCGAAAAATTTCTTTCGAAACTCCTAAGCATATGCGAAAGTTTTTCCATTTCGGAAAGTAACAGACTGTATCCAGAAAAAGATTGGTTTCAGTTGTTCGCCATTTTATATCCAAAGATCTAGGTATTCAGGAAAACACTGTTTAACAATTTAATTGCTTCATTAGAAATTCTATAAAAGAGACAAAATGTAAGTTCATTCCTTAATTTTGATAAAATTCGTTACATTTCTTTAATGTATGTATGGCTCACACTTTTCTAAAAATGCGGCAAAATTCCGAAATTACTGTACTGAATAAGACAAACCTTTGAACATACATATAAATATATCTAAATATATAAAATTGAATGTGTGTTTGTTTATTTGTTTGTTTGTTTGTTTGTTTGTACCTTATAGGAGACCAAACCTCTAAACCGATCTTCCTGAAATTTTCACAACATTTAACTGGAACTCCGGCATGATTAATAGGGTACACCAATACCCCGGTTTGCGTCGCTAATTGGGACTGAAAAAATGAGACGCAAACCGAAACGACGCAAACTGAAGCAGAATTTTCAATTGTTTACGTATTTGATTTTCGTTTAGTCAATACAGGTTTTAAACATTTGAGCTTAGAAAAAGTGTTTTTAAATCAATATATTTTCTTATTATTTTTTGAATAACAGATTTTATTAAAATAAAAATATAGCAATTGTGAAGACCACTGATATAATTCGAATCTAATAACTACGCTTAACATGTAAACAACGCACACCTGCAAATTTGCTTTCTACTAAACGGGAAATCCCCCTTTTTGCTTTAACTTTGTAAAAACATTTTCATATCAACCACGCAAATCGAAGCATTTACGACGCAACTTCGAAGCCATGCGACGCAAACTGAAACAAAAACGACGCAACATTGAAATTCCAGAAACTTAAAAAAAGACGCAACTTCGAAACGACGCAAACTGAAGCGACGCAAATCGGGGTATTGGTGTATTTTTTGTCGACCACGCCCACTTTTACGTCCACTTTTTTAAAATTATGTAATTGCTCCCATATAGTTTTTAACAGAATTACTTCAAATTTTATACACATTATACTACAGGCGAGGTATAAATAAACATTTCTTACGCCACGCCCCCTTTCATGCTTAACTGTATTTGAAAGTTTTAAACTTTTTGTTCTCTGTACAAATTTGTTCCTTCCAACGGATTGTTTTTTATTTGGTAGTATATTGCTCTTAATAATGTTAACGTCGCCATATAACTATGAACCACGTCACCGCCGTTAATTTTATTATATAACGAGGGGGTAGCGAAGCACACCAGGTTCAGCTAGTTATCTATAAGCCGTGTTAATGTATAGCTGAGATTTTGTCTGATCGATAAGGCGAATTTTAAATTGAAGCGATAAGTTCAGACGGCTAGGAGTGTGAAATGTGTTCTTTGTTAATTATTTTCGCTCTGGTAGATAGAACGGTTAAAAAAACAGACTATTGAAAAACAGACAACGATTTTTCAAAATTTATATAAAATCAGCACAATGAAAGATGGGGATTTGATATCTATAACATAGAGGCCTTAGTGTTTGATCGTAACTTACCCTTTTTAACGAGCATATACATACACCCCTGTTCAGTATACAGAGTGGAATCGAACGAAATCTAGTAAAAAAAAAATAATCGGACATTCGTATTCATAAAAATTTATACATAAATTTTAATTTTAAAATTTATAGTAATTTTTGTTCGAAGAGTTGTGGACGTTTTATTAAGAACAAAAAATAACGTAGGGGAAGTCGTGTTATAGTGGTTAGAGCACTCGCACAAAAACTCAAACACAGACTAGGTTTAAATCCCAGCGAAGGAGAGAAAGGAAAAAATCAATTTGCGGTTTTTCAAAAATTATGATTTAAAAATAAGAGGTCCCTTCTCCCCTCCAAGAGGTCCAACTCAGGAACCGATCTCGGATATTACACCATCAGAAACGAATAATCAGGAGTACAGCGCCACTTTCTGGGAAGATAACAGCTAACATATTTAGTGAAGACGCTCACCACAGACAATGAGCACCCACCGATTGATAGGGCAATTGCTGTTGATCATTCAAGGGCGAAGGTATAACACTAGCCTTTGAGTGATCAAATTGACAGCAACTTTTCTCATCGACAACAAAGGCTCTTAATCTACATATGTGTGTCCATAAAAAAATCTTTCTATCTTTAAAAATTCCAATACAATGCACAGCATGAGTAGGGCTTTATCCCTGACTATTGGTCTCAATAAAAAAAATATATTTGATTCGATTTGATTTCACTAAAATTTTTCCACACGAAATTAAAAAAAAAATAAATAAATTATTCAGAAATGAAATGCAGAATAGCTAAGATATGCGGAATATTTCGTTTCGAATAAAATCTTTCTGATTCGGTATACAGAACAACACTTATTTATAGCTTTTGAATT
Source organism: Metopia argyrocephala (assembly GCA_963576795.1). Lineage (NCBI taxonomy): Eukaryota > Metazoa > Arthropoda > Insecta > Diptera > Sarcophagidae > Metopia > Metopia argyrocephala. The sequence continues at coordinate 147,784,989 of OY756209.1, forward strand.
ATTGCAGCCATTTACCTTTTCATAACTTTGACGATGATCTTATAAATGATTTGCCATCATGTGTATATGCTGGTGGAGCTGCCGTGGGAACGGGCAATGGAAATTTGCGTATGAGTACTAACAGTTTTAGACAGATTCAACAACAATATATGCAGCAAGGAAACGGTAAGTATTTCAACTATAAAACAAGAAAATAAAAATCAGTGTTAAATGGAATTTTAATTTTACTTACTTACTTTAAACTTCAGTTTAAAATGTTTGTATTTTTTTTTTTTGTTTTTCTATTAAAGAAAATTTGCTCGACTCTTCTACAAATGCAGGAGGTATAAATAACAACAATAACAATAATTCTGCCATTTTATGTGGAAGTCCTAATGCTGGAAACAATTCATATAACTCATCACCGTACAAAATGCAAAGACTACAGGCCAATGTGCGTGAAAGGAAAAGGATCCAGAGGTCGGCACCAACTGGGTACAATATATGATTTCATTTTTTATGTTTTACCAAATGAGAAAAAAAAAATGAATTATTAAATTGTTTTTCTTTCGTTCTATACGTATATAAAACATATTATTTTTTTGAATTTGCAGTAGTATAAATTCAGCTTTTGATGAATTAAGAGTTCATGTGCCGACATTTCCCTACGAGAAGCGTTTAAGTAAAATCGACACTTTAAGGCTAGCAATTGCATACATATCACTGTTGAGGGAAGTCTTGCAATCTGACTACGATCCCTTAACATACGTTGAAAAATGTCTAAGAGGAGAAATCAAAGCGGACAGAGCCAATTGGAATACAAGTGGTAAGAAACAACATGAAGTTTTTTTTTCATTCCGTTTTTCTAGTGTACTTACTTGTTTAAATTATTGATTTTAGATTTAACAGCTCGTTTATCATGGATAAACTGGGAAAATCTTGGGGTTCATCCAGGCAGAAGAACTTTATTGACATCTTTGGCTTTGTCATCTGAACCAATATGCGGAGCACATTGCGGACCACCCTAAATGTTACGAGTACAATCTTAATATACAAATTATACCCATATATCTCTATACATATACTTATAGTTGTCTTCCAATTACTATATTTTAGTAGTATTTAAAAAAAAAATTGATTAGGTTGTTAACCAGCAGCAGCTCTCTGTTACAAAAAAAAATATTTTTCTTTTTTTAATTGGTATTTGCAATGTAATTTTTTATTATTTTTTTCTTTTTTTTTATTTCCTTCATAAATATGTTAGTATACACAAACTAATAATAATAAAATATAACAATTTAATAAATAAAATAAATATTTGGTTTTATTGAAGCATACAAGTGTTCAACTTCGTTACGTCATTTACGTTATTTAAATAGAAAACAAAATTCTACATTTAATATATTTATTTTAACATATGCTCACAGAAACAAACACAAAAGAAGCTGTATTTTGTGATTGTTTTGACATAATCATATTCAAACATATAATAAAACTTATTGAATATTAACTATTTATTACTAATATTGTACTTTTTAAGTCATTTGCAGTATCTAAGCCGTTTGTTTTAGTCTTAAAATATTTGAAACGCTATTTTCTCATAAAAAAAAATTAAAATGTGAACAAAAAGTTATGTCAGAAAAAATGAAAACAACTAAACAGATATGTATGTGTTCATTTGGCATTCAATATTAATTACGTTTTTAGAAAACTCTAATTTGGTTTTTAATTGTAATTTTTGTTATAACTTATTTTCAAATTACTATTCATCTAAGGCAGTAATAGCAAATAATGGTCTGACATACATTATTTACGAACGTGTACAAGTGCTTTCTTTCACATTATTATTTAAGTATTATAAAGTATTAATTGTAGTATTTATAGAAAATAAAACAGTGATCTAATCGTCGCACTCGTAATCGAATGAACTTTCGTATCACTCAAAGATTGACGATAACGAATGTGGCGATTTGGCCCCTGGTTTTGTTTTAAACGTATTTTCAATAAAATTTTTCGAACAATTTTTTTCTCAAAATACATTTCAAATCCATTTGAAATGTTCTTGAATACTACATACAGTAAGGGTTTTTCTTTAGTTAATTGTCTGTTTTGGCATGCATATTTTCTTATATTATTTTCTTTTCTATCAAAAAATGTTGCATTTTGCATTCTTCTCTCTAATATTGTCTTTTTTCAAACAATTTTTTATTAGTCATTAAAAAATAAACTGAAATATGTGGAGAGATCGATAAAAATTATGTAACATATTATATTTTTATGTTATAATAATAAAATGTTACACTTTTGTAGAAAAGAAAATGCCATTAGAAACGCAGTAGATATATGGTTACCTTTTAAATACATATTTTTAAAATAGTACTACATGTTACAGGGAAAGCAATTATAAAAGATATATTAAAATAATATATAAATAAATAAAAGCTAAAAGCATGTACATGTACTTAATTTTTATATTAAAAAAGGCTGTATCTGATTTTCTAACAACTAATTAAAAATATTTTAATTGAGTAAATAATTGAATACATATATCGTTTACATTGATACAATATTGAAAACTTGTTTGAGTAGTTTTTTTTTATATACCTACATACATATATATAAATATGTGATATATTTTTGTGAATAATGCATATATTTAAGAATGGTTTAAGCTATTAAAAAGCATTAGAGATAGATGAGACATAAGTTGAATAAATCATTAATTTCACATTTATCAATACTAACACACATGTCATTGCTTGTTAATATAAATATAGGCTAACTAGGAAAGCATAAAAATAATAGGTTTACAAATTTTCTTATATTTGCAGAATATATTTTGTGTTATTATTCTATGACAACCATAAATTTGTAAAACTCTTAAATTCCACTATAGTACTTTATGGCATACAAGCCTTATTATACCTTCCTTGTTAGTTAGTACTACATCTACATACAGATATTTTTCAAAATAGTACTTTTATTTAAATACTTTTGTAAACATTAATGATTAGAATATTGCTCAATATTAACAATTAAAATAGAACATCCTTAGATTTAGATTATTAAGTATTATTACGACCTACGCATATCTTACGTAGACTCTCTAATTCGTTGCGTTTTAAACGCAAATTAAACATGGCTTGCAAGAAACTATGACAATCTGTTACAATTTCATCATGTATTAGAGTTTCCCGAAAAAAATTAGCCAATGCGCCAATATCATCAGCTGCTAAAATAGCTGTTTTGTGCGTAATAAACATAGTTAAAGCTGCTCGAAAAATGATCTGCGAGACAGTTAATAATACCATAAAGTTTCGTTTTAAAAAATAAATAAGAAAAATCTCTTAACTACCTTATATCCTTCGGCAAAAACACAGTCCCATATGCGTAAAACTGTTTCAGCAGGAAGAACTTCAGCAAAAATACAAATAAACCATTTACTGGCTATAACAGCATACGGTAGACCTTCAAACACATTGAAATGCTGGCATTTACGAAATATTTTTCATTTTGATAAGCAGCTAACTTACCTAACTTTTCTATGTGCTTATTTACAGCGGGAATTCGTCGTATAATCATTTCCTTGAATACAGCCATATCACGTAATAAATTTGCCATATTCTTAGTATGGTACTGCGGAACAATATTTTCTACCATATGCTTTAAAAGCCAAAAAGACTTCTCTTCATCGTCGGTAACAATAAGCAATAGACCAGCTATATAATTTAAACCTTGGCAATAACCAACTTCTCGATTATGATGAGCATAGGCTATGAGTATGTTATACAAACGTTGCTTCTTCGTTTCAAAAAATATATTGTCGGGAAACGTGCGAGGTAGATCTATTGATATGGAATCGCTTATTTCTTTTTCATAGGTTGTATTTAATAAACTTTGATAAAGATCAGGAGATCGTTGTTGCAGTGTATATGCACCAGATATTTTCATCCAGACATCGGGACGGTAAGGGCCTATAAAAAATTATTATATAAATTTTAAAAACTTTAACTAAATACTGTTTCTTATAGTAAATATTACCTGGAATTCCCTTTCGTATGTATCGTTTCAGTTTAGTATTTACATTTGTGAGATCATGACTCTGCTGCATTAGTACTTCCCATTTTATACGCCTTTTTGCTAAAGTCTTTAAATAGGAAGACATAAATATTTCATAGGATTTATAGTCAAAATTTTCCTGACGTTTGAAGCCATATTCATCTACATCACTGTTTAATAAAAAAAGTGTTTAAACACAATTTGATTATTTACTAACTATACCTGTCAAATGTTTTTATTTATTATAAATGTTTTATTAAACTTATGTGTGTGTGTATGTACAAACTCTAAATTTTCAGAAAATTCACATTTTCTATTAGTTTCATTAGAACAAGTCGTATTATTCCTGTCGATATCAATGGCACCCTTGAAACAATACATTTTGAATTAAATATATTCAAATGTGTTTTAATTGTGTAATTTCAAATTCAACCACTGATAACTAAAAAGTATAAATAATTATAGAAATGAAATGTGGTTTTTAAATAAAATTAAAAAAAGAGTAATGACCTTGGTCTTAAATATCGTCATATATCGGATATTTTATTCAGTAATATGTTGTGTTTACAATATTGATTAATCAGAGTAGTCAGTAGTATGGTTTTTATCTTATTTGATAAATACATAGAACGCTGAAACAACAAGCATGCTCTGACCTAAACAAGTCAGCAAAATACAGAAGTTTCACAAACTACAGGCCAATTATTTTAAAATATAATAAAAAATGATTATTTAATGATATAAAATTCTAACAAAAATTAATTGGATTTATAAATTTTACTCATTATTATCGAAATAAATACATACTTACTGCCCTGTCGCATTCGTAAAGAATATTGTACGTTCATTAAGGACTTACTTGACAAGTATTGCATAGATTTTTGCAAAATATTAAATAAGCGTATATTTTTTTTTAAGAACTCAGCAGTTAATACGAAGCATTACAAATTTAAAATTACGTTTTTCTAATATATTCTGTTCTTATTGATACATTTTGGAAATTCACAAATAGAAGCAGTAAAATTTTTAAAGCTGTATTCGTAATACATATGTGCATATACAATTATGATTTATAACAAGCTAAGAAAGCAAAAATTATAAGTTATTTTTTAAAACCTTTAATATTTTAGCAGTCACTTTTTCATTTTAAAAGTGTAAGTTAAAGTTTCCACTGAAATATACTAAATATGTACGTAAAACATGAAGAAAACAGGTATTATATATAAAATTCATGCATAATAGCTATCTTATTTAAATATAAATTATCAACTTTATATGTATTTCAATGGACCTAACAATTTATATGTATATTGAATTTTTAATTATTCAATTTTTACATATCCAATTGAATATGTATATTCAAATAATATGCAGGATAATATAACGAGTGACTAAATTTTTTTCTCTTGTGTCTAAATTAATATCTCGGTCAAACCTAACAAGCTAACTTTCATTTAAGAGTGGAATACATATCTAAAGCTAACAACCTCTACAACACTTTCATGTAGCTTTTTTATTATTGTTTCATCCTTAGATCAATCGTTTTGTAGTATTTTTTTAGTATGGTATTTTCTAGATAGGTCTTTCAATCTTTATACTCTCTTTCTTTGTTATACGTCTCATATCCTTCTATACTTTCTTTGCTTTTGCTTACAATTTCTAGGTTGTTATCAAGACTTTGCAGTAACGCATCTTATAAAATTGTTCCTTTTTTGTGTTTTACTTTTTTCTCAGATAAGATCTGTATATCAACTTTTTGTTGTGAGTTACAATCCTTGAACTCCAAGTTTGTGGTATGTACATACATAAATTGAACCCTATGTTCTGTTCTGGACTGATAATCCTAAATTTAGAATCTTTAATTTTATGCACATAGCCCTTCTCTATATTATAATCAAGAACTAAATTGGTACAACATAAAAAATATATAACTTTCATTAATTTGTTTCCTCCAGCTTAATGTATTTCATCGTTTTCCTCCTGACTACCACCAACCAATTTTTTTTTCACCCCAAGCTATCAGAATTATAACACACTATTTTTTTCTTAGATTTTTTTTCTCAAAGCGCTTTGGTATCAATACTTTTCTCCCTTCATTAATCTTAAACCACGGTAGGGTGAAAATCCCATCATAATACGTGATAACTCATGTCTTCTATTAGGAAATTTATAGCTCATATGATTTAAATATGTCATACGATCATATGATTTATATTATTTGATAGTAGTGAACGAGAGTATACACACATACATATGTATGCACAGAAAATATTTAAAATACTTTAGCGATAGAGTAATTATCGAAGAATTCCTGTACATAGTAGTTTTCAAGGGCAAGTAATATTCTCTTAACAGTTACTAATACCAATACAATAATGACATCCCAACAAGGTATTTATGATAAAACTATATTACGCAAACTTACCTAAATTTCGAAGAAGCTGAAGTATTGGCCATCAGAAATTTCTTCTATGTATTTGCTCTACTCCGGCAAAATATACAATATTAGATTTAGGTTTAAGATCTGCCACCTGCAGAGTCTTTTAATAATATAAAACAGCTGCCTAATACGAGTGAGTATATCTAAGGTAAAAATAATTCAAGTGCATATGAACCAACACAAAATTGTGTCCAGTAAATAAAATCTTCTTAGCTATGTAAGAACTATTCTTTTATCACAAGGAATGCTTTTAAGTTCTAAAAATAAAAAAAAAAATTAATGAGACAATTTTATCTCGGAAAAGGAATTTACATTAAATTTTTACCTAAAACTAGGCTTTACAATCGTGTTGTCTATATCCCTTTTGATGGTTTCTCTTCCGGAGCAAAGCAAAATTTTTATCTTATTAACTGTGTTTTAAGTACTGGAAATATCATTCTGTACGAAAATTTAAAATAAAATTTTTATTTTAGGGATTGACCAATATTCAGCCATTAATTTTTTTGGTGGGAGTATTTGTTTCTTGGTTAATTTATTGCTTTTTAGACACACACTTGTTTGTTGTAGTAGCCAACAAGTTTTAAATCACTTTAATATTACTAAAATACTATTCACCAATAAATTCTCGTCTATACATTCTGTTGTTCTTTTCAATCCGTCTAATTTTATCATAATTATTTAACTTTTATGGTTTATTCTAATTATTTTCAAGTAATATAAAGTAATTCTCCAAAGAAAGGTAATAGAAAAAGTGATAGAAAAATTGTCAAAGTAAAAAACGATAGGATTGCCGGGTTTCCAAGAATTCGTTAAAGGGAATGCAAAGTTAATTTTTATAATTGAGTAAAATTATTTGCCGTATTTATGAAAAATATTTAATATATATTGGGAGCTTAATTGATAAATACTGCATAGTGCAAGTTTGGACTAACATTTCGAAGACAACACCACGAATTCTCTTGTTTTCTCATTCGCTTTCCATTGTTATTGCTATGTTAATTTAAGTCGCTTTTTTATATTTTATTAGCGCAATTGTCTAAAAATAATCTTAGAAATTTTTCAAATCAACATACATAAATTTAAATATATTTAATAATTTTATTTGCTCAAATAATAAAATACATAAGATATAAACCTTTTTAGATAACTGTGAAAAAAGAAATATACATCCCTGTGTTAAAGCCTCTTTTGTAACTTTTATCTGGCAATGCTTTTCTACAGAAATGTCAAACGTTATGCAATTCAGGTGAAAATCATATAAATATTAAAAATTACATATATTTTTTATTAATATTTACAATAATTAGTAATTTCTCATTTGGTGGAAAGCGATAAAATTAATTCTCTTGCATTAGCAAAGAGTGTGTGATTGTATAAAGGATTTAAAGAAAAATTATACAAATATGCTTCGCAAATGTGTTACATTACCAACATCAACTCTACTGGCTGCTGTGGCTGTGCAAAACTCCAATGCAGGTTCAGATACTAACAGCAAGGAATCTGTAAATGATTTCTCCCATTACCAATGCAAAGCTAGTGAGTTGCCTTTATACGCGCCATTACATTCATATAATATGTGAGTTTTTTATTTGTTTCCTACCGGATTGATATAATAAAGAAGTCCACATGTGTTTGTTAATTATGCTTATTTTAGGCCTCAGAAAAAGCCCCATTCCGAAAGATCATCATCAACACGTGGTGCAATTGAGTCTGGAATTCATGCAATACGCGTTGAAGTACAAGCCGGGTACGATGTATTGGCAAAGCAGAAAGAAACATTTATAGGATATATTGAACACGCAAAGGATGAAACAAAATCCACTATAGATTATTTAAATCAACCCCATAATTTGTTGCCTCGCACTGGAGCTATAGCAATTGGTGGTTTGTCTGGTTTTATATTTGCGGCTCGTGGTGGTTTCATCAAGAAGGTTTTATACACCACAATTGGTGCTGGTGCAGTAGCATCGTTATGTTACCCAAGACAAGCCGAGCAATTTGCCCAGGAGGCTCTGCTTGAAGCACGTAAGGGATATGCTATAGCCTATAATTTTGTTAAAGGCGTTAAGCCAGGCGATGAAGTACCTATTGAGCCAATAAACAAATTTCCAACCAGTTTAGAAGACGTTAAATTCCTGGTCTACGATTTATATGATGAAGCTAAAGAAGCCTTATTCCCTGAAAAAAAGAAATAAATCAAACGAAGTAAACAGATGCTCCTAAATCATGTTAAATGCAAAAATTTACTGATGAGTCGATTAGAAATTCTCAATAAATAAATAGAAAATTTAAATCTATAAAATTATACAAATAATGACATTAAGAATCCTATAAGAGGGCAACATTTTAAACGAAAATAAAACAAAATTTGTTTGAAACGAACATTTGCCTTTAATTAAAATTAGGAACATATTGTTTGTAAAACAAACAAAAAAATTGTCTTCTTATATTACTATGCGTCCTATTAGACATTCCACCGTCTGTTATGTTATTGTTCATTTAATTTTATTTAGTTTATTTAATTTAGCAACCATTTTACATGTTCTAAGACATTCTTGACCTTTACCCATTTCACAAATTTCCCTTCATTTGAAACTTATGTCAATTGTTTAGAACATTATATGGAAATTTTCTCTTAGTAAATGCAATACATTTTTAACGAATACGGCATTTAAGGCCATAACAAAATGTGAGTGCATTCAAAATTTAAATTTATTAAAATGTAAAAACAAAAATATATTTATATGTGTAATTTTGTGTATAGGGACATATTACAATAAACAATTTATGGTATATTTGTTATTGCACCATGGTACTACTTTTTTGAATTTTCAATATTAAAGGGGCTATGTGGGATCTTACCTTTACGCTATTTCCGCACTAGAGTCGGATTTCAATAGTCCAAACAGTCTCAAAATGAACCAATAATTGGTAAATCGTGTGCTCCCGCTTTTATAAAACTCATAAAAATTTGTATTCATAAATAAACAAAAACAGCTTAATAGCTTTTGAGTGTTTTTATTAAATTTATTATGAAGTATGGCAGCTCCTTTGGCACTTAGTTGTTAGTGATACTATAAGCCACTGATATATTAACTTGGTAATAAGTTTTAAAAAATATTTGCAATATTTTGCTTCAATGTCTAACTTAAAATATTTCCAAATATCAACAAACACATAAAATACATTCTAATATATTTCTGTATTAAGTTTATTAGAGAAAAAATTAATAGAAACAAAGTTATTTATATTGGTAATATCTATGTATAAAGTAAAAGGTAATCGATTAAGTCGGTATAACTTTAATTCACATCACTACTTGATTTTGTATTTTAATGTTTTATTTCTGTGATGTTTTTAATAAAAAGTGAAGTGTTTAAAAATAAAATTATTTAATATGGAAAATGAACAAGACAAATTTGAAAATAAAGTGGAAAAGAAGGTATGTGTGTATGTTATACGAATTGTGTTTATGGAATGCATATTATTAATTAAATTATACTGTTTACACAATTTTCAAAGAAAAAAAAGAAAAACGTTAAGCTACGGTCACATTAGACAAATATTTGACGAAAATTTGTGCAAATACAATTTAAATGAATGACTAAAAAATTTTTTTTTAAATATTTGTCTACTGTGACCTGACCGTAGATTTACTTTATTGGTGATTTATAAAATGGTAAATCCAATAATAAATATTTTTGAACAGCCTTACCACTGTTTAAATTTTCGACGGAAAAACTTTTGATTTATATGTATATGTACATACCATAAGTATAGGTATTATACATTTGAGTACGTTTTTCCTGTTTTTGGTGACACCAATTTGTTTTTTTTATTACAATTAAAACGCTTTTTAAGAAGCCACAATATTTTTCAATATTTTTGCGAATGTTAATTCTAATACAAAGCCTTAGTTTCAACAAATTACACTGACATTTTAAACAAAATAAACATTTTTGATATTAAAAAAGTTCAATTCGATTTTTAAAGAGAATACTACCATAAATTAGACAATCTGATGTTACATTTTTATCACGAATTAATAGTGGGTGCTGTATTATTCTGCTACTTACTGATTTCGGCTAAAAATATTTAATATTATAAAAATTAAAATATGATGTGCGCAAAACAGATCTGCGTAATTAGATTATTTTTTTTTCAAAAAAGAAAAATAACGATTCAATTACAATTTCATGTTTACTTTATCTTACCCAAGATGGAATACAACTCCAAGGTGCTTGTAAACGACGGTAAGATATTCAAGTTTATCGATTTATTGAAGCATCGGTGCAATGTTGCATGCGTTTCATTGTTCTATCGGTACTACCATGGGGGGTGTTCTGATGAAATAAAGACCTTGATTCTGAATAATCACATATTCTTACGTACCATACATACCACATATCTTAGAGCACATTGGTTTGTAGTTGATTATCGAGTGAATCGCACAAAGCATTAATTATAGAGAGAATTCGTTCTTTAGCCGCACTCTCACGAGAGTTCTATGAACTACGATGTCAGTGAGTTTACATCAAATCTTCACAATCACTTTCCCGCTTGCCATAACATATTTTCCTAGATCTGCACAATGTATTGCATGAGTAGGGTTCATCCCCTCAGCCTCAATATAAAAAAAAGTAATGAACGTTTTATGATTTCTTTATTGGAATATAACATGTCTGATTTGCAAAGGCCTTTGTAAAAATATAATACTTAAATTTTAAAAAATAATCAAAAATAATCGCTTACTTTTTTGATTATTTCTGATTATTTTTGCTTATTTTCCGTAGTCCAAGGTAATCTGGATTACTTTTTGATTATTTGTAATCGTAATCAAATAGTAATCATAAATTTTCTACAAGAGTATTATATAGTAATTGCGATTATTGGAAATATATATATATATATATATATATATATATATATATATATACATATATAACTGGCCATTACCACCCTGTTTCAGATTACGGGTCTGGCTTCTCGCAGCACTCATGTTGTACGTGTTAATTTTTATCCATGAGTACCGGGACCTGCAGTTTAAAGTCGACTCCGAATGACAGATTTGAGAAGCTGCTGAGAGGTAGTCGCCGAAAAAAATAAATTTTTCATATTTCTTTTTTTTCAAGATGTCAGAGCTGAGATTTGAACCCAGCGCTATCGTCTTAGTAATCCAAAGCACTAACCCTTAGACTACGGCGACTGTTAGTTAGCCACTGGCCAATGTAGAGCCATAATTTGTTAAATAACTGTTGTAATTAATTTTTTCTTTCATATCTATTTTAAATTTTTGTTCGTATTTTATTATACAACATAAAAATGAAGAAGAAAAATTTAGCGACTTTTTTTATGAAATTTTGAAATTGACTACGTTGACTATTAAAGGTTTAATAGACTATTTTGTGGTTATAAATACAATTTTTTGCTTAAAAACGCTAAATAATCCAGTAATAAGTTTTTATTTGACATCTTTACATGTGTATGTATGTATGTACGTTTATAAATACCCTTAGGCGACTTACCTGTAGATCTAGCAAATATGTTGTAATTTTTTTTTTTTTAAGAAATTTTATAACATATTATATAGTAATTTTTTATTTCATCTTTTCTACTATCGTATCTTTCACTTTCAACAAATTTCTTCTTCACAATGTTCGTGTTACTTATAAATTATGTATTTAGAGAGTTTACATTTGACATTTGATTCAAGACGATCATTGATCATTATTTTTATGTTACTTTTGTTGTCTCCATTTTTGATTTAAGATTTTTAAGAATTCATCATACTATAAATATATATAAATATATATAAATATATATAAATTCATCATATATAAATTAAAAAAAGAAAAAAAAAACATTGCTTCATTTTAATTTATTTCAATTTAAATTCAATTTACAATCCTTGTGTTTTCCTTCTTTGGGCAAGACAGTACATACATATGAATGTTTTTATTATTGTGATCTTTAAATAAAAAAAAATTACAAAAAAGAAATAAAATCACTTTGTTAGGTTAAAGAAAAAATAAAAACTTTTTGATTTTTTTTACAATTAAATTTTATGCTACAAATGACTTAATTGTGTGTGTGTGTTTTTTTTTTCTAAAATATATAATTACACTATTCTTTTTCTTATTCTTGAGTATAATATATACATTAGGGGCGATTAAATAAAAAATAATAATAATAATAAAAGTAATGATATTTAAAAAAAACAATTATAATTTCGTCTAACTACTTTTTATATAATAAAATAAATAAAATCACATAAATGAAACTAAAAGCAATAAATGAGAATTTAAGAACATAAAACAATTTCAACAATTGAGTATGAAAGATATTTACATACATCTGAACAAAAGTCTCTAATATTAATAATAAAAAATAAAATAATATTTGTGGCTAGAGAGTAGAAAGCTTATCATGTTACATTTTCGATAATCCAAGGCACAAATTTCGAAATACGCGTACAAACACCCGGTAAATTAGCCTCGGCACAGCCAATACCCCATGATATAATACCAGCTAAAAAATAACGTCCATCTTGCGATTTAACCTAAATTGATAATAAAAAAAAATATAAATAAAAATACAAGAGGTAATAAACTCTGAAATAGACGATATAAACACACCTGTAATGGACCACCTGAATCGCCTTGACATGAATCTTGCCCTCCAGTTTCATAGCCAGCACATAAAAATATTTCTGGTATGAATTCTTGTCTTCCCGCTCTTAAGAACATACTCTTACAATTATCATTGCTAACGATAGGTACTGAAACCTGTATCGAAGACAAAAAAAAAATAAAAACATAAATCTTTTGATCATTAATTCCAAAAATGTAGTAATTCATTTAAATATGAGACCTCTTGTAGTACAGATGGCAAGGTTCCGCCTTCACTTAATCTTCCCCAACCGGTGACAGTGGCATTCATGCCTATTAATAAGCTATCTGTCTGTGGCAAGCATATAGGACTAACATGCGGTGCAAACTCTAATGGCTGTTCCAACTTAACCAGTGCTAAATCGTATTCGTATGTAAAAAAATTGTAAAGGGGATGTACAACTTTTTTAGCAACTCCTCGTTCTATGTAAGGTAACTGCTCCTGAATGTGTGAGAAGTCATATTCACCTACACGTATCCGAATTTGAGATATTAACAAGCTAAGAGTAAAGAATGTTAATATTTTATTATTCATTTTAATTAATAAATACTTACTCATCAACACAGTGGCCAGCTGTGGCAATCCAATTTTCATTAATAAGAGCACCACCGCAACGATGTGTACTTGAAAAACCAAAGAAAGATGTGCGCCGCACAGACACTTGCCAGGGCCAACGGCCAAATGCTGCACTCTTACCACCTACAATGCGTGTTTCCGGTCGCGTTAAAACAGGTGTACCACATTCTAGAAATGCAATTGTATTAATACGATATTTAACTGTGTGTGTGTATGTGTGTGTGGTGGGTGCAACTTACCACTTCGGGCAGCTGATATTGTCTTAATTATACCGCTATCACTAACCAAATTATCACCAATTTCATTTGAATCAATTGAACTCAAATTACTATGTGATGGTTGCATTAATTTATCCGATGTTGTTGGCGATAATGATGACGATGACAATGCAATTGCTGTCGTGGAAGAATGTTGAAAAGATGTTGGCTTAGTTGGTTTAGAATCCACTGTTGTTGAATGTGTTTGTGGCTTCTGAGTATAAATTGTAGATGTAGAAGCTAAAGTTATTGCTGGTTTGGTGGGCTTATACGATGATATCGGTGATAATGGCAAAGATGATAATGTACTCGTTGTCGTTGTAGTTGTAGTAGTCGGATTTATTATAATACTACTGCTTGTAGTCGAGGTAGGTTTATTATAGGGTTTGGTTGGATTAGGTGATGGCTTAATTGATGGTTTAGTACTTTGTGTAAAAAACTATTCAAATGTAAAAAAAATATAAAAAGAAAAGAAACGAAATAGATTAACGAATTATATTATATGTAGTATGTAGGTATTTCGATAAAATAAATTGTATAACTAATTAAAACAGAAAGAAAAGTCAGTGCAATAAAAATATTAATTAAATATTTCATTATTTATGCATATACAATTGAACCTCGATTAACCGGGCCTCTAGTAATCGGTTACATCTTTTAACCGGCATGCGGTTCTTTTTATAGTTTTACCTCTATTAACCGTGCTTTACATCTATTATCCTTGCCGCATTCATATCTGTGGTATTTTGACAAAACACCTTAAGTCGAGATAAGATAGCAAAAAAGTTTTTCAGTAAAACTCGGGGAAAAAATTATTTTTATTAAAAAATAAAATAAACCGAAATTAAAGAAAAATTTCTTCTATAATACAAAATTTAAAAAACGTACACAAAAATGTTTTTTGAATAAAAATTCGTATCATTAATAACATTTTTTCCAATTTTTTAAATTTGACTTAAGATGTTTTGTCAAAATGCCACAGATATGTCTTTTATTATGTAAACCTAAATCGGATGGTTCCATTTTTTTGTGTGATTTTGCATTCTCTATGACGATTTGTATGTTTTGTATAAAAATATGTGGTATATTTGAATCTTTAGTTACATACATATGTATGTAAATGGAATGTTTAAATAAAAATAAATAAAAAAAAAAAAAAAAAATCTGTAGATTTTAATATAACCTCTATTAACCGTGTATTTCGATTATCCATGCTGGTGACGGTCCCACGAGAGCCGGATAATCGAGATTTAACTGTATTTATTAAAAGAAAAATTAATAAAATATCTGGGCAATATATTTTCATGTCATAACCATACATATAAGTTTGTATGTACCTGCATATCGTCATATTAAACGCAAACAGACGTAACTACACTTTGTTTACTTAGAGGAGAAGCAAAAAACCTTAATATCAAAAATTTTGTAAATCCTGAAAATCATAATTAATTTCAGGATCGAGATATAGGGATTGGTATTATATACAACAAATGAGATTTTATGACTTCTTGCATTTAGGAATACACGCACTTGTAGTTACGTCCGTTTGAATTTCTTTAATAAAATCGCCATTTTTGATCGCAGGAATCTAAAATTTTGCACGAACATGTATTTTGATGAAACGAACCATAATTAATAAAAAAAACTTAATTTCGAAATTTTGTGTAGTTACGTCCGTATGCATTTAATGACGTTTTGTATATATGTATTAAATGTACCCATAAATTAAACATAATTGTTATTTATTATTACAATTAAATAAAAAAAAATTAGAAGGTCGTTGTACACAGTGGCTAAGTTTGTCATTCCAAAATCTTACTTAAAGGTACAAGGTATTTAATTTTTTGGATTATCTGACTAGTTATCAAATAGAAGGTATGGAAAGTTTTTTTTAATATCACTCTATAGCGGGTGATAAACTTGCCAGTTTTTTGCCACATATGCTAACGAGTTGCTAGCTTTTCATTATACCTACGACCACTTCTTCTTATAGTGTATTGTACTGCCGAATATTACAAGTTTAAGTACAATTTCTAAAAAAAAAAATCTTATTGTTCCTAATGATCGTCTGTAGACGGTCTTTAGCATTTAGGGGTTAATGAATTATAAAAATAAGAATATTTAAAAAAAATTATCCTGTTTTTATAAGCAGTGCTTGTACATCCATATTATATACATATACATATATGTATTTGTTTTTTTTTATCAATTATTAAGAGAAAAATTTAACAAATATTCAGTTTTGCAAGATGTAAAATCTTTTCATTGGATCTGAGTCACACTGTCTATCAAAGCTTTTTAATATATGCTCATATAGTAATGGAGCGCTTATGTTACGCTGACACACCCAAAAACAAGACAATCTTTCATCAGGTATTTTCAAACAATAAAACGTCCCCTTAAGCCAGAAATTCATTATCCCTAACGCGACTTTAGTTTGCCAATATGAATGTGTGTGTGTGTGTGTATGCAAGTTAAAAAAAGGTCTTGTTTTAGGTAAAGTAAATGACCACTAAGTATTATACCTGAGGTTTATTTTTCGTTGTTGTTGGTGCTGTTGTAGTAGTTTTTCTTGTTGTTGTAGTTGGTGAATATGATGCATCAACAGGACTCTTGGTAGGCAGCCCTGTGGTCGTTGACGTTGTACTCGAATATGTATTTAATAATGGTTTTTGCGTTAATTGTTGTTGTAGATGTTGTTGTTGATGTGTTAACCAATCTAGGGCCGTTGTAGGCTTTTTACTTGGTTTAGGTAACTTTGTTGGCTTCGGCGGTTTAGGTCTTAATGTTGAAGGCTTATCCCATGCTGGTGGTCTGGGTTTTGTAATAAAATTTGGTTCCGTTGTTAAATGCCAATGCTGTTGTTGGTGATTTACTAAATAATTTACATAAAATGTATTATAAAATGGTATGAATATGAATTCTTGTGATATTAATTACTTGTTGTAGCCGAAGCAATGCTTGCAGAAGATTGTAAATCAGCTAAAACAGAATTTGATGTCCATAATAGAGATGGATCATCTGTTGTTGTAGTTGTGGTTGTGGATGTACTTGTACTAGAGCTAATTAAAGCAGTACTTGCATATGGAGGCTTAGGATAATGTGGTCTCAGTAGAGGACCTTGATGATGAGGACCAGATGGTCTTATTACCAGCGTTCCAGCACCATGTGGTCGCTCGATTGTTGTCATGCCACTAAAGAATAAAAGCAGAGACAAAAACATAAAATATGAAATAATATTTAAAAGGTATTGTAAAAACTACAATAGAAAATAGTAATACCTTATACTAGGACGATGAGGTTGTTGTGGTGGACGAGGCCTATGATTCATACTACCAATACCCAGTGGTTTCGTGGGCCTTGTGTACGAAAAAGTGTCCTGTTGCACAATATTGTCAGTATAGTTGTGTACACAACATGACCCGAACATGAATGAGTCAACACACATGCCCACATGACGGCCCTCAGATTTTATACATTCCCAAACAAACATACATGTTCCTTCAATACGCCCCGTAGAACATGGTTTGGGACTTATTTTAAAATTCTGACTACGCAACAAATTATCATCTAAGTTGTGCTGGATCTGAAGACCATTGTAACCAAACGCGGAACCACCGATATTGTGAGGCTGTCGAAAGTATGATTCCTCCACTGATTCATCTTCATTTGATGTATATATTGATCTATCACTATGATAAAAACTATTACTAAATACGTTATCGTCGGCTTGATGATGATAACCTCTGACCTGTTGTTGCAGATCTCCATAGGCCGCCAAAGTCAATGGCAAATGCGTTAGCCTATACAGTAGGTAATTGACTAAAACTAACGCTAATAATACTTCTAATATTTGGTTGAAGCAGATTTTAAAAGGCCATTGCAAGTATAAATGTAAATTTCTTCTCCTTTTGGTTTCTGATGATTTATTTCTATTGTTATTACTGTGCGGGTGTAAGACTGGATTTGACTGTAGCAGTGAATATTGATTTTGATCAATATGTGACTGATGGCATGCTGCCCGACTATTTATATCCGCAACCGTATCCGTAAATTGTTGCCAAACAGTATGTGTAGAGTCATTCTTTGTAACAGTTTGTGCTGTAGCAGTCTCTTTGTGAGCACCATTTTTATGAACATCATTATTATAATCAACATAATCGAATTCATTGACTAGCCATTGTCGACTATAGCGATTCCTCCTCATCTTTCAAGTAGATGTTGTGATCTAAAGAAATGAGACAATGTCAAGAAAGTAAAAGTGTTAGAGAATTAAAAAAAGGTGTCTTCCATTACATGTTTAACCCTAACAATAAACAAATTCGAAAGTTGTTAATTTTTTAGATAAATAGTAGAAAAAAAAAACACAAAACACGTTTTTTTTTACTTTTTATAAGATTTTATTATGTATTTCTAAAAAGTATTTTTTAGTTTTATTTTTTTTTATTTTTTTATTTTTGTCTTAACATTAATACTTAATGATGATCTCTACCCATTGCCATCGAAGACACAAGATTGCGTGAGTCTATGGTTTATAAGTTTAATTGTTAATATTTCTAATTGCTATCATCAGTTTTATTACAAACAGTGTCACCGGAGAGTATGAACAAACCTGCATACATTGATTAATGTATGTATGTACCTAATATATTATATACATATATGCAGTAATTTTTTTTACATTTTTATCGACAACTATTTAATGACGATCACAATCAAGCCGCTGCTTATCTCTTTCGTTTTGTTATTTGCCTTTTAATCATACACTTTGGCGGGTATAAATGCATACAGATATGTATGTATGTATGTGTGTATTAATATAAAAGTATTGTTACTTTTGATGCATCATTATACACAATCTTATGTGTATACATTGTTAAGTTCATATTTGATCCTTTTTTTTTTTTAATTAGGGGTTTATTACTACGATGATACTTATTTAATATGATTTTATTATACTGCATGAATTCATCAAGTTTTTCAAGCTAATATTAGTTTTTTCCTAATTTTATTAATAAAGCCTGTGGATGTTCTTTATATTACCTGGATTGCTTTGATATTGAAGAGAGTTTGGAAGAAAGTATCCCTTGGAATTATTCTGTTTGGGATTGGCTGGTCATTCCAGTTTCGATATATTATGATCATTAAATAAGTTTTTTTTTTTTGTTTTTGTTTTACGAGCGACAATCGAAATTTTCTTCAATTAATATTTTCGATACAATGTTTTGAAATATTTTTAATTAATATTTATTAAATTTAACATTTTTCTTACTAAAATGAGTTTTCAATTGTTGAAATCGTTTAAACAAGTTATCATACGATAACAAATTTGGTAATCTGGTGAAACAAATTAATGCCAAATCATTCTAATCATATATTTCACTCAGTAGAATATATCCGGTGACCACTTTCCAACTCTAACTCATTTTATTCCCTATAAAATATATATATTTTTATAGAGGTTTCTGTATAAAATATTACATGTAAACATCTTTAAATTTGATAAATTGTGAAAAAAATTAAAAAAATGTATGTTCGTTATGGAAATTCATGTAGATTTCTAATGGCATTTGACGAGGAGTAAAGAAAGGCGTACATTCTTCTATTATGTACTGTCGATACGTTTTACTTTCTCATTCGTACTTGCACACATGCATACACATAGTTGTTAAGAACATTCCGTCAATGGAATTAAAGAACGCTGTAACTGACAAAAAAATCGAAAATACGCGTTTTGCATCATTTTTATCAAAAAAAAAAAAAAATACTCGTCGATTGGTCCCAGATTTCTACGATGAAAATAAATTCCCTTAAGCCGCACAGTGGCCAATTTGGCTTCGCTAGCGGCATTTTATTCATAGCTTCCAAAGTAAAGAAGATATCTTCAAAATTTTTTTTCTCAATTCAGAAAAAAATGAAAAAATTTTTGGAAAAAGAATTAAATTTTTTTATTTTTAATTTTAAATTTTTTATTTTTAATTTTTTTTTTAATTTTTTATTTTGTTTTTAATTCAATAAACATTTTCCACCATATATTCATATATAAAATAAAAAAAATTGTCAACTCAAAGAGAAACCATATTATAAAAGAAATATTAATCAGATTCTTCAGTATCAGATTCAGAGAAATCATCTTCAAAATGATGCATTATAAGCAAGCTTTTAACTTCCTTTTCGAAACTAATATTTCTGGAATAGGAAATTGATGAGCCGTTGGACAATGAAGATATTAAGGGATCAGAAGAAACAAAAAGAGCGTTAATTATATCTTCCATTGTATTTTTCCTGTAATTTTTTCTGGTATTATTTTCACGGATGTTCCGATAATCTTTATTCTGGCTTCAAGCGCTTCCTCGGACATCATACCAATTGGAAGCGAAAAATGATTGATTATGTCTGCTCCATGAATTAAAATTCTGTGAACAGACGAGGGCATGTAAAACCAAGGGTATAAACTAACAAAAATTTCGGCAGTTTCCATTGCGTAAAGTCTAAATGTAAGCCCTGACATCTTATTGACTTGTGTTTTTCTGCAGCACTTGGAAAGCTCTTTATCCGGTCGTCCAATATTTTCATTTGCTTTTTTCCCAATAATACCAATGGTGTATCTAGCCATTCTTGGTTAATTTTTTCGAAAAACACCTTACTTCTGCCACAGGCCTTCCACTTTTGGATAAGCCTACTAGCAAAATTTCGCAGTTTCCTTCCAATTTTGCACTGCTTCTTCTCAGTATAGGTAATTTTGCTCAAAACGGTACCAAGAACATAATTTTCCACGGCGAGAAACTTCTTGGTGGGGATCGCCAGTGCATTATTTTCTCCTTGTGATTTCTTTGATGGTGAGAAAAGTTGCATTTTTACACTTAACGATGGCAATTTTTTGAAAAAAAGAACAGGCAACCCCTTTTTTGTTACATTGTTTGTAGAATAGAACTCAATATTTCATTTTGAGGGCTAAAGGCAAAAAATTGTAAATTTTTTTCCAGAAAAGAAAACGCCATTAGTTTCTGTTTTTGTTTTTTTTTGTCTTCTTTTTAAATGTTGAATTCAGTTGACAACAAAATTTGACATTTGTCGGTAATATATAGAGAGCATTAGATATTTACAAAAAAGTGGAGTCAACAGTAAAGATGAAATACATTTGACATTTCGTTGTGCATTTTGCTTTATCCACCATTTTATATATCTCGAGTTAATGATGCCACTTTAAGTTTTTGACATCAAAATTTTCAAAATCTTCAATCCGTTTTCGGCTATTTATCTCAGAAACTGGACGAGATATCAGAAAACGGATAGCAGTCTTGAAAAATTTGGGGTCGAAAACCTAAAGTGGCATCATTAACTCGAGATATGTATATAAAAAATATGAAATGGCGGATAGAGCACATAAACTCCCGCACGGCGATTTGCTGCCTGCAAATTACAAATTGATGGAGACGGAGTGCTATGATCACAAAATGAGCATATATTTTAACTTTTTAATTGAGCAAAAGAATAAAAAAAGATTCGTATTTAATTAAGAATTCCCAGAAATGTTGGTTGGGTGTTTAGTAAATATGATAAATGGTTTAGAGGTTTTTTATTTCTTATAATTTATGATTATTCTTAATAACTTCATTAACCAATTTTTAACTACTGGTGTTAAAAAAAATAAAATAATAAATTCAGCTAAAAAAAAAATTAGTTTTTTGTGGTAAAATTTGCACTAAATGTTTTGTTAATATTTGAGGTTTTTGAACTTAACACATTAATGTATTAAGTAGATAATAATATTTACATACATACATACAAACATATTATGTATAATAATTAGCATTTAAAAATTTATTTAAGAAATAAAAAAAAATCAAACTAAGGTGTGCGTCACTATAAACTGTAACACATCAAAAGTCAAATAAAAACTGACTGGAGTAAGCTAGAGTTAAAATTAAAACAGTTTTATTTTGCATTTTTATTACAGATTTATATTCTGTATTATTTTATTTAAAAATTAATTTAATTTTATAAAATTTTTTATTTTATTCATTATGCCATCCATAAGCAATGTTATAGTGTTTTCGTTGATTTTTTTGGTACCAGCTGTCCATTTATATCGAAAACTAGTAATGGTTTTGGGAACAGATGTACTCTTCTTTAGTTCTATTTTGACCAGAGCCCAATATCTTTCAATAGGCCGCAGCTCTGGGCAGTTTGGTGGGTTAGCCTCTTTTGGAAAAAAAATAACATTATTTTTATTATACCAGTCTATTGCGCTTTTACTGTAGTGACATGTTGCCAAATCTGGCCAGAAGAATGTTGATATGTTGTGCTGTCTTAGAAATGGGAGCAACCTCTTTTGAAGACACTCTTTGATATAAATATCTGAGTTTATTGATCCCAATGTAACAAACGATGCATTTCTGTTGCCGCAGCTACAAATAGCCTGCCAAACTAGGAACTTTTTGGGAAATTTTGATAGTTTTTTAGTTCGGAAATCTTCAGAAACATTGCCTCTACTATCCGCTACATAAAACTCTTGGCCAGGAAGCTGCGCAAAGTCTGCAAAAACGTAAGTTTCATCACCCATTAAACAACATTCGAACTTTTAAAAAAATTCTTTTTTGAGGAGTTTTGCTCTTTTTTTTGCTTCAATATTCTTCTTAGCATTTCTATCCGGAACTTTTTGGACTTTAAATGTTTTAAGGCCAGCTTTAGCTTTAACTCGGCGCACAAAACTTTCCGAACATTGCACGCACCGGGCCACTTCGCGACCAGAAATATTTGGAAGAGCCAGGAAAAGCTTCTCAACCTTTTTGGCTTTCGCGTCGTTCGTTACCAGTTTTGCTTTACCTGTTCCAGGCTTTCTTTCAATTTTTAGGTCTTTGTTGAACTTTTTGACCACTCTGGAAACACATTGCCTGGTCACGTGGACTTCCCTAGCAACTTTTGTATAACTCCAATATGGTTTTTTTGAATTATTTGAATAATTTTTGTATGCACTTGTCTTTGATTATCCATTGTGAACTAACTAACAAGTCAAATTTGACAAACTGATACATTTTAAAATCTGACACATTTTTCAAAGATATTGTGATTAAGAAAAATAATTTTGATTAAAGGTGAAAAAAGTTATTAAGAAAAATGGGTGTTACACTTTATAGTGACGCACATCTTAGATTAATGAACACTTCTTAAATTGGTCATTAACATTGGAACGAAAAACTTGAATATAAAAAAAATAGAAAAAAAATGGGCGTTAAACTTGCCAGTCAACTAACTAGATATGGTAAATATGCACATACATTTGTATGTATAAATTCTAATAGCCAGAAATTGACCCAATTTTTAAAAATGAAAAAATAACTTCAAACAAATCAGTGCTAGAGAGAATTTTTTAAATTAATTTTAAGATTTTTTTCTTTGCGTAAATATTTATATTTACTAATGAGAACTGTGTTTAGTCTTTATAGTTAATCATGCCATATTTCTAGTTTCAAACAAATTTGCATTTTCCTGTTGAAGATCGACAACTTTGTGTTTTTTTTTGTTTTTTTTTTTTTTTTTAAGGGGAAAACATACTCGTATATGTATGAGGAGATGGTATAAGAGCAGAGATATGACGCAAAAATAAAGTTTTAATATGAGTTGGCTAATATTATTCAAAAGGCTTCAAATGTCACTGTGTTTTGGCATTTATTATGTATCTTCTTTATTTATACATACATTGTAAATGTCATTACTTTTGCACTATATATTATTATTTTTAGAAAACAAAAATACATATGTATACGTAAGCGTATATGTGCATTTAATGTCCGCAACTTGGGATTTACTATACAACTTAATATTTTTCCAATAAAATAATAAAAAAATTTACAATAAATTTAATTTAGAAGAACTGAATTTGTGTAGAGTTCTTCTTAAATATTTTCTTTACAGTTGTTTATAGTTCACTGTAACCAGCCTTAATGGTTGTTAACCCAATTGTGTGTGTGTGTTTTCTTTTTTTTGCAAAGCACTTGCTTATTTTGTGCACCTTCATAATCAACCATATACGAGTATGTGACACACTTGTAAGCTGTTTTCATGTTTGCAAATAAGAAAAAAAAACTGTCAAACCAAACCCAAAATAAAGAACTTTTAAATTTTGATTTTTTTTTTTTAATTTTCCATCTAACATACATACACACTTACATTTACAATTGTTTTTTGTCATGATGGAGTGAACAATACCAAACCCTAAAAATATGCGAACGTTGTGCATCATGGTAGACACACAACAGTCATTTTAAGCCTCTAGCAAATTACTGGCACACACTGTTTTATTTCTTGTTTTTTATTATTTCATTTAGTAAAATATTTGTCTATTTGTCTATTTCTCTTGCAGGTTCATAAGAAAAGAAAAAAATAAAAATAATGTATGAAATATTTCAGTTTTTTCTTCACTGTTTTAAAGAAAAAGTGAAAAGCTGCAATTAAACCAGTCACTGGTTGTTTACGTGTACTATGGCAATAAATGCAATAGACATCTGTATCTCGTAACTTACTATATATGTTGCACATAAATGATGTACACACATGCACAAATTATTGTGTAAATCTTTTAAACACACACACACACAGGCGCACACATATTAGAGTTATCTTTTCTTTTCTTTTTTCTTCAAACTATACTTTTATTTGATGACAAATATTTAAAATGCTTTACTTTTTGTGAAACTTTAAGTTTCATTAAATACATACATTTATCAATATTATCATTTGATATGCTATTTAATAATGATTTTAAATTAATAATTGATCCGCTGCCGGCAATTAATTTTTTATTTCAAGACTTTTAAATTTTGTACTTTTGTAACTTTTACTCATGGACTGACAAAAATAAATTAGTTAATCGATACCTAAGATAGTTAATAAATAAAAAAACTTTTCGAAATTTGTAAAACATCTTAAAAATCTTGTTGGGTTGAAAAAATTGTTGAGTTTTTTTTTTTTTTTGTTTTCCTTCAACCTCAGTGAAGTTCGAAAGATTATACTGCAACTATGCCAATGGTATATACATATATTGTTTAAGTAAACTTGAGATACAGTCGGACCTCGGTTATCCGTAATCCGGTTAACCGGTAACCCCGATTAACCCTGATGGCCACAGATCAGCCTATTGTTTTTTGTTTGCAATGCTTTCAAACTGTGTGCTTCGATGAAGCGTGATTTCTTCTATTATCCGTAATGAAAGCGGGGAATTCCCTTGTTTGCATACGATGAGTCAGAAGTATTTACAAGTACATAATTAGTTTAATTTTAAAATTTGAAAAGTTTGGGTGGTTAGATATAAATTTATTTAATATGGCATCGTTACGAGTTGTAAGAAGATAAAGAAACGTTTTAAATATTAAAGATAAAGTTAACATAATGAACGAATATTGAAAAAGTAATGTGAGTGTTAAAATGCTAGCTCAAAAATATGGGGTTGGGATACAGACCGTTTATGACTATACTATCTTGAATTAATTCTTTTAATGTTAATATATATGTATGTACATCAATGTTTACTTGCTACATAATAAAAATATAAAAAAAAAACTGTATAATCAAAAGTATTATTCGATTATCCGTAATGCTTCTGGTCCTGACTATCACGGATAATCGAGGCCCAACTGTATCTGTATTTATTTCACCGCACTTTTATTGTTATTTATTTTTTTTTTTTTAGTAATTTTTTATCTATTCAACATATGAAATAAATTTTAACGGGCTATTGTATAAAATTATTTAAATTACTAAGCTCGGTATAATGTTACATACCACTGTCTCTGGTGGTAATCAAAGGCACCCTGTACAAAATTAATATTTTAATAATAACTAAGTAGCTAGCAATTATAATTGTAAAATTCAATTAGGCGTCTTCTTATTGTCGCGTTTTCTAATGAGTAGTCAATTAGGCGGAAATAGCTATAGATATTGGCCCACATTCTTCTAAAGGGGTCAAAATTTTCACCCCAATTATGAATAAAATTTCCTCGGGGGTTTTTTGTTTATCCAATTTTTTCCATATGTACATAAATTTTATCGTAAAAATTTCAAAGAAGAAAAAACTGCCACGCCCATTACGAAAATCAAATTGAATTAATCTTCTTAATTATTTATTGTATTAATAAAATTTATACAAATGTATGTAAATATTATAAAATGGCTAATAAGTTTAACTGAAACATTTATAGAAAATAAAAGTTGCTATTTTATGACACATTATTAGTAAGCAGTTTCTGATTTTGACAAGCAGTAAAAAAGTTTTAAAACGTTTGTTTTTCTTTTTTTTTTTTTCTTTTTTTCATTCGGTCCAGTCAAAGTATCAACCGGCAATAAAGAGATGCTTTTATGTTTTTTATTTATTATTATTATTATTTATTCACAAAGCAAATCTATTGTTTAACAGTTTTATAAAATTGAATGCTTTTGCTTGATCATTCACAATTAATCACGTGTGGCGTTTCAAATGAAATTGATTAATAAAAGTGTGTTGCTGTAGAAAAAAATAAAAGAAATCAATCAAACATAGGTACGTATGTATAAGTAAGTACATAAATACTTACATATATTAGACTTTTTTTTTAACTGATTGAGATGTCTCTATTGGCAGCAAGTGCTTGTTATTTATCCATAATAATAATAATAAAACGTTCTGGGGTAGAAAAGATAATATTCATTTAAGGTGTGAGAGTTTATTAAAAAGTAAAAATGTTTTACTGCAATTTTTAATTAACTTTGTTAATAATTTTTTTATGGTGTTTTAAAATTATTACTTTTGAAAGTAAGAAAAATGGTTTTTAATTAAAACTCATACTCTTAACGAATATAATGTCAGATAAACAATGCTTGAAACACTTTAGAAAATTTCTTTTGCAAAAAATACTAATGTTTATTATTTATTTATGTATATAATCAGCCAATGGAATACCTAAAGAATTTTTACAGTCTTTTTAATAGTACTTGTTCTATATATAATAAAAAAAATGAATTAATTTAGACATATAATTCATTTAGTATTTCATCAGATGAATTATATGTGTTTTTTCCCCTTCCCCAAACAGAATTTTTTTATCCCCATAATTTTCTGATTTAGCCCTCTCTGACTTCTACCTCCTGCTGATGCCGACGTATACGATACGTTTTCACTAACTCAGCCTTTAATTTCCTGATTTAGCTCACTCTGACTTCTCCCTGTTACTAAATCTAAAACATTTGCCAGGTTTTACCTCGAATGAAGATACAATTGCAGCTGTCAACGACTATTTTGGGGAGTTATTTTTATGAAAGGATAGAATTCCTAGAAAAACGTAGGTGTATGGAAGTTTCAGGATATTAAATTGGAAATTTTTTTTATTTGATACCAATACTAAATACTGTGCATTGTATTGGAATTTTTGGAAAGGGCAGTACATATGTATATTATTATTAAGCGCCTTAGGAATGAGACAAATTGCTGTGAATTGATCATTCAAAGGACAGTGTTATACTTTCGCCCTTGGATGATCAACAGCAATTGCCTCATCGTTGCATGTTGATTGTATGGTGAGTGCCTTCGCTAACTAAGTAGATTTAGCTGTTATCTGCTACTTCCCAATAGGTGGCTCTTTTCTCCTGATCATTCGTTTTTTATTGGCATTGGTGGAATAGAGTGGAATGTCGGGGAGCAGTTTCTTTGTAGATGGTCTTCTTGTAGGGGGGGAAGGGGGAACCTCTCATTTTTTAAATTATAATTTTGAAAAAACCGCATATTAAATTTTTCATTTTTTACCTTTGCTGAGATTTGAACCTGGGCCGTTTAAGATTTGGTGCGAGCTTCTCTAACCACTATACCACGCACCCCCCAAATTTAATTATAATAATCTAGCTTTTGAATTTCATTCTTACGCTAAGAACATTTCGTACTGTCTTCTTTATTGTTACTTTGTATGCCTTAGAAATGGATTGTACAAAAGTAAATTTCGATTTCTTTTTTTTTCTTGCAATAATTTTGTGTCATTATTAAACCTAAATTAACGTTATCGTGTTATAAAATCAAATATTTGTTTCATCATGCAATGGTAAAAATTTAAATATTTTAACTGCCTTAACACATTTTCTTTCCCAAGTAATAATAATTGCCTCCTCTTAAAGCCTAAATATTAAACAGATTACGGTAGGTTAAGTAAGTACTTTCAATTTTATTGTGTAAAGAAAGACTAGAAGATTTATTCTTAATTTCATTTTTTGTTTCTTTGTAAATGATTTTTTTCATTATCTTTATTTATGTATAACTACTTATATCAATAATCAAACTTTCTTTATAGATTAAAATGAAATATTTGAACAAATTAATCGTTTAAAAACATTTTTCTATTTTCATTATAAGCATTTCTTTAAATGTAGTCTAAAATTTACATTCACTTTGGTTTTTTTTTTGTAATTCCTGATAAAGAGAAATTTAAAAATTTTTTTTTATCCAATTAAATATTTTAAGAAACTAAACAAAACGAAATAAAAAAAAAAAAGAATTTAACTCTGATAAAAGTTTTATTTTGAAATTAATTTTTGGTCCAAGTATACACATTAATAAGAAAAATGGCTTCATGTAGTTAAAATGATTTCTTGAAAAGAGAAGGCATTAAAAATACGCCAAAGACCTGTGATAAGTGTGCCGTGTGTTAGTAAAACTACCGCACCATTATTGCGACAGTTAATCTGTAAGTATAACTCTATAAATTAATTTAAATACGTGCATAAACGAATGTGTGCACGAGTACGTTTATATCAGATAAACTCTGTAGAATTGCCACTTTAACTTTAACTTACACTTTTAGTGTTTTTTGTTTTGTTTTGTTTTTTTTGTTGTTGTCTGTATTCATACACATAATTTTTAAAAAAGTTTAACGTACGCTAAAAAGAGTATATTATATTGCATAATTTTACTTTTTGTTTTATTAATTAATTTTTTTTTTGTTTTTCTGTAGTTTAGTAAGTAGTTGCAAAGTGACACATATAAGTCACGCATGCTTACAAATTTACATTTGCAAAGAAATATATATATTTTTTGTGTTTTTTACTTACGTCAAATATAAAATGAAATAAAAAATCACAAATAAATAAGAGCACGATTAAGCTTTTAGTTAAAATTAAAATCATTTAACGAATTACACTGTGGAAAAAGAATTAAGTCATAATCATACTTATACATACATAGTATGTGTGTATATATGCAATTCGGAAGTGTATACATAAGTATTTGAAAGGTACATATCAATTTTTGGTTTATAAATAATTGTTATTATTTAACATTTCTATTTGAAATTTGATTTCATATAAACAAGTTTGTGTCTTAAGTCTTTTGATTTTAATTCACCAACTCCTACAGTCATGCCATAATTGCATGTGTAGTACTTATAGACGTAAAAAAATATAATTGTAGTTATTAATGTAATAAAAAATACGAAGGTTATAAAAATAATCCCTCTTTTAAGTGTCATGAATATTATTTATCCAAAGCAAGAAAAAGAAAGAAAATATTTTATTTAAAACAAAAAATGTCTATATTTTTCCACATGAGTATTGAATAGGCAATTTTTAAGGCTAGATAGAACTTCAAGTTGCCTGTTTCTGGAAAAAACTGTTATTTATGAAAAGTGCTCAAAAATACTTAAAAGATTGAGGCTCATTATTACAACTTGCTGTTAGTTAAAGGCAGGATTTTATAAGACCGATAAATCGCTTTTTGTTATTACAAATAATTTTTAATCTAAAGTGACCGATAAATTTATTGGGAAGATTGCCTTACCTTTAGGTTAAAGTTAACTTGTAATAACAGAAAGCAATTTATCGGTCTTATAAAATCCTGCCTTTAACTAACAGCAAGTTGTAATAATGGGCCTGAGTATTTTAAAATTAATTTAAATAAAAAATTTGAATAAACAAAACATGCTTTGAGCAAACAATTTATATAATAATTATAAGCAGTTATTCACGAAGTTATTCAGCTTAAGCACCTTTAATTTTAATTATGTATTTTCGATATTTCCCTACTTCTTGTGTAGCTTCGTCAGGAATTATTTATTTATAACTAAAGGACCATAAGCTCAATATTTATATTATTTAAAGTTTTTATTGTAGTCGCCGTGGTTTAGTGGCTTACCAAGACGATAGCGCCGGATTCAAATCTCAGCTCTGACATCTTGAAAAAAAAGAAATATGAAAAAATTATTTCTTTCGGCGACTACCTCTCAGTAGTGTTCTGGCAAAAGCTATGGGAGTAATTGACTGCCATGAAAAAGTACAACATGAAAATTACCAACAACAAGCATACGCTGTTGTAGTCTAAAACAACTAAACAACGATAAAAGGGTTTTGTGAATTCGGCAATATGTACTTTTTTATTATTTATTTTCAAAAATCGGTTGCCCCAGTAATTTAGTGGGTAGTGCAAGGAATGTGGTTTCGATACCCATCAGAAACAATTGTCTGAGATGCTATACTTTCTGTATGGTGTTAGTCACTCCGCTCTTAAATAATTTGAATATAATATTAATTTTGTATTGTAATTCAAAATTAATAAAAAAAAAACTATTTAAAAATAAATCTAAATAATTGGATGGAGTTGTAAAACTCTCAATCTATTGATGATGATTTGAGTACACCTATCCCCGTTTTACACGGTAGATACGTTCCTGATAAAACCGTTTAACTCGAAAAAATACTTTTTGTATGAAAAAACCGTGTAAAACGAAAACAACGATACGATACGATATTAAACAATTAATAATTTGTAAGAATTAATACCAATTTATAAAAAAATGATATTCGTTTTGTTGTTTAAAATCAATTAACTCATCTGTATGTGGATACATAAAATTTTGCTTTGAACACTAAAAGGGGAATTCCTATTTTCTGTGTTTTTTTCGACAAGTTCATGAGAGTACAAGAGGTATACGTCAAAGTGTTGCCAGATTTAGATATAATTAAATAGAAACAAATTCGCTTTCAGACAAAATTAGACATTCTTAACATAATTTTTTTTTACATTTTCATTTAAAAAACCGTGTAAGGTTGAAAACGTGCAAAACGAGTAGCGTGTAAAACGAGGGAATATATATTCACAAAGTGAGTGCAGTGTAACAGTTTGTTTAACATTTAAAAGACTTTTTATTCTAACAGTTCTGACAGACTTAAAGAACATTTTTTTTATAAATTCAAATTCAAACTTTTTGAAGGCTTTCGTCTCTAAGCTCTAAGCTTGTCTTATGTTTTTTTAAAAACAATTTTATTTTATTTTTTGTAAATTAGACCTCATATTTTAAAATAAATAATGTTATAACTATACGAAATATATAAATAAATAATTAATTAAATTGTTATACTGTTATGTCATATTCTTCTTGTTAAATGAAAATATTACATGTTATTCTGTCATTATTCTGCTTGATGGCTTAAGGTAATGTTGGCATTCTCTTATTTAATTCAGCAAATTAGTCAGCAAAAATAAGCACAACGATTTATGGATGTGTACATACGTACATATGTATAGATATGTTTGCATGTAACATGGAATTTCATAAATTTCTTACATATACGAGTACAAATATGTAGGCAAGTGTAAAATAGTGTTTGGTAAATTAGAGTTTCAACATACATATGTATGTAATTATACATATATTTCTTATAATAACTTATACACTTACCAAGAATTTTCTTGTCTCTTCAGTATTTCGTTTTTTTATCCAATTATAAAATTACATGCAGTTCCATTCACAATCATCAAGTAAGCCGTCGGTCGATAGATGCACTCATAGAATTGTGTGCGGTTGAGATACAGAAGATTAGTTGATCAAATCATATAAACAGTATATAATTTAAAATTTTATTGAGTTGTATTCGTATATTTAAATAAATTGAATCGTTTGATTTTTAATGATTATCTTTCAAGTCCTTTACTGTGATTTTTGTTTTTTTTGTTATTAATGATTTTGCTAATTTTTATTATACAAGACACATGCCATTGGAACTGTAATTAATTAATGCAAAAAGATAAGTAGATATTAAATAAATGTTGTATGTAGGTATTAAAATTAAAAAAAAAGTTAAATATTTTATTTTATAGCTTTTTGATTGAAAAATTTTTGTTTCGTTTTGATCAAAGATTTCTCTATTCGAATGCAATTCGTTTTGTTTTTCTTACATTTTACAGTTTCGGTGCATTACACTTGAGTTATTTCTATGAATTGATTACATTTTCATGCCACTTCCATTACAGCGTAGTTTAACAAAGAAAATAAAAGTGAAAAACAAACAAATTCTGTGGTATGATGGTCTTAAATAAATAAATATTTCTATTTAATTATGTATGTGTGTGTGTGAATTTTTTATTAGATTTGATTGTTTTTTTTTTTTTTTTTTTTTTTTTTTTTTTTTTTTTTTTTTTGCCAATTGCATATAATGATGGTAATAATGCAGTTATACAGGTATAACCTTATATTGTTATTTGTAATTAATAAATTATATCATTTTCTCTTTTATTTCTTTACATTGACTTCTTTTGTGTTTTTATTATTTTGCTTTTATTTTTTTATTAACAATTGTTTTTAAATGTTAATTATAATATAACTTTTTTTCTTTGTTTTGTTTAATGTTTTAGTTAAACGATTTTTTTCCTCCCAGCACTGAACTTAAATATTATTTTGCATGATTTTTGATTTTAATTAAATGTATTTCTATTTTCTTTATTAATAAATTATTATTATTTTTTTTCGTTTTTTAATTATAAAATCTTTTTGCCATCAGAGTTACAAAATTTAAATAAACCCAAATTTAAATAAATTAATAAAGGAAAATGTAAAAAATAAAAGAAGTAAAAGTTTTATTTTCTGCAGAGTACGATTCTCTACGAAATTTTAACAACATCTGTTTGGTTAAAAATTTTTAAGAGCAATATAAAATTCAGTAAAATTTTTTTAGTCATTTTCTGTAACGCTAAGATTTTTCCAAAAATTGTTCAAATAAACACAAAGTGTGATGCAACATTTTATTTTCTTTATAACAAAGTTACTAGAATTCATAAATTAATTTATTGCTGTAAGAAAATTGCTTGGGCATACTGTTTTTTCGTTAAGCTTTCTTTCGGTCTTAAAGAGTTATTACTTGATTTCTGTTTTTAATCATCGTTAGGGCGCAAACAATAAAACTGGCTTTAAATTTTACCAGAAAATAAATCGTTATAAGTTACTAAATCGCACTACTGCTCGATGTACAGGCATAGGCATATTGAAATCAATGTTTTTAATTATATATGCACATATGTAAACTTAAATAATATGCATAAAATTTATTAAAACATAAACTTTAATTAACCTTTTTTTGTTTCTGTTTATCTAACATCGTCTAACGGCATGTGTCCAAGTTAAAGTCCAATACGATAATTTAAATGTCAACTTTATCTTTGTTAATATGTATCTGAATATTTTAAGTTAAGCCTAATATACATTTTTATTTAAATAAATTTAAATGTAAAAAATAAAAGCCCTTAACAATAAAAATTTAATTTTAGTTTTTTTTTTTAATTTATCAAACACTGCGTAATAAATTAGTTTTCTCTACGAATTATTAAAAACTTTACTACCATACTGAAAACGTGTTATCCTTGTGACCATAAAGTGTAAATTTTACCCTATTTTTGGGATATTAACACTTTTTTGTAGCTCTTACTGCTAATTCATGCCACTTTTTAATACTGTTAGGCCGAAATATCAATATCGGCAGGGAAAGTAAAAAAAAAGACAGAATAAGAGGGAAAATTTAGAGTTAAACTAGTTTATATATACATATGTACATTAGTGTGTCCCAAAAAAAATTTTTTTTGGGGCTCAAGCTTATTTTGGACCAGTATGAGGCAAAATATTTTTGAGAATTTTTCAGATTTTTTGGAAGTGGTTTAGAGGTCGCGCAAATTAATTTTTAACCAAAAATCGAGCTTTTTGGGCTCTATTTAAATTTTGGTTATGAATTGGTAAAAAATCGATATTTTCTCGGCTTCTGAGTCAATGTTGTTAAAGAAAATATTCCGATCTTTAATTTTATTTGCATAAATAAAAAGTTTACGCAATGATTTTGCACATTTTGATACATTATATAACAGTTTCTCCTTTATGATTTTTAAAATTTGTATAAAGACTAAAAATACTAATCATACAGTTTAAAAGATTATTAAGTTTTAAATAAGTTAGCAGAAAAAAAATTAATTTTCTTTTACCGTTCTCGAGTTATACCCTTTTAAAGCTTTGTACCCACTTTTAATGCTATAAAGTGTGGTTTAAAATCAATTTGCGCAACCTCTAAACCACTTCCAAAAAATCTGAAAAAATTCTCAAAAATACTTTACCTTATGAGTATCCAAATTAAGAATGATCTTCCGACGAATTCCAATTTTTAATTTTATTTGGGACACCCTAATGTACATATATCCCCGGGAAGGTTTTTGTCTGAAAGTAAGCAGAATTGGATAAGTGGGTGTGGTACCTCCCATAAAAGTAAAATAGGAATTCTTGTTTATTCGGAGAGCGGTAAAAGCGAATATATCTAAATTGATAACAATTCATCTTTTTATTTAATTGAAATTCGGGTAGCAAAACACTCCGAGCTTTCCTTATATTTGATATATTTTTTCTTTTTATTTATACCTATTTTTCATAAACAGGTAAAACTTATTTGAAATGTACATATTTTTGTAGAAATTTGTTTGGAAGTACTCAAAAACAAATAATTTTGTTTTATTATTTTACTCGTGAAGATCCGAATTCTAGGATTCTGGAAAGTGTTCGCTTTTTTGGGAAAACCTGAGCTTAGTGATATTAATAACATTCGAATTTAAAGTTTAAGACAACTGGTTCCTTAACTAATTAAGCAATATTTATAATTTATTTCCAAGACAAACATTTAATATTTGTTTAAAACATTTATGTTATTAATTGGAAGTAAATAAATTAAATTCCAGCAAACAAAAAGTTAATTAATTCAATTTCTATGTAACACATAATAAAACTAAAAAAAAACGAAGCAACTATTTTATTAACTAAAATTTTATTAATGTTCGTTTGAACGAAGTTACATATCCTACTAAAAAACACACATACGAATATATGGATGTGTGTATGAATTTATTTTTTTTTTCATATAAATTTAAGCACTCGTGCTTAACATTCACTAGCGACACATTAGTAAACAATTTTCTAACAATTTCCGCATTTGTTGTTGAGCAAACAAAACAAAAACGAAAAAAAGAGTCACAAAAATTAAATGTAATCTTGACTTCTTTTTGTATTAAGTATTGTTGTTGTTGAACATTTTTTTTTTACTTCATTTGTTGTTAGTTTTCATAGCGATTATTTCGTTCACATCACAGTTTATAACTTTTCTATGCACTAAAAGAAGGAGATGTTACAATTGGAAATATCAAACAATTCCGATCATAGGATTTAACCAATGAAATAACGAGTAACTCTTAAGAAAATTCTTTTTTTGCACTATTCTTATGAGTTTTTCTAGATAGGTATGTATGTGTAAGTATGTACATACACATACTTTAATCATTTTGTATATAAATTTCGTTCGTATTTTTTATAACAGCAGATGATAACTGTAACAAAACACGTACACTAATTAGTCGACTTTTAAAACATGTTCGTCGATACTCATATAATTCTCTTTTAGTAAAAATTGAATAAAAATAATAAAACAAAATGAATAGCAACAACAACAAAAACAGCACCATGAAACAGTAAAAGAACATCAACATCGTATGAGTGGTACATACATACATATAAACAAAGTTCAATGCTTTTGCAATAAGTAATTTTCACAAGTAGAAAAAAATGCTTTAGAAAATATTTAAAGTACGGCAAGTAAAAAACAAAAAACAAACAAAAAATAGCCATCAATTTTTGCTGTTATTTTTTGTTTTTCTTTTCTTTAACCATTGCTTAGAACAGGGACATATAAATACAAATACTTCGTTTCACCTTCTTCATTCGGTCTCAAAACATGTCTAAATACTTAGTATTGTATATGCATATATGTATACTTATACATATGTATGCATGTACATTCATACGTAACTAATATTTAAAAAAAAAACTCTTTTTTTTCATATACTGATGCGATAATTCCTTTTAAGTTGTCTAGTCTGAAATGGTGGTTGATTGCATTTAATGTCTGAGTTGCACTCACTCGTATGCTCTAATGCTGTATGTGCAGTTAATTAATTTTTTTTTTCTTTAAATATTTCTATTACTAATACTAGTTTTTTGTTTTGTTTTTGTTTGTGTTACGGTAAGTCATTCTATTCAGTATGTGTATTTAAGAATGTTTTTTTTTTTTTTTTGTAAGTTGTTTGAGTATTAAAAACTCTTAACGATAGATCATAGATCAACCTTTAGCTTGGCTGGACATTAACGAAATTTATTGATTTTGATGTTAACGTTTCCTCTAAGCTAATGGTAATCTGTATGAAAAAATAAGAATCATTTTAGACAGTTAAACCAAACTACACACATGTGTACAAACATACATACTTATATGCCATGTACATATGTACGAGTACATACCTGTATATGGTATTTTATATTTAAATTAAAATTAATTTTGAAATAATTATTTTGTATTTCTTATCAAGATATTTGCGTATACCTGCATTACTGTGAATAATTTACGGAAAGTGTCACAAATTGATCAGCAATTTATCTCATCGACAAATGTATATAAAAAAATCTATCTATCTTCAAATTCCAATACAATGCACAGCATGAGTAGGGGTTTGCCCCTGAGTAATTGATCTTAAAAAAAAAGATAATTTTTCTGAAAATAAAGGGTTTTTTGATAAAAAAAAAACAGGTCAATTACCATAAAACCAAAAATAATTAAAAATATCCATATCCGATGAATTTAATTAGTTTTAAAGATCTTGAAAAAAAGAAATATGAAAAAATTATTTCTTTCGGCGACTACTTCACAGCAGTCTTCTAAAAAAATCTCTGGGAGTAATTGATTGCCATGAAAAAGTTTCTCAAATCTGTCGTTCTTAAACTGTAGGTTCCGGTATTCGCCCCGGGGATACATTTAAGGGCTGCTGACGAGTGTCCCCGTCAGTAGCCTGTTTTCCCCGGGGTATATTGGGTTCGACCTAGCCCTGAGTGGTCTGGCGCTCAATATAGGCAGAGAACGCCATTAATGGCGGTTATGTGGTGTATGGCCGAAATGCCCCGCGTACTTGGTGCGCTCAGTACGCGTGGCAGGCATTTCTGGCGTTCTCACGGACTGACCAGGGATGCCTTAATCTGGTACTACGGGCATCAGGAGCCCCCGGTACCTTAGACTCTCAGTCATTAGGGAAGTGTGGTCCGGCCTGATGATTGGTGAGGTCCTCCTTCGGGAGGTACACGTAGTGGTTGTAGAAGTACCTAGATAGATACCCCTCAGCAAGGGGGGTATCATTGCCCAGACAGTAATGGTATCAAATTGCCAACTCGTTGCTATGGGCTCTCTTTTGAGCGCTATGCCTTAGGGCATGGTGAGATTAGAGAGTACCGGCTTCGGGTGGCGGTGGTCGGACGCATTGAATTCGACTACCGTCCCGGCAACGGGCGGCATGTGATTAAGTCTACGGACAGGTGTGCATGTAAAATCAATATACAGTTGTAGGTTCCGGTATTCATGGATAAAAATTAACACCCACAACATGAGTGCTGCGAGAAGCTAGGCCATAGCTTTGAAATAGGGTGGTAATGGCCAGTTATGTATGTATGTATTTGTTAAATGTTTCCCATGTTGTCATAGCTTTTGCCAGAAGACTGCTGAGAGGTAGTCGCCGAAAGAAATAAAAAAATAAAATAAAAAAATAAAACATTGAACACAAATTGGATTTTTATATTCGAAAAACATATGTATGCATGTATGTCTTCTGTGTCACTGCACTTTTCCTTTATATTTTATCAAGTCATATTCGTTTATCAACTCCGAGCCCAGCTCTGTCAACTATCTAGCGATGTTTTAATCTTGTAAAGACTTTGTAACTCTATTACTGAGACATCTAAAGCCTGTCCACAGTGGCCACAAGCAAAATAATGTTTCCTATAACTTTCAATTGGTACAAGTGTTGACTGATTAGAGACAACATAAAAGATACAAAGACGGACGACAGCGCAGCTTGTGTTATAACGAAAATATTTAAAAAAATAAGAAACACTAGAGTTTTAGTTTGTGAGGTGGACAAGGGTTAAATGGTAGCAGGGCAATAATAATTTTTTTTAATTAAAAGCACAGTCAAAAAAATGGTGTTGATATTAGGATTTCAACACATTTTTTTTTTAGAAATATTATTAAATTTATTTCGGCTTCCTATGCATGCATGCACATAATAAAAGAAGGCAATAAACATAATGAATTAGAAAAAAAAAGAAAAAAAAAAAATAAAAAATAAGAGAAGTAATAAACTTTACACTGTTAAAAAACTGATACCACCATATACAAACGAACATACCTACATTGATATGCCTTAGAAAGCAAGCCATGTCAGTTAATATTTGAAAGTCCGTGCTTCGTTTTGGGTTTATTAAGTATTATATTTTGCAATTATGCGTGATTTTTTTTAATAAAGTAATGATACTCTTCGTTAATAACTTTTCTTCTTCTTCTGTGTTTTTTATTCTAAATTTTTTTCAAATAAAATTCAATTCAAGTAGTTCAAGTATTTGTAACGATATGACCACATTGCGTTTTATGTTGACAATAAATGCAATGTGAACTTGATACACAACAACGTGACACGCATATTATAAATTTATTTTTTATTTTCCATTCTTTTTTTAATTTCACTAAAATTTTGTTTTCTTGTCGTTTATCTATCGAAATTAAACGGCTATTTTACAAACTGACTGATTTTTTTGTTTGCTCTAAAAATGTTTATTTTGTTCTGTTTAAAATTCTACTTTTACAGGAATTCGAATGTAGTATATATGAATGGGTCATATGATTTCAAAAAAGCACTAAGTTAACCAAAAATTAAAATCTATTAATAAAAATTAAGATATATATATGTTTAAGTGTTGCTGCGATCAAAACTTACGGCTTTATAAACAAAATTCGTATTGATTTTTCTTTATAAAAGCTTTGCTTTATCAGAAGATTTTGTTTTTTATTTTCATCTGTAACATTTTTCAATGTAACTTAGGGGTTTTTATGAATTCATATGTTTTAATATAAAAAGATATGTTTTTTAACAGCTGTATTTGTATTTTAATTAATTACCCCATAAAATTTATTGCCAGTACAAATTAACACACAAATTAATACAATTAGTCTTTATGGATTTTAAGCTCAGTTTTTTTGTTTGAATATTATACAAAATAATGGCTTAAGTTGTCATACATAAGAGCTTTTCCACTTTATTACATATTCTAATTATCTTCTTTAAGATACATATAGCACTCAGCTAAATTTCAAGAATAAAATGTTATTATTAATAAAACTATACGTATTTATATTTTAACTTAAACTCACCCAAAGACTATTTATTTTGGACAAAACCCTCAATATATGAAAAAACAAAATTTCGACTTAAAATATTATTGTTTATTGCCTCAGTTATAATCTTAATATACTTATATATTATGTTATTTTTAAATTGGACTTTATAAGAAACTAACGGACCCTGTATCTGTTTTGCCAGTCAAAGCAAAAAAAAAAATTCTATATAAAGAATATACTTTAACCATTATCAGCATACACAAGAATTAATATTTAGTTTGTATGGAGGTATCACGCCTACTTGTCCTTTACATTTAACCGTTCTCAAGATATAAAAAAATCAATGGCATATTAAAGGCGATTTTGGGCTTACTTATCGCACATATGCAATTTCGGTCTTTAACCAAACATTGATAAAAACCATATAGGATTTAGTACCTACGCTCTTCAAAAGTTTGATTGAAATCGGTTCAAGCTTTTAAGTGTTATGCGGCGACATATGTAAACGAAAAATCGTCTCCATTATTATATATAAAAATATACTCATGACGAAGCTACGAAAAAAAGTTTAAGTTCATTGTAAAATTAACAAACAAAAAGATATATACATATCGTCGCAAGAATTAAAGAACGCTGTAACTGACAAAAAATCGAAAATACGTTTTTTGCATCATTTTTATCAGCAAAAAAATACGCGTCGATTGGTCCAATTCTCAGATTTCTACGATGAAAATAAATTCACTTACGCCGCACAGTGGCGACTTTTGACATTTTTCGTTGCAAAAATCATAACTTTTAAAGTAATAAAGATATTTTAAAAATTTAAAAAGCATTTGAAAGAAGACTCCTCTAGCTTCAAAATACATGACCTGCAAGGTGATAGGCCATCCGCGGCACTGTGCACAGTGTTGTCTTTTGTCGTTTTTCGTTGTAATTATTATAGTTTTTAAAGTAATAAAGATATTATTAAAATTTATTAAGTGTCTGCTTTGTCAGTCGAAGAAAAAAAAAATTCTAAATAAAGAATATACTTTAACCTCTATTAGCATACACAAGAATTAATATTTAGTTTGTATGGAGGTATCACGCCTACTTGTCCAATTAAGCCCAATTTTTGTGATTTTCATTAGCTATGGAATGTTACGGACTAAATTCAAAAACTTTACATTTAACCTAACACTGATCCAAACCATATAGGATTTAGTACCTACGCTCTTCAAAAGTTTGATTGAAATTGGTTCAAGCTTTTAAGTGTTATGCGGCGACATATGCAAACCTAAAATCGTCTCGATTTTTATATATAAAAATATACGAGTAGCTTATGGTGAAGCTACGAAAAAAAGTTTAAGTTCATTGTAAAATTAACAACAAAAAAGATATATACATACATACTCGTATATATATAAATATATGGATTTACATATTTGTATATTCCAAATACTTGATATAGTAGAAAAAGTATATACATATATGTATAAATGTATACTTGCCACTGAAATTCGACCTTGTGGTCTGGTCTTAATAGGTTGTTGGCAAGGCATTTAGAATAGCCAAAGCGCACAATGTCTGTTTTGATATAAGCGTCAGTTGAAAGGAGTCAGTTGTAAGAATCAGGCATAAAAAGAAAGTTCGTTATAAGTGAAACTTGTAGAACAATAACAATGTATATGTTCTTTCCACTCTATTCCACCTTAACCAATGTCAACAAAAAAAAAAGGAATGATTAGGAGAAAAGCGCCACCTATTGGGAAGTAGCAGATAACAGCTAAACCTACTTAGCGAATGCACTCACCACACAATCAACATGCAGCAATGATTTAATTGCTATTGATCATTCATGGGTGAATGAATGATCAATTAACATCAATTTGTCTCCTAAGGCGCTTAATAATAATATATGTACTGTCCTTTTCAAAAAATTCCAATACAATGCACAGCATTTAGTAGGGGTTTACTCCTGAATATTGGTCTCAAATAAAAAAAATTTATATTTTCAATAACTAATTTACAATCAATCAAGTATGAATTTTGCCTATATTTGTTTTGTAAGGATTGGTTTTCTTATTGAAACAAAAAATAAAATTATGTAATTTAATTTAATTTGTAACTGAAATGAATTTAAATAAAGTTTTGCATTGTTAGTGTTCTTGACCCATATTTTATGCATTTTTTATAATGTCCACATGCTGAAGTTTTTAAATAAAAAAAGTTTTTTTTTAACATTCACTTACACATTTGTGTCGGCAACTAAACAAAGTAATTTTTTTTAGCTTTTTAATATTTTATACGCATGCGCACTACATTTTGCGACCGTTGCATTTATAATTATTGTTATTAAATATAAAAAAATATTAATAATGGTAATAAAATTAGTTATTTAGTTTTAATTACCAACCAGTTCACCACT
This sequence comes from Metopia argyrocephala, assembly GCA_963576795.1. NCBI lineage: Eukaryota > Metazoa > Arthropoda > Insecta > Diptera > Sarcophagidae > Metopia > Metopia argyrocephala. The sequence continues at coordinate 147,826,897 of OY756209.1, forward strand.
TACAACCATAATGTAATCAATAGTTGTAAAGACAAAGGCAAAAACAAAAAAAAAAAAATTTAATGAAATTTAATGATTATTAAACTCTCACTTTTACAAAAAAATCACAAATAAAATAAAAGTGTATATATACATACATATGTATGTATGTATATACAAAAATATAATTAAATAAAAAACGTTTAATGGTTTCACAGTTTTAATTAACTTGTTTTTGTTTTTTTTTTGTTTGTTTTTTAATTTAATATTTGTGTTGGTGTATAAGAAGTTTGCAATTTAATTTTGTGGCATGGGCGGTTAATTGAAAAATACTTATATAATAATTACTATCTATTACCGGCAATATTGTAAATATCTGTATGTATGTATATGCGTAGGTTTTTCAAACAACTACTTTTTATTTTTGTTATTATTAAAATTTATTTTTCACATTATGCTTATTTTAGATAGATTTGAAAGCACTTTCTTTTAATTTATCACTTATGACTGGAGTACACTGCATGTGATTTTATTTTCTTTTGTTTTATTATCGATTAATCCATGACATGAAGGTAAAAGTAACTCACTTTTTTTTAATGGCATTTATCATTAAAATCAAAATGATCTTTAGCTTGTATTTTTACTCAAGTTGAAATTGCAATTTTATACAATATGTACATACATACATACTCGTAAAAACATTTTCTTTAGCGCACAATCTTCAGTTGTATGTATTTATATTGTAAATATATAAGTAGATTGATATGTTGGTATTTATTCCGAACATACAAACAATTACAGATTTTATTTTTTATGTTATCAAACCTACTTTTGCTTATTTTTTTTTTTTTTTTTTTGCTTTATATCGACTTTTTTAAATTCTTAAAGTATTTTAATGCTGGTATTTTAAGTCTTAGTTATCCGTACCGAACGAACATCTCCAATGGAAGTTTGTGACGGAACTGTGCAGTAATTGTGTTAAACTTCAACATAAAACCTCTAAATGACGGGGTACGAATTCGTTAAGAGCAATGAAAATATATTTATTTGAGAGTAAATTGTTAATGCTGCTGAGAAAATATCGTAAAGAAAATAAAGAGAGAAAGAGCTTTTTTATACATGTTTTCTTTCTAAAGATGCTGTGCATTACAGTAGTGCTATAATACGAACTCTTTAAAAAACCAATAAATATAAAGTTGACGCTTTTTTAAATTTTTATGAAATTTTATTTAAATAAAACAAAAATTAATGATTCAGTTTGTTAGTTATTTGTAAATATGTATTCTAGACGCAAAATTGTTAACTAAACACTTACATACATGTTTTGAAAAATTTGCGCTTAAAACCTCTTAAAAACAAAAGACTTAAGACACCAACTTTTATACTTATAATAATACAAAACATTTAACATTTTCTCAGTAAATAGTTTGGATGTCCCAGTGGTAGAAATCTTGTGGTTAGTGTTTTAATTTCCACCAGAATATCTGGTCTGGTAAACTACTTCGAGCATATCGTCGCAAGAATTAAAGAACGCTGTAACTGATAAAACATTTAATGTTCACCAGAGCCTAAAAACCTGTTTGAAAGCAGAACAAAGACACTGGTATTTTTCAAACCGCAGACGGCGTAAGTAAATTTCTTTTCATCATAGAAATCTGGGACCGGGACCAATCGACTCGTATTTTTTTTTTCTGATAAAAATAATGCAAAAAAACGTATTTTTGATTTTTTGTCAGTTACAACTTTCTTTAATTCCTGCGACGATATGGTCTTCTTCACTCGGCTTGTAGTTATAATATAGTTTAACATTGTATTGTTTTTTGTTTTCTTTTATATTACACTCTTCTATATTATAATTTTTTTTATTTATTGAGGATGGTTTGTATGTATATATATCTGAAGCAAGTAGTGCTGATTGCTTTTTTACTAAAAGAATCGCTTAATCAATTAAGTAAAAAAGCGCTAAATGAACATTTATAACATAAAGAGTATAACAAAAGCAACAACAAAAATAATGTGTGTGCATTGCACAAGTGTCGGTGAACTTAATTAATTTTACATACAAGACTGGTTACATTTCAAAACGATTTAAGTAAATCAGCTGTTGTCTGGGAATATATTTAACTTCCAACTTTTATTACAAAGAGCAAGAGAGAGTATTAAATTCGTGCGAGAAACACAGGTTCGCCTTAAAGACAATATGCTGTTTGCAAACCATTTTACGCATAATTTTATTATTGTTGTTTAGTATTGTTAACGGAATTTAAAAAAAAAAAAAAAAAAAACTTTAAATTTGTTGTTTCTGTAAAAAAATATCACTGTTATTTAATATTTTACGTTTTCTTTATTGAATTTATTTTCAATTCGTAGATGTAAAGTCCTAAGACCTTGTACTCATTTTTTATTGACTGGCTAAATTTGTGTTAATCAATGAATAAAAGATTTAACACAAAATATAATGTACGTATGTAAGTATGAATCTTGTGATAAAAAATGAATCATTCACAGACAAAAATTGTCATTAAAAAATTTATACTTAAAAATCAAATATGTGTATGTATAACAGATAAAGTAGTTCATAATAATAATTTCAGAGGTCATTCCAATGAGTCACAAAATATCGAAATTATAAAAATAAATTAAGAAAATTTAACTTTCTTTTCAATATTGATTTGCAATGAACAAAATTTATAATGTTTAGTATGTGTAGACAGAGGGAAAAAAGCGTTCTAAAATTGTTAATCAATGGTATCAAATTAAGAACGAATCGTGAACAATATTTCGTTAACTTTCGATATCAAATCAAGCTTAGTGCTTTATCAAAATAAGAATCTTAGAATCCGTTTTAGAGTCTGTCTTTAATCAAATTATTGTTGTAAACAAAAAAGTTACGCTTTATGTTCTTTAGAACATGTTACAAGTTTTGAGATTAGATTTTTGAAAATGTATTGCTTTGATGAGGAAAACGCATATGAAAATAATTGATGTAAACAAATGAAACCATCTGTATTTGGCCAATGCTCATATGCAATCAGAACGTTAAATTATATACTGCCCATCAAACTATAGTTCTAATACTTAGAACTAGTTAAAGAAAATTTAATTTTCCCTCTTAAAATTATGATTTAGAAATTTGATATTTTTGTTCCATTTAGGTTACTTTTTGCTGCATTTTGGCTGCAAATAAATAAAGACGGTAGCCTCACTGATTATAATGTATGCAAACTTTAGTCTTATAGCATATGAAATGCATATTTCTAAATAGAAATACACAATTGTTGGCTTACTAAGACGAGAGCCCCGGGTTCAATTTAAATAAATTTAAAAAAAAATATTTCTTTCGGCTACCACCTCTTAGTAATCTTCTGTCAAAAGCTTTGAGAGTAACTGATTGCCATGAACAAGCTCATCAAGTCTGTCGTTTGGATTCGACCTTAAGTTGTAGGTCCCGGTACTCATGAATAAAAATGATTATGAAAGAGAGTTGTAATGGACAATTATGTATTATTATGATTACAAATTTTCGATAAATAATTCAAAATTTATTTGAATAATAAGTTGTCAGTAATATATTTTATATATTATTTATTCACACAATGTTATTGCGTGACAAAACCTTTAATTGAAATTTTAGTGGATATTGTATGAGACTCGAAATAGGTCGCGGTCGTAAGTTTTGGGTTTCAAAAATCCAAGTTTAAGAGTGCATTGGTTGATTGATTCTCATTCTCGTCAGTCAACGGTCTATATGTAAGAAATATAAAACAAACTTATAAAACAATTATTAAAAAAAAACAAATATTCAAACTTGACAAAACAATAATAATTCTGGTGGCAAATTACGGCATTGGATATCGATCGAAATTTGTATGAAAATTATTTTCAAATTGTATAAAATTTCGATCGATATCGAATGCCGTAATTTATCCCCTGTTGTATAATTTTTTCTTTTTTTTTTTTTGATATTGCGTATAAAAATTGAATATTTGATACGTCGTACACTGGCAATCTGTATTCTGCTACAGGCTTAAAAGAGACATAAGTACATGCATGTTAGCCAAATACATATTTACACTTATATTAATACAAACTTTTAAAGGGATTTGAAATTTGTTCAAAATCTATGTCACCATGCTATTAAATGTCATCAATTGAGTAGAAGTTGAAAAGTTACTTCCCTTAACAGACATAAAAAATATTTAATAATTAGAAATGAAAAATGAGCAATACGAGAAAAAAATATTGTCATGACATTATAATTAAATAATTACTAACTGTTAAGTGCTGTTAAATTAAATTACTAAATATGAAATAAACACAAATTAAGGCAAACTTATATATTCATATATGTATACACATATATGTATATAGATTATATATCACCATGAAGGTTAAAGTACCAAGCAAACACAGGCTTGATATGAAATCACAAGTAAATTGAAAATATTCTTGAGCGTTAAACTTTTAAAAGACATACCGTTTTTAACTCATAATTGAAAGTATTTTTCTTAAATTATTTATAATTGTGAATTAAATATATGTAAATGTGGAATATTTTAAAATTTATTGTATTTTTTATTTATTACAGTATTGCAAAGTATTTTTAATTTTAAATTACATATTTGCATAAGTATGTCTATAAAATAATTTAACAATTCTGTATTGCAATAAACTATAGAGTAATATAAACAGATTAATAAAATATATTTTAAAATTTGATTTAATATACGTTTAGGAATAATTTGAGAACAACATTTAAGTACAAATTTTTATAAAATAATAAGAGCAGCTTATTTTCAACTTGTTGTCATTGTTTAAACTTAACAGAAAAACAAATAGATTTAAGACTGCAACTTAATATTAACTCACAGAAGCGTCAAAAGGTCCAAAAAGATTGAGTTTTTATTTGTTGGCTGGTTATTATTTTGTATGCAAACGACACATACAGTATGTACTCACACACATGCATATCTGCAAACATGCCATATCTGGACATATTGCATTACTTATGCAATGTCAGTAATCAGTAATATTTCACTAAATACTTTTTGTGAATTCTAATTTGGAATTGCTACTGGGGATATTTGTTATGTAAATTTTTTGTATAAAGTTTTTGCCTTTAGATCCTGCAATTAGCTGCAGCAGAACTGAAAAAAATATATATATAATTCATACAATCATAAATATAACAAAATGAATTCTGATGAGAGACATTCCTTAAAGGATATTAATTCTCATAAAAATACCAGTTTCATGATCTATGATCTAAATACTTAACGATTTGTTTTTCTTTTTCAGTGGGACTCACAGTGGGGCTTAATGCCGTAAAATGCATTTAAATTTGTTTGCTCTAAATGTCGTTTCAAATAAGTTGTCATAACTATTACCTGAATGCCTCACATCATGGCAGCACTGTATATGTACGTGAAATAAGGTAAGACTGTAAAAGTTTTCTAACAAATTATTTTCTTATTTAAAATTGTATTTTTGTTTACGCCGACGCTTTCAAGACTGGCACCGACGTTTGCAATAAAGAGTGATAACCGGTATTGTAATTTAATATGAGAATGTAGGGCAATTGCAATTGTTTGAATATATTAAATCTGATTACCTTTATAATACGTTAGATAGTAACCAGGGTCACAGTACAAAAAAAAAGAGAAAAAATATGTATTTTTAAGGCAATTTAAATTGTTGTTTGTTGCACTCCTTGAAAATCTAGAAAAATTGTTTTTTCTTCTATCAAGAGTTGGGTTATTCAGTTGCATTTTAACAAAATTGTATAGCCGTATACAGCCTTGTCACAGAACTCAATTCCGATCGGAAGTGTTTTCAACTGTGAAAAGTTAGTTTTTAAAAAACGAAATATTTCTTTCCAATAAAATCATCTTGAATGATCCAACCGGTGTTTAGATATGCATATCTTTATTTGTTATTAATATGGCGATGTGATGTTTAGAGTGGTTTCATTCCGAAAAATTCGCCATTTTCATAAAACAAAATGTTCAGAATTAAAACCACTTCCGATCGGAATTGTGTTCTGTGGCATGTGTGATAGAAAATAATTACATTTATGCGTACATTTATCATTTAGAAAAAAAAAAATACAGTACATATTTACTGTTTGCAAACATCTTTTTCAGTACATCTTTGTTTTTAGTATTTCAATAATTTCCAAAATTTTTTTTCAGTATTTTACTGATAAATACATGCAAACAACCTTACAACCCTTTTTCAGGGTCATGACCTAGATTCTCGCAGCAACAATGTTGTGTGCGTCAATGTTTAACCACTAGTACCGGGACCTACAGTTTATCGTCGACTCCGAAAGACAGACTTAAAAAGCGTGTTTATGGCAATATGTTATTCTCAAAGCTTTTGCTAGACGACTGCTAAGAGGCAGTGGCCTAAAGAAATATTTTTTCAAATTTATTTATATATTTTATTTATTTTTTCAACATGTCAGAGCTGGAGTTTGAACTCGGAGTTCTTGTCTAGTAAGCCAACACACTAACCAATAGACTACGGCAACTACAATATATAACTAACATTAATTTATCCCTTTTTAGCAACTTTTTTCTTTTTATTTGAAATTTTACTTGTACTACAAAGTACCCATCTGTGATATGTACTTACAAAACATATTAAAATGCATACACATTTGTACATATTTATATGGCCATAGTAGCTCGTCATTTCTTTTTTTCTCCCATATATGTATTCTTTTAACATAATGCTGATTCCGTAAACTCATGCTTAGGCCACCTTAATTCAGTTTAAGATCTCTCACACTTCTAAACTTCGTCTTCGTTTAGAACTAAATTGTTGTTTTTGTTTTACATATAAGCAAAACAAACTGTTAGAAGAAAAAGGTGAAAAATAACTTAAACAAATAAAAAACTAGATGGGTACTTATTAAATCACTTAAGGTGTTTAAGTCAACACAAAGAATTTTTCTATTCTTCATGCACAGCAACAAAAACGATCATGAAAAAAGAAATGAAATAAAAAAAAAATGTTGAACCGCTTTCTTATGTTTTAAAAATAAACAAAAAGAGGAAAAAGATCATCAACATATGATTTGCAAAAAATAAAAAAATTTTGTTTTATTGGTCTAAAGTTTTTTTTTTTTTTGTGTTTGGAAAATAGTTTGTTTATTTATTTAGTTTTTTTTAGTTACCCTGTCGGGACTTGAAGTATTTTGAAGCTAACTTATAGTGTGGGGCGACTCAGAAACTAACTTATATGTGTAGAAAATTTTGATTTGGTTTTAACATGACCTGTTAAGTATTCATTTACTCTGCACAAGTTTCAGCTAACCATAAGTTAACTTGTTAGGAGTCAGCTTAGGTTCCGCGAACATTTTTAAAACATTTAAACATCCTTTGCCTTGAATTATTTAATTTCCCCAGAAAGAAATGAATTTTAGTCATACTCGTACTTAAATACATTGTACAAAAATTTAGTCTGAACTTTTTCTTTCATTGTAGCATTTTTAAAGGCAACTTATAAACTCAGCGCCTAGAAATTGACGTGCCATATGCTTTAGCCTATTGCGATTCGTTAGTCTATCAATATTTTTGAGTGGTATGTATAGCAATTCTTTGGCATAAGCTCTACTATAAAGAATATGTACAGATTTTTCTCAAAATTGATGCACAAGTATTTTAAGTTTGACGGTTTCGTACTTGTATGTACTTGTCTGTATCTTTTTATATACAGTTCACTCGCGATAACGTGAACTAATTAAAACCAAGGTAAATTGTTCACTTTAGTGATTGTAGAATTTCATGACAAAAGTATAAAATTTTACAATATAAGAAAGTGAAATTCTCTCAATATTATTTGAACTTTTAAAATATAAAACTAAAGCAGAACGAGATGATGAGAAAATCATGATCGTGATTTTTTTTCTTTTTGTAAAATTACATGATTTTCAGTTATACCATCAACACAAGAAACATTGACAAGCTAAATAAAACCCAAACGTTAGTAAAACAATACTTTAATTGTGATATCTAGTAAGTCATACATACATACATAATTGGCCATTACAACCCTGTGTCAAGGTTACGGCCTAGCTTCTAACAGCACTTATGTTATGTGTGTTAATTTTTATCCATGAGTACCGGGACGTACAGTTTAAAGTCGATTCCGAACGATAGAATTGAGAAGATTTTTTTTGGCAATCAATTACCCCCAAAGGTTTTGCCAGAAGACTGCTGAGAGTTAGTCGCCGAAAGAAATAATTTTTTCATATTTCTTTTTTCAAGATGTCAAAGCTGAGATTTGAACCCAGCGCTATCGTCTTAGTAAGCTAACACACTAACCACTAGACCACGGCGACTACTTAGTTAGTAAAACAATACTTGTGATATCTAAGTCATATGCAATAATAAAAATGATTCACGTTATAAAGCTCTCTGAGTTGTTCACGTTAAGCGATGTTCACGTTACTTCAAGTGCACGTTATATGCATAGTTATACATATAAATAGAAATATAATGACCGCCTAATCCGTCGTTTAGCAATTTTGAATAATCTGCGAAAGAAGGTATTAAATTTGATCCATAATTTTTTAGCTTTTAGCAGCTAAACAAACCCCTATCCCTTTTTATATTTTATAGATTAATGACAAATTAAAAAAAAAATAATAATAATAACTGAATAAAATTATGGGCAATAAGCTGTTTCAGATTTTACTCGTATCCTATATAGACGTTTTTTATATCAGTAATAGATGTTAGTTAGTTGGTTGGTTTAACTTGCCAGATAATATTGTTCATATACATGTACATATGTATGTATGTATGTATGTCTGTAAATATGTACTTAGAGCAGCAGATTAAAGTAATTTAATTTGTTCTTTATTACACATGCTGTTATTGTCATTATGTGATTTGATGACTGTTGTCTGTTTTGTCTTATGTTTTTATGAACATATTTGTGTTTGTGCTTGTGCTTGTTGGCTGGTTGGTTGGCTGGTTAAATGTGGTGGATGGTTGACTGAATGACTGGTTATTAAACTTTTGTAGGTTCTTTGTTTTTCTTAAAAGCTTAAATTTTCTTCAGCAGGTAGTTTACGTTCACTTTATTTATTCAACATATACTTAAGATCTTCGCTTTAAGTAATTACTGTTGTACTACTGTATGTATATGTACATACATATGTATATATATTTCTTTTTTTTTGTTATAAAATTTTTCGTGTATATTTTTTATTTAATTTAATTTAATATTAAGGTGCTTTATTTTTAATCTTTTCGGTTTTTAGGTTACTGACCCATGTTTCATTCATTGTATCAGAAACAATTTTCATATGTCTCTTGGAAAAGGAATTTTGTTTAAATTGATCGTTTTTGCAAAGTGTATATTAAATAAGTCTAGGTCAAATATAATAAAAGCGTTGCGTGAACAGTGAACAATTAAATATTTGTATTTTTATACATATATACACGTACAAGTATGTTTTTACATATATTTAATATACAACAGAAACAAATTATTTACACATTTTACGGACAATATTATTTTCGTAAATTAGCAGATTTTAGTTTATCTGTAAATTTTTTTAATGCTTCTGTCTTAATATTTTTTATAAAAAGCAAGAATAACCTATTAAATAATTTATATATTTTTTAAGTGATTAATATTAAAAGCACGCACACCAAAAATGTTAAGCGCAGAGTTCGAAATTGGTTTTAATAACTGCATGGTTTTAAAATCTTCCCAGCATAAGGACACATCACGCATTGTACAAATCAATAATGAATGTAGGTTTTTGCTTTTGATTAATAAAACCATTTTACTGGTTTATAAAACTTTTTAAGAAGCTTTGATTTTGAAGCACTTGTTTTTTTCGTAACTTTTTATATAATTTATTTCTCATCATCAAACTTTTATGAATCACGATCAAGATAAGATATATACATATGTATATACTATATAGTGGTGGGTACTAGGTTAGTACACTTCATATATGTTGCATAAAATAGGGAATTTTTTTGGGACTTCTAAAAAACAAATGAAATTTTAATCCATAAGTTTTTTTTTTGTTGAGACCAATACATACATACATACATAACTGGCCTTTACAACCCTGTGTCAGGATTACGGCCTAGCTTCTCGCAGCACTCATGTTGTGTGTGTCAATTTTTATCCATGAGTACCGGAACCTACAGTTTAATGTCGACTTCGAACGACAGACTTGAGAAGCTTGTTGAGACCAATACTCAGTGGTAAACCCCTACTGATGCTGTGCATTACATCGGAAGTTTTGAAAAGGACAGTATATATATATTTTGAAGCGCCTTAGGAATGAGGCAAATTGTTATGAATTGATCATTGAAAGAACCTTCGCCCTTGAATGATCAACAGCAATTGCCTAATCGTTGCATGTTGATTGTATGGTGAGTGCCTTCGCTAACTAAGTAGATTTAGCGGTTCTTCTTCTACTTCCCAATAGGTGACGCTTTTCTCCTTCTCATTCGTGAAATAGAGTGTAATGTCGGGGAGCGGTTTCTTTGTTGATGGACTTTCGGAAAGAGGAACTTTTTATTTTTAAATTATAATTAATATATAAACTTTTAATTCAACTTTAGGTCGATTATTATTATGTCGATATTTCGCTACTTCTCTGCGTAGCTTCTTCAGGAAATATTTATTATATATAATTATATATAATATTACATCCAAAGAAAATTACTGTCATAACTATATACGTTAAAATTAAAGTTGTTAAAATTAGTGTCATAAAATGTTCTCTCCAATAAAGCTCATTTCTTTAATATTTCTTTCATATTATTATGACTTAATCTTGTGTAACTGTAAAGAATACCCTCATATAAAGTTCAACGAAAGTCGAGACTTAAATTAGAAATATAAAAATTCTTATTTTTTTAATTAAGTATTACCAATAAAAATTCGTTAATATTCAATATCGTACAATATTATATTTTCTAAAAAAAGGAAAACTTTTTAATACATATGAGCCATTTTTGAAAAACAATTAAACCTGTATGAAAAATTTTGCTGCCACCTGTACTTTTAAGTATGTACATACAGATGTGTGTACATGTGGCAAAGAATTAGTTTATAACAGCAAACTCATGAGAAAATTAAGATTAATATTGTATCATTAACTTAAAAGTGAGAAATAACAACAGCTTCATTGGTCTAGTGTGTAATTCGTATTAATAACTATGTGAGTTCCAGAAACAATTTCAATTTATTTATATGCACTCGTATTGTATGTGTGTGCCAAAAAGCCAAGAGGTAAAAAATCTTTAAAATATCTTCCTGCAACATCCATAACTATCAAAGAAACTAAAATCACTATGAAGCTTTGGTGTAAATTATTAAATTTGTGTAAATAATAAACATACACACTTACATGAAATACAGGTATGTATAGACATACATACAGACATATATACTGATTATGAAGGAGCGATCATACTGATATTTTCTTTGTAAACGAAAAATATAAACTAAGTTTTTAAACGCGGGTGGTGGCAGTTGTATTGTGTTGTTCTGCTTCGCCATTGCTTGTCAGATAGACCAAATAAAAGCCTTGTGGCTTAAAATCTTTTTTGTTTATTTTTGTTTTTGTTTTTTTTTTTGCTTGGCAGTACTTTGAATAGGTGCTTGCTGTATGTTTCCCTGTCTACGAGTTTGCCTGCCTACTATAAATTCAAAAGGTGCAAGTGTAGATTTTTTAGCTGGCTGGGTCACGTTTTCGGCACGAGTACTGATTCAACTTTATCAAACAACTACAGAAGCAAACGAACAAAAACAGAAAGAAAAAACCTTGATGACCAAGTTAACCAAACATGGAGCAAAAAAAATATTACTACCATTTTGTCTGTCAGCCCGCCAGCTACTCAGCCATCTAGTCAATTTTGCCCACTATAAGCTTTTAAAAAAATAATACTCATGATTTGTATGCTGCAGTATACTGCAACAAACGTACCATAATCGATCCTTCTACTGTAACATACTTCTCTTCTTCTCTCGTTTTCTTTCACTATCTCTCTTCAACTCCCAAAAAGACGGAAGCGCATTATAGCAATTTGCATGCAACTGTAGTAGCAGTCAAACAAAATTCATTAACACTTTAAATGAAATTGAAATTTTCGATGCCAGCCAGATTTTATATGCACGATATACTTGCAATTGCTTTTAGTAACGATTAGTTACTTGACTTTGGTAGTTGAACACAAATTTGTTTAAATGGAAAAATCTTTAAACTCGACTAATGGTGTCGAACTTTATCATACAAAAATACTTGTACATACTCCTATACTCCATATACTCCAGTGCCAGTCAGTGATGTCGAAAATTTACTTTTAAATTATGGCGAGAGAAAAAAAAAAACTTGCAACTTGATGTTTGTTTTTCTCTATTTTCATATCTATTTTAGTTGCACATTTGTTTTTATTACTGCTATTGGTTGCTGTTGCTGTTGCCTTTGCGGTTGCCGTTGCCGTTTTATTTTTATTTGGAATTTATAATAACAACTCGTTTTTAAGGAATGGCCATTTCAAGTATTCAAGTACATATTTGAGTCAATAAAAGTATTACATACATAGTACATACGTATGTACGTAAATAAATAAACTCGTACATTCTGACATATAAACTCTTCGTATAATGGTTATAACATTTAAATAAATTTCAAAATTTGATATATTTCTCGTGAGAAATATGAAATAAAAATGTTACATGCAAATACACACATAGTTTTTTAAATAAAACTACATATTCATATGCATGCAAATGTACATAATACATGTACATAGAAAACACTGTTGCACAATATTATATATATATATATATTTTTTTTGTAAAAGAAGCAGTACAATCAGCATCACGATTATTTTCATTCTTAAAAATAGAATCTGATGAGAAATAATAAAATAAAATAAAAAAGAAACACCAACAATAAACAAACAAGCTTTTTTTACTCCGTTATTTGTTACATCACGAAACTGGGCCTACATACACACGAAACCAACCGTCTTCCAGCCACAAGACCGGAGTAAAAGACAAAAGAAGAAGACTTGCTAAAATGTCAGTATTCAGGATATTTCTTTTTACTTATTTATTTATTTATTTTTTTCTTTTATAATTATAAGAAAAATATATCTGTATGAGTGTATGTATATTTACGTTTTATACACACTTATACATATGCACGTATATCTTTCTTGTTTTAGGAAAAGGAAGGCAATCAAGATAATTTAAGTGATATGGATCAGTTAAAATCTGTATGCAAATTCATTTATTTTTATTTTTTTTTTTTGTTAGCAATTATCTGTGTGTTTGTTACATATTGTACGCCTATATGTATATTTTAAAAAAATAAATAAATAAAAATTAATCCGAAAATAATAAGTTATCTAATGCTACGTTCACACGACAGCGTTTATTCGTAATTTATTTATCCAATTACGTGCTCCTATATTCAGAACTACATAATTATCCATATAAAATATTGAGAGCGAATTATTCTTTTTTTTTAGAGTTTACACTGTACAGTGTTAAATTTCTTTGTACATTATCTACCGATTTACACGGAAACAGAGAAAATCGTATAAATCGAAATCAATGATTTTTATATGTAAAACCGTGTAAATCAAAAATAAACCAAATGTGGATAATTTAATTATTTATTTCAAAGTAACTGAAACTAAATACACGTTAGTAAACATAAAAATAATAAGAATAGATTTCAATAATTCATTTTCTGTGTAGAAACAAGAAATATAAATTAAAAACTTGGATCAAAATTTTTACTTTGTACTGCTATTACTTTCAAAGGCTCTTCGTTTTTCGTTGTCCTTATTGTGGCTTCATTCATGGAATAGCATTTAGCAATATCCTTTACTCTTTCTCTATTATCTAGGCGTACTAAAATTTAAATTTTGCTTTTTAAAGATATATAACGTTTCTTTTCATTTGTTGTTTTTAGTTTCTCTTGTCATGTTAAAACCTCTAAGATTTGAATAAAATTATAAAAATTCTACAAAAACTATAATAAATATAAGGTTTTTAAGTATACCTTTCTGCTGGTAATTTATTCCGCTAGATCACAAGAATATGTATAAAGTTTGATCATAAGACCCCTATTATAATGAGAGCGACGCGTTTTTTAAAGTTTCTGATTCTACAAAATCGCGTTGATATTATTCCACAATACATCTTTTGTTGCACTTTTTAGGTTGGAATAAATGGAATTCCTAGAATTATTACTAACAATGTAAACAAATCGAACAGAATTAAAAAAATTTGTCAGAAATTTTTTTAGTATCATATTTTAAAAACTTTGCACAAGTGATATTATGCAAATCGAGTTCCATGTGATTGTAAGCAAAATTGGCTTATATTGAAATTATACATATACAGTGTGACCTCGGTTTTTTAACAGTAAAATTTTTCCAATGAACTGTAACCCTTTTCAAAACTGAGTCTTAGTAAGTGCTACAAAAAAATGTTTAATCATTTACGATACATCTCTCGTTTTAGTGTCTTATTCAGATACGTAGTTTTATGAAAACGATCATATTTGGCCCAAGAATCCAAAATACCTTTTACAACTTATTCAATGCAATACGATAATTTCATTATTACGTGTTTTGATAAATAATTTGATTATAAAAAATATGTCATAGGATATAAAAGATAGGTGTTTTCACTGTTCAATCATTGCAACTTGTTGATTGGCAATAGGCGAAATTTTTTTCAAATTACAAAAATCCAGCTCGCACTGTATTATATTTTAATAACTAATTAACAGTTGTTTTTTTAAGAAGAAATGTTTGTTTATTAGATTTTTTTTGCTATTATTTTTATATATTTTTAGTAAAAATATTCTTTAATAATTGTCAACACGCGAGTGCATAAAACAGGAAGTATATTTTCTTTTAAGCTACAAGTACTTACAATACCTACAAAGGTATTTCTCATATTATCTTAAGAAATTATCTTTTAAGAGATATTACTTCGTTTATACTTACACACATGCAGACATATGTATGTATGTATATAGTCGGATGGAATGGAATGTAATGGTAAGATCATGCACTTGTTATTTTATTTATTCACACAAACCCCTATAATTGGAAACCTGCATGTTTAATTTGAAGGGAGATGGTAAAACTTTTTAGTTTTACAATCATATTTAGAACACCATGCATTTAAATAATAGTATGTATGTACTAGTAATTGGTGTTATTTTAAGAATTTAAAAATATTTTATTCTAACATATGTATGTACAGTCACTCAAACAATTGACCACGATAGCGCACTGAATGTGATATTATGGTTACCCCTATCACCTGACCTCAACCTGCTTAAGCACCTCTGAGGGAGCAGAAAATGAGTATGGAGGAAGTCCCAAGTTCATTTAATGAATTGTGAGGGCATGTGGTTAAAGCCTGGGGAGAGAAATATCCCAGTATCTACCAGAACCTAGTCAAAAGCATGCCACGAAAAATTGAAGCTGAAATAATTGCCAACGGTGGCTATATAACATTTAAATTTATGTAATTTAAGAAGTTTTATATGTTTTAAATAAATACAAAAAATTGACCACATGCACTTTTTTCATTTATTTGAATATAAAAAAATAACGATCCCATAGACTGTAGTACTTCTAATGCAACCATTTAAAAGAAAACACAATAACCAAAAAATAAGTGCTCCATGAACAAGATCGAATAAGTACTTTTGACGTTGTCAGTTTATGAGCATAGGACATTCAAACACGTCGTCAATTGTTTGAGTGACTGTATATGTATATTTTTCCTTAATAATTAGATTATTTGCAAACACTTATTGAAACCAAAAACAGGTAAACCTACACTTTTATCAGTTGCGTATACTCTTGTACTCATATTCTATACAACCTTGAACATTAAAATGCTGTCACATGCTATTCATTGTACGAGTATACAGGCAATTGTACATATTTATAGTATATATTTGCGCTTCGTTAATTCTTTTCTATTTATATTTTGTTCAATAAGTGCTATTTTTTTAAACACTCATGTTCTAGGATGAACTTGTAATTTTGGTAGTATTAGTATAAGTGGTAGATTGATTATATTATTGATGCGGCTGACGTTATTGTTAGTGTTTTTCTATAATAACAAGGTATCAACGCTATTTACAGTCTACTCTACAATTTAGTTGTGCTTCTTGTGTTAAGAGCTGGTTGGTATAAAGCTTTGGTAAATAACTTAAGGCAAACTGTTTTTCTCTTAAGACAGTTGCGAACAATTCAGGCAGAAATATAAAAGTTAAATAAAATATTTGCGATAGATTTACTAACTTTAGGAGAATTTACAACCACCTTGTACATTATCTATCAAAAACGTATGCGATGTGGGATATTAAAATATTTCGCTCTCTACATAGTTATTTACTTATATACAAAATATTGTAGATTTGACAAATTTCTATGTTATGCTTGTCAAATAAACCCCTTAAAAACAGAAAATATTTTTTTATGAATATATGTATCATTAAACATTTTATTTAATTTAAATAAGAGTTTAACTAGTTAAGAAAAAAATACATATTTACTTTTCTATATACATACATACATACATACATACTCGTTTATCACATTTATTAAAAACTTAAAACTGTAACTGCATAATTTAGTTTGATTTTTAATAAATTCTTTTTAAACTGACAAAATTGTTCCCACTTTGGTAAAAGTGGCTCAATATTCTTTTTGATAAATTACAAAAACAAAAAGAAAAAACTTGAAAAATTGTTCAACAACATCCATTTCTATAAAAGCGTACATACATACATACCATATGCATTTGGAAAATAGAAAACAAAACAAACAAAAAAAAAAAAAAAAAAGAATGAATTGTACTCGTTTTTCTAAAAACAACCAACTTATAACACCGTTCAACTTACCAGAAGTGAACAAATCTAAACATGTTACATGTTAGTAGCAGACTAAACAACCTAACAAACAGTGTAAGACATATGTATGTACATATGTATGTATGTATAAATAAAATGCAATTTTTCTCATTATAAAACAAGTTACACAACAAAAATTATGTAAAATAACTAAAATGTAGAATCTCCTAAAATTGTTTAACGCAACTGGGCACTCATCAAAAAAATTTTAGTCAAATAATCATTTGTTTCCTATATATGTACATACATACATACGCACATATGTTTGTATGTATGTATGTGGGTTGGCTTGCACAAATATCAGATTATCTAATGGAAATCTACAATTATAAATTTGTCCAGTAATCACTGCACACTATTCAAATATCTCCAAAAATAATTACAAAAATATCAAGTAACAACAGACTTTAAATTAATATTGAAATAAATAACAGAATTATTTAAATTTGGGAGCTCTATTAGAAATAGGCAGTTGATAATTCCAAAAATTACTCCTATTTTAGAACCTTCCTTTTCTGTAAGAGTGGCCAGGGACTATAATAGGTTACCTACTTCCTTAAAAGTATTTAATTTTTCGGTAGCTACTTATAAAAGAAAGCTTCAGGAGGAATTTTCCTTCGTTTAATTTTTATTTAATTGTTGTTTCTTGGTTGTTTATTTGTCGTTTATATGTTGAGATGTATATTTATTTATTGAAAAATTGTTAATTATTTTTAAGCTAATAATATGTTATTTTATAAGTTTTTTTGAGTTGTATAATGAGACCGATTATGGCCATAAGGCTAGGTTTTTCATATAAGAATAAATAAAATAAAAAAAAATAAAATAAAATAAATAAATATTTTATATAAATTTTAAAATAAAATTATAGAACTTACAAAATATGTATGTACGTAACGGTAATGTTTGTAAAGCAATTAACAATTGTAGTGCACAATAGAAAAATAAATTTGAAATTACAATAATTTATTAATCTTGTCGCTGTAGTATTTTATCCAAACATTGGTAATAAACCCAAAGTAATTTAACTATTTGTGTATAAGGTGGCGTAGTCGCCGTGGTTTAGTTGTTAGTGTGTTGGCTTACTAACACATGAGCCCTGGGTTCAACACCCAGCTCCGACATCTTAAAAAAAAATATGAAAAAAAGGGTTGTAAAGGCCAGTTATGTATGTATGTATGTATGTATAAGGTGACACTTCCACGTATCAATGTATTGTACTAGTTTTAGGAAAGTATTTTTCTTTAAACTGTTTATTATCATACAGCACATATTTATTGAAAGAAAAAAAAAAAACAGGCAAATCATCAGGAATATAGTAGATTGACACTTGAACAATGTTACCATATTATTCAGATTTATTTTTACAATTAGTCGGGAGTTTGTGCAATATATATGTACATATGTATCTATCTATATAACTTTGTTTCTTATTGCACACATCATTATCCCTCTATAACTATTTCTGTTGATGAGTCTGTAATAAACAGAATTATCGGATGTGTAGTGACTCCAATTACAAAAAACACCTACAGATTGCATAACATAAGGAAAACTACACCGTTTAGTGTAGTTTGCGTGCAGGTGGCACTATTGGACGTCCAGAATGCGCTCTATCAAGAACAACCGCACTCTTAAAACAGTGCAAATATTCGTACTTGCTCAAGCACGGTTATTTCACAACGTCTTTGCCTAACAAATTAATATTTTACCAAATCTTGTTAAAAGTCAAGCAAGAAATCATTTAATATTGAGATAAAAAACAAACAAAAAAAAAAGTGTTGCCTCAAAATGTTGTTCACAAACGTGGTTCTTTTTTTTATCTGGATATAAGCACATGCTTAAACTTGTAGTCTCGTACTGTTTATACATACATATGTACATATTAGTAATATCAGCGTTTATACATATGTCGTTATAAATAAATACATATTTAGTATGCCCGTAAAGTAGGCTTATTAAGTAGATGAATTTGTGTATGTGGAAGGTATGAAAACAAGAACAACCGAACTGTATTTACTTAAGACAGACAAATAGACTTTTGCATTTCAACTGTATGCTGTGTAAACCATCAAGCCAAACATACTCGTATACGAAATACGAGTAAAATAACTGCACTTTCAAATTTAACGCACTTAACTTTTATTCTATTCAGAGTTAAAAATTCATAAAATATGTACATCTAATTCTGGTTTTACACGGCAGATACAAGACATTAAGTATATTACTCGTATTTTATCCTGTTAGTTAAAGAGTTAATATTAAATGATTCAAACAAGAAAAGGAACTGTTATGTGAGTCTTTATAAAAGCAAAACTAATTTCTTACATAGATATTTTAGGTATGTATTCATGAACAGTTTATTTTATAAAAGCAAGAAAAATTTAAACCTTAAAGTTTAAATACTAAAACCTCGTACAAGGAATCAATATAAATTAACAAAACGAACACATAATTCTTAAACAAAAACCTTCATTATAGAAGTTAAGTAAAGAACTAAAAAGTTCCAGCGATGCCAATTTAGTGCTTTTGGCACTTTTTATGTGCTTTTTGATGTGCAAAACGCTAAATTTTTAGATCTGTTGCCAAAATTAGAAAACAACACTAAACTCTTTTAAATAATTCATGGATAATTTTGGTCTTTCTAAAACGTTTTTATATTTTGTAATTTTACAAAATACCTACAAATACTTTAGAAATTGTCTAATCTTGAACTCGAAATATATGTAAATGGACAGATTGCTGAAAGAAAATTATGCATTAACTCTAAACTCTGCCAATTGGATTCTGTACATTAACAACTTTTTTTACGATATCGAATGGCGTTCGACGTTCACCACCATACTGTGCTTTCTTAGGCTGATGTCAGAGTAGCTGCTAAAAACTATAATATAAGATGGCGCTAAATGACGCTACTAGAATCCACTGCTTATGTGTTTTTTTATGAATTTGCTCAAAAGATGTCAGAGCGAAAGCGAGACTTAATGCAAGTTTGTGCTACAAAGCTAATTGTGGAATCCTTTCTAGCATGTCGTAGTTTTTCGTCTTTTTTCTGTGATGGCTTTTCCTCTTGATTTGATAAATTTGATAAATTTAAATCCACATTTTTTAAATCAAGTTTTTTAAAACACTTCACTTCCTTTTGATCCTTTTTCTGTATTATAATAGTGCATAATTTTTTTTTAAATTTAAACCCACATTTTTTAAATCAAGCTTTTTAAAACACTTCAGTTCTACTGTAGTACGCTTTGACTTGTTCTTCAATAAAAAAATTTAGTGCCCCCGTTTCTGGTTTTTTGAGCTCTAAATTACGTTTTTTGTGCTTTTTGTAAGACTTAACGTGCGTTTTGTTTTCAAATTTTGTTGCTATTACAGCGAAAATCTACTTTAGTTGAGCAAAAAACATTAAAAATATTTTTTTTGACGGTACCTGAACTCGTATCTCTTTTTAGTATTAATATATATTGGGTTCAAACCACAGCCATGACATCTTGAAACAAAAAAACAATTTGAAAAAATATTTCTTTCGGCGACTACTTCTTTGCAGACGTCTGGCAAAAGCTCTGAAAGTAACTGATTACCATGAACTACTTAGTTTCTCAAGTCTGTCATTCGAAGTCGGCTTTAAACTGTAGGTCTCCGTACTCATGGATAAAAATTGACACACACAACATGAGTGCCGTAGCCAATTATGTATATATTGATATCTTCTAAATATACAATTAAATCATCTTAAAAAAACAAATGCCTTTTTTTGAAATTTAATCATACTGTAAAGAAGTAAAGACTGGTTGTGAAATTTTAATGGTTTGGGCAGTATATCGCATAATTTGAAATGAATGAATTTTTCTTTAAGTAGTTGAAAAAAATATATATATACAAGACTTATTTAAACTGCAATTTTTGCTAAATAAGCCCTTAATAAACGGATTTTGTTTTTCATGAATATGGGAGAAAATTTCCAATTAAATCGTTAAAATAAAAATAAAAAAAAATCTAAATATTCTGATGATAATTATACTCTAGAGCTTCACATATAAAAAGTATAGGGAACTTTAAAATTCCATTTCAATCAATTTTGTACTTAAACATAAAAAATGTAAAATGCCTGTTAAAAACTTTCACATTTTGTTCCCTTTAACTTGAGCTAAAAAACCAGAAATAACATTTGAAGTACCAAAACCAAAAAAAAAAAAAAAAACATTATTCAAGCTATACAAAATTATGGCCTTGGTAGTATATTTAATAGTTGTTTGTTTCAGTTAATCCCCGAAATCTTTTACAAAGAATTTATTGTTCAATAAGGGACAGGAGGTGAAAATAAAATGTTTATATCGACGCATCTTCTGTATGTATGCCTGCAGAATCGTAAAAAACATGCCTCCTTTATATTTTTGTTTGTTCGTATGTGTGCCATCATGTCTTTTTGTTTTTTTTAATTTGTGAAATGTTTTGTAAAGCATTCATTTTGTTTTTTCTTTTAATGAATATTGATAAGATGGCAAAAACTGTTTATTGTAACGGTATTCTTTTTAACCCATACATCATAAATGTTAATCCATCCAACATTTTTTTTTGTTTTTTTTTTTTTTCTTCTGTATTTACTGACCCAGCTAAAACAGATCTTACCAACCATTTGTGGTATCATTGAGGAAATCAACCTCAAGTAGTTCTATTTCTGGTAATTTATCAATGAATTTAATATGTTGTTGTCATAGGGTGAAAATAATCCAAATACCTGAACAGTATTCGTTATACTATGAAGATATGTTTTAAAGGAGTAGTTCTTGTAGACATTTGATTTAAACTTATTGATAGGAAAAACATTCGCTGGGAGATTATTCCATAAATCAGCAGTGCGGGTTCGGCTAAAGAACTAATACTCCCTATTATGCATTGTGCGGTTCACTGGACAATCAACTACAGGTACGAGTAGTCTGTGAAAATATACGATTTTCCAGAATCAAGTCCTTTATTTCATTGGAGAGCCTCCCATGGTAGTACTGATGGAACAATGAAACACACGCCACATTGCGCCGATGCTCCAACCAATTGATAGAGTTGGATACCCTACTGTCGCTGATAAGCAACTTCGTCCTTTCCTGTACACGGTCGAGAAGCCTCAAAATAGACTTTGAAGCACCAGCCCATACATGAGAGTTGTCTTCCATTATAGGTTGGATAAATATCTTATCAATATTGAGAAGGTCATATAGAGTGAAGTATTTCTTAGACCGTTTTAAAAACCGCGGCACTTGAATGCTTTTTTCGACACACGAAATATGTCAACATACCAATGGACTTCACAATTAATTATCATGCCCAAGACTTCAAGACCGTCCACCTCCTCAATATTTACATTATCCATAGTCACAGATGATAAGATTATGTCATCACTACCATGCCTATGCGTGATAAAACAACAGTGAGTCTTGCGCGCATTTAAGTCAAATTTGTTTGCGCGACAGCAATCTCCAAAAGGCTTGGCCTACGATCAAACGAAAATAAGTTTTTTTTCTTTCTACACCTGCTATACGGTTTTCTTTATTTGATCACTCCATGGTAAAGGTTAACACAATTTCAAGTTCCCGTAACTTACTAACGTTACCTTCCAAGAAACATGTGTTAATAAAAGGCTATGTTGAATTTTACTATTCTAATGGATATGTTCAAAGTAGAAACAATATTTATTTCCCTACTAAGTATGTACATACTACATATGAATATACATATATCCAGATTTTAAAGTCATGCACCCATCCATCCATCTTTAAGACTATAGACTTATGACAAATAGGTATATGTATGTTGTGCTGCACTTATTATACAATGAGAAATCAATTTCTTTATATCTCTATTGTATGCATATATGCACAGTGCTGTTCGAAACCTAAGCAACTTTTTTTTCACCAGACCATTGTACTAGTGTTAAGAAAATGTATTATGAGGAGCAGGAAAAAAGAATTAGTGTATAAACATAGATATTTGATTTGAATTTGTTCATATCATAATTGACAGGAAAAACATTCACGGGAAGATTGATCCATAAACGAACAGTGCGGCCAAAGTACGAATATTCTGTATAATGCATTTTGCAATTTGTTGGAAAATCAACTACAATACAAAAGGATGTGATCTGAGAAAGGCATATTATCTGACAGTCAGGCTGCTATCCAACACTGGGCTTTTATGAAAATGACCCAAAGCTATTTTTGTTTTTAAGACCAATACTCAGGGGTAAACCCCTACTCATGCAGTGCATTGTATTGGAATGTGAATATGGTTGATAGAAGGTTTTTTTTTTCATAGATGTTTGTATATTTTGTTTCTTTTTTATTTGTTGATGAAACAAGTTGCTGTCAATTTGTATCTGATGAAACCGAACCGGCTAGGCAAAGACAATAAGGTCAGTCTATGCTGAAAAGTACAACTTTGGACCCTATAACCCTAATCTCATCTCTATATTTTTATTTCTCACTACAATATGCAGCGCATGTCACAATTCCAAATGTCCCAATTATCACAATTCCAGCAAGTAAAGTATCCTTGGGTTGCAATCACAAACCTTGAGCCTTTTACATTAGTTGACTGTGTAGTATTAGATATTATAGATAGATATTAACCTCTTCCTGCTGCAAAATTACAGAGAGCGTCCTCTAAATTTAGCACTTTCTACCAATACTATATCATTCGATTATCCCTAGAAGTCAACTCCATGCCCATTATCACTAAAATTTTCAATTTTGTTTGTTCTAACACGGATTGCTTTAAAAACACAAAATTTTAGACTTTGCCAGTGTAAACAGAAAATAATGGATACTTTGATTTTTTTCTTTATTATTTTATTATTATTATTTAAATTGTAAGTTTTTTCTATTATTTTATTAAATAAATACTCTTAACAAGACAACAGTATTGGGTTTTTATCATTTATGGAATTTGCCGAGTTTTAATGTTCCACTGTGCACCTTAAGAATCATGAATCAATGTAACACAGCCCTCTAAGATGAAAAAATCTGTATGACGAACTGAAAAACATATAATGATCGATCACATGGTAGTATAAATGATTTTTTTTTTAATTTGGGACATACGTACGCGCATGAATTTCGATTCCATTAAAAGAAGAAAAAAAAAAAACAATATTTGATGTTAAAAAAATAATTGTTTTTTAACATACATTTTAATTAAAAAAAAGCAAATCAGCGTAAAACAAAACGGTGTATTGTAGATGCATATGTGGGGAAGAATATACATGCATATGTATGTTCATACATTTATACGTAAATGATCAACGGAAATTAAAGAATAAGTAACAATCATTTCACCCACCTTAACTAAAAACATTTTCTTTATAGAAATTATACGCGCATATATATATATACTTATATATATCTATGTATATATGTATATATTGCAATGTTGCATTACGACGAAGGTATAAGACTTTCATTTCTTTATTTCGATACAATAGTTTATAAAATTAATAGTTTATAAAATTACAGTTACAAATTTAAGAGACAAATATTTGTTTTTTGTTATACATTTGTGTAATAAAATTAATTTTTACCTTAATTTTTTTAATTAGTTCACACTTTCAAACTACATACATGCAGATGTATGTGTACTTACAAAAAACATCAAATCCAAATAGTCAAGACTCACTGAGTAGTGTTGGGATAGAAAGGAGAGCATTAATATATCAAAGGATTGTTGGCTTTTTTTTTACATTATTTTCGTTATTTTCTTTAGGAAATTGTTTTGTAATTTACTGACATAAAGTAGCTTTTATAGTTAAATATATTTAAGAAAAAAAAAACATGCTTTCCGCTTGCTTTCAATAGAAAAACGTATTTCTCTTAAAGTATTTGAAAATATTACAAAGAAGTACAACACAGAAGGTTGGCGACATCTGTAAATTTAAAATTATTGCTTTAAAGCGCTTAAGTGTGCTTGTACTTACCACTCTTATTTAGAAAAAATTGATTTCATTTAAAACACTTAAACTGGCTTTCAATTAATTGCTTTAAATAATACTTCTTTTATTTTAATATATTTTATTGGTTTTCTTTTCTTTTTTGTCATTTAAAATTTATTTAAAGTTGTTTTCTAATACACTCGTACGTATGTATGTATGTATGTAGTGTAGGTATAAATAAAAAAAATCTTTTAATATTTCCTTTGATAATTTAGTTAAATTCCTTTCTTAATAATGCTTATTTGCGGATTTATCGGTCGAAATTGTGAGAAATTATATTGTATAATTGCACTTTTCTTAAACGCGTTCTCTACCATACTGACTTGATTAACAGCATTCGCGAGCATTTGAACTGAATACCGGACCACAGGCTCTCTGCCACACATTGCATGTGTGCATTATAAAACCAGCCATCCAGCCACCATACCATACTATACCACATACTAAATGTTAAGCATCATTATCATCTCTTCATACTCGTTTAATACCATATGAACGCAATTCCATACAGCAAGAAAACAGACAAAAAAATAAAAAAATAAAAGCGCAAAAACATAAGAAATACTGCTAAAATAAAATTAAGAAAATAACAACAGCAATCACAACAACACAAACAATAACAATAATAATAAAATGTGCTGCAACAGGTTGCAACTTAACTGCGACTTGGATGATGCACCATCACTATCACCACCACCAAACTAATAACTAATGGAGGTTGTGTATTTATCTGCAACAACAGCAACAAAACAAACTAAAAATTTGCAGCAAACAA
Organism: Metopia argyrocephala; assembly: GCA_963576795.1. Lineage (NCBI taxonomy): Eukaryota > Metazoa > Arthropoda > Insecta > Diptera > Sarcophagidae > Metopia > Metopia argyrocephala. Next base: position 147,852,574 of record OY756209.1, read on the forward strand.
CATCATCTTACAGCGTTACAAGATCATTCTCCCATTCAAACAAAAAAAAAACAATATATGTATATGTATACGTATATATGTATAAGTATATGTATGTACGTATGTATGTATATCTAGTTATAAGAGGTTTAAAATAAAAAGAGAAAAGATATGTCAAGAAAAAAAGTCTAATGAAAAACCTTAAAAACGCAACAAGTTGTAATGATTAGATGAAATAAACATTGCCTTCTTTTAATAGAAACTCGATTTCTACGTTTTGTTGTAATATTGCTATCACTTAACTTGATTCTGCTTGCAGTTGTTGCATTAACTTTTTCTTTATTTTACGAGTATTGTATTTAACAAAGGCAAGACAAGATACGTTTTCTAGATCAAGCCATTGAAAGATGAAACACATATGGTATTATATTATTTGCATACGTAACACACAAAAGGTGACTACTATTTTTTTTTTTTACCAAATACTTAAATAATATCTATTACGAAATTACTTACTAGCACTCATACATATATACAGACATCAGTGAATATTTATAAAGAAAATGTTAATTAAGAATAAAATAAATTAAAAATATGTACTTAATTGTTTTTATTTGTATGTATAGGTATGTGGGATTTAGTATTTACATAAGTATCTATATACATATGTAATTTTGCAAGATATTTATGGATATACAATATAACAAAAGACTTAAGACACAAACCTTATAATAAATAAAATAGCTCCTTTCTTCAGAACTTGAAAAGAGAGTTTGTGTGGACATAATAAACCGTTTCCAAAAACGTTTCTTAAACACTCTTAAAATTTTGAGCTATTTTGAAAAAACTGTTTTAAGATAGGTCGTAGTACTGAAGTACCTTAAACACACACACTTTTAAGATTTGTATGCATAAGAAAATTTTTATTCCAAGAAATTAGGTGAGTTTTTTTACATACATACATACATACATACATACATACATACATACATACATACATACATACATACATACATACATACATACATACATACATACATACATACATACATACATACATAATTGGCCATTACAACCCTGTGTCAGGGTTACGGCCTAGCTTCTCGCAGCTAGGGGACCTACAGTTTAAAGTCGATCAATTACTCCCAAAGGTTTTGCCAGAAGACTGCTGAGAGGTAGTCGCCGAAAGAAATAATTTTTTCATATTTATTTTTTTTTCAAGATGTCAGAGCTGAGATTTGAACTCGACGCTATAGTCTTAGTAAGCCAACATACTAACCACTAGACCACTGCGACTACGATTTTTTTATATGTATATAATCGTTTAAATTCAACAATAGTTATTTTAAATTTTTTCTGTGCAAATCCATTTCCTTTTGCAAAGTATGTTAAAGTCAATTTTATATATTTAGAAGAAAACGGGACAATTCTTGGTAAAACGGTTTATATTATTTACATTTTTCTAAAAGAAAAAGATTGAAAAAACGCAAATCATTTCATATTATTTTTAATTTGTTGTTTTTTACATTCTAAATCTTTCTCAGACGTGTTTTTCGAAGTAGAAATACAACCGTCTAGGTAACATTCGTAACATAAGGTTTTTTTTTTTTCTTTTTAAAAGGCCTGGTGATAACCCCTAATAATGCAGTGCATTGTACTACTGTTAGGAAAATATATTATGAGGAGTGAGAAAGAGTGTTTGTGAACATTTGATTTGAATATCGTAATTGGTAGGAAAAGCATTCGCTAGGAGATTGTTCCATAAACGAGCAGTACGGCTAAAGATCGAATTCTCTCTTTAATGCATTGTGCGATTAATTGGACAATCAACTACAAAAGAATGTACCCTGTGAGTGGTACAAGTTGTACATAAAAATATGCGATTATTCGGAATCAATGTCCTTATTTCATAAGAGAAGTTTTCCATGGTAGAACAATGAAATGCATGTAACATAGCGTCGATGCTCTAGTGGATCGATAGAGTTGGATACCCTACCGTCATCGATAAGCAGCTACGCTCATTCCCGTACGAGGAAGGCCCAAAATAGTATTTGAAGCACCGGTCCATATATGAGAGTTCTGTTCCATCTTAGGTCGGTTAAAGGTCTTGTAAATATTAACCCATTTCCGCCCGCTGTACTATATATAGTACACAACTTAAAGTTCAAGTAAAAATTATAAAATGCAGTTTTTTACCCGGGAAACGCTTTTTATCAGTCAATAAGAGTACATGCAAAATCCACGTAGCTGTTGTTGAAAAATATCAATTATGGGAATCTCCATTTTGGTGATTTATTTCTTGTGGGATTGTGAATGGTCATGTAGTTTATTTTACATCAGTGAACTTTGAAGAACGTTAAATAGTAGTTTATTTACTTGATAACATCACATTCCAATAAAAGCAATAGAAGTCGGTTTAGTTCGTATAGAATTTTTTGAGCTATAGCATATTAAGTGCTGTTGTACTAAGCTTAGTATACCTGAAAAAACACAACTCAGAATTTTTTTTTTGGTTTTTTTCTTTAACTGTACTGTAAAAAATGTTGTTTAAATCTAGTTATAAATATTGAATATTAAAAATTGTTCTTGGTTTTCATTTGGGGGTTAATGGGTTAAGAAGGTCAGATGGAGTGAAGTATTTCTTCCATCGTTTTAACCCAAATTGACCGAGAACGTTTTTTGTTTTCTATTAAAATAAATGTTACTAAGTTTATACCTTTATGGCCTAAGTAAATGTTTTTACGACCCAAAATTTCTATGGCGCCTCCGGTTAGGGAGAAATAGGGCGTTACCATATGGTTGCATCAGGCTCTACCTAGATATTTTTTTGGAACAAAAGTCAAATAGATCTATTTTTTATTCTTTAATATTTTAATAATATTACATTTTTAGATGGTTCTTTGTATGGTAAACTGCAAAACACTGTACACATAAGCCAACATCGCACTTATTGCACGCCGTACGACCACTTGTTTTACAAAGTTCTCCAGTACATCGTCTTTTTTTAACAGTTGGTCTGACAAAATGATCTTTTCCATCAAATCTAAGAGGCCTACGTACCGAATTTTCATGTTCTCTTTTAGAAATCGGAGGACATCCATTCTTTTTGGTATTTCGCCATAGTATTTGCAGTAATAAATTTATATTTGTCCCTTGAAATCAATTTGACTCATACCACCTTTTCCATTTCTATAAAGCTGCCAACCAAGTAAAAATGCTGCTCCACCATTTTTTACCCTATATCCAATGCGATAGAGGCTTAAATTTTGATCTAAACCATAAACTCCAGCCATATTCTTATTATATTCAGTTACAACACATGGATGTATACAGTTCGGAAAATCGTCAATCATGCTCACCAAAGGACTGCCACATTTTCCAAAGTACTGTTCAGATTTTATATACACCGCGGAATTTTGCCTTTGTAAATTTCAAAATTAATTAAATAGCCACTAGCTGTCCATAGCGACCAAAACTTATACCCAATGGTTTCCCTTTTATATATTGCTTACAACCATGCCTGCCAAAATATGATATCATACTTTCGTCGAAGAAAAGATTTTGTTCCGCATGAAAATTTTTAATCATATTTACCTTTAAATGGTCTGTAGGTAGGTAGGTAGGTCAAATGGCCAATTAATCGATTACGTGATCAACTACAATTAGGGCAAGGTGCCGTTTTGAAACCATTGCAGGACTAAACTGAATTTACCTAAAATAGGAAAAGAGCTACAGCCAACCAGAGCTGCCTATAAAGTGGAGTAAAGCAAGGGGGTCTATGTTAGCACATTGCGCCAAGCTATCTAAATGGTCTGTAGGTGGTAAGTAAGTAAGATTAGCATTTAGTAAGTCAATAAAAAAATTTGCATCGGAGTTGCGTGTCACATCCTTTAAAGCTTTTTCAATAAGATCAACAGAATCACATCCCAAATGTCTTCCACTCTTAAAGATAACCTCAGACCCAGACTTAAGTTGGGCCGCACACACATTATCAAAAATTCCTTCTCCATCATCATTAGCATCGTCTTCGCTACTTATATCTCCTTCATTATCCGGGGGTTCAATAAAAATTTTTCCAATAGAATCGTCACTGTCACTATCCAAATCTTCCAGAAAGGCTAATGTTTCTCTAAGCGTAAGTTTTCTAGAAAAAATCAATAAAGGACCCAAAACTTTTTTATATAAAGGCTTTAAAAAATTTTCTGGGGAATGCCTAGTGCACCCATATGGTAACGCAGATGCTTAAACCGCTTAAAATCGGTAAAAAAGTAATATTTTCTTCTATTTTCTTTTATTGAGATAAAATATTGCTGTGTTATTAGAGAACTGCTACTATATTTTTATTTTTACTTACGTAAAAAAACAAAAAGGGGGCCTTACTTTTTCATATAATCCATTTTTTTCAATTTTTACAAGTTTTTTTTTTTTACTTTTTATAAAACTACCTTTTGCTGTCAAGCACAGACCGCGACCGATCTCAATATTATCTTACAATGTTACGAAAAGCTTATATGATAATATCTAAGTAATTTTTTGAATAAATTTGCAACATTCTCTTTTCTACAGAGCTTTTAATGTAACGGTCAGTTGCGTTACCATATGGGTGCGCTAGGTTAAATTGGGTTAAAAAACCAAGTCACTTGAATGCTTCTTTCGACATTCGAAATATATGATTATTCCAACGCACATGACGTACATCAAGAGTGTCCGCCTCCTCAATATTTACATTACCCATAGTCACAGACGACAATATTGCATCATCACCACCACGTCTATGTGTGATGAAGTCCAAATTGAATTGAATTGACCAAAGTTTTTGTAAAAAAAAATCTAAATTTGCATACAGGCATTTCATTTCTGCATCGTGGTTAGAACATTTGTTTTCAATGATTACAAAAATGACAAACTTACTTAGAAAAAAATATTTAATAAATTAAAATCTAGTGTATAAAATTCTCCGCCGAAATGGATTAACCAATTCTTATGAAATTTTGTGAGTATATTCAGTAGGTCTGTCAAAAGAACGTGAACTATACAAATTCCAAAAATTCTATTTGGAATATATCTTTCAAAAACAAATTCAACTCTTACTAAACTGTAGTTAGTACAACATTTTTTTTGGGTCACATCTGCATTGCGTTGGTGACAGGCTTATTGTTTAGCCAATATATATATATTTTTTTAATAATTTGTAGTTCATACATACATACATACATATATACTACTTATATATACTATAATATACTATATTGTAGAGGATCATTTATCTAATGAGGATTTATAATTTTGTTTAATTTATTTAAGCAAATGCAATAATTTCATTTCAAAATAAACGTAATGATTTTAAAGTATGTAAGTGTGTGTGAGTGTAGGTTGCACAAAACCATACATTTAAATTTTTCATGCAATTTTTCAATTAATTATTAGCGATAACAAAAAAAAAAAAAAAATACTGAAAAATAATAATAATTTAAGAGATTATTTCACTTATTTGCTAATAATGATTCAGCTAATGCAATAACTGCTACTGTTGTTATAGGTGGTAGTATTAGCAGCAGTAGTAGTAGTAGTAGTAGTGGTATCTGCAATAGATGATTTAAAAAGTATTAAAATATGAATTATTTATACGAGCATTTTACTAAATTCAAATATTTGATGGATTATACATGCAATGATGATGATTAGCTTTTGCTAATCTTAAAAGTAATTTATCTAACGAAGTGTAAACTCTATAGGTTTTTTCTTTATTTTCTTTTATTTCTTTTTATTACGAAAAATACATTCAAGCCACTTTTAACACCGCTGCAATATGGTTTAAATATTTAAAATATGGATATAATTCAGCTGTTAAATTACGAGTATCGCTTGAACTTTGCGTAATAATTGAAAAGATTCTTTTTTTATATATAAAACTCAGCAATGTGTGTCCATTGCGCATTTGTTACGTTTTAATCAAATCAGGGGCCGAATTACCGCATACGTGAACGAGTAAAATCGTTCGTAATTTTTCTTTTTGAGATTACACCATTCGTTATCGAACAAGTACTATCGAAATTTGAGATGATAGCATACGTGAACGAGGGTATAATCGAGTGCCAGCTGTTTACATTTTACTCGTTTGCTCAAGACTGATCGAAAACATTTTGTGTGCAAAAAACGTGTGTGCAAAAAAAAAATAAAATGTAAGTTTATTATAATATTTAAAGTATTATTTAATAATATTATTATTAGATTAATATTTAATAATAATATTATTATTTAATATTTAAATTCTAAAACAATCAAAGAAAATTATAATTGTTTATAGGACTAACATCAACAAAATAAGTAAAAAACAAAAAGATGTTATGGCGCAGTACATGGTTGATCATCCTAATTTGTCCAAAAATATGTTGCCAAATTGTAGCCAAAGAAAAGCAACGGCCAAATGATTATGGGATGAACTTGCTCTTAAGCTGAATTCCTATGGACCACCAAATAAAGATGTAAAATTATGGCGAAAGGTTAAGTTGAAAGATTTGTGTACACATGTAATTTATTTTTTATATTTGAATTTTTAGGCTTTTGCAGATCAAAAATTCAATGCCAAGAAAAAAATTTTAATTTTTTTTAATTTAAATTTTTGCATGAATGATTCCATACATGAAGAAGATTGATTTGATTGCCATCAAGTAGTCATTTCCAGCGGTATGTTGGAAGCTTCCCCTGCCCAGAAGCGTTAAAGTTACAGCCACTTGCAGTTTTGGGGGTATGGCTGTAGACATATGCCCCTCGAAACATAGCTCAGAAAGAAGAAAATTAAACACTTCTAAAGCGCTTAATAAACCTACAATATTTTATAATTATTATTAAAAAAAAAGGAAGATGTAATTTACTTACGCATTAGACGGCAAGGACATTGGATCGCTTTTACACCTCATTTCTTTTCTGATACATACCTACTGTGTTATAATCATCTTCAGAATCCGAAGACGATGAGCACAGCGATAAGATTGTAGTCATTTCTTTTATAATTTTTGGTTTTTAAAATATTAAAATTCACTTATTTATTTAGATATTTTCAAAAAATTGGTTTTGTGTTTTTTTTATTTTGTATTAAACATATACACACTTTTTCTTCTTTTTAGTGTCATTCACCTGAGAATGATACACATTGTGTAAAAATTTCGATACGTCTGCTATCGAATGCTATAATCCATCCATTCGATACGTGACGAAATTTTATTCGATACGATAGCTTACTCGTTCACGTATGCGGTAATTCGGCCCCAGATTGTTTTTGCCCACCCAATTAAGTCAGTTGTTCTATTAATGGCCTTTGGTAAGTTTAAGCTGCATGCAGTTCTTGGTTATTAGACCAAAATATACCACAACATAGAATTGTTTAAATAAACGGTAATTCTGCATTTGAACCAACAATTGCCAAAATTTTTGAAAAACAGGCCAAAAGGAAAACAAGAACCGTGAAAAAATGGAATTTTAATAAACTGTTTATGTGTTAAAATGTATATCAGTTCTTGCACAGTGTGTCGAAATGGCAAATATCCTTAGTAAAAATATATAAATTTTTTTAAATTTAAGTTTTGTAAACTCTTATGCCCGTATTCATAAAAACTATATTAGGTTTATTGAGGATTTATTTGACAAGTACTGCATAGAAATTTGTCAAATATGTCCTCAATAAACCTAAAATAGTTACGATGATGTTTCTATACTCCATTATAATACACTGTTACGAAGAATTTAGTTTCTGATCTAATTCAGGCGTTTTATGACGAAACAAAATTAATAAAAAATTATCTCCAATCTGTCTGAGATGCAAACTCGGATCTTTAGTGCACACACATTTATGAAATCTTCAAATATACAAAAATATTTCGTAGAAAAAATAACACCAATAACTGCGTATTCAACACAAGCTGTCAAGCCATTGGCATAGTGAGATTAAGGTCAGTAAGGTCAACTAAATTTTCAGGCTGATTTGAATGTAATTCATTGTTTCATTAAGACTATTTTTCATTTCGAAAATATACAAACATTGGCTGTCTTTGACAATATCGCTGTCTTTGACAATATCGCTGTCTTTGACAATATCGTCATTGTTTTGTATGGTAGTGTTATTGTAAAATTGAGTTAACTTTATAAATAGGCCTTGAACGGGGTTGCAATTAAAATTTGTGGATAGTAAATAATAAATAAATAAAAAGAAAGCACTTGCATAGCTTAATGTGACCAATGGTCTTAGCTAAGCATCTTTGTCTTTTAATTATATTTTTTATTAAAAAAAACACTGCAGCACCCAACATCAGATATAAGAAAAATTGTCAATAAGGAAAGTCTTTGTCTGGGACTCAATAATTTTAGTGTCTTCCCTCTACGTGGGATAATCACTTTGTCGTGGTGTAGAGGCTTACACTAAAAGGGCTTAACTGGCTAAGCTGGTAGAGAGCAATATATCTTTCCAATGCCAGAAATGCAGTTAAGGAGCAGTAACTAAGAATTATTCCACTTGCTGAATTAGAGAGAACAACAACAACATCATATCCAATATCATTATGATATTTTATTCCTACCCTAATTTAAACTTTACTGTGCGGGCTTCATGGGGTTGATTGCTGTTGGATTATTCATTGGTGAAGGTGTAACCCTGGCCATTAAATAATCAATCAACAGCAATCGATTTCCTTGTGGTTAGCGTTTTAAACTAGGAACTTTATCAGATATATCGCCCTTCCCCTCTTACTTTCCTAAACCAGCACAATGTACTGCATTAGTAGCTGGCATCCTCTGAGTGCTGGCCTCAATAAAAAAAATTATGCAGTTCAGAGAGTATACAATAAGACAAAGACTTTCCTTCTTACCTTCCTTTTCCTGAGTTTGATAAGATATTTTTTTTTTTTTTTGCCACATGAACAATGACTGTGATTTTGAGATCAACGTTATTCATTTGCATTTAAGGGTTCGTTTAAAGGCAATACATTTCTGTTTTTTTAAAAATTGAAATTGCTTTGTAAATACTTTTTTTAGTCTTTATATACTAAATGGGATATGATTCGCATTTAGTTTATAATTATTTGAATATAAGTATTTGTATTTTCGATTAACACCTTTGGGAAAAAGTCTCCTGACGAGTCTCTTAAGCAGAGACGAAATGGCCATAACCCCAAAGCAATATATTTCATATATTATGTATATTATTATTCATCCTTAATTCCAAAGTATTTTTTTAAATGACTGTAGTGTTAAACAATAAAAATAAGAAAATAATTGGGTTGCATATGTTTTAAACTTTGATCTTTTGTTCGAACTTAATAGACTCTCATTACTGCATTTGGAACTAAGTTTTTATAAATACAAAATTCTTTATTTTTCTACTCTTTATTTTTCTACATCTTATGCAGCACAGTTATTTAAAAGAAAATTTTCATCGATTCATTTTTTTCTTATCCGTTACACTGTATGTTGGCACACGTTGCGTGTTAGAAAAAAAACCAATAAATTAAATTACAAAGAAATATAGAATTTTAATGGAACTTTAAGCAGTTAAAATTGTTTTGCTTTAAAGCACAATTTGGTCATCGTAACTCAAAGTGCTAAATAATAAATTTATAAACCAAATGCATTTAATTTTTAGGAATTTTTTGTATAAATACTTAATTGAAATTTTTTTTTTCATAAATTTTTGGAAAATCTAAATGAGAAAAAAAAATTATTTCTATACATATTAAATCAGAATCGGAATGTATGATGTGCTACATAAAAATTATTTTATTTCTATATTGTATTTAGTTTCTTTTTCATATTTTTATACATATGTATGTATGTGCGGTAGCTATAAAGAACATATTTTTATATTTTAATTTAGAAAAAATATCGTTTTTTTTTTTAATTCGATATTTTTCTATATTTTTTTTTTAGTAGCAACAGAAAAAAATTTAAAAACTTTTCACACCTGAAACATCAAACAACCGAACAAAACTAAAATTCTATTTTTCAGTTTTACTCAAATAAAAACAAACCTTTTTTTAAAAAGGTGATATTTTCTTATTGTCGATTTTTTGACGACTTGAAAGATCATCAATTTGACGATTTTAACGATTTTTTGTCGAAGTTTGACGGTTTCATGGTCAATTTATCTGGCACCTATAATTGTAATGCTATATTCGCACGACAATATGAACCACTTGGTTCGCTCCCTGAACCAGGATTGCGAAACTCACCGTTCAGATGACAGTTTAGTGTTTCATTTTGGTATTTCTGTTTTATGTGTACCACAATATATAATGTACATAGAAACAACAATACGTGTATACATACTTATACATTTAGGACGGTATTTTGGTTTTATATGATTTTGTTTATTGCTTTGCTGATTTTTATATTACATAGTACTTAATGCCCGTATTCATAAAAACTATTTTAGGTTTATTGAGGACTTATTTGACAAATTTCTATGCAATGCTTGTCAAATAAATCCTCAATAAACCTAAAATAGTTTTTATGAATACGGGCATAAGTAAGTAAATTTCTTATTTGTTTATTTCTAAAAAAATTTAAATTTTTATCAAATTATTGTTTTGCTTTTTTTTTTTTTTTTTGTTTTGCCAGTTAGTTCAGATAAAGTAGCGATAAATTGTTAAAAAATTAGAGATGATAGTAAATGTTTCGAGGTTCGCAACAAGATTCAAAATCGCTCTCACAATTTTGTATGGTGAATCTACTTGTTTCTAAGAAGTTCGGCCGCGAACCACAAATTAGAGAGCGAACCTTGATATTTGCTATGCGTGTGAACAGGATATAAGCCGTAAAAAGGTGTGTTAGTGGTTGAAAAGAAAAAACCAAAATCTGTCATTTGTATAATTTATTACAGCTTGTATATACATACATATTTGGACGTAAGTATATACATTTTAAAGTAAACAATTATGGTATTAGCATTGGTAGCAATATGATGCGTAACAAAATAATTGAGTGGCATTGAATTATCAGCATTTTTTTTTATTTTTTGTTTTGTAATTTAATAATAAAACCCTTGATGACAACACACACATAATAATAACTAATTGGTTAACGCTTATTGGCCCTTTAAGTACTCGTTACCATACGGAAGTCTCAGTTATACTCTTATTCATACATCGCTGGTGTTAGTATGTATTTATATATTTTGTTTATTACAATACAATGTTGAAGTAGATGCATACATACATACATATGTACATATATTCTAACTACGAGCGAAGTGACGAAACCTATACGATGGATTTAGTGTAGCAGACCAGAGCCTCTGATAAGAATAGAACCAATAATCCTCGCACTAACAGTTTAACAGTTTGTAATAATTTTTCAATTACACAATAATTGTTCTTATATACATACTAGCTGACCTGGCAAACGTTGTTTTGCCCTGAAATATTTTGATATTGTCTCCAATTATTTCTTTTTTTATAAATTAAAAAATTATATTGGCATATCATATCTATCAACATCAATTCTTTTGGTTTAATAAAGAAATATTAAAGAATAATAATTATTCTTTGACAATTTTTTATTTTTGAAGGTCCATTAAAGAAAAGGATACTTATTTTTATTTTGTGAATTTGAGCCAAATCGTACCATAAGTAAAAAAAATTGAAATATTACGACAATAGCGCCACCTATCGTTGTTAAACTTAAGAGAAACCTTTCTCCTGACTAAACTTATATATTGTCCGAGTTTGGTATAAATCGGTCCAGCGGTTCTTGAGTTTTTGTAACACGTACCCGGCACAAACGTTTTTATATATTAAGATGTATGTAATATGTGCTTCTACTACATCAAAATTATTAAAATTACATATGGACCATATCAGCTTACATGCATATCGTCGCAAGAATTAAAGAACGCTGTAATTGATAAAAAATCGAAAATACGTTTTTTGCATCATTTTTATCAGAAAAAAAAAATACGCGTCGTCATACAAGTTTTTTGGCTCTGGTGAACATTTAAGGTTTTGTCAGTTACAGCGTTCTTTTATTCCATTGACGATATGGTCATACATTCTCGATTTTCAAAAAAACAACCATAGACTTATAATTATTTTAGACAAGATTGCATAGATTGCAAATAATCCATATACATATGTATGTATGCGATATATTATAAATATCTTTGTAAGTCTGTTTATTTGTCGGTCAATAGCGCCTAACATTAATACAATTTAGTTCTAAACAACTTTCAGTGAAAGAAATTCTAAATTATATGTTTTTTGCCTTGATGTATATCTGTAGTCGCCGTGGTCTAGTAGTTAGTGTGTTGGCTTACTAAGACGATAGTGCCGGTTTCAAATCTCAGCTCTGACAACTTAAAAAAATTTCCTACAGGTATTGGCAAAAAAAGCATACCAAAATTCTTTACAACCTACCAATTTAATTAAAGTTTCTTCTTAACTAAATACATATAATTTATATTTATGTAATATTAAACACATACATATACATACATATATAACTGTCACATTACACTGTAGACGCAATGGACATGTTAAATAAAATAGGAATCATTTCTTGCTGTTTGTTCAGTTTCAATGATGAGGCAATGGAGTCATCAGAGCACATACCTGGGCATTTGTACAGCATTGATGCAAAATTAAAAGATTACCCATTGGTGATTCTCAAATATCGGATATGAAGCTGCCGACATTCGTCAGAGCAACAAACCAGATAAGTTAAAAGTCATTCAATAGATCTTCAGGTCGAAGTACTTTATTACGAGTATCTACCTCATATATAAATGAATGTTCTATTGCTATAATTAAAGCTAATATACACCAAGACCACACGGTAAATTTGTCCAATAAAATTATATGTCAATTATAAATTTAACGGAATTGTATGCCCTTAATTTTTTAAGGATATCAAAAGTAAAAAATATGATAATTATGTATGCCTGTGACATTTTACCTAAAGTAATAACTTTAGTATCATAGAGCTTTCATACTTTCTTTATCGTTATTAATTAGAAAAAATAAAGAAAAACTGTTTGCTACTTATCCCGACAATATTGTATACATATGCATGTACATATACATACATTAATATATATAGATACATATGTATGTATGTATATATATGCCTGAATACTGATATAAAAAATAATAGTACATAATATAGGATTGTAATTTTTTTCTTTTTTTTTCTTTTGTTTATTGTTTATTTTCTTTCATTTTACATGTTCCATCATAGATTGCTTTTTAACTTGAAATTCATAAAACTTTCACACATTTTTAAAGACTTTTTTGGCGCATTTTTTTAATAACGATGTAATTAGGTATTGCAAGTACGAGTATATATGTATGTATGTATATATGGATTTTACTTACATATACGGATGTTGTCTTTGAACTTGTAAAGATGAGAGTTAAAGCTGTAATAGAAAAGTAATATATTTATTTTAGTACTAATAAACTAAATTTATGATTGAGTGTGTGTGTGTTTGTGCCTTTTAATTCAGCTTCTTTACATTTCATTTTTTCGAACAACTGAGTAAAGATGGCACTTTCCCTTTTAACGGGTAAATGTTTTATATACATACATATGTATGTGTGTATATTAGCACATACATACATACAGCCTTTGTTTTTAGTGAAAAGTCTTATTTAAAGTACATATAATTGCTTATGTAAGTATATCACAATAAAAATATTTTGTAGAACATTTTAACATACTACTTTAGAACTAAGCATCCTAAAATTTCAAACCAACAGTGTATACTGGACTTGTTAGTACATGAACGTTGCCATCCGTTATCTTTTCCCCGGGCACTGTCCTCTTTTTTTTTTTTGCAAATGTCCAGGTTTGTCCTACTTTTTATACTTTATTCATAAATCCTTGTTTTTTTTACCTTAAAAATTTAAAATTGTTTTTGTCATTGTTATTTGAAATGACTTGGCATCACTTGCTTTGGTTGCTAAAGCCATTCAGTCAGAGGTGAATATTTCACATTATTCGTACTACAAATTGTTTTTTTTTTTTTTAAGTTTGGAGTAGTAATTTTACTGTAGAAAAAGAACTATTTATCTAAGTATAATACTATTTTAAAATCTTTATTCTCCATCACTGGTACCAGATCTTGTGTGACCTGAAGTGTGCCGGAAAAATTTTTGCTAAGAAAATTTGCCCTTAAAAAAAGTAAATTTTGAAACTATAAAAATGTTTAGTGTATGCCCAAAGTTGAGCATATTTTGTTTTATTCAAGATCTCTTTTGTATTATTTTTGATTTTTTTTAATGCAATTAATCTGTTAATTGTTATTAATGTTCGTTTTACGTTTTTTTGTTATTCTTAATAAAAATTATTATTTTTTATGTATGTATAAATCCAAGTTTGTATGTATTATTTTCTGGCGTTTTTGTTAATAAAAAAAAGGTTGTCCTCTTTTTCAGTTCAAGTGTACTCTTTAGTGAGTCTCGTGTCTTCTTTTTCTGTGAAAGGAAATGGTAGCCCTGGTTATTGCATATAATAAACACACTCAATGCTGCCAATAGGCAGTTTTTGTATCCAATATTTGTGAAAAAATCACTACACAAGAATAGAATAAATACATAATTGGCCATTACAACCCTTTGTCGGAAAGAAATAACTACTTAAATTTTTGTATTTGTATATCGACGATGGAATTAAAGAACGCTGTAATTGACAAAACCTTAAATGTTCACCAGAGCCAAAAAACTTTCATAAATGTAGAACATATACACTGGTATTTTTTATTTCGCAGACGGCGTAAGTGAATTTATTTTCATCGTAGAAATCTGGGACCTGGACCAATCGACGCGTATTTTTCTGCTGATAAAAATGATGCAAAAAACGTATTTTCGATTTTTTGTCAGTTACAGCGTTCTTTAATTCCATCGTCGACATATTATTTTTTAAACTAAAATTAATGTAAATGAGAAAATACTAAATTGCAAAATTGAACTCAAATATTATTAGATTTTTGTTGTAGCTGCATGTAAAAGAAAAGGATCCTTTAAACTAGAAGATGAAACTAGATCTACTTTGCTCTTTGAACTAAAAAGAGCGCTCAATTAAATGAACTATTAGTCTTACTTACTCAATTAAATTAACAACTGACAGATTGTTTTGGTTTTTGTAACACGAATTTCTTGTGAAAAACAAAGAAAGCAACGCGTACAGTAATTTATATTATTTAAGCCATTTAGATTAAAGATATAGAATATTTAACTATTAAAATTGAGTCAAAGGGTCTTTTTACTAATACTTTATTTTTTAGTTATGTTTTTTTTGTCACTCCGTCAGCTGTGATTGGAGAACAAAACAGAATTACTACGAATAGAGAAAATTTACAAGTTTCTTTAGTGTTTTAAATAAATAAATAAAAAATAAAAAATGGACACAAGTCAAGTGATAATTGAAAATGTGCGATGTCATGAATGCCTGTATATTTTTCTGTTTACGTTTACTGAACGCACCCACCATCTCCTTTGTAAACGTTTACGTGCAATTAAAAAAGTTTTCATCATACTAAATATTATATTTATTATTTTCATAATTTTCACAAGATTTAAATTTTTTGATTCATATTTTTTTATTTGTTCTTTTGCTCAAAAATTAAACAACATTATTCACACAAAAAAAAATAAAATAAACAAATACATTTTTTATAACAGTTGTTATGTATTCGTCGTTTTTATTCGTATTTATTGTGTTTCATACGACGAATTTATGCAGCGAATTTTTGCTGACGATTTCGTCGAGGTAGTTGAAATTCGTCGTTCGCCCCAATTGTGTTCCTAGCATGTGTTTTCTGTCGAGTTACCTTCTCCGGCAATTTGTCATAGTTGAAGGTGGTTGGCAACTAAACATTCGGTGGCATTGCCAGCCTTAAATAAATAAAAAAAATTAAATAATCTAGTTGACAGTAAAAACGTAGAAACATCGAATGATATTTATACAGAGGTCATTGGGAAATATAACCAAATTTAGTTTAAAACCGGTGAATTTTCTTGGACTTCATCATAAGTTTAGCCAAATTCTAAACAGGATGTCTAAATCTGCTTTAATCATTTTGGCACCAGGGGCCGAAGAAATGGAATTTGTAATTTCTGCAGATATTTTACGAAGGGCTGGTGTAAGTAATAACAGATAAACTTCTGTCTTATGTACATATATACTGGTACATATGTATGTATGTATTTTATAATGGAACAATTTAAAACTATTTGTTTTGCCAAAATTCAAGGCACATAGTATCTATGTATATGCATGTATATATAAAGTTCATTTATTAGGGGCTTATTGGGAAATTTCTATGTAATACTTTGTCAAAGAAGCTCTAATCAACATGTAGCGGTAATTATTCTACGTTGCAAACATTTGTAGTGTTGAAAACTTAAATAACCATGCCAAACAGAATGTATGTATGCTACATTTGCAAGGAAAATATTTTTATGAACACGGCAGTGAGTTTTCTAAGGGCTTATTTGAAAAGTATTGCTTAGCAAGTATATACATGCCATATAAGTATTCCTAATCCATTTCAATTCCTATTGTAGGTATAAGTATTAAAAACGCACTGCAACTTACCGCTTAAACCGTAGTTCTTTGTGTTAAATAAGTTCCTCGTAATAATAATTACCATTAAAATAAAATATTTTAATTCTATAATCAAATTATACCCATAAAAATGTTATTGAAAGAGACAACTTTTTTACTTATTTTTAAAACTTTTTTTTTATTAATTAATTTCTTTGAATTTTTACTAAATTTGATTACGTTGTCATCAGTTGTCTCGATTGAATATTATGTGGCAAGGAGTTGCATTTTTTTCTCGCTATTGTATATTCAGCAGACAAACTTTAAATTTGATGTTTTCTTAATTGTATGAAGAGAACAAAAATATTTCATTCTCAATACATTTCCTAGCGTTTTTCCCAATATATTAGCTTTACAATATAGGACAATACAATACTAGGAAATTCTATTTTATTTAAACGGATTATTTTATAAACGGTAATCACACTTTATTGCAAGATTTGCAAGGGCGTTTGCGACGCAGAGTGGTGATTACCGCTATTACAAAATAATCCAAAAATTGTAAAATTGCAGATAAATGTAACCGTTGCTGGTTTAACTGGAAGTGATCCTGTAAAGTGTTCTAGAGATGTAGTTATTGTACCAGACACCTCTTTGGAAGCCGCTAAGCCAAATAAGTACGATGTGGTTATATTACCAGGTGGTTTAGGAGGTGCGAAGGCTATGGCGGAATCAGCTCTTGTTGGTGAAATATTAAAACAACAAGAAAACCAGGGTCGTATTGTGGCCGCTATTTGTGCAGCTCCGACTGCTTTGCAAACTCATGGTATATGCAGTGGAAAATCTCTGACATCCTACCCAAGTTTCAAATCGCAATTGGAAAGCAACTATAAGCATGTTTATACAGATATTCTCATAATAATTTATAATGCAAAAATTTTTTTGTTTTAGATATATAGATGACAAAGCAGTTGTTCAAGATGAAAATTTGATTACGAGCCGTGGACCAGGCACTGCTTTTGAATTTGGACTCAAGGTAGCAGAAGTACTAGCTGGACCTGAGAAAGCTACTGAGGTTGCAAAAGGCATGCTATTAAAGTAGAATTTACAAATTTTCTTTAACTTGTAAATGCATAAACATACATACATACATACATGCATAATTATATAATCTGAAAATTTTAAATATTTTTTGCGAATTTGTTTAAATTTAAAGGAAAAAACGAAAATTGGGTTTCGCAAACGTAACAGGAGATCAGGAGTGTTTGTTTTATCTTATATACTCGTATGTATGTATGTTTGTACATATGATCTTAATATAGGTTTTTACTTTTAAATTAACGATTAACTACAAAAAGGATTAGTTAAATAATTTTAATTTATGATAAAAAAGTTTAACTTGTTCCGAAAAAAATTCAATTTGTGTTGAAAAAACTTGCGTTTGACTTGTAAAAATTTTAAATGTATCGAAAAATAATGGTTAATTTGAAAGTAAAACCTATAGTTATTGTATGAAATTTAATAGCCTAATATTATAATACTGGTATTCTTATGAGAATTAACATCCGTTAAGGAATATGTACAAACACTACAGAACTGAACTAGTTTTCGACCCAGCTACGAAAGAAAAAGAATAGCGCCTTTAAACCTTTAATTAAGGTTTACTTACATACATACATAATTGGCCATTACAGCCTAGCTTCTCGCAGCACTCATGTTGTGTGTGTTAATTTAATATGTATAACACAAAAAACTCTGATGAGACCTTTCGTAGCTGGATCGAAAACTAGTTCAGTTCTGCTAGTGTTTGTACATATTCGTTAACGGATGTTAATTCTCATAAGAATACCAGTATTAGGATCTTAGGCTATTAAATTTCATACAATAACTATAATAAAAGAATTAATTCGAAAATGTATAATAATTGTAAAAACCTATATCAATTTATATACATATGTATTTAAAAAAAATGGATAATAATAATTTAAAAAATTAAAGTAATTGCAATTGAAATATTTTAAAATTAAAAAAATTGTAATTGTTTTTTTTATATTTTGGTATGTTCTGCAAAACGAAAAGTAGTGAAATTGAAAATGAGTATTTTTTTAAATACAAATAAAACTGTATTGTGGAAATTTTATAATTAAGGAGGGAAGTTATGTTAATATTCATTATTTCAATGAATAAAAAATATATCAGAATGTCAAATTTGAAAGTTATAGCAAAACCGAATTTTCATGTTCGGTTTACAGAACATATCTGATTGAAAAGAATTTCTAATAAGAATAGCGCCTTTAAACATTTACTTACTTACATACATACATAATTGGCCATTACAGCCTAGCTTCTCGCAGCACTCATGTTGTTTTATCTATGAGTACAGGGAACGTCAAAGAACAACAACAACACGCATCTGTTTTAAAATTTATTATTTAATTCGCAATTGTATACCAGGCGAGCAGAAAAAGCAGCAAGCAAAGAATATTTTTTCTGTTTACTTTGTTTTTAATATCGGCTATGTATTTTGTTGTTGTTGAAAAGGAATTTCTGTTGAGAGAATCCCTTTTATTGCGCTCTTCCCCAATTAACCTGTTAAATTTAATTAAGGGTTGCCAAAACAAAATTTAAAAATCATATTCAAAAGGATATTTTTTTAGTTTTGGGTGTGTAATATTCGTTTGCTTTAAATTATGATCGAGATTGTAAAAACAATTAATCAATTCAAATAATCGCATATGTTCTGAGAAACTCTACGTTTTTAAAACGCATTTCATTTAATTTACTCGTTTTAGGTTAGCAGAACATACCACTTAGTTTTATAATAAAAAAAGTAAAATTTCGTTCGTATTCCAAATATCAACAAATCATGGGACACGAGAGTTTTTTTTATTAAATTCTGAGTTGTTGTATAATATAGATTAAGCAAAGAAAAGCGTTTAATTTTTATATATTTTTATCTTATATTTTATTGTATAAAGTATATAATATGTATAAATTATTAGATAGATAAAATGTTATCTACATATTTTGAATGCTTTTTTTCGAGTTGATTTACTTTTCTTCGAAAAATTTAACATTGTTTTTTTTTATTGTATTAAAATAATATATCGTATAATTTTCCATGTAAAACAATTTTTTTAAGTAGTACAAAAGTTAAACCAATATATATATATATACATATATATATATATAGATGTATATATACATATATAAATATATAAAGACTGTTAAGATAAAATATACACTTTAATTCATTTTTTTATTTACCTAAAGGAAAAAATAAGAAATAATTATATAAAAAAAAAATAAAACAAAACTATTATGAATTTTAAAATAGAACATAAATGAACTAACAGACTGTTTTAACTAATAAATCATTAATAATACAAAGTAAACTTTAAGTGTCTGTTTAAAAAAATAACACTTTTCTTAAAAAAAAGTATATATATAGTAATGTATACGTTTTATTTTAATTTGACTTACATGACTAAAAACTCCAAAACTTCATACTTAAAAGGAAGTCGATAACTATTGTTGCTCATGTTATATTAATTTGTATTTCCATAGATAGTTAGATAAAATAAGATCTGTTTATATTACTTTAGTAAACTATTTTTGCCTTTTTATTTTATTATTTCATTTTACTGAATTTTAGTTAGAATTTCTGCTATAAAACTTGTTGAACTATAGATTACAGTTTTTAAATAATGAAAAAACCATTGTAATTTATTAGAAAGATTTAAAATTAAAATTGTTAAACCTAAAACATGAAAAAAAATCACACTTTTAACTAAAAAAAATATGAAGTTATTAATTGGATCTAAAATTTGTTGTAATAAAAGAACCTCACTTTTAATTTTTAAAGATTAATAATATTTATAATAAAAAAAAACAAATCTGAACTTATAATCTATACATTGGCTTTTTTTAAAAGGCAGGCAGGGATTACGAGAAAAAGTGAAGGGGTATACTTTCCTTAATTATGGTTTGTAAATGGTGATTAAAGTTTTATTTAGTTTTATTGTTGTTTTATATTGTAAAGGTATTAATAAGTAACTAAACTGTTAATATAACAGCCATTTTGTTTATTAATAGTGAACATAGATACTTTACTAAAAAATGTAATAAAAGTTAAAAGCAAAATCCCTTTATTACACTTTTTTTTAATTTCAGTTATTGATTTATTAATGTTTTTCTTGGCATATAAAAAGTGTCAATGAAAACGGGTCAGATTTTTATAATTTTAAAGGTCAGAAAATATAAAATTTTGAAAATTAATTAGTTGTATATTTTTAATATTGCCGACTTTTGAATGCATGTCTAAACGCATAAACGATTTAATGTGAACTCGTTTTTGTACCGTAAACGAATTAAAGAGCATTCCAGATAGTGAATATATTGTTCCTGAAAATATTAGTAAAATATGTTTAATTATTTGAAATTCATATTAAATTCGTTTTAAGGAATTCGCTAATATTTGGTTCAAACTCAAGAAGGATATAAAAGAAGTATTGCATACAAATGTAAAAGGAAATCAAACAATAAGCTAAATGGTTATATTCCATTTTAAGAGAAAAAACAAAAAACAGATTTAGAATTTCTTCAAAATGCTTTTACTCAAATTTGTGAGCAATAATTTAATGTAATATTTATCGATTGGTTGCCTGACTTTTTAAAGCGCCACTATATATAAGAATTTTATGTGTAAATTTATTAACTTTGCGTGCCTTTTATATAATTTTTGTTTTTATGTTTATGCAATAAATTTAATTTTCCCAAATGTTAATGTTTATAAGTGAATATCGTTTTAATTCGTTCATTGTTTGTAATTCAAAAATAATTAACTTGAAATATTGCCTTAAAGATGGCTATAACTCCAATTTTTGCTTAATTATTCCAAATTTATCCGATATATTGATAATTATACGCATTACAGAGAGGCCTTCGGACTTTTGTCGATTTATTTTTTGATGATAAACATTGAATTCATTTGGCCTTTATGATTTTATTTACAGTGCGAATGAACAAGTCTTCTGTACATATATATATAAATATATATATATATTCCTTTTTGTGAGTAGTAGTGCTTGTTTATTTTTATTAAATTATTTACTTTTTGTTATTTCATGGTAGTTGTCGATTTAAAGTTTTTATATGTCATTTTTGTAAATTAGAGTAAAATACGACACAACAGTAACAAAAAAAAGAGAAAAAAAAAACAGAATCAATAAAAACGTTGGTCGGCTTTTTAGACGTGAACACGGCTTTGCTAAATTTGCTGGTACAGGCAATATATGTTGCTTCTTTATAATCAAATGCTTTGCACTCTTTTCTATTGCATCGATGCCAAACTAGCGGAATTACTGATGTGTGATGATGTGCCCAATGTAGAGGCCATATCCTGATAACTGAACTATATTACACAATATTAAAAAAAAAGTACATTTATTTTTTATTATTAAATATACGTGGCAAAATAAATGTTTTTACCTGTGGGAAATGAGGTTCTTCCGCTATTGAACCAAGAGGACAAGCAGGATCAGGTGGTGTGAGTTCAACACTTTCACCCGTAAATTCTTTATCAAAGTAACGCGTATCAGTATCTGAAGTAACTTGAGGTTTAAATGGTGGTTCGATCTAAAAAAATATACGTATATAAAAAAAAACAAAACAAAGTTAAGCAAAACATTTTTTGATATTTCCTACACACACATACATATATAGGTATGTGCTTGCGTACATACATACATATGTTTTGTCCTATACACTTGCCTTTTTTTGGACTAAATCTGTCCAATTAATGCTCGCAAAAAACGGATGCACTTCAATTTCCTTTACATCACCTGGTCCGCCACCTAAACGCTTTTTTGGATCTTTTGCCAAAAGACCTGCCAGCAGACTTTTAGCTTCATCCGAAATGGTGCGAGGAAATTTTACCTCTTCCATTAAAATTAACGTAAAAAGTACGTCATGATCACGATTATAGAATGGAAGACGTCCACATATCTAAACATTTTTTAAAATTGAAAACAAAATAAAAACTTACTTAACACACTGGGACCGTTAAACTACAGTCTTACCATTTCATACATAACAACGCCAGTACCCCACCAATCAACTGCGCGACCATAATCATTATCCTCTAGTACTTCTGGAGCTAAATATTCAGGCGTGCCACAGAAAGTTTTCGTCGTACGGCCATATGTTATATCTTCTTTGCATAATCCGAAATCTGCAATTTTAATGTGACCATCTTTATCTAATAAAAGATTTTCGAGTTTAAGATCACGATATATAATGCTCTGTGAGTGTAAATATCCAAGTGCTGATATTATTTCTGCTCCATAAAATCGGGTTCGCTCTTCAGGAAAAATTCGTTCCCGACTTAAGTGAAAAAATAATTCACCACCATTCACATACTGCATCACGAAGCAAAGTCGGTCATTAGTTTGGAAGGAATATTTTAAAGACTGTAAGTAGGTAATAAAAAAAAGGTTCAGAACCAATATGGCCAATTATGTCAATCATACATACTATTAAAAATGGGTGATTTGTTGATTGTAAAACTCGACTTTCTGTGATGGTATGGGCAACCTCATCCTTCTGTATTATTACTTCTTTTTTAAGAATTTTAATGGCGTACAACTTCTCAGTTGCCTTCTCACGGCACAAAATCACTTTGCCAAATGTTCCTTTACCCAAAACTTTAAGGAATTCAAAGTTTTCTAGAGTCTTAAAGACGTGAAGAGAAATTAATATGTAGATAAGGTTTATGCAATAAATTATAACATACCACTTTTTTTACTCCTCCACTGCTGCGAGTTGAAGTGCCCGTTACAGAAAATTTCTCACATAATTCATTTTCCGCTATAGACGCCATATCGACATCTGTCATATCAGTGTTATCTGAAGTACACATTGCAGTCTCTCCAAGTTCACTTAAACTGCTCGCAACAGTTCTAAAAATATTATTAAAAAATATTTATGCTATAGATATATAGATAGCTACAGGATAATTTTCATGCTACCTTATAGCTTCTGTCCATTCTTGTCTTTCTCTTTCTGTGTCAACAGAAAATGTACGCTCAACAACCGATGTCCATTGAAGACCACGAATAATAAATGTGAATGGTCTTGGACGATCAACAGTCATAATTTGGCAGCCCTTTATTGTAAAATCATTTAAAGGTCTTTCTGAGGGACCATTCTCATTTGGTTTGCCCCGCCATCCGTGAAGAGTACCGTCACTTCGTAATATAAAGTAACGAGAACGCCATGTCTTGATATGCTCCCCACGTTTTTGAAGCCAGCCTTCTTTAACTATTGTAGAGTTTAAGTGACTTCCACAGGCTTCATTTGAAGCAGGTAATGACCCAATTTCTGACATGATTACTTTTGGAAATATCTGTGTGCTTATGGAGGTAAAAGAGGGTTGTAACTGTTGTTGTGGTAAGTTTATGTTGCTTGTAGAACTCTGAAAGTTTTGATTGCTGTTGCTACCAAAGCTAATAAAAGGACTTGTAAAAGAAAAAGCAGCAAAATTGGAACCTAATAAGCCAGCTGCCGAAGAGGTAGATCCGGGGCTAGCAGCTGATGCGGCTTTTTCACCGGCTGTTGCGACCACAGTTGATCTCCTCGGATTTGCAAATGGTAAGTAATTCGTGATGAAGCCGTAAACCTTTTCAACCTTTAAAGTTGTGTCTAAAAGCACCACAGGTATCTTTTACATGTACACTAGAATTTTCTGTAAATAAAACATTTCAGTAATACAGTTAGTCCTTCGATTTACGTCGCCATTGGTTCCAAGAACTGGCGACCTAAATCGAAAAGATGTAAATAAAAATTAAATTTCTCATATCACAAAAGAACATATTTTTATTAAGCAAAATAAAAAGTAAAAATCACTCCTAAAATATATTACATTTTTCAATACAAAAGAAAAAAATAATCGTGTGTCTTCTAAAATCAAAATGAGTGAAATTGAAATAGTGTTTTTTAAAGACAACTTTAGCCTAATTGCGTCAACTATTTCAATGTTTTTATTATCGTAGACCTTATGTTAATGGTTAATAAAGAAATTACTAAAAAATTATATCAATAACCTGTCGTATTTTAAAATTATAAAGATTTGAAATTTTTTTCGATTTCAATATCATTTCGGTTTACAGAATATATCCGATTAATAATGAAAATCGAATGACGAAAAAATTCTAAGTTTGAAAAAGCAATAATATAAAGTATGTTTTAAAGCAAAAAAAAAAATTGTTTAAATGCAGTTCTCAAATAATAAAAAACGTAATTTATACATATTGATGTAAACCAACATTAATATGACATGATTCCCTTAAAAAAACGAACAAAAATATTCACAAAAAAAAAAAAATAAAAAATAGGTTTTATTTACTCATACAAAAAATTATTTGGGTCTTATTAGCTAAACAAAATTCATTAAATTGTGACTGAAAAATTCATTTGGTAGAAAATATTCTTACACAAATGAATTGTTTGTTAAAATGGCCTGTAATGCGAATAATTACGTATGGTTTCGCTTACTAATTTTACAATATTAGAAACATTTTTTTAAATACTTTTTTATCATTAAATATTTTTTTTTAAATATCTACTCTGTTTAAGTTCATAAAATAAACCCAAATAAAACCACAAAATATAAGTTTTATTTTCAATACTTAATTTAACTTATTAATACACTTACTTCAAAATTTCTCGGAATATATAGATTTAAAAAAATGTAATAAACTGTCAAAATACAGTATGTAAAATAAATAGGTATTTGTATAAATTTTCGTAATTATTTTTTTTAAATCACCTCTTTGAAATAAAAAAGTAATAAACGTAAAATATTAAACAGACATTTCAATCATTATTCATTAGAAAAATTATACACTTCAAATATACTAAAGGAATGCGGACTTTGTAAGTATTGTTATTTCTCTTCTCACATGTTTTTAGTTTAAATCTCTATACTTTAGAAATTTCAAACGTTAACGAGAAATTTCAAAATTTAAAAAAGTTTAAGAATTTATCGGGGTCTATGTTATCTCAAGCATTCGATTCAATCATGCTTCATTGTTGCAACAATCACAGTTTTGTTACAATTTTCTTTTCTTTAAATTTATTTATTATGTCGTATTGTAATACAAATTTTCGACAAATTTTAGGCCAAAAAAATGTGGTGTTTTTAAATATAACAACCAGTGGCAATCATTGCAACTTTTCAAGTTGTGGAAATCGGTCTCACATCGCATTACGTGAGAGTATACAAAAATTTCCGCTTATATATGTTAACGTTTCCTAAAAAAATAAATTAACAACAGATATGAACAAGAAATAATATTAATATTATTATTATTCAATATAGGTATATGAAATGTATTGCTTATAAATTATAAACACTTACAACTTGCCGTTATTTTATGTTTACTTTTAATAATTTACACAAATGTTTAAAAACTAAAACTGGTATGACGCTTTTGTAATAATAATTGCTTTTTAGTCTATTTTATACCATCTGCAATTTTCTTTTCCTAAACATCCAAAATTTTACTTTTAATATAAACGATATAAACTGTGAGCGAAGATAAATAACTTTTAAAATATCGTCTTACATGCATTCTGCATGAAAAAAAAAACACTTTTCAGTTTTTGCGTCAGCTCTTTAATTTATGACAAGAACAATTTCACCAGGTACCTATGATTTAGCTGTCATCTCTAAAAGACCTCTTTTGTATTTTGGAAACTTATAATCAACCGATCTTCGTTCCACTCTTTTTGAAAGTAAGCTTTCCTAGTAAATTTCCGTATTTTAAATACCGATATCGATATTAAAAACTAATGATTTTTAGTAGTTATATATATATATATATATATTTTTTTTTTTTTTGTAAAACTAGTATAGCGTGACTAGGAAAAGTTAGAAGTAAATGATGTTCAGATGCATGCATACATATATTTTAATAAATCCGTCATACATATTTCCTGCAAATTGCTGAAGACATTATAAATCATATTATAAATGCATTTTGTTAAGTTCATTGTATTTAAATATTTTGATTATAACAAAGTACCTACATATGTACATATCTGCAATCCATTAATTTTAATTAAAAAAAAAGTATTTCAAACTAAAATGAATTGGAAATAAACTCTGAAAATTTGTCTGTATGCGCCTTACAACGTTTAAAAATAAATTTCGAAAATGCTAAAAAAGCAACACTGATATTTATATATGTACATACGTATGCAATGTATGTATGTATGATACATGTATGCATGTTGTATGTATAAATATAATTCTACAAAAATAATGTTTTAGGAGTACGTAATCAAATTTGTAAAACAATACAGAGAAGACGCCTATTTAGAAGACTGTTTTAACGAAAAAAAAGTAAAATAAATAAAAGAAATTAAACATTTTAAATTCGCAATCATCAATATTTATGTTAAGATGAATGATATACAATAAAGAGATCGAAAAGAATATGTTTGTGGGTAATTTTTTTTTTTTTTTAAAAAGAGAATATTCATCAAGAAGTATGCAGAGACAACAAAACCGACATCACGGACGATAAAAATAAAATTAAAACAAACGAAAAATCAAATGGTAGCAATAAAAGTGAAAAATAAAATAGATGAAAACTGCGAAGGAATGTCTTTTGTCTAGACTGAAGACGGCAAGAGTGTGTGACCGTCGTTTGTCTGCGAAATTTGTGTTTATGTGCTGTCTTTAACTGTGTGAAATATGTAACAAATAAAACCTTTGATGTTTATATTCTTTTAAACGATGAAACATACACATTGACACATGCATCGACTTACTTAAGTAGACAAAAACATGCAAACATATATATACATACATACAAATATATGTATGTACATATGTCTAAAGCCCTACGATTTTCTTTGATTTATATTTACAAATTGAACATAATGCAACTATTTCTTGCAATGATATAAAGACTGGTGTTTCCGTTATAAGAGTTGCCATTGCTAATATGACCTGATTAACTTATTACCCCTAAATCACATAAATTAAAAATAAATATAAATCAGGTTTATTTTCCTAAACTTATTGATTTGTAACACTCCTACTTACCTCGTTCACAATTTCTTTCCCAATAAATCTTTTTTCGTTATAGCTGCAAAATGCATTAAGGTCCGATGTAAAACTACAGCGTAAATATAAAACGTTGCAGATAACAAGTTCCTCCAAAATCTTTATTTATTAATATAAATTCCTTAGAAATATCCGTCTTGGATTTTTTAATCACTCTTCTTCGGTAATGATTATTGGAATTGGAAAATATACACGGAGTCACACCTGCGATACGATTACCTTTTCGTTCTTTTCTTGATTAATGGAGAAATTTATATTATCTTGTGAAATTAAGTTTTCTCTTAAATTTTTTTTTTCTTTTTTTGTACACAATATTAATGAAACTGCATTTTTTCTTTATTAAGATTTTTTTCGTCGGTTTTTACGCACAATGTCGTGAGACGTTTTTACGCCTTCGTTTTCTTTTTCTAATTCTAAATAAAAAAAACTTGGATAAATTTTAAATTCACTTTAATCTTGTAATGAAAAACAAATTTAAATTTGTAATTGTTTTTGTGCAATTCCTTTTATTTCAAAACTATTTTCTTTTTCGCAATCTATAATACAATCTAAACAAACACGGCGGCTACAAAAATATTATGTCGCCATTTTTATTTTTCACCGTACAGTAACAAAGCAGTGCTACCAAATTTATAACATTTCACAATTGTATTAAAGCGTATAGTGAAATTTTTAAACTTATAATATTGAGACGGTTTCCTCAGTAAAGTTTAGTATTTAGAATAGAATTCATTCTCTACAAAACAACAAATATTTTATTGCCCGTATTCATAAAAAATAAAATTGGTTTATAGAGTGCTTATTTGAAATAGTTCTATGGAGTAATTGTCAAATAAGCAATTAATAAAACTGTTTATTTTAGGTAATAAAATTAAGAGTCACATATGCTTAAAGAAATATATTAAAAAAGTTTACAAGTTATTGTAAAATAGTAATTATAGTGCTTGAAACATTATTGTTTTAAAAAACAATTTCTGCATTTTTTGCTTAATTTGAATTAATGGCAAATTTGTTAAATTCAATACTAATCAAATAAGAATTTCAGACTGTTCAAAAATCTGTATATACTTTTTCTATCGCAGTGTGGCAACTTACCGCCAATGATAGTCATTCCTTATGAGTGTAGTAAAATAAGAAGAATAGTTGAAAAATTACTTCGCTCTTGCATCGCTGCAAATATGGACATTTGGTCCAATCGTTTTAAATCAGAATATTTTTTTGCAAAGAATTTCATACATTTTTGAGTTGTCTGTAAGAATAAAAAGAAAATAATCTGTAAATAAAAGCGTAAACATTTAATTTTTTATAATAGTAGATTAAATATTGTAATTCTGTGTCGTCTTACACAGTTTTTGTGATTTGCTTTGTTTCTCTTCTGTTTGTGAATTTTTTCTTCTCAGTGAAAAATCGAAGTTTTGTTTTGCGTCTGCTATTAAAACATAAAATATTTCAAACAACCGCATACCATGAATCTTGTAACCAAAAATATATTAATATAAAATCGATAAATTATATAGAAATAAAAAACTGCATAATTATTCATTAATTATTTAAAGTACAAGTGGGCGTTGTAAAAACTATATACGCGAAGCAGATTTTTCCTAATTTTGCTTGACGGAATAATTGCTAAAGAAAAATTAAAACGGTAAGTCGACGTCATTTTGTTTTTCTTGTAAAAAATGTTTACTTATATTCTACTTGCATCATTTTCTGAGACATTAAATAAATTCCTCTATTAATATGAAGTAATAATTAAGCATTTGGAAATGGGGGGGTTGGAAAACTTTTTGGCAAAATTACAATAATAGTAATAATACATCTCTGACATATAAGCGGATCAGATATGTAAATATGTACATACATTTGTACCTACATAAAGGTGTTTTGAATTCTAATTATGCGACATATATAAAACATGTTCGTGCAACTGAACGTCACATTTGCAAACTTACTGATGTAAGTTATTCGTATACTTATTTGAAAATAAGATGTTTTTTTGTACCGCATTGTCAGCTACAAAAATAGACTTTCCACAAACAAAAAATGTTTATTTAGAAACTAATGCAATTGAAATTCTGTGTTTTGGAGCGCATAATTTTGCCGTTAAATTTAATTTAAAAAGAGAAAATAATCACCTAAAGAGAATGAGAGATGAGTAATTAATTGGAGTACGAGAAATGAAGTATTAAAACAGGGTTGTATTTGCACAGTGATTTTCATTTATATTTTTTAAAACTAAATCAGGAGGAAATAAAATATTTTTGGATCTAAAAATTAACCTGAATGAATATATACTTACGTATATATGTATGTGCATATATTTATTCTATTAAAAATTGGAATTTTTTCACTTCGGGCAATTTTCCAAATAAACTTTATTTTATTTGCAGCACAATATTCAATTTTGTAAATAAATATATCACAAATTTTAACTTAATTATACCTAAAAATTATTCATAAATACAATGAAGAGCATAAATTAAGACACATTGGTGAAATTTCTTCAAAAAGGATAGGCTAAGCTTTAATAATAATAATTTATTAACTATATATAAAAATTAAGAATATGTGGGGCTTATGTATTTCACAATATACCGCTTGAATCGATTATCAACCCAATTTTTAAAGAGTGTAGGTATTAGGATCTATATGGCATATATTAATGCTTGGTTAAAATGCGAAAACGCATGTGCGCGATAAGTAAGCCCCAAAAACGCCTCTAAGTTGCCCTTGATTTTGTATATCTTGAGAACGATAAGGTAAGTTTCTGAATTTGGCTGAAAGTTTCTACAGTCAATGCAAATCATCATTTAAAAATTGAATTCTTATAAAGAAATCAGTTTTAGGATCTCAAAACCGATATAATTATTATAGATTTATAAAAATAAAGATCCGAAATGATTCCAATTAGGAATTCAAGAAATAAATTATTTTAAAGTTAGAGCTAAAGCATTTAAATTTGGTCTGAATTACTTCAGGATCACTGCAAATCATCAGTCAGAAAGTGTGATGAATTGGACAAGGTTTGGTACCTTCCATACAAACTAAATTTTGATTTTCATTCCTTATATAGAAAATTTCGAGGGTCCGCTAGTGACTTATAAAAATGATTGTTCATTTTTGAAAATATTACGTTACAATAGAATAGAAACATATTTTGTATCAATATGTTCACATATACACATCTACCGCAAATCTATTAATAGTAAACTTAAACTTGATAGTAAAAAATCATTTATTTGCTTTGTCTTATTTGCAACTGTGAAACATGTACTACCTATATGAGAAATGTTAAAATAAAATATAAATTTTGGCTAAA
Organism: Metopia argyrocephala; assembly: GCA_963576795.1. Classification (NCBI taxonomy): domain Eukaryota; kingdom Metazoa; phylum Arthropoda; class Insecta; order Diptera; family Sarcophagidae; genus Metopia; species Metopia argyrocephala. The sequence continues at coordinate 147,883,536 of OY756209.1, forward strand.
AATCCATAAAATATGCAAATAATGCTTAATTGATTTTTTTAGGCTTCATTGAACTCACCTTAATTGAAATTAGTAAAGTTGTCATTTTCAAAACCAAAAATGGATTTTGAAATTTTTTCTGTAATTTGTTTTTTTTTTTCATAGAAATAAATAATAATTGTATTCTGTTCTATTTTTTTATCAGATAGAATTTGAACAATAAAGAATTTAGGTGAACAGCTAAAATGACTGAGGACACAGAATATAAAAAATTACCAGTTGAGGAGAGATGCGTTAATAAGCTTTGGAAAGCTCGAGTTGATGGATATGAGGAAGCAGCAAAAATTTTCCGTGAGATAGATGATGAAAAGTCTCCGGAATGGATGAAATTTGTTGGCCTAATTAAAAAGATGGTGGTAGATTCAAATGCCATGGCTCAAGAAAAAGGACTAGAAGCTGCTTTAATTTTTGTCGAAAACTGTGGCCATGCTGGAAAAACAGTTGGAGATGTGATGTCTGGCATTGTCCAAAAATGTATTGCTGCACCAAAAACAAAAACAAAAGATTTGTCAGTACAAGTTACGCTTATGTACATTGAAATAGAAAAGCACGAAGCAGTATTAGAAGAATTGATAAAAGGCATGGAGCATAAGAATCCTAAGATTGTCTCAGCCTGTGTAGCAGCTACAACTTTAGCGTTGAAAGAGTTTGGCAGTAAAGTAATAAATGTGAAACCCCTTATTAAGAAATTGGCACCTCTAATGAGTGAAAGAGACAAGACAGTACGTGATGAAGGAAAGCAATTGGCAGTAGAATTATACAGGTATATTTAAGATAATAGTTAGGTGTACAGTGGTATAGTAAAATTTATTGTTCCAAAAACTATACATGTGTTATAGGTGGATTGGACCAGCTATGAAACAGCAGCTTTCATCACTACCTCAAGTTACCGTTAAGGAACTTGAAGATGAGTTTGACAAATTAAAAGGAGAAAAAGCGGAACCAACGCGATATTTGAAATCACAGCAAGAAAAGCAACAACAAATATCGGCTGCTGCAGCGGAGAACGAAGATGGTGCAAATGGTTAGTTTATATGCAAATTTTTAAAATTTAAGTAGGTTAGACTAAATTAGTTGGTATAAAGTTTCTGAAATCTATTTTTATACGTAAACGTAAGTAATTTTTTTAATTAATACCTCTAACGTTTAATAGATGATTATGCTGATGTTGGGGGAGAAGAAATAGATCCAATGGATTTGATTGATCCGGTAGACATTCTTTCAAAAATGCCTAAAGATTTTTATGAAAAGCTTGAAGAAAAAAAATGGACTTTACGAAAGGAATCATTGGAAGCATTAGAAAAACTTCTAACGGAGAATCCTAAACTCGAGAGTGGCGATTATGGACCGTTGATAACAGCCTTGAAGAAAGTTATAACTAAAGATACTAACGTAGTTTTGGTAGCCATGGCTGGTAAATGTCTTGCAATGCTGGCTAAAGGTTTAGGAAAACGGTTTTCTCCATATGCTATGGTTGGTATATTTTTTATTTGCTTTCAATTAAAACTTAAGTTCTTACTTAATCAATTTATAATTCCAAAAAGGCATGTGTGCCAGCACTTTTGGAGAAATTTAAGGAAAAAAAAGCTAATGTCGTAAATGCTTTACGGGAGGCTATGGATGCTATTTATCCATCTACTAATTTGGAAGCTATGCAAGAACATATTATTGAATCATTGGGTAATAAAAATCCCAGTGTGAAGTCAGAAACAGCATCCTTTTTAGCAAGAGCATTTGCTCGGACTCAACCAACATCAATTAACAAAAAACTTTTGAAACTCCTAATAACTACTCTAATTAAAACCTTAAACGAACCAGATCCTACAGTAAGAGACTGTTCCGCAGAAGCTATTGGAACACTTGTAAAATTAATGGGAGAGAAGCAAGTCGGTCCATTCCTTGTTGACATTGATGCCTTAAAAATGGCAAAAATAAAAGAATGTCAAGACAAGGCAGAAATAAAAATTAAAATTGCTGGTGTTAAGAAGGAAAGACCCGTCACAGCTCCATCTACTAAACCTATTGCTTCAGCAACTTCAAAGGCTGGTTCTACAGAACCGAAACCTGTTTCTAGACCAGCAACGGCCGGCGCTAAAAAAGCTGCTGTTAAGAAAACAACGGTTTCAAGTGGTACTGGAGGTTCTGGTGGCGCTCCTTTATCAAAGAGCTCAAGTACCGCAAAAGTCTTAGCTACTGAACGTGAAATGTCACCAGAAGAAGTGCAAGCTAAAGCTGATGATATAATTCCTAGTAATATTCTTTCAGGTTTAGGGGATTCTAACTGGAAAAATCGTTTATCAGCTGTGGAAAGTTTTCAGGAACAAATCGGTGATTTTGATTCAAAAATGCCGGGTATATCACAAGTTTTAATTAAAAGTATAAGCTCTCGTAAACCCGGTTTGAAGGAAATGAACTTTCAAGTACTAAAAATCAAGTTAGATATCATACGTACTATTTCAGAAACATTTCCAATATCAACGACAACTATTGATGCTGTAATTAATGAAATTACAGAAAAACTAGCTGATGTTAAAAATGGTACATCTGCTGCAGATGTTTTGACGGCTTTTGCTGAAGCTACTAAACTTGAATATATTGTGTGCAAAGTATTCACTTTTGCATTTGAACAAAAATCACCAAAAGTACAATCCGAAGCACTAAATTGGGTTAATAAGGCTATACTAGAGTTTGGTTTCCAAATTCAACCTAAAATTCTTATTGAAGATGTACGCAAGGCAGTACAAAGTACAAATCCAACGGTTCGGGTGGCTGCAATAGGTCTGGTAGGAACAATGTCAATGTATATGGGAAATGCTCTAATGATGTTTTTTGATAATGAAAAACCTGCATTAAAGTCACAAATACAGGCAGAATTTGACAAAAAAGTTGGTGAAAAACCTCCCAAACCCACAAGAGGTCTAAAAAAATCTAGTTCAAAACTGACAGACGACAACTGCGATATGGAAGCTGAAACAGAAGATACTGACGAACAAGAACCAATTAATCTGGCCGATATGCTTCCGAGGGTTGATTTATCTATCCAAATAACAGAGGCTCTATTAAAGGAGATGTCAGATAAAGATTGGAAGACTAGAAATGAAGGTCTAAATAAACTACAAGCTATTATAAGTGAAGCAAAGCTTATTAAACCTACAATTGGAGATTTGGCGCCAGCTTTAGCAATTCGTTTGGTAGATTCAAATGCTAAAATTGCGCAAACAACAATGGCTATATGTGAACAATTAGCAATTGCTATGGGATCAGGCTGCAAAAATCACGTTCGAGTGTTGTTTCCTGGTTTTTTGCATGCATTGGGAGATAGTAAAAGTTTTGTAAGGGCTGCGGCTTTAAGTTGTATTAATAGTTTTGGCGAGAAGGGGGGATATAGAGAATTTTTTGAAAATGAGATGATTGCTGATGCACTAAAGTCAGGATCTCCTGCCTTAAAATCGGAATTATGGGCATGGTTGGCAGAGAGGTTGCCTCAAATGCCACCAAAGAGTATCCCGAAAGAGGAACTAACATCTATGGTTCCTCATTTATATGCACACATATGTGATCGTAACGCTGACGTGCGCAAAAATGCTAACGAAGCAGTTTTAGGAATTATGATTCACTTGGGTTTTGAGACAATGGTGAAAGCCTTAGATAAACAAAAACCAGCTTCAAAGAAAGATATACAAGCTGCGTTAGATAAGGCTCGACCAAATTTACCAATTAAACCCTTACCTAAGGGAAAGCAACAAGCACCTATTTTGGAAGAACCGAAAAAATCTATCAGAGGTGGTGGAGTGAATAGTGGATCTGGTATTCAAAAACCGGGTGCAAATAAGAACGTATCCGGAACAAGGACTGCTAACACTTCATCTTCTCGTAAAAAAGACGAAGATGTTGATACCTCTCCTTTGTTGGCCGTAAACAATGCTAAAAATCAAAGGCTAATAGATGAACAAAAAATGCGCGTTTTGAAATGGACATTTACTACACCGAGAGAAGAATTTATTGATTTACTAAGAGAACAAATGACTGCAGCAAATGTAAATAAAGGCTTAATGGCTAATATGTTCCATGACGATTTTAGGTAATGTCAAAATATAACTTCTTATACACTCATATACATATATTTTAATTATATATATTATAATATAGATATCATTTGAAAGTGATTGAGTCGTTGATGGAAGATTTGCCCCAAAATCCGAAAGCACTAATATGCAATTTAGATTTAATTTTAAAATGGCTATCGTTACGTTTTTATGATACCAACCCTTCAGTTTTAATAAAGGGTTTGGAATATTTACAGCAAGTATTTTTGACTTTAGTCGAACATGAACATATACTAACTGAAAATGAGGGGAGTGCTTTTATTCCACATTTATTATTAAAGGTGAGCTCATTCTGCAGATGCAACAGTAGAGTAAAAAATATATATATACATATTTTCTTATTGTTATTTTGTTTTTAGCTGGGCGATCCTAAAGATACCGTAAGAAATGGAGTTCGTTCTCTGTTAAGACAAATTCTTTTGGTTTATCCGTATACAAAAGTTTTTGTATATGTAATGGAGGGATTAAAGTCAAAAAATGCACGCCAACGTACTGAGTGCTTGGATGAGCTGGGTTATTTAATTGAAAATTATGGATTAACAGTTTGTCAACCTTCTCAGCAAGTAGCATTGAAAGAAATTGCTCGTCATATTTCCGATCGGGATAATAGTGTTCGAAATGCTGCTCTAAATTGTGTTGTTCAAGCATACTTCCTTGCTGGAGATAAAATCTATAAACTAATTGGTCAAATGAATGATAAAGATCTCTCCATGCTAGATGAACGTATAAAACGAGCTAAAAAACCTCAAAGAAAACCAACTGAAACGAATAATGTCGGTGCAAAATCTTCCGGACAAATTTTGCAACAAGATAGCATTGAGATCGATGAGCCATCTGCAAATGGATGTGATGAACTACCATTACCAGAAGAACATGATCAAAGGTATATTTTACGCTTTTTTAAGGTCTAAAATATTTATTTGCTATTTAAACAAAGAGCTTGCTATTGCTCTAACTTAAGTTTATTTAAAATTTTAATTTTTTGTTTTGCTTTAGTTCTGAGTATGAAACAGACGGAGCCAATAACACACCTATGGCTGAAAAAGAAGCTCGAGCTACATCGCTCATAAGACAAGCGTAAATTTTGTTTCATTTCATTTCGTTTTGTTTTTTTTTTTTTGCTCTGTCCTACAGTTTGTATTGTTTAGTTGTTTTGTTTTGTTTAATGTTTTCACATAAAAAGTTCGCTTAGATGATATGTATAGTATCAATTAGATTGTCCATTAAAAAGGGAATGCTGAAATTGTTATGCTTGCGTGCAATTCAAATAAGTTAATTCAAAATGATACTTCTTCTCACCTAAACATACACTACATAAAAAATTTGAATGCAAAATAACTGTCAGTACTGTGTGAAAACAAAGTCAATTGTTTAATATGATTTCTAAATAATATTGTATTTATACATAACATTTATAGTAGATGAGCTTTATATGTACCACTCTATTTCGTTTCTGTGTAGATTTGCTATTTTAATAAATAAATAACAAGAGTATTGTTTTCTTAATGTAGGACATTCGATCAACCCTCAGCAGCGCCCGTAATTACTATTGTACCGCAACACATACAGCCACCCAAAACTACGGGACCATTTGGTTTGGATCCCAATAAGATAGCTGAAATTGAAAAAGATTGGGTAAGAGTAGATCAACTAGAATGTGCTGAAGTTCCCAAGGTAGACATTTCTCTGCTCTTTGAACCAATAAAAGTTATAGCCACCAAGGATGGAGTAAAATATCCTCAAGAAAAGTTTGACCAATTGGTTTCGCGATCACGTTTCATGCAACAGACTCATACAACACCACCTCCTTCATCTGCCGTTAGCTGTATGGTTAAAAATAATGGCTCTCCTTACATGAGTCCTCAACAGCAACAGCAACAATTTAATGCAGCGCTATATCAGCAAACAATGGGTATAAATTCTCCAAAGTATGTACCAATTATTATGTAAATGACTATAAAAGTTATGTGGAATAATACATTTTTAGCCTGGCCGATGTTTTGCCCAAACATGATCCCCATTTAATAAAAATAATTAAAGCTACTAGTAGTACCGATACACTGAAAGCTAGAGCGGCTATAAATGAGCTGAATGAAATAATTGATTCTCCCGAAAAGCAAGCCGTTTTAAGGGATTACGAAGAGATATTCATACAAAATGTGCTGGCTCAGTTAAAGGCATGCATCGACATTTTGCTTAAACAAAAATCTTTCTTTTTACATTTCAATTTTCATTTTAGAATCTTTCACAAATTCCAATCACTGATTCACTTGTTGTTTATCAGCCTTTGTTATCAATTTTATACTCCTTTTTCCATTCAAAGATGTTGGGAAAAACTTTAAGTGTTGCATGTATTAAAAACCTAATGTCTGCACTACTTCATCTGTTAGCAGATCAAAAACTTAATAATGGCGATGATGGTCAATATAATAAAGTAATAAATGGAATTTGTTTAAAAGTTTTGGATAAATCAAACTTCACAAATATGAATTGGTATGTTTTTATTGTTAATTTTATTATTATTTTGATAAATTATTGCATTAAAAATTCTCAACAACATTTAGCGCTTTAATACGCCTACTACGTGAAACCTGTCCCGAGGCAGGTTTACCCAAATTTACCGATCTGTTGATGAAATGCATATGGCGCAATGTTAAAACATTGCCAGAGAGAAGCAATGAACTAAACTATGATGCTGTTATACTTGAGGTACACGAATTTATGTTAGCTTTACCCAGTACTTGGTGGCAAACTAGGCCATCGGATACGCCCCTGCGGACAGTTAAAACTATTATACACAATATGGCAAAAGTAAAAGGAAATGCTATATTACAACACCTTAATCAAATTCCCACTCATTCTGAACTTCATGCATACTTAATAAAAATTCTAAAGGTTAGCTTGTCTGATAAAGATTTAATCCTTAAAAAGGATTTTAATTATAAAATTTTCATCTCTTAAGAATTTACAAAAGGAAGGAAATCTGCCAAGTTCCTCGCCACAACGATCTGCTTCAAGCAAAGATATGCAAACAAAACAAAGGATTTCAAACCAAACTCATGAGACAATGTCCCAAATCTTTAAATTGATTTCAGATAAAGAAACGAAACAACAAGGTCTTCAAAAATTGTATGATTTTAAGGTAAGACAAAATATGTATGTTTTATTTACTGTTTACAATTTTTGTTTTAATATTTTAAATATCTTGAGAGGTTTTTTAACAAATTGATATTCTTCGTTGTAGTTAAAAAATCCTGAAATTGATGTTTCTGCCTTCCTTAAGGGCGCTAGTCCAAGTTTTCAAAAATACATTGAAGAAGGTTTGGCAGAAATTCAGCGTACAGGTGGAACAGGTGATTGCAATTCAACACAAATGGGCGATAATCGTCTTGGTAAGTAATTAACAACTTACTAATTACATTCATAATAGTATTGTCTTTGAAAGTCAATATTTAAAATACCAACAAATTGAAATATATTTTTGCTTTAATTTCCGATTTTGTATATACTCGTACATACTGACACACACACAATGATAATTAATACATACAAACATACTTTATTACTATATATTGTACATAAAAAGTATCACGACTTCCGTATCATCTAACAGATGAAAATTACCAAACTCAGCATGCTTCTGCCATTACTGATAATGCAAACGTTAAACCGGACCCAGAATTTTGGATGGATCGTTTAAATCAATTACGAGCCAAAGCAAATTTAGCACCTCATAGAAATGCTGATGGCAGCATTGTTACAAATACTCATTTGTTGATGATGGACAATAAAGTCATAGATGAAAATCTTAGTCTGAATACAATGAATGCCCAAAAAGTGTCTTTAATACGGAGAGATGTAAGTACCATAAAAGTAATATTTAGATATTATTCAAGTGATTGTAAAAACTCTTAATGTTATACAGAAACCAGAAATGTCTCCAAATCGCCTACAACACATACAAGCCAAGTTGGCTCAGATAAAAAAGGAAAACCATACTTAGATTATGAACATTATATGTAGTTTTATAGAATACTTACTATCAGTCAGTTTAACTCAAACAAGTACATAAAAAAAACTAATATAATATTCTTTCCATTAAAATCTTGTATTCGAGCTTGAACTGCTGTTTAAATTATTAAATCATCTATCACACTCATAATCCAATCATTTTATATAAGAATATATACGTTTTAATGCTTAAAAACTTCATTTTTAATCTATAAAAATAAAAAAAATAAAATAAAAAAATATATATACAAGATAATACAAAATAACTACCTATTAAAGACCAGGGTTTAAAAATTATATTCGGGATATTCTTAAGGTATGCTATTATGTCTTATCGTCATAAAATTGTATTTTTGCTAGTGTCAAAAACTTTTTATTAAAAAAAAACCAAAACTTTTGACAAAATGACATAATAGTACACATTGTGAAAATACCGCAATTTTGAATAAAAATTAGCTTTTTTTTGGAGTTAAAATCTTTTTAAAAATTATTAAATATCTGTATAAAATAATATTTATTCAAATATTATAATTTTTAGATTTTATGCTCGAAATTAAAGTTAATATTTATTTATTGCAAATAATATGAAAAAAAAACGAATACATAGAATTAAAAGATATGATGGAAATCTGAAGTACCGATATGATTATGTTATTGCAACCTATTTAATAAAATTAATTAATTTAAATTAAATGAAACTAAATTATAGTAAAACACGGTTATAATGAACTCAAAGCTATTGTACATTTACTGACGTTCACTAACTTTTGCTTGATTACAAACGGAAAAGATTTGTCCAATTTACAAATTCTATCTTATCGTTGTATCGATGTACAAACATAGGTTTGCGAAATGTTTAAATAGATTTGTTTTTGAATTAAAGATTTTTGTTTTACAACATACATACTTACGCCATGACGAATTATTTTTTTTTTAATAAAATAGGCGTTTTTATGTGTTCACTTTCAGACTTTCTTTTTTAGGAGAAATTACATATTTTTCTGTTCGTTATAAAAGTTACAAATTTAGTACATGAATTCATGAATTTGTATAAAAAATATCAATGCCAAATCGTTGGGACCTCGAAAGACGACTGTTAGGTACAGGTATAACTTGCTAAAATCAATGTTCTTTATAAGCGTGTTTTACTGTATTTAAAAATAACGGCTTATTTTCTTACTAATAAATAATGCATAGGAAGCAGAATAGTATCAGTCAAAGTTATGCAAATTAAAAGAAATAGAAAAATATTTGGCTGGTTTAGAACATACGTATTTATTTAAACATTTATTCCTAATGTAACATTTTTATATTCATATTTTTACATATTTTCGTTTTTATTTTGTTTGTTAAAAAATCAAGCCTGTGCTCAGTTTTTTTTTTTATTAACAAAGTCAAAGTAATTATTAATAATATTACATGACTTTGTTAGTACTCGTTTTTATACTACTTTTTTGAATGTAGCACCTGTTGTTAAAGTTATTTGCTAATTTTTTATAGTTCTTTTTTTTTTAATAAACACACAAGAGATTTTATAAAATCCTGCATATTTAATTAGAATTTAGTCATTTAGCTTTTAGTAATACTCGTAAATATATTATAAGCTATTGTCGCCATTTTTTTTTTTACTTTAAAAATTAATGAAGAAACATTTCCTTAACATACATAAATTTCCTAAAAATATATTCAAATAAAAATAAACTAAACAAATCATAAACGCGTTTATTTTTATAAAAAGAAAGAAAAGAAAAAATGTAAATAATTTTTTATTAACGAAAAGCGTAAGAAAATCTGTTTTATTTCTACATACATACATATCGAAATATACATATCTGTGGACATTTGACAAAACGTCTTCTTTCAAAATCAACAACTTTTCAGTAGAGCAAAAAAACAGTTAAAAAGGCTAATACAAGTTATTGCTTAGAAAATTAAACAAATTTTGAACTTGGATATTATACACAAATACATAACGAACATTATGCGACCTTTTTTTTCCCTCTAGAAGCAATAGTTTTCTTTAAAACGACAAAAAATTAATTTAAGACTTTTTGTTAAATTTTTTTTGTTTAAATTTTAAAGAAAAAAATTAGCTTCCACCATACAAGTCGTTTTGTCAAATTTTTTTTGATTAAATTTGAGAATTATTTGAATCGCTTAAGTCAAGACAAGTTGTTTTGTTAAAATGGAATATGAAAAAAAGGTTGAAAGAAGTTGATCTGGAAAATATATTTGGGTTCTATTTTTCCCTTCAATATGCAGATAATTAAAAAATAATAATAAAAATTAAATACAATTTTTTATAGACATTCAATTTTTTAAATTATTCTTAATTCTCTGAAAGAAGTCGTTTTGTCAAATTGAAATTGTGGGAAAGTCTGAAAGAGGTCGATTAGTCAACTGCATATCTTGCCTTCCAAAGGTCGTAGAAATACCGGGATTAGAGCAAAAGAAAGACAAGGAAATTCTATACTTACTATAAAAATCTTGGAAAATTGTCTTATTTCGAGAGAAGACGTTTTTTCAAAATTCCACAGATATATCGTCGTGCGGGAGTTTAAGTACTCTATCCGCCATTTCATATTTTTATATATCTCGAGTTAATGATGCCACTTTAAATTTTTGACACCAAAATTTTTAAAATCTGCTATCCGTTTTCGGCTATTTATCTTCGAAACTTGACAAGATATCCTACAACGGATTACAGATTTGCTAAATTTGGGGTCGAAAACCTAAAGTGGCATCATTAACTCGAGATATATAAAAAATATGAAATGGCGGATAGAGCACTTAAACTTCCGCACGACGATATGTTTATACTACATTTATATAAATATATTTATGTGTGCATATTACAATTACGAAAACACCAAATCCGTAGTCAACAATTATTCGTCTATCTGTTCGTTAATACTTTCATCATTTTTTTCTTCGCCGACGTCATCTTTTAAATCTTTCTGTTTACTTTTCTGATGCTCTAATCTGGACGATATGGTAGCAACACGCACAGCAGCTTTAAAGCCAACTTTAGCTTTCATTTTTGCTAATTTAGCTTTCCAATTTTCATCTCTTGATGGTAGTGCATTTAACCAATCAATCATAAAATCATTTTTTGGATCTACAATTGCTAAAGAAGACATACAACCGTCAACTGTTCCTAAAACTATGCAGCGGCCGTTCTTAGTACTCTTGATGGCAGTTAGTTCTGCTTGTAGTCGATAATTAGCAATCATTTCGGTATCAGAGGTACGAAAGACACGAATGGTTTTTCGTCCACTATGGTAGTAACAAACGTATTCATCATTTTCAGTAAAAATGCATATAACAGAGAAAACTCCTTCAGCTACTTTAGGAATAAATGTTTTAACGGTTGAGCCTTTACGAAGTTCCAACATTTCCAACCCGCCTCTAGATGGAGCATAAATTCCATATTTTCCGTCTTTGGTAATACTACCGCCCCATTTAGGTATAGAGCGCACATGTCTTTTAGTTTTTATATCCATAATACTGCCTTTTTCACTATTTATGACTGCAATTTGAGTGGCCTTATGTGGCATGGGTACCAACGATATAACTTCTTTAATAGAACATCCTTTCAGAAGTATCTTGGAAATAAATGTTCCATTTGTAGCACTGTGAACAGCAAGACAGTCCTTATTTGTTTTATCTATAGTGCATACAATAATATAGGCACAGTCAGATGATATAACAGCTTGTCGAAATGGAAGACCGGGAATCATACGAAAAGGGAATTCAAAACGGAATAAAATTGAGCCTTCTAAAATAGAATGAAAAAGTATCGAATTTCATTTATGCAAAACTTTACTATTCTTTTAAATTAGTGAAGATTGGCCGATTGAAAAACAAAAGCATTTAATCTCTACTAAAAGTTACTCGTAATTTATTAAATATTTTGCGCTTAAGACTGATTAAACTTACCTGGAACTGCTCGAACTGTTGCTATAGCTGTTAAACGATTAGCGTCTTCTCCTTCTTTTGTTTCTTTCTGATTTATGTTTGGACAGGATACGGTCATTACTTTGTAACCAGAGTCCATGAAAGTTATTTGTTGTATACCAGGTTGATCATCTCTGTATATAACTTGTTCGGATACCCGATTCCATATGAGCAGTTTACCAGTTTCGGATGAAATAATATAACGGCCATCGGGTGTTATTTCGGCATGTGTTACAATGGCTCCTAAAGGACTATCTGCTAATTTTGTTATTAATCTGCCAGTTCTAGTTTCCCACACACCGACACAACTTCGAGTAACTGTTACAGCCAAGTCAACTTCCGATAAGCTTTAGTAAAAATATGTATATCGAATTAAAAAAAACGAACAAACGTTAAAATTAATCGCGTATAATTTACATATTTATTTACAAATACGAATATTTCAATTACATTTCTATAAATGAGATTTTAAGAGCATATAAATACCTTATGCTGTCAATTTGTAACTCATGGCGATCTATAACATGGACTTTTTCGAAAATATTATTAATGTTCCACACCTTGACTGAACGATCAATCGATGAAGTAACTACATTATTCCAATTTCCAACAGTTAACGCCTCAAGTTGTATTATACGTCCAAAGTGAGCGTCTAAAACTTTGACTAATTGCAAGGAATGTAAACACCATACGTACAAATTTTTTCGTACACCTGCTACTGCAAAATCTAATTTGGAACTTGTCATTATTGAATTCGATTGCATTATTTTTGTTGTAATATTTCTAACACCATGTGGCAATGCTAAATACATGGATTTGTCACTTAATTTTTCGCCATCTGAATCGCCAAAATCCCATATAACAAATCCTTTTCCGGCTGTACCCAAAAGCATACGATCGTTTTGGTCTAAACGCAATTGCAGCAGCATTTCTTTCTCATCATTCTCAAAACGAGCAAGTTTTTCTTCAAGCACCCATTCAATTGACAAATTATCCTCGGATTTATCAAATCTAAAAACGCTAACTTCATAATTCTCCTCATTCGCACATCCATACAGTCTGTTTCGACTTTTATTAATGGCTATTGCATTAAAAAGATACAAAGGTGGTGTGTGAGCATCACCTCTATATGAATCAAATCTTAAACGTGTTTCGTTTATAGAGCCTGACCAAAGTATTTGATTATAATCACATGGCGTAAAAAATTCAATATGTAAAATTTCCCATCCGTTACAGTTCGTAATGGGCGTGGAAAATATTTTCACCATATTCCCCCGCATATCAAATTGAGCCCATTTTAATTTACAACTTATGAATAAGCTAAAATATGAAGAAGTAAAACTTTATTTATTTTTATTTTTTATGTTTTAAAAGAAAATTACCTTTGATTTAATAAATAAATACTACTAATAGGACCATCGTTTTCTTCAAAGGGTGAATTAATAACAACGAATTCACTCGACAACATGTTTAACAGAACCGTTTGGTTATTGTTGGAATAGGCGGCAGCCCATTTGTTATCTGGACTCAATACTAATTGTTGCATTATACCTTCAATTCCAGGATTAACGTCTCGAGTTAAATCCGATGTGGACAAATCAAATGTTATAAAATGTGTCGAAATAGAAACCATATAACGCATGTCACTTGTAAGACAAAAAGCGAAAACTGCAAATTGATGACCTTCTAAAGAATACTGGCAAAATAAATGAAACACAAGGAATTTACATTTTGTTAAGAAGCTTAATAGTGTGATGATATACCTTTAAGGGTCCTCCTGGTGTGTGTAGACAATGATTTACGGGTATTAGTGCACAATCTTTTGGACCGCATTGATCGCAAGCCTTTAGCAACATTTTGATGTTTCTATTTCCACCAATTTCCGGTAACAGACGTCCTATTAACTGTGGAGCCAACATATTTGGATATACTGCTAAAATTGCACCTCCTAAACGCAAAGCATCAGCTACTAGCATTAGTTCTCGTCTTGCTTCTTTATCGTCTGTATTTGATGAAGCATCTTCAAAGTCAGCCAAAACTGCTTGCAATGGACAGCTAGACAATTTAGCGTGTAACCATTCATAATTAAAAAGAACATGCTCAAATAAATCTTTAAATCTACGTGATCGAACAAAATGAAAAGGCAATTCACCAAACTGTATACAAAAAAAAAAAAAAAAATTATTAAACTAATAAATTTATTATTCATTTCTTATTATTTACGTGTGTATACGAGTATTAGGGTTATGCGTCAAAGATAATATTGAATTAACTATAAAAATAGTGTTCGGCGGTCATTTTGTCAAAAAAAAAAAAAAAAAAAATTTCCTCACTAAATGCAATTTCTAAAGGCCCAATACATAACCTTTTAATTGCTTTTTTGCTGCTGATTTGCTATTTTCCAATCCCATTTAAACCCAAAGCTTTTTTGGTTTTTTTAAATTGCGATAAAGATGAGCTAACAATTCAAAATTGTCTTCGCGAAGGCAAGGGTCGGAAATTTTATTTAATTCACTTAAGGAAGCTTTTATATTTGATGTACAATGAATCCAATATTTTTTTTTATTTGAGACCAATACTCAGGGGTAAACCGCCCCTACTAAATACTGTGAATTGTATTGGAATTTTTTGGAAAGTACATTGCATATACAAAGGCCATTGTTATACCTTGACCCTTGATTGATCAACAGCAATTGCCTCATCGTTGCATGTTGATTGTGTGGTGAGTGCCTTCGCTAAGTAGGTTTAGCTGTTATCTGCTACTTCCCAATATATGGCGCTTTTCTCCTGATCATTCGTTTTTTGTTGACATTGGTTAAGGTGGAATAGCGTCGAATGTCGGGAAGCGGTTTCTTTGTAGATGGTCTTCTTGGAGGGGGGGGGGGACCTACTATTTTTGAATTATCATTAGATAATATTGGCTTTAATGATACTAAATTATGTATTTTCATATTTCAATTCTTGCAAACTGTTTAAATCTTACTTTGTTTAAAAAGCGAAGAAATATTTAAATTAAATTAAAGATTTATAGACCAAGTTGCAACTCGTTTGGTACGGAAACTTATTTAACAGCAGAGATAAGATCATATTTCTTAATATTTTTTACGGTCTTTTTGGACTGCTTTAACCCTTAAATGCATGAATTTTTATTTCTCAACTAAAGTGTCAATGAAGGATTTTGTCGATAATAATAAAACTAGCTGCCACAGGCCCTAGATATGTTTAACAACGATAAATCCCCTTTTTTATTATTCAAAAAAAAAAAACCAAAAACACTTTATAAAAGTTTCTTCATTACAAAATACGATGTAGATCTACATCACAATGCATTTAAGGGTTAAAACCGCATAACCCTAGTGCAATTAGATTTATGTACTGTTTATAAATAATTACATACAAATCTACTTATACATACTTGTGTCCATATATACATATACATATATACCTTTCTAAGATTATATCTTTTTGAACTGCCATCTTTGCTTGTAAAAACTAACGGCTGTATTGGTACTTTACGATCAGCTGAGCCCTCTTTTTCAGTTAAACCAAAACGATGTCTTTGGATTTCAGTAAATTTAAATGGTTTAGGTACTCCACCACCCCATATACCAAGATAGTAATCGGCAATCATTGAATGGAAATACATTGCCATATTCATATTTTTAAAATATCGCTCTTTTGCCGTATCCCGAAATTGTCTATGGTACCAGTTCATAACATTGACCCCATCAGCTTCACGTTCGCTTAAGTAATTTGGTAAATCATTACGTATTCGTGTCCATAGCAATGGTGGAATTCTTCTAACAGGTGGCAAATGATATTGATAGACATCGTCTAAGACTTTATCATCGAGTGATATCAAGTCTTCCAGCTCACTTTCCGATAATCCCGATTTAGAAGCTGTTATATAAGCTAATGCATGAAAAACTAAAATACGTCCATGCTGTTTTTCAATTCTTTCGAACAACATCATAATCGAGTCCATTACATTGTTAGCCAAATGCGTTTCCTGGGGCCGTGTATAACTGCGCCAACGGCATATTTCTGCAAATACTAATTTCACGAAAATTGGCAGAGAACATTTACTGATGGCATTGGCAACCAAACGCCACTGATAATTATTAAGATCTCTGCATGCTGTTTTCATCCACATCTTAATGACATTCATTGCTAAATCTTCGCCTAAAGCTGTGACTTCGATAAAATTTTCCTCAACATCGATCATTTTGCGCAGAACATGATATTCCTGTGATACTACAGGATTGTTTTCATCCTTCGCACATGATATAATGATCTAATATTATAATAGTATATACATAAATATATAATATATTAAATTTTTTTAACAAACTTAATTAATTTTCGAATTATATTCGAACTAGTTATATGTATGTATGTACATATGCATATGCCCAACCAGCATTTGTTCGAATTATTAATTTAACTCGTCTTTTTGACTCGAGTCCTTTAGCGATTAAAAATCTCATTTTCTGATCATAAAAGACACTTTTGTCGAGATAAAATTGCACCTTCAGCGAATCTTCTTGATGAGTCATTTAAAATTTCTTTTGCTTGTTATTCGTAGATTAGATCAATTTTGTACTATTTTCTGATAATATTTTTAGGCCGTATTCTAATTGACATCGTCGTCGTTGTGTAACGACATTTTTATAATAGATCAAAGGCAAGAGAAAAGTTTTTTCTTTATTTTGCTACAAAAATGTCGTCAAACGACGACGACGTCACCAACTGGAATAAGGCCGATTGCCTTTTTCGAAAAGATTATCGGTTTTTTGAGCAGATTATTCGGTTTTCAATGAAATTATTGGCTGGATAAGTTTATCGCTAATATTGTGCTTTTAGCCAGTTTCCTTTTTTTCCTAAATTAATTTTTTAAATGCAAATTAGAAATAGTCCCCTAACTCCATTGATGTTGGTGGGGTATAAAACTTCGATCATCGGACTGGAAGACTTCAACAATACGAAGTTGTCTAGTGGGAATTGATTTAATTTTTAATCATCTGTCTTTTAAAGAATTGAGCATAATTCGAACACCTATGTTCTCTTTTCTTGAGGTAGAAGTACACAGCATGCGTTACGTCGTTAAAGCTATTTTTACACCGCCTAAGTTCTCATCTGAGTTTTATATCAGAAGCGCACTCAGATAGACTCCGATAGTTTAATTAAGAAAAATTAAATTAGATTTTTATGGATTTTGCCTGAGCTCAGTTAAAAATAGAACATTTTCTATTGTACCATTCAAAATTATTGCCGTCTGAGTTGTAACTGTTATAATCAGTTGAGAACTTGGATGGTGTAAATATAGCTTAACAGCGGTTACAATCGACAATGCCAGTCAATTATTTAGCTCTCAAAGCATCGAAAAGTTAAAAATTGTCTAACTTCTATACGTTAGATGTGTTTCCTATTTTAACTTTTTTTGACAGACGTGCGAAACACACAATTGGCCCAACACATGTTATATATTTCTATCATTAGTCAAGCAGTTTTCAATATTCTGCACAAACAAAATATAAAAAATAATGCAGTAAAAACTCATAAACACCCGGATGAACAATTTACAATTTCTATACAATTTATAATTGTACTTTAAATTAAACAGTTTAAAAACTCGTTTGCAAATTCCTTTCCAGAACGCGTAACTGATTAATCAGTTTTTGATCACCAAAAGACTCAGAGGAAAAAATTGTGAAGCCAATCAATCTTCCAAATATTAGCTGGGTGTATGCATATTTATGAAAAATTACAGGACAAAAATGTATTGAAATTACGGATACAACACATGACGAAGTGAAACATGCTTGATTTTTACATTAGCATTGAACTCTAGTGAAATCATTGAAATATATGATTCGAACCAATACATAATGCGTAATTTAAAGAAATTTTAATTGGTTTTTATCAAATATGTATCATAAGAACATCCAATTTTAATGAGTTTAAAAAATAAAGAATTTTTGGAATTTATTAATGGATTTAAAATTAGTTCAATTCATGTAATGGTTTGAAAGTCGTCAAAATGACATTCCACCTAAACCACTTTCAATTTATTTTGAATTGTGGAACAATGAAGAGAGAGAGAGAGAGAGAGAGAGAGAGAAATGTTATTATTACCTTACAGTGTATTGGTAATCGAGTTGGTATCCAAGAAACACTATTTGAATCTTGAGTGCCTGTTAATTGATCAACAGAATCGAGATATAATGTTAATGGTTGATTCTCGTTGGCATATGTTAAAAGTTGCTTAAAGTGTGCTGTTAAAGGTACTAAATCATCAGGTATATTTTCAAATGGCAACATATAATTATAGGATATCTGTAATATTATGTGTAAATTGTTAGAAAGTATAGGGTAATTTATAGTAATACAATAAATAAGTAAGGTGTGGAATTAAAAGAGGCAACATACTTGTTGGCAAATAGATATAAGAGTTGGTGTTAAGGCACTTGAATCTGGTGTAGTTCCTAAAAATCGTATTATATTTATGGGTTTTTTGTGCGGAAACCATTCTGTTGCAACCAGGGAAGCACTTTTGGCTAAAAGCGATGTTTTACCGCAACCTCCTTCGCCATAAAGGACAAGTGGTTTATCTGAATCTCCCAGCATATAACGCTTGATTTGTTCGAGACTTTCTTCACGTCCATAAAATACCTTCACTGAATTATTACAAGCGTGCAAATGCTGAAGGATTTCAGTGACTATCTGTCCTTGTGCACTGGAGTCTTCCTTGCGCATTGCTCTATCAACTAATTTTATTATGTTTTTATAAAAGTGAGATATAAAGTGATTTAAATATTCCTCGTGCGTCTCAATATCAAGTCCCTCACGTCCGATCCACTCGACAGTGTACTTTTGCGAGTTACTGGCTTCAATTTTGGCAGGCAAACGATTATCTCTAAGATCTGCTAAAAGTTTTGCCGACTCTGTATCCAAACTTCTGTTTATAATATCAACAAAAAGTGATGCTTTTTTCAAATTCTGAAGATTAATGTTATTAATGTAGCGAACGTAGGACAAACAATGATTTTTTGTATTTTTCACATTTAGAATACCATTTATAACCTCACGTTCAGTAACTAATTTTATAAAAAAATTAAAAAAAAAAAATATAATATTTTTTTATAAAAATTAAGTAACACATAAACAGAATATATGGCTATTTGGTTGGTTGGCTATTCTTTATATCCTCCGGTTATATTTTATTTTTTTTTTTACAAATTTTAGTTGAAGGATATAATCGGCCTTATCACGGTTGGCGCTTTTCTTAGTCGGATTTCGACATTTTTGTAAAAGATTAAAGATAGATTTTATTAATTTTCTTTAATCTTGTACAAAAATGTCGAAATACGACAACGACTACGCCAACCGTGATAAGGCCGAATATTATGCAACCAACTATTTTGTTTTTTTTTTCACAACTTGCCTGACATGAAATAATTATGTACAGCGTCTTTAGACATTTTGCCACTTGCTCCTAACGATGCAGCTGCCTTTCTTAATAGTTTTTGCATTTTACCCAAAGTATCCCACCAAATAGCCTGATCCTCAGCCTGTAACTTGGGTACCCGTTTGTTATTGAAATTTATTAAAATAGAGGAGATGGGCTGAAGGACAGAAACAGGAGGTACAGCATTACTATCCTTTTTATACCACAAATCCAATAGAGCACGATCAACACCCATTGAGGTCAATTCTTCACAGATCAATTGAAGCTCCGATGAAACAATATATGTGGGTATTGGACGATATCCATACTTTTGTCCCAAAAATACCACAAAATTAGGTCCCATCGATAACCTTTGGCAATTCTTAATCTCTCGCATACAAAGCTCAGTAGTCATGTGATCGTCTGTAGCTTCGTCTCGCACACCCCAACGCATATCGACAACTTGAAATTCTAAGCCATGTTTTTCTCTACAATAGTCCTTAATACGAGGATAACATTTGGCCATCAATGAATTACGTTCCATTGTTGTATCTTATAAAAAAAATTGTAGAATATTTATACATACTTATGTACATTGTACGTACGTATGTACATACATAAAACATTGATTTAAAAGGTGTTTAAATAAAATTTTTTCTTTTTAGCAATATTTTAGATGTTTTTTTTTTATTAATTTAAGGATATTAGGAAAAGTTTTAGTTTTGTTTTTATATATATATTTTTTTATAATTATGTATGTATATAAAGAAAAATAAAAACAAGTACTCACCGGTAAAAGTAGAACTTGTAAAGATACGAACAATTTTTGAGCTGACAGGAGGCAAGGATTCTAGAGATCCAGCAAATATTGAATCAATTGTTCGATCATCCATTATCGCTTAATTTTTAATAAATACGAAAAATAATATGTATGTATGTATGCATATCAATATACATATTTCTTTACTAAATGGGTATAATTCTTAAACCTCTTTCAATGAATTTCGTTGTAGATTTGATAGAATTTTAAGCGAATATGATGTATTTCCAATTGCTTGTTTGCTGTGTGTGTATGTGGTTTGTTTGGTCGATATATTATGGCAATCAATTTTACCAAAAATATAAATTAAATACATACTAATGTACGTACCATATATAAAAACAAATATCCTATTCATACATACATATGTATGTATGCTTGTATGTACAATTCATGTTTATATTTAAATTTTGTATTGTGCTGTTGTGATAATAATTAAAACAAATATTATTTGAGTGATAGGAAGTAACACGCTATCCGTTTACAGCTAAAAATTGTTCATTTTTACTCTATGGTCTTCTGTAGGTACCAATGCAAGTACGAATGAAAGTTTAAAATAAAGTTGAAACAAAAATGTTTCTTGGAGTATCATGTAACATTTGTAATGTAAGGTTATGATAAAAATAGAAATATACGTATGCATCTACGAATTTTCCAAATCTTTACATTACGTAGAAAAAAAAGAAATTTCATAAATTTCAATCTCCCATTTTCAATCAGCATTTGACACTTGACTGTTCAAGGTGAAAAGACTAAAATAAATATTGAGAATCAAAATCTATTCATTATGCGTTATGTTATGTTGAGTTGTAAAATTACTCGGAATCAAAAACTTTGGAAATTTATAAACAAATATTAATAATACATAATAAAAAGTGCATGGCTTATGGGGATAAGCATGTTTAGATGGCCATTTCGTCTCTGCTTAAGAGACTCGTCAGAAAGCCATCAATTCATGGTTCAAATTTTAAACACTAAATGAGAATTATCTGATATAGTACTTACATATACTATAAAAAACTGGAAAATTAAATATGAAAAAAGAAAACATTTTAAATTATTGTTTGCATCCGATGTTATAACACTTTAGGAACGTTTTATTTAAAAAAAAAGATCCCACATTTTGCTTACATTAATATTTTCCTACACTACATAAAAAAAAATATTCGAAAATGGAACAGTTAAAAAATGCGCAATATTTCGATTTCGAACAAAATTTTTTTGATTCGACACATCAATGTGTTTTTAATAACACAATTTTCGAAATATGCATACATTTTTCATCAAATATATTTACGACGTTCCAATTATGGTTTATAACGCTAAAATGTTATGTTGCATTGCCTACAATACAATTGTAGATAAATTCTGAAAATTTCAAATACATAATGAATTCCGTGAGCACCGCAGGACTCCACTCTGCTTCCAACTCTATTGTGAATGTTTCTTAACGTTTTTTTATCTTTCTTACTTTAAATACTATCATCTCTTTCGCAGGCAACCACATTTGTTACTCATTTTCATTTGATCATAGGCCGAATTTAATAACACGCTCACCTGTGGCCAATATCTGAGTGTGATAGTGCGAATGTTGTTTTTTCACGCATATGCGTGAAGGTGATGATGCCATCTTGATATCTGTGGCAATGGGTAATTTATGCGAATTATGGTGTCTGTTGAAATGATCACATACGAGTACATATTTCGAATGTCGAAAGGATCCCCTATTTCAATTATCGAAAGAAGCAAAAAATAGCCTCTTTTTTAAAATGGTGTAAGAAGTACTTCTGTCAATTTCTACTGACTTTCTTATTATTTACAAGACCTTTATTTGAGCCAAGATGAAATACAATTCTCATATATGTATGTATGGGCCGGTGCTTAAAAGACCTTTTTAGGGCTACTTGACCGCATAAGGAAATGAGCGTAGGTGCTTATCAATGACGATAGATTATCCAACTCTATCAATTCTTTGGAGCATCGTTGTAATGTGGCATGCATTTCGCTGTTCCATCAGTGAAATAAAAACCTAAATTTGAAATAATCGCAGATTCTTACATGGTACCTCTCACAGAACATATCCTTTTTTAGTTCATTGTCCCACGAAACGCACAAAGCCCTTCAGATAAAGAGTCGTTCTTCAAACCCACAGTTCCAGCGAAAGTTTTTCCTGTCAATTACGATATTTATTTGTTGAAATCAAATGTCTACAAAAACTCCTCCTACTATTCGCTTTCCAATAACATAATAGGCCGTATTCCAATTGGCGACGTCGTCGTCGCGTAACGACATTTTTGTAATAGATTAAAGGCAAGAGAAACATTTTTTCATTATTCTGCTTGACGACGTCGCCAATTGGAATACGGCCTATTATCCCAGACAAGTACATTCAATATCAGAATTAAGTATTGTTATAGTTTTAAAATAATAATCCAATGGCGCTTACCTTTTTCCACAAAAAATTAAGACTTCATTAGGCCAGAGAAATTATTCAAAAAAATTATTTGAAAGCAAATGTAACAGCCTGTTCATACTAGAAGGCGTATGGTTTAAGACGTTCGTATTTTTTAATGTAAAACAACAAAATACCACTCAAATTTTTGGGCGTTTTTCAAATAAAAACAGCCTGTTAATATAAAAATATGATATCTACTCTAAAAGTGTGAAAATGAAAAAGTTTGTCGTACAATTTTTATGCAGATTTAAAAAAATTCATATATACTTTCGTATTTTCCTTCTGGTATAGTCAGCCACACAGTCTAAATTGGCCTTTTGTCGTGTGTTACCTTTTATTAATTTCAAAATGATTTCTTTTTTGCAGAATATATTTCAGATGTAATAAAAATGTTTTATTTTGGTTAAAAATATTTATTTTCATTTCATATATGAGTAATTAATGAGGCTATATATGTATATTAATGAATGCAATTTTAAGATTTATTATGTTAATAAATATGAAATTTTAAAAAAGTTTATAATTAAAATGATTTAATGGAACTTTAGGATTTACGCGATATAGGATGTGTAATTGGTTAAAACGTTATTGTTGTACAAAATGTCTTAAATAATATTTATTGATCTATAATTTCATTGAAATACTTCTGTCTTAAGTGTTAAAGAAAATAATTTATAAATTAACCATAACTATTATCATTTCATTTTATTTATTAATACATTAATTATAACAAAAATTAATAAATAAATATATTTGCTCTAATTATTTTATTTTATTTTGTTTAATTCTTTTCTTTTATTATTTTATATTTTGTTAAATAGTTTAAGTTTAAATAAATATGTTTGTATGTATGTATGTAATGTGTTAATAAAAACATAATAAATTGATATAAAGAAATTACTATACATCGATAAATATATTTAAAAACAATAAAAAATTAAAATAAAAAACAAAAACGAAAAAAGAAAAAACAAAAAGCTATTAATTTATCTAAAGAAAAACACATAAACTAAATGAAAATAAACTAAATATACTTGAAATATATATATAAATTAATATACATATATATTTATGTATGTATATATAATGCTTGTGTTCACTTTAAGGTTTAAAACCTTTCTTACTATTAAACTGGTATTGAAAAATAATAGTAAAAAATAAAGTTGTTTCTTGCTTTTATTTATAAATTTATATTAAAGTCATTAAATTTAGGTGGTGTTATCTATCCTTTATCATAAATATTTTATTACGATATTACTTATTTAAAAGAAGTTTTTAAACATAGAGCTTTTTGATCTTCAATTTAACTCGATATTCTTTTAAAGATTAAAGCTTTTGGAAAACATTGTGCCAGCTTTTAGATAAAAATTTACAACCAATATATTTCATTTCTTTACTCGTACTTGAATTTGTATATAATTTTCTTTGTTTAATTTAAGAAACATCAGTGTATTTTAAAGTTTCCCGTGCTTTGTTAACTTTAATAACAATTGTTTGGGATCACTATCATTCGTTACATTTTATGGCACTTAACGCCAATTTGTGTACATGTGGGGATGAGGGTGAGGTCAATATTATTCTATAATAAGAAAATACTTTCGTATTGGAGTATTAAAAAGGTTCACACAAATATGTAATTATATAAAATGTAAGCCAATTTTTAAAGCAAATTGCTAAAGCAGCTAAAGAACCAATTCTGCTGGTATCTATTATTGGAACAAATTATTGCAAAAAGTAAACAGATGTTATTGTGTCCAACTTATAAATATTAATAATAAAGAGCTAGATTAGCAGTTATTTGGCAAAGAAAAAAAATGCATTTTTGTTATTCAAAGACCTCCAAGTGTTGGCAACTCGCTGCTTTAAATAAATTCCAAAAAAAGTTGCCCAACACCTACCTGGGACTATTATCAGCTTTTTCACGAACAAGAGTTTTAGTAGTGCTAACCGTTCCACCGTTTTGCTTCTGTAATGATGATCTGCGCACGTGTACTGGTTTTAAACGCTCCTCTAAATCACTAATTGAACCATCTGAAGTTTGGGAATCCTCACTTTAAAAATTAAAAAGAAAAAAAAAATTAAAACATACTTTTAAATCTTTTATATAGACAGCAAACGTTTTTTTACCTTTCAGTTAAGTCATCATCTCCCTCTTCCATTGCTTGCTGTAAATCTGCAATACGTTGTAAAGCCAAACGTAAATCATTCTTTAAAGCGCTCGCTTCCGATTCTACTTGTTCAATTTTCTTTTCTAAATCTTTACGTTTTGTTACGGATTCCTGCTCACGAGCCGATACAATATGAAATTCTTCGCGTAATTCTCTTAAACTCTTCTGCGACTTTTTGAGTGCATCTTGAGCTTGTAGTTCACGTGACTTTGCTTGTGAAATTTCTGTTTGTAAACGCTCTAAGGCTTCTTTGTGACGATTTACTTGAACTTCTAACCGAGCTCTAGTAGCTTGTTCTAATTCTAAACGTGACTCTAATTCTTTGGTACGTAATTCCAATCTAAATAGATTTGATTTATAATAAAATAAATTAAAATTATTTTTATTTTTATTCCTAATATGTAGTACTTACCTTTTTGACATCATGGCTGCTGAAGGATCTGCTAGATTTTCCACATTTTCAAGCCTCTGTTGTAGCTCTGTGATCTGTTCTTTTAAGTTATTTCTTTCTGCTTCTAGTTCTGATAACTTAAATTCATATTCTGAAGCAGCAATCTGTTCAGTGTTAAGCTGTTTTACGGCAGTCGTATACTTTTTCATTAATTCTGCTAATTCTTCTTCATTCTCCTCTATTTGAGCTTGCAATTCAGTTCGCTCTCGTTGGGTGGCATTTGCTCGATCTTCAGCTTCATTACGTGCTCTGTTTGATTCTTCATACATGGCTTGAACCTCTGCCAAATCAGCTTCGGCAGTCTGTCTGGCCTTCATAGCTAAAGTTCTTGCTGCTTCTACATCTTCAAGTTGGTTACGAAGCTGACGAATTAATGTTTTTCCAGGTGTATCTGCTTTTAGCCGTTCTAATTGAGCATGAGCGTCTTTCAGAAGTGCTTTATATTTGCGCAAATCTCGACGCAATTTCTGATTGACCGCCTCTTCAGCCTGTCGATCAACTCGATCTTGATCTTCCATTGATGAAAGTCTTCGCTCTAATTCATGTTTTTCACGTAATAACAAAGTTCGTTCTTCGTGTTCAGTTTCCAGTTGACATTCTAGAGCTAAAAAAGAAAAAAAAAAAACAATTTCAAATTGGATATTGTATTGTCTAAAAAAATTTATTATTACAAACCTTTTATTTTTTTATATGCACTTCCACGAGCTTCCTCTAATTCTTCGTCTCTTTGTTGAGCCTCTCTGCGTGCTTCTTTTCGCATTGTTTCTAGTGTCATTTCCAAACGTAGTTTGGCCTGTTCTAACAATTGCACTTGACCTGCCATTTCATCTAATTCCTCCTCTTGCTCTTTAACACGCCTATCTAGCTCATTTTTGGAGCGACGTAATTGTGCAATTTCTTCTTCTGTACCGCCTCCAAATGTCATTTCTTCCAACTCCCTTTGCAATGACATCAACTTTTCTTCCTTAAGATCTAGCTCAAGACGAGTATCCTATTAATTATAAAATCAGAAAAAATACAATATAATTATCTTAAATATATAAATATATGTATGTAGGTATATGTAATTATTTTTAGATATAACTATGTGTATACATATGCATCTTTAAGAGTTTTCTGAAGAGTCAAAGGCCATTGAAGAACGATTTAAATAAATAAATAAATAAAAAAAGATATATTTGTTATTATTTACTACCATTTCTTTAGATTTCCTCTTTCATTTAAATGTAAAGAATTTATTTACTTATCGATGTACATATGTATGTATGTACAGATGTGATTTCTTTTATCAATTTAAGTATGACCGTCCAAATAATAATGGTTTTATAAACGCAACGTACAAAAAAACAAAAAAAAATAATGTTCTTTCAGTTCTATGTAAACGTCTAAAAATTATACTCTTGTGTGTAGTAAGTTGAGGAATGTCTCAACATATCTCTTTTATTATAGAAGAAGTAGTAGCCAGATTCATAAGCCACATGTGCCGTTCTTTTTTCGAGAAATAAAAAAAGGAAATCAGAAAATTTTATGATAACAGATACGGTATTCATTGTTGCCTTTGTTATTAAAAAAAAGAAAAAAATTTTTAGTTTCATTTTCTCAAAATGTATACAACAGTAGTGGCCAAAACATATGCCACCTTTTTTCTGTTTTCAAAGTATTGTGCACTTTCGCATGTTATCAAGAATAAATTCATCACGTGGATAATAATATAATTAATACCTGGATTGGATTCTATTGCTTTTCCCAATATTGCATTTTGCAATCATCCACATACCACTGTTGGGCCCTTCATACCGAAACTGGTTGAAAATGTTTCATTTGATAGGATGGTAGGCCGAAACTAATAATGGTAGGTTTGAAAATTGTAGATAATTTTGTGTAAAATGATTGATAAACAATAAAATAAAATTCAAATTTAATTTTCAAAGTTAAACAACAACAAATATTACAATTTTAAATCAACTAAACTTAGCTTTTGGCTTGAATAGTGATATCTTAATAAAAAAAATTTAAGCAACGATTGGCCAAATTAAAAAAAAAAATTAATAATTAGCAGCTCGATTTATAAAAAAAGTTAGCAGTTCGTTATACAGTTACTGTCAAAATAATAGCACCAACAAACATGTCAATATTTGTTTCTCAATTCTGCTCCTGTATTTCTATATTTTTGTCTCCAACTTCGTAGTCCCGTTAGTAGAAGTGTTCTCTCTGAGAAACTTTAAATTTTTTTGCAAAACAAAAAACTGTTTTTTTAGAAAATGTGATTATTTGTAAAATAACCTTTGGTGAATGCTGTCAAAATAATAGCACCAAAGTGGTAAATTTTGCAAAAGTTGATAGTTTTATAATTTTTTTTTCTGATTTTATTGTAGAAACGGTAAGTTAATTGCGATTTGAAAATATATGAAAGAAAAAACTTAATAATTTCTGCATTTAAGTGTTTGAGATGGGTCGTGCAAAGCACTGTTCTACAGAGAAACGGGAAATTATTAAAAAATTAATTTCAGAGGGAAAAACGTATTCCCAAATTAGAAATATTGTTGGGTGCTCCAATAAAATGATACGAAACGCAATCACATTCAAGTTCAAAGCTGAAACGCGCGGGAGAAAGACTGTAACATCGCCTAAAATGGTAAGTCGCATTGTACGCCAAATAAAAAAAACTCCATTTATGTCCGCCAAAGAAGTAAAAAACGAGTTGGATTTGCCGGTAAGCGTAGAAACCATATCGAGGAGACTTAGAGAGAATAATCTAAAAGCTCATAGCCCTAGAAAAGTTCCTCTACTAAAAAATAGACATGTGGTAAAGCGATTGCAGTTTGCTCAAAACCATTTAGACTGGCCAATCGAAAAATGGCGGAATATTCTGTGGACAGATGAGTCCAAAATTGTGTTGTTTGGTGGAAGGGGTTCAAGAAGTTATGTGAGAAGGCCACCAAATTCCGAATATAACCCAAAGTATACCACCAAAACGGTTAAACATGGCGTCTCCAGTATTATGGTATGGGGTTGCTTTTCTTACTATGGTGTCGGCCCGATTTATCGTATTGATACCATTATGAATGCAACGGAATATGTTAAAATTTTGGAGGAAGTGATGCTCCCGTATGCATCTGAAGAAATGCCATTGATTTGGGTCATGCAACAAGACAATGACCCAAAACATACGAGCAGAAAAGCCAAAAAGTGGTTCAGTGACAACAAGATTAAGGTGATGGAATGGCCGGCTTAGTCACCCGATCTGAACCCTATAGAGAATTTATGGGCGGATATAAAGGAGAAGGTATCAGAGACCAAACCGAGCAACTCCAATGACCTTTGGGGTACAATTAAGGAGGCATGGTACTCCATTTCAGAAGAAAGATGCCAAAATCTGGTTAACTCGATGAGAAGGCGATGTTTAGGCGTTGTGGCCAACAAGGGCCATGCAACTAAATATTAAAAATAAATTGTAAGGATAGCCTTACAAAACAGTACCAAGATTAATAATTTTAATCTCTGTTTTACTTTTTTCTTTTAGTTGAATCTTTGCGGTGCTATTTTTTTGACATGGAAGATTTAAAACCTTTGTAGGAAAACCAATAATATTTTTATGAATATGAATTGAATTGTTAAATTTTTTGTTTATAATAAAAATTTTATTAATTTTTTTTGTTTTCAATACAATTGCAATCGTATTTTTTAATAAATGAATTTTTTATAAATAATTGAAAATATAATGTATAAGTGGTGCTATTATTTTGACAACAGCTGTAGGTAGTGGCTAAGTTTCTCATTCCTAACGTACGAGTTTTTAAATTTTTTGATTCTCTGACCAGTAATTAAATAGAAGGGTTGGATAGTTTTAATAGTATTAGTCTATAGAGGGTGATAAACTTGCCAGTTTTTTGTTTTATATGCTAACGAGTTGCTAACTTTTATTATAAATACAGCTCTAGAATGTTTAAAAAATCTTAATTTAGACTTCGATATTTGTGTTTTCAATTTTTTGTTTCTCTTCAATGATTCTCACTTAGTACAGCAAGTTTGAAATCTATGTATGTGTCTCAGCCTTCATGAAAATTATTGAAAAGGTTTCCTGATGAGTTAATTTTGAA
This sequence comes from Metopia argyrocephala, assembly GCA_963576795.1. Lineage (NCBI taxonomy): Eukaryota > Metazoa > Arthropoda > Insecta > Diptera > Sarcophagidae > Metopia > Metopia argyrocephala. The sequence goes on from OY756209.1 coordinate 147,913,090, forward strand.
ATTAAATTTCTTAGGGTATTTCCTTTTGGGCATTTTCGCTACGATAGCCATGTATAATTCTTATTTTTAATTCAGATTTTTATTTGTATCCGACCATCGTTTGTAAAATTAAATACAATTTAATACAAATTATTTGTTTATTTATTAAAGTACAACAAAACCCAGTATGTGACGGAAATGCATTTCGATCGAAATTGAAATCGAATGAAATTTTAAGTTGATATAACTTTCAATTATTTTCAGATTTTTTGGAATTTCTTTTGTACTCATTTCTTTAATGACTATTGCCACTACATCCTTGATTATTAAAAAAAATAAAAATATACAAGTTTTATATGACTTTGAAAATACAGACGATTTCGATTGGAAACGAAATCATTTTTCATCACATACCGGAATATTTAATTATATTTTAAATACTTATTATTAAGAGTCGAATGTCTGAGACCATATGCTCGGTGTAGTCTCGCAGACCAGGGTCCCTCGCACTAGCAGTTTAGTACACTACCCACTAGACTACTGAGGCATCCAATACAAATTAAATTATTACAAATGTCAGAAACTCGCATTATGAAAAATAAATGGAAGCTACTGTTACTTTTAAAAATTTTGTAAATAATACTTGTATTGTACATTGATCATATATGTATAAGTAGAGTATAAGTGGGGTGAGTTGTTAATATTTTGCACAAAAATTCCTTTGAGAAGATCATTTCTCATTGCTATTATAAAGAAGCAACAAACAAAATTAAAAGCATATCTACCTACCACAAATTAAGATTTAAAATAAACCAGAATGTAATGTGTGATATGTTTTGACCGCTACTGTATGTACATACATAAGTACATACTACATACATACATTATGGTTTCAAAATAACAAACTAGTATTTTACTAAAGTAATTAAACAATACTTGTCATAGTTATATAAATGTACTTTAAATGTATGTACGTAGTATGTACAAATGTTATGAGTCATCTAGATTCTAGAATATAATAACAAGCATTCTTATGTATGTATGTATGTACATACATATGTACTAGTTTGTACAAATTCTGACAATTAAAGATAATAAAACTACGGTTTAATCTCGATTATTCAGCTCGCACAAGACTGGGCTTAATATTAAAATAATAATACTAATATGAAGTAAAGTGCTTTTATGATTCCATATTCTTGCGATAACTATAATTTTTCTTCAATTACTAAAGTTGAAGGTAGATTGACGTGGCTTTAGTGTTGTTATATATTTCTTTAAGTTATTATAATATTTGCATTGCGAACAACTTTTAGTAAAACCATGTAATTTAATTAAATGCAGGCAAATATCCGAAGGAATCGGCAGCTTCTAACAAAATTTTATTATTATACCTGTAGTAGTTACCTAGAAAAGTATAATTTTTTCTCTTTAAGTAACCATATGAACAGGCATGAATTGGCCGTAGCCCACAAAATTTTTATGATATGGCTTTAATACGAGTAGTTTTCTGGTTATAAATAGAAGAGTTTTAAAGTGGGCGTGGTTGCCCGTTTTTGTTTGTCCTTTCCACGACTACTATTTTTAATATTTATATCTGTAGAAATCTGTCAATTTCCAATTCATTATAATATGTATGTAGTACATAGATATGGTTTCCGCCTTATAATAGAAGTAGTAGATAGATCTAGTTTTGTTAAGTCCTTAAATAATTAAAAAGGAGTATAGAACTGTAAACAATAAATATGTATCGTACTTGCAGCAAACTAGCACATGTAGTATAACGTAGACTCATTTTAAGATCTTGCACAAACGAACCATTCATAAAACACAATCAACTAAGGTTTATACAATAATAGTTTTATCTGATTGTAAATAAAAAATTCACACACAATTATAATTAAAATTAAAAATAAATATCACTTTAGTTTTAAACATGTAAATAAACAAATGTAAGAGTAATAATTTTTCCCACAGCACCGGTATTTAATTTTCTTTTGTTGTATTTTAAATGCTTTTATATATTGTACGATAAATTATTGTATTTGATATTGATTGCATTAATTTTAATTTAATTTTTATTTTTTTGCGAAAGAGATTCGATACACACTAATGCGTTCAACACAAGAAGAGCGCTTAAAGAATAATGAGAATGTTAAAAAGATAAACAAAAATTTAAAAGGCATTTTTAAACAGCAGACAGTGTTGCCATTTCAAGAATAATTTTTCTAATTTTTTTTTGTAAAAAAAAAACCTACCATAATTGTTTGTGGCCTACCAATTTAATTAATTTAATTTAATAATTATCAATAGAAAAACTAATAAAAATAGAAAAAATTAAAGGAACCAAAAATAATACAGATTTTTATTTAACTTTAAAAAACACCATAAGTTATAATAGAAAATTTAGAGTTCATCTCAGCTTATTTTATATATTGTATGTATGAGCCCCACTACTTTTAACAAGTTCTTTGCAGAGCAGTAAAAACTGAAATTTAGCAATTGCAAAATTATTGAGCAGGGGCCCTATTCGGTAATTCTCTTTAGCTAAAATTTTGAGTTTTTGAAACAGGCTGGGCGCAAGAATATATAAAATTAACAATTTTAGAGATGGTAGACATGAAGCTTTTAAATTACAATACGCATAAAAGAATTGCATTCGTAGCCAAAAAGTGCAAAATCCAGTTTATAAATTTTTAGCAATAGAGTTTTAGCTTAGGAGAATTACAGAATAAGGCCTCAGCTTACCGAAGCTTTATCGAGCTAATTGTAATATCTTCATTTATCTAATGAATGCTATAGCATTCATGTCCGCGGACGTGTTAAGGTATGCCAGGTACCTACTACATTCAGTTTTTAAATACACAAAATTTTTAGATATATTATAGGTAGGGTTACTATTTATATCTAACATGATATGAGTAAATACTGCAGATAATTTTTGGAATTAGTTTATTTTTGATGGAATTTGAAACCACTACGTTATCAACACGGTAATCCATAGTAAGAACTAACAAAATATACTAATTGGTCTAGCTAACTTCGCAAATTAATAGTTCCTAATAGGCTATACTTGCATAGCTTTTAATAGTTTTATGCATGCTTTTTAACAAGTTTTAGAAATAAATAAATTTTTTGGTAAAAGAGGTAGAGATTTTCAAAACAAATCTAATAAATTTATATAATCTTTTATGACAGAACTTTATACAGGTATTAAGCACAATATCGTCAAAACACAAAGATTTTTAAATTTTTAAAAACTTTATTACAAAAAATTATTTTAAAAAATAACTGAAATTAATGAATTCTTATAAAAAACCGGTTGTTTTATGACTTAAGATCATTATAAAAATTTTGTTTAGAAAAAGTGTTATTTTATTTGTGCATTTATTTCTGACGTTTTTAAAAAAACATTTCGATGATATTTTCCTTAAGATTTGAAGATTTTTTGATTAATTTATCTGGCAGCAGTGCTAGTGATTTATTAAAATGCAAAATTAACAAATGAAACTGAATAAAGAAAAGGAATTAAAACAGTTTCCGATCATAATGTAATAAATCCAATTGTTGTTGTACAAGCGAATAAACTCTCTTCTCTATATCTATGAAATGTTCTCTTGCCTACAAAAGAAATCAACTCGTAGGAAACGAAACAGTTTCCTATTAAGACTTAAACGTGACGGGTGTTCTATTTAAAATGCCGGTAAAACCAGACAGTTTTAAGATTGTAGTTTGTTAAAAAAAAAATAAATATTTGTTTTAAATAATTTTGTTTTTAAAAAAGCAAATACGAATTTGTAAATATTTATTGTATTATTAATATTAATAGCTTGCAAATATAGAGCAGTTAATAAAAAGAATATCAGTGAGTTAGTGTCGATACATAAAATTTCAATCAAAACTACAACAACAAACTGAAAATAGGTGTAGATACACAAAATTGCAATTAAACCTATAATGCAAAGAGAGTGCATAATAATTGTATGAACGGTGTTGTTGTTAAACCAATACTTCCGCTCTTGTGTAAAAAAGAAAAAATAAAGAAAAGGAAATAAAAGAGTTTCTTATTGTGATACAAACAAATACTCTCTGTTTATTACTCTCACTCATAGCTGCCAGATAAATTGACAAAAATAATTCTTCAAAATCGTCAACAAAATATTAATAGAAATATATTACTTGTTTTCAAAAAACTTTTGATTTTATTTAAGTAAAAACTGAAAAATAGAATTCACAGTATACATATATGTATATCCGAATTCGACTGTTATTGTAAATAGTGTAATAATAATCGTAATAATGTTACAGAATTGAAACAAATAAGCGTTGCAAATTATGAATTATCAAAAATCGTCAAATCTGGCAGCCATGCTTACCCTGTATAAAGTTCTCTTGCTTAAAAAATATTGAAAAAAAAGAAGAGAAAAAATGGATGGAAATAAAATAGTTTCCGTCTATCACGTAATCGAGACGGTAAAGTAATAGAAAAAAAAAAATAAAATAAGAAAAAACTAAATTTAAGAGAGTTTTTATATTCTACATGTTGAGAAAGATTTATTTAATAATTTGGCAAACATAAGAATAACAACAACACTATGACTTATATTCTGTGTTTTTTTTACATCTGTTGTGCGCGAATGGTTAAGTACAACGAACAAATGGAACATTCGTAAAACAAATAGTGTTGTTGTAAAAACTATATCAGTGAATATGGGTATACAAAAAAGAATTACAATTCAACAGCAACAACAAATAGGTTTTGAAAACTTAGTGGCTGCTAAATTTGTGAAAATATTTATAAAATAAGAGTGCGATTAAAAAAAATTTAAATAATATAAAAATAAAATTTAAAGCTAATAAAATTAAATAAGAGTGTATTAAATCATAAGTTAATTTAAAATAATGGAATAAAAAAATTATTAAATTATTAAAGTGATATCGATATTACGGCCTCTATTATCGTTCACAACACCTAAATGCTGTGCTATATTGGCTACAACATGTAAAAATAAATTTTGTAAATGATAGTCAAGGTATATGGTATAACACATAGATGTTGTAAACCATAATCGCAATTTTAAAAATACAACATCAAATTTACAATTGTTGTCAACCATAATCGTGGCCTAAGTTAAAGGTTTATTCATAGTAAATTTATAAAAGAAAAGTAGAAATAGAAGAAAATAAGAAGCAAAAATTAATAAAATATGAGTATAGAAAATGAAGTGAAATAGAATAAAAAAAGTTAAATAAAATAAAAAAATAAAAATAAAAAAATCATTAAATCATAATTTTATTAAAATAAAAAGTTGTTAAGTGTGTTCATAATAAATCTATATAAAAAAATATAAAATTATAATAAAGTGATATGAAATAATAATGATAAAAAGTAAAAATAAATAAATGAAGAAAAATAAAAAGTTAAATATAAAGTAATAAAATAAAATAATCTAAATGAAAAAATGCAATATAGAAATGAAATAAAGCAATAATGAAATAATTAGGTAAAATGAGAAATGAAAAAAATTGCATTAAAATAATTATCAATTAAAAAGAAAGTAATAAATAAATAATATTAAGTGGTATTGAATAAAAGAAATTATAAAAATATTAGTATGTATGTATATCTTTCGTAATTCACAACAGAAAATTCAGCATTATAAATACAACCAAAGGTAAGCAATTAATTTGACTTATAAAAACCCTAAGCATTACGAACTCTTAATTTTTTTTGTGAATATATAAATTGACATATACCGCCATACATACATACGAGTAAATAATAATAGCTTGAATTCACTTAAGTGTTTTTTAATTTTATTACATATTCTTATTCTCTGCTTCAAGATCAAGATCACTCGGCTAAATTTGAAGTTTTACCTATTGCATGTATGGCTGATAGCTGCCAGATTTGAACACTTTGTACCCCAAAAATTCCAGATTGACAATTTGACGAAATTAAATATTTAAATTGTTTGTTGGTTTAATACTCCAAAAGAAAATTTAAATCGTAAATCTTAATTTTAAATTTAAATATTACGAAATTTGACTTTAACTTCTGATTATTAAAAAAAGGTTATTAAATTATTTAATTTTTTTAAATACGAAGGACAAATACTGGATTAAGGCATTTAAAATTGATCGAAAATTAAAATCTACTTTTTCACACTCTGACTAAATTCATTAAGAGATAAAACATGTAATTGTAACTGTTGATTATCTATGTGGCAACTCTAATCAATGTAAACGCCATTATTAATTTCTTCTTGAACTTTTTCATTTCATTCTATTCTTAAACTTTCGCTTGTATAGACGTGTTTCATTTTGTTAATAAAAACTATAAAATAAAAACAGGTTATGGGCCCAGAACACAGTTCTGGTGGAAAGTTTGTATATTATAATTAATTAAATAAAGAGAAAGAAAACTTAATAGTGTTTTTTAAAAATGTCGTCTCTGTACCAAATTGAAAAGTTGGATGAGAGCAATTACGACAGTTGGTGTGTGCAGATGCGCAGCGTCCTGGTGCATAGTGGCTATTGGAAAATTGTAAATGGTAGCCAAAAGAAAGAATCTGCTGTGGATGACAAAGAGAGACAATTTTGGGAAGAATGTGATGAACGTGCGCTTGCTTCAATCACATTGTCGGTAAAACCCAGTCAGTTAACAACAATAAAAAATTGTTCAACATCCAATCAAGCCTGGTTGCGCCTGGAGGAGACACATAAGCCGAGGGGACCAATACAAAAAGGGGCATTATACAAGAGGCTGTTAAGCCTTACAATGGCTATTGGTGATCCTGTGATTAAACATTTAAATGAATTTACTGAGCTGGCTGAAAAACTTGCAGAAACTGATATTGTCATCCAAGATGAATTATTAGTTATAATGTTGCTGTCGAGCTTGTCTGAGGAGTTTGAGCATTTTGTCGTTGCCATGGAGACGCGAGACAATCTGCCGAATTTATCTACCGTTAAGCAGAAAATTCTTGAAGAAGGCAACAGACGCAAAGAAAAAAGTGAACGCGAAGAAGCATCTAGTAACACACACACACAGCAAGCATTTACAATGAAAACGCAAAAAGAGAAAAATAAACAGCTAAAGGAAAACAACAACTACAAAGGCAAATTCAAGGGCAAGTGTTATATCTGCGGTCTAACGGGACATTTTGCAAATAAGTGTGAAAAGAAAAATAAACAAACACAGCTTTTACACGTGAAACAAATAACAGGCAAAACTGAAATGAAACAAACTGAATGGTGCGTCGACAGCGGTGCGACTGCGCACATGTGTTGTAGCAGAGAAATGTCCACAAATTACGTTGAACGAAAAGAAGACATCTCATTGGCTGGCGACAAACAAATTGTCGCAAAGGGAAAAGGTGATGTAGAAATAGAAAATGATAACGGTTTAAAAATTAAATTTAAAAATGTTCTTTTCTCGCCAGAGTTGCACACTAACTTTATCTCAGTGAGTCGTGTAGTTGAAAAAGGCTTGGCTGTAAAATTTAATTCTACGTCTGCTATAATACAACGACCTGATGGCACAGTGGTATTAAAGGCTTTTAAACGGGATAATTTATTTTTAACTAAAGGAAAAACTGAAAAATTGTTTTCAACTGGCAATTCAGATAGAAAGTGGCACAATCGTTTCGGACACATCAATTTTAAATCACTACACGATATGTCAAACAAGTCCATGGTATTGGGTATGGAATTGAAAAATATATCCGACACATCGCAATGCAGAACATGTATGTTGAGCAAAATCCATGCGCTGCCATTCCCGCAAGAGTCTCAAAGTAGAACGCAGAATTTATTGGAACTCATCCACAGCGATGTATGTGGTCCCTTTAAAATTACTTCACTTGGTGGTTCCAGATACTTTTTGACTTTCACAGACGACTATTCAAGACGAGTGTTTGTTTATTTTCTCAAGACCAAAGGTGAAGTGCTGAATAAATTTAAAATATTCAAGCAACATGTGGAAAAACAAACCGGTCAGAAAATAAAATCAATACGGAGTGATAACGGACGTGAATTTGTCAACCACGAGTTTAATTCTTTCTTGGAAATCGAAGGCATTGGTAGGCAACTCACAGTACCCTACACCCCGCAACAAAATGGCATAGCCGAAAGGGCAAATCGCACGTTGGTCGAAATGGCACGAGCAATGATGGTGCATGCCGGTGTTCAACAAACCTTGTGGGCTGAGGCTATAAACACGGCAGTGTATCTTAGAAACCGTTGTCCAACAAAAATTTTGGGCAATATCACACCCTACGAAATTTGGTTTGGTAGAAAACCAAATGTGCAACATCTTAGAACATTTGGTTCATACGCGGTGTCTCTAAATAAAGCTGGTGTCGGCAAATTCGAAGCCAAGGGACAAAGTTATATCATGGTGGGTTATTCCCAAGTGGCCAAGGCGTATCGTTTGTTCGATGAAAAAAATCGAAAGATAGTTGAACGTAGAGATGTGTTATTTGAAGAGAATACTGTCGGTGAAAGAACAAATGAACAACTGATCAAAGGTTCTGATGACTATGTACTATTTGATGCTATAACGTGTGAACAGCAGCCTGTAACCAGCAGTAAAGCGGTAATTAATGAAGATGAAAGGTGCCCAATCACAGATGATGTTAGTACAGACTCAGATGACGCTGAGGATTTTGCCGGGTTTGAGACTGCAGAGGAGGTAGAAACAAGTAATGACGTAGAAAATGGCAATCAGATAGCTAATACAATTAAGAGTCATGGTAGGCAGAAAATAACGAAAACTGGCAAAAGAGGTAGACCACGTAAACAAAAGCAGACACTGAACAACATGATTGAGGATAAAGTACCAACAACCGTGGAGGATGCACTTAATAGTTCCTACAGCAAAGAATGGTACGAGGCTATGCGTTCAGAAATGAAGTCACTCAAGGATAATGACACCTGGTCTTTAGTGGATCTACCTCCTGGGGCTAAAGCTATCAGTTCCAAATGGGTGTACGCAATTAAAAGAGATGAGTATGGTAAGATTGAACGCTTTAAGGCCAGGCTTGTGGCTAAAGGTTGCAGCCAGAGATTCGGGATAGACTACAATGAAACTTTTTCGCCTGTGGTAAGATACTCGAATATACGTTTAGTTTTTGCGTTGGCAGTACAGTGGAAAATGTACTTACATCAAGTAGACGTAAGTTCTGCATACCTTAATAGCGAAATACATCACGAAATCTACATGAAGCAGCCAGAAAAGTTTATTAGCCACCAATACCCGAACAAGGTCCTTAAATTACATAAGGCAATATATGGCCTTAAGCAATCGGGCAAAGAGTGGAACACAAAATTAGATCACGCTCTAAAACAAATCGGCTTTGAACAAACAAAAAATGAACCATGCTTGTATAAAGCTACTTTTAATGGTCAGCTGGTTATAGTGGCGGTATATGTTGATGACCTTTTAATTGGCAGTAAAGATGAAGCCCAAGTCTTAAAGGTAAAGAAGTTGTTGGGAAATATTTTTCCTGTGACCGATAAGGGTAAACTGCACCACTACCTTGGGATCGAAATTGAAAGAGATGGCGACACGGGAGCAATTACTATGTCTCACACGCAATATATAAAAGAATTGCTAAAAGAGTATCGCATGGAAAATTGTAAGCCAATAGCCACTCCGCTTGAGGTAAATTACCAGGTAAATTGTTTTTCTGACAATTGCGAGGCAATAGACCAACATGACTATCAGTCGATAATTGGAGCACTCATGTATTTGGCAATTACGACAAGACCAGACATTCTGCATTCTGTATCAAAACTGGCTCAAAGAAATTCGAACCCTCATATTGAGCATATGCAGGCGGCTAAGCGAATACTCCGTTATCTTCGTGGCACTATTGATAAGAAAATTACATACCAGGCAAATGAAAAATCAATGAACGGTTACGTAGATGCAGATTGGGGTGGTAATGCTCTTGACCGTAAGTCTTTTACCGGTTTTATATTTTTTGTTGGAGATTGCCCTGTATCCTGGGAATCTAGGAAACAAAATTGCGTGGCCCTGAGTAGTACAGAAGCCGAATATATGGCTATGTCGGATGCTGCAAAAGAAGCAATATTTTTAAGAAGACTTTTGATGGATATTGGCTACTCATCTGGTGAATCTTTTATATTAAATATTGATAATCAAGGTGCGGAGAAACTTGCAATGAATCCCGTTCAGCACAAGAGAACAAAACATATTGATATAAGATTCCACCATGTACGTGAAGTTGTGAAGAACAAGGAGGTGTTGTTGAAGTACTGCCCATCTGAGCATATGATCGCAGATGTTCTTACTAAGAATCTGTCAAAGACGAAGCATTTATATTTTGTAAAATTAATGAAATTTCTGTAAATTAATTTTTGTGAAACGACATTCACATTGAGGAGGGGTGTTGATTATCTATGTGGCAACTCTAATCAATGTGAACGCCATTATTAATTTCTTCTTGAACTTTTTCATTTCATTCTATTCTTAAACTTTCGCTTGTATAGACGTGTTTCATTTTGTTAATAAAAACTATAAAATAAAAACAGTAACCCCTTTTCAACTTCAAAGATGTATTGGCTTTATTTAAAAATTTATTGAATGATTTATTTGAAGCTGAGGTCGCTTTAAATAAATATTTGTTGTATTTATTTTGCTCGAAAAATTTTAAAATATTGTTCGATAATGAAAATAATGAAAATTCGTTGCCGCATCGTATAACGCTCGATTTTTACTAACTATTTTCACAGGGTGGGCAACTACTTACTGCAAAAATGGCGGCAAATTCAAATCTGGAGTTAATTATGGGACACCCTTTTCGCTAATTACATGGTGTTACAAAATAAAAATTTAAAAAAATTCTAAATTTCTTTCCTATTATTTTATTTCTGATCAATTTTATCCTTAAAATTTGACGATTTTATGATTAATGTATCTGGCAGCTATGATTGTGGAATAAGTATTTCTTTATTTTTTTCAAGACCATATTTTATGTTTACGAATATACTTACTGCTAATGATTGTTCTAGAGTAAACTTCTCAGCAATCAGTACATCATTTTCCCTGGATAAACGCTCTTTTGATTGTCGTTCTTGACGCGCAGTATCCTGAAAAGTATAAAAGAAGAACAAGATATTTTGAAATATTTAAAAAAAAAAATTTAATAACAATATAATTCGTTTTTAAGTTAATTTTTTCGGACAACCCATCAAGGGTTTGAATATTTGTAGGTGCAAGTCTTATAGGGTTAGTGATGATATGCTATGATATGATCAATCATTTTAGCCTATTTTCCAAAACTTTTAGTATAATGGCGAACTGTTGTCTTATCTTAAAGAAGGATTAACAATTAATGCTGTAGGAATATAACTATTTTTAACATTGTTAATTATGTCATATTATTGACTTCAATTGCGTTCTCAACTAAAGATAGAAAAGAAAAAGCTGGCTAGTTTCAGACGGAATTAATTCTTATGCAAAAAAGTCTCGGTATATCACATTTAGAGGTTTCACAAAAAAAATGTTAACTGCAGTATAGAGTTTAAAACAAGAACGTGTCTTGCACTTATAGGTTAATTAATGTTATTATGTGCTTGGGATTTTAATTCTATTTAATATTTCATAAAAATATTGTTTCATAAAGACAATAAATAATATTTAGTATATTACCTGTAATGCCTGACATTCAGAATCAAATTTTCGTTGTTTTTTCTCCAACAGGTTATTGCGAACATTTTGTTCCTCTAAAAGCATTCTTAAGTCATTCATTTCATTGGTCATTTTCTGAGCTTTACGCTTCCATTGTCCTACAACTTGGCGTTGCTCTTCAACTTCTTCATATGCATCAGATAACTTTTTGAAAGGGAATAAAAAAAAAGTTTTTTTTTTATAAAATTAAAAAAAACTATTGTAGTGGCCAATACAAGTAATTTGACAATATTTACTTTCTTTTCTAATTGCTTTTTTAAGCCAATTAGTTGTTCTAAATCATGTTCGTGTTGTGTTTGCAAACGTCTTTTGGTAAATTCTAGCTCTCTGGCAACACGTTCATATTTAAGTTTGTAGACACCTCCAGAATTGCCACTTTCGTCATTCTCTAAGTCTTCTTCTTCTTCTGATATACCATTCAAATCTGATTTGGCACAAATTAATTCCATTTCAAGTTTCTCTGTTGATTCTTGTAATGTCTTTACTTTGTTTTCCTTTTCCGAAAGCTCCTTCTCCAAACGTAGACGCTCAGCGGTTTCTGCTTCCAAACGTTCTGTTGCCATATTAGCAGTGGAACGTTCCTCCCCTAAGTCTACTGTCATTTCAGATAGCTACAAATGAAACAACAACAACAACAAATGATATAAAACTTACAAATGAAGTTAAAAATTAAAGTACTCGTATTATAACAACAATTTATTTTTAATAATTAAATACTTATATATGTACATACAGATGTCTTAACGCACACAAATCATTAGTCATAAAAAATATTTATTTTTTAAATGTTTGGATATTTAAAAATATATCCATATATTGTACATACATACATATGTGCATACATATGTAAATTCCATCAACACACATACATACAAACATATGTATATATCATAAATATTTATATTTATTTGTATATTTTTTGGGCTAAAAATACGCACGTACATACATATATACATAAATGTGAATTCTTTTCATTCAATGTCACACATTACAGATTTATACAAAACAGTTTATACGATGCTACGAAACTTTTTTATTTGACACAATTTCTTTCGTTCTTTTTTCAAGGGTCAAATATTACAATATTTTGTATAACAAAATAAAAATAAAAGCAAAAAAAAAAACGTAAAGGATTTATAGAAATTTAAGTTGAACATGTATTTCTTTAAGCGGTACATTTAAAATTTAGTGCCATACCTCATCCAATTCATTATCGTCCTCTTTAATGGTACGATCGTCATCATCGTCATCATTTAAATCAGAAATATCTCTGACTAAAGAATTCGACCTTGATGTAGGAGTTTTTGGTAGGGTTTTTGAAAGTTGAAAAGCTTTCGTTAGAATATTTTGTGATGATTTTGTACGGCGCACAGAAGGACAGCGTTCCATACTATTGCGCTCCCTTTGCCTTTCGATAAGACTGATCGTTTCCGACAATGGGTCATTGTCATCGTATATGGCATTCGTGGGAGTTGTTCTTCCACTACTGAAGTTGGTTGCTGTGGTGCGATTGCGATTACGCTTTCCCAGTGCACTCCACTCCTCCTGAACATGATCTGTTCTTTTTAAGAAATTTTGAATTTTCTCACTGAGACACGCTGATGCCGTGCGGGGATCTTCAAAGGATGGTGAAGGACGAAAAGATTGGTGCACAGGTTGCTTGCGGCATCCCAACACAAATGACAGATTAGCATCAAATACTACAGGCGATTGTTCCAAGTTTCTCATTTCATATGCATCGTATTGATTACTTTGGGTGTACGTTTGTGGAAATACTCGTCTTGGTGGTGTTTGAAGGCGCGAAAATGATGAACCTGTTGTTGTGGTTGCAGCACTAGTGCTTGTTGAAGATGCTCTGGAGAATGTACTTCTCACAGATGAAGCAGGACTTGGTGAACGTGTCAGTAAACGTGTTCTCTCAGACGATGAACGAGTAAAATTTCCATTATATAGATTGGAAGCTGATGAATTGGCCAACGATATATCTAATTTTGGAAGAGGCAGTTTTAATTTAGCTTTTACAGGGACTGTTGATAAATCACTTTGAGTGCAATCAACAACAGTCTCTGCTTTAGGTGTTTTTTCAATACCATTTAATAATGTTTTTGTTGCAATCTGGGATCTATGTAAACCTTCATCATCAGTTGATTTTTTTAATGTTAAGGCAGGACTTCGTTCTCGTTGTTTAGGTAACAATTTTATTTGTTTTCGCAATCGATTAGGATCTTTAGGTGGTAAAGGTGGACGAGGTGAGGGAGTTGAAGGAGGTGATGTAAAAGAAGATACAGTCGTTGCATTTGAGGATAATGAAGTACTGCTATCATTTTTATATATCTTGGAATCACACTCCAAAGTGGAAAAATTAAAATTGGTTTTTTCTAACGGAACTTTCGATTGGGAAGATTTTGAACTACGCATCGCTAGGCGCACTCTGTCTAAAAATGTTAAGTTTGATATATCATGTTTATTCTTTTGTGTAGTGTTACAAGTGTGCTCATTTCCGCAGCTACTACTACTGCAGCTGCTCTTATTGCTTAAATGTGAACAATAATTTCTACTGTCTTTGTTTTCATGAGTATTCTGTATATCATTAGACGATTCTGGATAATTGTGTGTCTGTGCATTGGTCTCAGATGTTTGCGTGGCGACCTTATTCCTGGGCCCATCACATTCCTCTGAAACCACTATAGTGTTCTGTAGTGGTGACATAGGAATTATTTAAATAATAATAATTATAATTTTAAATATATACACATAATAAGTATTATTTAGAAAAAAGCCAATAATGTCGTTTTTTTTCGTTTCGTTTGGTTTCGTTAAATTCGTAAAATTTGTTAATAATCATAAATTTTTAAGTTAAAAAAAAGATATCAATTGCGAAAGTTGAGGGTAATTTGTATGGGTATTATAGAATCGTTTCAATTTAAAATTTGTATATATTTTATACGAGATACATTATTTTGTAATTCACACCCGATCTTCTTTGCTCTATGCGAAATTTTTTAATTTTTCCTTTTTTTTTGTATTTCTTTCTACAATTAGAATAAAAAGAATTGCTCACAATGGCACTTGAGAGGTTTTTCTTCCTCTACTGTTTCACAATAACTGATTCTGTTGATCTGAATTTGCTTAATGATAAATTTTTATAAAAACAACAAAATGTAAATTCAGCAAAATCAAATGAGTTTTAATGCCACTATTTGTACGTTTCTTTTGGCAATTTTTTTTTTTTTTTTTTTTTTTTTTTCTTTTGGTATATTTTCTGTCTAATGTTAATATAAAGAGAACAGCAGCAAGTGTATTATTTTGTTTAATTGAAAAAAAAAATAAAATAAATAAATTTTTAAAAATCAACACACAAATACTGAAATAGTGTACGCACAGCTGCCAGGTTTGACAATTTTATAATCTACAAATAGAAGAGTTTTGCTCACATTTTGATGATTTTTAGAAATGCCAATAATTTATTTTTTGATTTAATATTTTAAAATCAACTTTAAGAAGCATATTTGTAACTCTTAATCAATTATTTATTATCATGATTCCGCTTTAAAATCCAATTTAATGCTTTCTTTACTCGTAATAAATAAAGTGAGAAAATATATCTTTTTTGTTGAAGAATGAGAAGGCGAGAGAAAGAATCCGAACTAAGACAATTAAAGTTGTTAAATTTAGACAAAATTTAAAGCTCCTGCATATAAGAGTTGGGTTTACTGCAGTGAATTGATAATGCAATAATTAACCACTAACTCAAACAATTTTAGTAATAGTGGAAACTGAATCGATTTTAGTGGTAGTGGAAATTTAGTGATCGATAGTGAATTGAATAATTTCTTACATTTGAAAATACGAAAATTTGGATTATAACAACAACACCAATTATTTACTTTATTTGAACACTGACTTAAACTACTCGTATGTTTGCATGTAATACCTATACGAGTAGTATCACGTCTATGTAAGAAACTATATGAAAACTATTGTGGAACTGAACTTGCATTCCACTATAGCGTCAATGAATTTCT
Source organism: Metopia argyrocephala (assembly GCA_963576795.1). Classification (NCBI taxonomy): domain Eukaryota; kingdom Metazoa; phylum Arthropoda; class Insecta; order Diptera; family Sarcophagidae; genus Metopia; species Metopia argyrocephala. The sequence continues at coordinate 147,928,813 of OY756209.1, forward strand.
AGTTCATTATCACTAATTATTTAGAATAAGTGCACTAAATTTCCAATAACACTCAATATAAGGGGCGATAATGCACAATTTTTTTTTTACTACCACTAAAATTGGTGGAAAATTAAATTTAATGCGAACATATATAATTGACCATTACAGCCCTGTTTCAGGGTTACGGCTTAGCTTCTCGCAGCACACATATAGAGTGCGTCAAATTTTATCCATGAATACCGGGAGCTACAGTTTAACATCGCATCCGAACTACAGACCTGAGAGGCTTGTTCATGGCAACCAGTTACTCTTAGAGCTTTTGTCAGAAGACTGCTGAGAGGTAGCCGCCGAAAAAATATTGTTTTCATATTTCTTTTTTTTAAGATGTCAGAGCTGAGATTTTAACCCGGAGCTTCCCTCTAGTATGCCAACACACTAACCACTAGACTACGGCTGTTACTTTCCTTTACTCTAAAGAAATATAATTAGATTGGTGTGTTACACCCCCACACACCAATACAAATATTTCTGATTATTTTTTTTGGCAATTTCGATAAAACACTTTGACAAGTTTTTGCTTAAGATTTGACGATTTTATATTTAATTTATATGGCAGCTATGTATGTATATACATGCATGTATGTATGCATATAAAATACATATACATATACTACATTTAGATATTGGAAAACTTTAGAAACATTATTTAATAAAATGAAGAGTTGAAATTGCATAAACATACAAAGATTTATTACCTACTTTTTGAATGATAATACATACATACATACAAATGTATGTATGTAAATATGTTAATGCAGAAATGTGCAAAAGTATTTTTTTTTAATTAATACAATACAAAAATATTTATTTTGGAGAAAAGATAAATAAATTTAATTTAAACAATCTTTTGTAAAACATTTTATGTTTTTACATTTACATGTAGATATGTATGTATATGTACATATAGATATTTGTAAACATACATAAATATAAATATATGTATTTGTAAATACATACGCATTTATATTCGATATTGTATTTTACAAATTGCGAGTATACTAATAATTTTAAAATACAAGTAGTAGTAAAGGAAAGCTAAACACATGTTACAAACGAGTTTGTATGTATAGCACAAGTGTACATACATGCACATGTATATGTATGCATGTACTGTGTGTAAACGTACTTACATACATACATATACATACATATATGTACGTCTATTTTAGGTATGTTCAGAGTATTTTAGAACTTTTCAAAAATTAATATCAAAATTTTTAAAATTTTGTTAATGTTTTATGTAAATATTAGGAATGCCAATACCGAAATCCCGATCCCGAAAAATCCCTGCCTTTACGGAATTTTTTAGATCCCGAATATGCTAAAGTTTTAATTTTATATATTTTATAAAAGATGAACTAAAAAAATTTATTTTGAAATTTTATGGCAAAGAACATTTTACAAAACTTTTTTGAAAACTGTAATTTCGATTCATCCTTAGATGACATAATATTCATATGTACAGTCGAATTCGATTATAAGCACACTTTTGTTTTCTATTAAACTCTAAATTATTTACAAACTTCGTTTAAAAAAAAGCCGTTCTAAGGAAAACCCGCTTTAAAAGAACAGACTTTGCGTTAAAAAATTGTATACAAAGAACTCGGCTTTATTGCAAATACGAGTATTAAAAAAGGCTCACTACTTTTCTATTTTGGCAATACTTACATTTTCAAAAGTTTTTTTATTGGAACAATGTGCAATTTTTGCTAAAATTGTAACTTTGTTAACTTCGATTTGATTTGTTTTATTTTTAATTCAATAATATTTTTAAAGTTAGTTTAAACGAAAAAATTTTGTCCTTTTAAAGGAAAATTCCGCTTAAAAGAAATAAAACTTCTATTTTTAAATTTTCTTATAACCGAATTCGTATGTATTACTAAATAAAAAATTGATTAAAGTAATAGAAAGGTGCAAAAGGGTCTAATGATGAAATGGAGATATATACTATGTATTCGTAAAGAAATAAAAGTGTTTTTGTGGGTTGAGTTAGAGAGAAGAATTTCGAAAAAGCATACAACGTTATGAAAAGAATAAAAATGTCACTGAAAAAAATTTTTTTTTCAATCATATCATTTATACTCGTAATCAAAAGATATTTGTGTGCAGTGCTGTTAATTTTGTTCTAGCTGTAAACAAAAGTCACCATACAGCCGTCACGCAGGTTAACTCGGCGCTGTTTTAGTGACGACTAAAGGCAAGAGCGCAAGAATACATGTGAGTTAAGCTGAGGAATAATTGTCTACGAAATTTTTATTTTTGCACAGGCCGACACTATTATAGTTGTCTTCCGCCAACTACTGTGTTCAAACTTATAAAAAATGTTGGCAGACGAAAAATTTGACAGGCACCAAGTGTAATCCATATCAAGAATTGCCGCTTTTATTGTTTAAAAAAAGTATACAACATTGTTGTGTTTATGAAAATATAAACTATATGCATGTGTTATAGTGGTACATGTAGAAATTCAAATTCAAATACATGAATATTGTGCCAAATTTTTTGCAACTCTATTTAAATATTTTTAAATATGGACACCTTTTGAACGGAATATAACGACCAAATATATTGTAGTCATTTTTATAGATGTAAAAATGTCGCGTAAGCTATATCGAAATGTCCATATGTATGTATTTTTTTATTCCATGTCGTACGCGTTTGAGGTACAGAAACTCAAACGACCGAGGTTCAATCCCAACAAAGGGTAAAAATTACAAATATAAAAATTTTGCGGTTTTTCTAAATTGTAATTTAAAGAATAAGAGGTTCCCACCTATCTAAAATAATTTTAAAAACTCACCTTTGCTTCCAATTTTTGATTTTCAGTCTTAAGTTCGAAGCGATCCGTTTCAATTCTTTCTAATTTTGCTCGCAGTGTAAGCAATTCTTCATTTGCAATTTTAAGTTGTTCCTCAGTGCGATGCACATTTAATAGGGGCATTACACGAACTAAAAGCCGCCACCATGGCCAATCTCTTACAGCAAGGAATGCTTTTACATTACGCTGAATACATCGTACAGCTAGTTCCTAAGAGAATAAAAAAAGTTTTACATATATATGTATGTATGTATTTATGTATGTATGTATACAAAAACTCTTATAATATGTGAATGTAAACAAACCCATATACAAAAAACAAGCACTCAATTGTAAATAGTGGACGACTTAAAATTTTTCATTTTAAGTCATCAATTTCGCATTAGTGTAGGTTTCCCACAGTGACAGTTTTAATAAAAATGTGTATTTCTTTTCAATACTTACTTGGACTCTTCTCTGAGCCATCGTTTTACGTGCTAAATAGCCACGACAATAGGCCTGTAATTGAATGATGCGGTCCGATAATAATTCATCGCGTTTTGCTTCCAATTCACTTAAAACACCCGAACGAAATAAAATCTGTAAATGAATAATGTAGGAAAATTCTTATTAATTTTTACACATAAAGTACACATAAATTTCAGTTCTTAAGTAATTATACTAATTGAAATAAAATAGAATTGCTAATTCAAGTTGTTATCAATTTATCAATGAAAATTGAATGGAAAAAACGACATATTTCCCAAATTAGTGAAATTTTTAGTATGACGTTTATGAAACCCACAATAAATAAAAATAATCACAGAATAATGCGTCTACCTTTGATTTGCAAAGAATAATCCTAATCCGAAAGGTTTCTAAACAAACGAAGCATAATGTGAAGTTGTGGCTATTTTATACACAAACCCTCAATTGCATTTTCATCTTCAATCACTGGACCTTAATCACGTTTAACGAACATATCGTCGATGGAATTAAAGAACGCTGTAACTGAAAAAACCTTAAATGTTCACCAGAGCCAAAAAACCTGTATAAAAGTAGAACAAATACACTGGTATTTTTCATTTTGTAGACGGCGTAAGTGAACTCTTCATCGTAGAGATCTGGGACCGGGACCAATCGACGCGTATTTTTTTCTGATAAAAATGATGCAAAAAACGTCTTTTCGATTTTTTGTCAGTTACAGCGTTCTTTAATTCCATCGACGATATGTAGTATGTACATAAACTACAATTTTGTTTTTGTTTTTGTATAATTGTTATTGGTAACCACAAAATAGTTATCCATAGCCAAAATAATGTTCATATTTTAAAGTATTCCTAATATATGAAAATATATATATATGAATATATAACATCTCTATAAAAATCAGAGTGGGCAAACAAACAAAGTCATACACTTTTCAAAATTTTTTTAATGGTATTGTACATGAGCAAAACCAAAACAAATACTTTCTAAATGAGAAAGAGCGCAAATGAAACAATTAGCTTTTCGCTCTTGTGCTTGCTTTGTTTTTTGTTGTTTTTTTCTCTTCTTCTTTTCTTTTTCTCTTCTTCTATCCTTCTATTCTGAATGAGAAGATTCATTTTTTGTTGTACCTACGCACATTTGAGTTAGTGTATTTGTAGTACTCAAAACAAAAACAATATACAAAATTAAATGGGACAATCTTTTTCTCACTGTTTCTGTTTTATTTTTGTTTTACTCATTGTAAAGAATACAACAGAATGAGATCAAACGTTCAGTTTTGTTTATTTTCCTACTCTGATAAAAATTAACAAAAAGTTCCCATCAGAGGATATGCTACTTATACTATGTTCATACATATATGTGCATATATCGCAATTAAATTAAATACTAAAGTTGCAACTAACGAAAAGCATTTTATAAATAATGCAGGCCTAGTTAGTTGGTTGGTTTAGACGACTCCCGCATTTGGGTGTACAATTACTCGTAATCACAGAGTGTCGCTTTAGTGCCACAATACTGATATGTTTTTACCAAAGCAACAATTGTCAAAATGTCAATTATTCGCAAATCTAAACATACATACATACTATATACATAACCAAATACCGAAGAGTACATACATATGTACTATGTGTACATATAGTGCTGTGTTTACCAATTTGGCTTGAATGCTTAAAAAGTTTGATGTTTATTTTTTCCCCATCTTTATCAGGCAATATAGTACGAGTACATACGTACATACATACATAAACAAAAAACTTATATTGTATAAAAAAAATAGAAAAAGAAAATATTTTTTTAAATACAGAGTGGGACAGTTCCGCATTTTGCTATATATCTACATACATACATACATACTCGTACATATGCTTGCTATCGGTTGTTACAACAAATTTAATTAAAAGTGAAAATCTCGAACTTGAACCATTGTTGTTTTTGATATATTTTAGAAAATATATGTACATACATACATACAAATGTAGATATTTAAAAACTAATATCCATATTAAGTGTGAATATTAATAACTTTTACATGAAATGGATTGAAATTCTAATTTTTCTTTTTTTTTAATTAAAATTTTTTGTTAATATCTAAAGTATGTATGTATTGTAAGTTATTCATGCCTAATTCCAACAAGAATTACAGAACTAAAGATTACGATATCACCCTCACATAATTTTAATTTTCTGAGCATCAAGGTGAAATGATGAAAAAGTTAAATATGTACTCTAACAATTAAACAATTTTTAATCTTTAATTCTATAAGTCTTGTAATTCCAGTACTATTTTCAAAATAAAATGTATTACTTTTACAAATTACTTATAAGCAATTTTATAGCGGTAATTAATCTTCATAGCTAACGCCCTTGCAAACTAGCAATCGTTATTGTTTTACCTGATTTGCTACGTTTGCAATACTTGCAAGGGTGTTTGCAACGAAAAGTGATTACCGCTAATATTATATTGTAATTATCATGAGCTGAATGACTACGATCATATGCTCGGTGTCGTGCGACAAAACATCTATATTTTACTACTTCTTTGTGTAGCCTTGCCAGGGGTTATTCATTTTCATAAGCTTATAAGCTATAATTCTTATTAAAAGCCCAATAAAATTCCTTAAACTTTACTAAATTTAAGAAAGCAAAGCAAATAAATGATAATTATATAAAATAATAATTTTAATAATTTTTCCAATGGTTTTCTTAATATTTACACTAGTGGACAAAGTGAAAGTTTTTGTTTGACATAGGACGAAAGTGGTAAAAAAAAATAAAGGAATTAATGTTCTAAGCAAAACTGCGTTTTTAGTTTTTTTCATCACGTCGAAATTTTTTGTATGGGCCTGGCAACTGATTCACTCTTTATACTCTCCTATCGCTTAAATCTAAACTATTTTAAAAGTAATCAGTCTTTTATATGGAAAAGGTAATGCATTAACAAATAATGTCATAAAATACACCCAAAGCCGTCAAAATGGCAACACTTCTTATTAATAATGAATAAGAAGTCAACATATTATGTCGTATGTATATTTTAAACAGGCACTATTCAAATTTTAATTTCACTTTCATTTACTAAATATCTAAAATTTATTGCAAGAAAGTTTAAAGTTTCTTTGTTATTAAAAAAATAAGTACGTGCCCAGCATGTAAACTACTACATATGCGTATAATTTCTAAAAATTAAACGTCATTAAGTATTCCATCAGTTGCCTAAGTACATACCTATATATTTACATTAGGGTGTTCCTTAAAAAGTTTTATTTTGAAGTTTTGGAAATTATACAAACAATTTCTTTTAAAAATATGAAACCAAACTGAAAAAGTAAATTTTGCAAAAAGTGCCGAGTTATTTCAAAAGGTTTTGCTGCTTAATTCATTATTACTTCAAATATTTCCAGTTATTTTATGACTTTTTAAAGAATTATGTTTTAGGACTTTTAGAATTTACTTATGGTGTTTTCTTTTCTAACAAAAAATATTGCTATTTTAATGTTTTTCTCTCTTAGCTTAACAAAATATTGACTTTTCTAATATTATCCTTTATCGTATTTTTCAAAAGAAAGATTGAAATAAAACGAAATAAAAAAAAATCTTTATAACATATTATATTTATGTAAAAGAATAATAAAATGTTACACTTTTTGTAGAAAGTGGCGACAAGCAAAAATTAGTAGATTAGCAGAAGCTTCCATAAAGCTTCAATAGTTGTTCCTTGAATCGTCCTTAAATTGGATTCCATGCAAAGAACGAAGTTTGAATACCTTTTTATTGATGTTTTTTTTTCTGTCAGAAGTTAATTATTGTTATCATATGAATTTATAATTACAATTACTCTATTTCTGTAACAACATTACTAAAATTCGTTTTATAAAACCCTTTATTTTATTGTTTATCGGGAAATTAATTAATTTCTGTGGCAATAATAATAATGGTTTTGCCTAAAATAAATAGTTTTTGTGTTAAGTTAATATATAAATGCGTATAGTTTTATTAAGTGAGTGATAGACCTTGAAGAAGAAAGCTATTATTATTATTTCCACAGATTTAATATCAGTTTGTTTGCTTTTCTGTAGATCTACCTGGCCACCTCTCTCTCTCTCTCTTTCTCTCTCTGTATAGTAACCATACTTCACATTTTCTATTCCAATTTCTTTAATCAGGCTTACAAAATTATATTCTCGGATCCTGTAAATGACCAATATTTTCCTGCAAAATTATAAATTCTTTGTAAACAAGCTTACTAACACCTTCTAGCTGGGTGGTGTTGAAAAAAACATATATTTTTAATCATCCCGTGAGTGCAAACGTGTTTTGTATTTCTTTGTTTTTTTACGTAATGTTTGCCAGCTGCTTTTCACATTACATTGTCTCTTGCCACCATCTTATTTATTATTTCGCCATAACTTCTCTATAGTAAAGTTCTGTTCAATGAAGTTCTTCCTATTATAACGAGCGATGTTATCCCAATATTAGTGTATTTTCATCTCTTTTTAATGTAAAAGATTTTAGTGTTCAGTAAATGAAAATGTCGCAACGAAGTAGGTATTCTTTTGAAAAAGTTATTAATACTTAAAATATTGCCTGTAAACTCACAACACACATATAAATAATTTCATTGTTTGTCCGGATGTATGTCCAATTCTCTTTCTGCAACTTTTTGAAGCCGTCCGAAGTCGCAGAAAGCTGAAATTTTGCATACTTAAAGCTCATTTGCTCCACATGTGCAAGCCAGATTTTTGATTTTCCGACTATGGTCGGTGGGTGTGGGTTTACGCCTGGCAGGGACAGACTTTATGACTAGATTCATATAAAATTCTTTCTTTGGTTTTTTGATGTCAAACTTTACATGGTTACTACACACGAGTTAATTTTTAATATGTTTTAATTGCAATTACAGCAAAGACTAGCAATGCTAAATGCAATAAAAAAAATAGCTAAACGAAGAGCTAAAAGTTGACTAAAAACAATTTTAAGTTGAATTGCGTAAAATTAAGCTAAACTTAGTTCTGGAAAGCTAAAATGGTCACAATATTTGGGAAGTAAGAATAGAAGCTCAAAACAAGAAATTGAGCGACATAATTTTAATAATAAGAATACTTCTTTAGGAATTAGATAATTGGCTTTTTGTAATATTGTATTAATCAAAGAATTTATTAAACACATATAAAAAAGTTACAAATAAATTTAATATGTATTTTCAAAGTCATATAAAACTTATCTGTTTTAATTTATTCAAAATTTTTAAAATTCTAGAAATCGTCTGTATTTGAAAGTCACATAAAACTTTATCTCTTTTAATTTATTCTAAATTTTAATAATCAAGGAAGTAGTGACAATGATCATGAAGGTGTAAAGTAAAAAAATAATGTTAAATCCCTTCAGTCTATTCAATTTCAATAGAAAAACATATCCATCACCTACCAGATTGTGATTATTTGTTTTGTAATTGTAATTATTTAAGGGGGTATGGAATTTATTTCAAACAAAATATGCAAATAAAACTACAAACCAACATCCAAAAAGAAAACAAAAACTCTTGATATTATATTTTTATAATATTTATTATATTATAACAAAGTAATAATAATTTATTTATATAAATTGAAAATATATTATCATATATATTAAATATATGCAAGTATATGAACATATAAATTGTGGTATAATTAATTTTAATTTTTTTTTTTATGTTTTCCCTTGATTGTTTTCACTATAACTTCATTTTCAATGAAGTCTCATAGTTACCTCTTTGGTATAATTGGGATAGATTTCAACTTGGGTTCTAACGAAACTAACAGATTCAATTTCTGCAATTTTAAATGTTGTACAATAGCGAAAATCAGAAAACTTTTCAACAAATTGTTTATCTGCTTCGCATTGAAAGCTTTCATTCGCTTTAGATTTAGGTACATTCTGATTTGTTTCAGATGAATATGCATATGGACATGTTGAAGTTAAAGATGTTGATGGTATATTGTCACTTAAATTTATATTTGATATCGATGACAAACTTAAAGTAGGAGCAACGGTGATTTCGATATTTTCATTTGAAATATGACCAGAATCGTCTGAATCTGATTCATGACATTTTATAGCATGTTTAAGATGAGAATCTGTGTTATGTTGTGATTGAATGTATAACGTACTTTTAAGAATTTCACACTGCTTAGTACTGTTTTGTGGCTTTGTTGCATCTGTAACTGGCACTAAAAGTCCAAGATGTTTGTCGGAGGTTTCTCCCAATACTGGTGGTATAATTTTACACGCTTCCATTGGTGGTGTTAAAACTTTTTCTTCATTTGCATAATTAAGTTCTTGTAAAAATCGTTTACGTTTAGGTGTCGAATTATCTTTCTTAACGTTTGTCTTTGAGTGCCATTTTGTCTGCATCGACAATCTTGTGCTAGGTTGTGTATTTATCGATTCAACTTTACGTAAAATTTGTTGTCCTTTTTCCAAACACTTATCCAACAATTCATCAGTTTTAATATTTTTTTTTAAATACACAGAATTTTGAGAGTTTGGCGTAATGTTTGCTTGATCTGATGGCTTCTTCTTAAAACAAGGTAAAGCTTCACTATATAAAGGAGTTTTACTCGATATTCTTGCAATAGATGGAATGCAATCCAATGCAGATATTAAATTTTTGTTACCAGAATCTGATAATGGCTTTTGAAATGATTGCTGTTCAAAGTTATCTGTAATTTCGTCAGATTTGTTATAACAAAAGCTTTTACTTCTCGTTATTAACGGTTTCGATTTTAGAATGGGTATTTTGGAGGTTCTTGAAAGCTCCCAAACGGATTTACTTCTTTTCTGTTTTTCAAATGCACGACGCATTTGTCTAAGACATGGTGAATCCGGAGACTGGTAGCACTTTCTACGCGTCATTGAAAGCGTTGAAGATGATTTTTCCAACTTTTTCTTTAGTCTTGTATTAGTATCTATTGAAGGACAACAATTATTTTGCTTTTCGGGATTTAAAGGTAGTTCCAGGTGTGAGGAGACTGTTGTTATCTTTTGTTTTTCAGTAAAATCCTGAAAATTGTCACCTTCAAGTCTCATTGCAATCAATTTTTCTTGCACCTGAGGATCACTATAATCGAGTATTATTTTATCAAACGTTTCTAATACCTCGTTTAATTTACTCTCATCATGAGCCGCCTTTTCTAGTTCCATAAATATTTCGTCTTCTAACGATGTTTTTGCGATTATATTTAAACTGAATTGTGCCTCATCGTCGTCACTGTCAACATAACAGGGCAATGCATTCGTTGCAGTGCTGTAACAATCAGCATATGGCGATTGTAGTATTTTTTTAGAACAACTACTATAATTGTTGTCAGTGTTTGGTTTCAAATTTTCCTTTTTATCTTCAACTACTTTAGCGTCTTCCTCGGTTAATGATTGATTTTTGTTTGTTAATGTATACTTGCCAGTGCATGCTCCAATTGAACTTAAAGCTGTTAAAGACTTTGAATGTTTTCCTGATTTATAAAGTTTGCCACTAATTTTAGGTGTCAAATTATCCCCAAATTTGTGTCGAATTTTTGAGTAAATATTTCCAACACCTAAACGTTTGGCGTTTGAAGACAATCGAAAAATGTCTTCCGAAGTTCTGGTGACAGTCGTAGGCGTTCCCTTTGATGAAGAAGTATTTTTTTGTTTAACATAAAATTTATCCATTTTTAAAAAACATTTAAGAACAGGTTTGTTTTTTTTTTTTTTTAAAAAGAAAAAAATTAAAAAAATTGTTCTACTCTGAAATTATTATTCAGTTTTTTTAGACAATATTATTAATTATCAATATTCAAAATACACATTCAGTTAAAATATAGATTTCATTATTCATTTTTTTTTGTTATTGCGAGTTTCTTTTTAAGACCGATATAATCGATTGTTACAGTATAAGGTTTTGTGCTTGACTGAAACAAAGTTTCTTTTTTTTAAAGCGTATTTGTCCAACGTCTATTAAACATACATTAGTAGGCAAGTGCATCGAAGTAGTGACAAATTATAATAATTGCGTTTAAGAAAGACATACATATTTTATACACTTGTACATACATACATACCTCTGTACATACGAAATAAATATATGTACAGTATGGAATTGATGAAATTAATGTTAAACCAGTAACCAGCATATTATTAAAATTTTTTGTTTGTTTTATGGGCACAAATATAAGTAAGTATGTATACATGTTTTTATGTACAAGTATGTATGTTTGTTTATGCGTAAATATATATGTATGTATGTATGCAAAAAGATATATAATGCAGCTGCTTGACCTGAGATTCGAATTAATTAATAATATTCATTAAATATAAGAATTCTTGAAATATTCATATATTTTTTATGATTATTACAAAATAAACTAATTAAGGCGAATTTTGACTCAATTTTTGTTCACGCAAAAATATTTTTACTGTGCATTTTGTACAACACATACATTTCATAATTTGTCTGAAAAATCAAAGTTGTAGTATGTGAAGAAAATTCATTAGTTTTGCAATGTAACAGCACTGTAGGGACTGACTATTTTTTACTTTGTTTTCGGACAATTGATCCAACTCAATATAACTTTGTGAGAAAAATTTTATTGACATCACAAAGTAAGTGTTTTTAAGATTCGACTGTATGTAGTCGCCGTGATCTAGTGGTTAGTGTGTTGGCTTTCTACGACATGCGCCCTGGGTTCGACTCCAGGCTCCGACATCTTAAAAAAAAAGAAATATGAAAAAAATATTTCTTTCGGCGACTACCTCTCAGCAGTCGTCTGGCAAAAGCTCTGAGAGTAACTAATTGCCATGAACAAGCTTCTCAAGTCTGTCGTTCGGAGTCGACATTAAACTGTAGGTCCCGGTACTCATGGATAAAAATTGACACACACAACATAAGTGCTGCGAGAAGCTAGGCCGTAATCCTGACACAGGGTTGTAAAGGCCAGTTATGTATGTATTTATATACATTCATACATGATTGAGTTGCCTCCTGCGAATAACTCGTGTTTGTAATTTTTTATATGAAAGTGTAAAAATTAATTTTAAAAATATTATATCGGACATTGTTTTAACTAAATTTTTTTTTAAATTTTAGTAGAAGACTAAAACTGTTTGTGGTTACATTTTAAGAAAATTTGAAAATTCGAATACATCACAGAAAGCAAATTTCTTTAAAAAGTATTTTTTTGGGGTTTTTTTTAATTTTTTGCAATTACAGTGCGAGGTCGATTTTCGCAACGCCCGATTACTGCTACACGCCGGTTTTTGCGACAGGCAAAATTTTTTACATTACAGGCTTTACGACTGTAACTATTTTTAAAAACGCTCTATAAGTGCAACATATGTTTTGCTATATTCGTTGACAATACATCACTCTTCTTGTATTTCTTGTTTAGACACGTAGTTTTATCAAAGCGTTCATATTATCCAAAGATACCCGTTAGTAATGTCCCAAAATATCTTTTACTGCTTCTATGTGTGTATGTGATAAAGCTTAGGATCAAATAATAAGACAATCAGATTAAAAAATATACCGTAAGAAATAGTTTTTTTTTTTATTAAAAATTGGGTTTTGTGGTGTAATAAACAATGGACGCTTATTGCCGTAACTGAAACAGGTCAAGTTTTTTTAAGTTGCGTATAAAAATTTATTTTTCGAGTTAATACCAATAATCTCAAATATCTCTATATTTTTTTTATTATTTTGAAAAAAAAACAGTATCAACTCAAAATACAACCAAATTTAAATTAAAAATTTCATTATTTTTAACTTGAATAAACAATTAATGCTATATTCATAAAAAAACATTATAGGTTTATAGAGGGCTTTTTGACAAATTTCTCTATGCCATACTTGTCAAATAAACCCTTAATAATCCTATAATATTTTTTTTTATAAATACAGCAGTTAAATCAAAATAATAGTAGTATGTATATGAAAATATACAATGTATTTCAACTTCTGTATAAACTCAAAATAATACCTTGTTGTAAAGAAGCTAATCATTACTTTATCACGAAAATGATATTAAATGGGGTTATAGAGATAAAAAAGTAATCGGAATATATATTAATTTTAGCAACAGATCAAGTTGATCAAGTGCGAATGTATGTTTACATTTTTATTTTTTTATTTATTTAATTATTAAGATCATATTAAAAATATTTGAAAATAATACATACAGTTTTACTAATCAGAAAAACGCTCGCCAAACCATACAAAATTATTAACAAACGCCACATTTCTTGTGCAACATTGCGTTGGGAACATATTTGTAGCAACATGTTGATATAATCATGTTGAATAATTGGCACAATTATTGTAATATTGCCATTCTGTTCATACAAATTTAATGACGATAACGTTGATGGATTAGTTATTGAACAGGTTTCTTTAGTAACAATTTCGTTGTTTTTATTATTCATAAGTTTTTCTTAAATGTCTGTTTTTAGATAATCTCACATACTAAACTTAAAAAAAAATTAAAATCATTTTTTCCGCGAAAACACAGTGTATTTATATCATACATAATTTAAACTGTAGATGCAATCGTATATAAAGATGAAACTTTCAAATTAGCATCTCGATGTATGTAGATATGTGTAAACTCGTGATCTTGACCGTGAAAAATAGTGGAGTGACGTCAGAAAAAAATAAAAATAAAGATGTAATTGAATATGCAGAATTATGTGTCGTTAAAAAGATAATTCATATTTTTTATTTTATAATTATGTATGTATGTGTATACATAATTTAGAAAAAGAGGCAAATACATAGTTTGATTTGTTTTAATTAAAATCATTTTAAAAACTTTAATTAAAATCTTTAGTTTTTATTTAATAACGTTCTAGAAATGCTCACTGCATTTCACAAAGAAGCGAACAATAATTGAAAAAGCGAATTTTTACCTATACATACATATGTATGTATATGCATATGTATGAAGGTAGACTGGTAAGTGAAGTACGGTCGGGTGGCATATGGGTCGTGGGAATGAGAATATATTTTGGAAACGTCCTACGACATGGTAGGGAGGGCTTAATGGAGACTTACATCTGTCTCTGGAGTCAGTGTGTTGTGCTTTGTGTTTTGAGTTCGTTTTTCTTTTTTTTTTTCCTCTTTAAATTTTTTTATGTTGCCGTCCTTGGATGATGAGGGGGTTGGAACCTCCTGAGGTGGATATGAGCAGTCGGAAGCCTCATCATGGCGAAAGAAGGTTCGTAACATATGCATATGTATGTACATTGTACATATTCAAGTAGTTTGTATTATAATATTACTAATATGTCCCAATCTCTCTCTTTTTGTATTTTATATTTTTCAGTGTGCACGAAAAGTATTGGTTTATTTTAAAGGCCAATAGTCATCAATATTGTGTCCGTTTGTCCCATTCAATTCAGACCCTGGTGCGGAAATAATATTAATGTTCGATATGTTCTCGGTATGCGCTCAATATACAACCATTCCTCAATAAAAATGTCCTAATTGCTAATATTATGTTGTTGTAGAGCATCAGTCATGAGCGCGGAAAGATCCATTCGGTAGTTCAACTTTTGGAAAATGATACACCACATTTAATTAAAATTAAATACGTTTGTTACCCATTGGTTTTATGATCCTTCTATCTATGCCTTAAACTTTAATCAGCCGTCGAAACTTTGGCAAGAGATGTGTACAATTATTGATCGAATAGTCCAAAAAGGCATCATCAGTTTGATGCTATCCAAAAGTTATTGGAACTTAAACCGAAAAATATTTAACACCCATGCCACCCAAGTGAATGTGATGTTATAGCAACAAAAATTGCATACAATTTTACATTGCATTATATGACTAGATTTTTAGTCCATTTGATTTTGAAAATCAATTTAAATTTTCAAGCATAATTAATCCAAACTTAATAATAAATGGTGAATCGTATTCTATTTTAGATATTGTAACATTTTTTACATTTTTTTAAAGCAAATTGATAAGCAAAGTGTAGATTCACGGCCATAAGAAAAAAAAATAAGGTAGACTTTAATGCCCGTATTCATAAAAATTATTTTAGGTTTATTGAAGGTTTATTTGACATATTTCTATGCAATACTTGTCAAATAAACCCTCAATAAACCTAAAATACTTTTTATGAATACAGGCATAAGTCTTTATTTGCCATACAAATTTGGAGTTGAAGTCTAGTTGAAGTTGGCATACGGGCATCAGAGTTTGGAGAAATTACACTTTTATATTTAAAAAAAATTTTTTAAAAAAATAAACAAACTTTACGGGTTTTTAGAAAAAAATATTCGGAATAAAACAATGTGATTCTTCTTTGGTTTTTCCAATTTTAACAAATTTTGTTCGCAACATATCGATTCCACTTCATATCTCAGCCAAGTTAAAAAAAATAAATAATTAGTCAAGTAAACTGAAATAAAACCAAAATACAAAGTCAAACTGTTATGATATACAGATCAATTTAGATTTTCTAAATTGATATTTTCAGGTATTTATGTTATGTTAGTAGTTGTTACATATACATATATTATCTGTGTAAAAATAAATGTGCATACATACATTCACATACATATGTCTTCATATTTGTAAATTCGGATCTCAAGATAAATTATTATTATTATTGTTAAATATTAACACTACTGTTGTTTACATGTATTGTTATGTTAATAGATTTTTAAAATAAAACCATTAAAAAGCAGAAATAAAGATTTTCGGAAATTATTTGACGACCCTTATAAGATCTGTCAACAATGATTGGAATGCGACAATAAACTTTTATGCTTTAGCATAAAAATTTAAATAAAAAATTATTACATTTCTGTGTATCTGTATTTCTTATATCAAAGGTCAAACAAAAAGTGTTTTTTTTTTTTTAAATACTCCGATAAAAAGTATATTATACGTTCTATATTATTTAAGCAAAACATTTTAGCATTTAATTACAATATATAAAAAACCTTTTCATCAATTAAATTCATTTTATAACTAATTAGAGAATATTAAAATTCTTACTGCATAGTATCTTTTTATATGTTAAATAAAATTTATACAAATACTCGTATTTCTATACTTTTAGATAGACTTGTAAAGTATGGTACTCGTATGCCCAGCAAACATTCTATTATTGTTTTTATGCATATTTAAAAAAAAAACCTGTATGCTTTTATTTTTGTTGATAAAATTCTCTTATTTTTTAAATTATAATTCATAAAAGCCGCAAATTTTATTTTTTAATTTTTGTCTTTCGCTGTGATTGAACCTCGGTCGTTTGAGTTTTTGTGCGAGCGCTATAACCACTATACCATGACCCCGCTTAAATCAATCACAATAATAATAAGTTTCAATCAAATGTCAACAAAAACTACAACCTCTTTTTTTCTTGTCATATTTTCCTAGACCATTGTTAAAAAGCCCGGCTTTTTGTCACATTTTTTAGAATACCCATACTAAACTGCGATGTACAATGCCCCTATATAACTCAACAATTCCAAATGTCCTACACTTTCAATGGGTAGTAATACAACATGTAAAAATCCATCAATTTCCTTTTTGTCCTCGTTAACCACTCAAATGATTAAAACGTCAGTAATAGCAATGGAAAGCTGAGAATTTTAGCTGAAGGCTGTAACTGGCAAAACATTTAATGTTCACCAGAGCCAAAAAACCAAAAAAGTATGAAAGTAGAACAAAGACACTGGTATTTTTCAAAACGCAGACGGCGTAAGTGAATTTGTTGTCATCATTGAAATCTGGGACCGAGACAATCGACGCGTATTTTTTTCTGATAAAAATGATGCAAAAAACGTATTTTCGATTTTTTGTCAGTTACAGCGTTTTTTAATTCTTGCGACAATATACACTGTGTTTCATCAGGATAGAACCAAGATTATTAAATTAATTAACAAATAATAAAGAATTGCACGCTTGTCTACAATAACCACAGAGTGAAAAGAAAAAGAAATTTATACTGGTATATGATGGAAATCGATTTCGATCGAAATTGAAATCGACTGAAATTTCAAGTTGCTATAACTTCTAAATCTGAGAAAACATGAAATTCTGTTTTTACTAATCACCTAAATGACCATTGCCACTACCTTCTTAGTTATTAAAACTGAAAGATAATGAAAACAGGTAAGTCTTATATGACTTCAAAAATACAGACGATTTCAATTTTGAACTAAGACTATTTTTTGTGTTTAAATTGTTATTCAAAGTTCAAATTTTTGTTTTTAATTTTATATATGCAGGCAGGTTCTATACTGATGAACCACAGTATATATTAGCGTTGATGTAACTGATTTAGTATATTTAGTTCAGCTAACTTAAGTCTGTGAATTTAGACTTAATTATTTCCAAATATAACTAATTTTGCTTAATAACTGTAGCTTAGTGTAGGGTATTAATGTGAATTTTGTTTATAATTAATAAAAAAGAACAACAAAAAAATGTCAATGACTTTAATAAAAGCATCTAAACACATTACTTTTTTTCATGTTTACAAATATCTTTAAATTGTGTTATACTCGTTAGTCATTCAAAGTTCGATTAAGAACATACAAAAGTGTTTTTGTGTGAGTTTATTTAATATTATATAATATTTGTGCAAGAAACAAGTTTGATAATTACATACTACAAACAATCTGCCATATGAGATAAACTATCATACAAAAAGAAAGAAAAAACAATCAAAACTCAACTATAGATGATAAAGTTCAGAGTAATTTTAAAATTTCGCAATGCTAATTACAAAACATTGAGTGCATTAAAGTGTACCATGGAGTTTTAATGGCAAAAACTGACCTTAGTGGGAAAAAACAATTTTTCTATTTACTTAATTCGATCGATTTTTCTCAGATAGCTTACAGTGACCGCACAAAACTATAAAGTACCGTAGAAGAATATTAATCGCTACTGGTTTAAGTATGTTTGTAAATGAAGAGATAATAATGGGGGGGCATACATATCACTACTCACTATGCATTTAAACATTTTATAAACAAACAAACACATATGCATGTATGTATGTATGTGGTTATAACTGCACATTTATAGGATTGTTGACTATTATAAAAATTACATCTGTGTAAAACACGATCTTTATTTATTTTTTTTTGTCGTTTATTCTTAAATCTAGTATTTTATATTGGATATTTGTTTTAGTTGCTGAATTGGTCTTTAATGTATACAGAGTACTTATGTGTGTGTGTGCAAATTTAAGTTTAACTGTGCTTTTATACATTGGTTTGCTTCTTAAATTTTTATTTGTAAAGATTTAACCAAAATTCAGCATTCATGTTTTATATCATTTTTAAAAAGTGTAATAATATTGGTTAAGAAGTCTCCACAACGTTCTTTTAACTAATGGAGCATTTAGAACAAAACGCATTTGTTGTCAGAACGCGTACCGTGAAGGTTGTTTAAAATTGCCAGTTGGAATAAAAATTTAAGTTATTCAGACTAGTTGGATTGTTTGCTGGTTGCTTGGTTGCATTGCATTGCATTCAAAATCAAGTTTAAACAATGAAGCTGATTCTTATTTTTTTATTAGGGGCTTGTTTTAATGGTATGTTTCCTTGCATTCTGAAAGTCGTGTCAAATTGAAAAGAATCTATAAAGAATTTAAATAACGTATTATATGTATTTTCCCGGTTGTTTTTAGTGTCAATATATGCTGATGTATCATATAGACGAGGACATTGTGACATTTCAATATTTAGTGTTATACAGGAAATGCTGCAGAAGGAAGTTAAAGCTTTGCTTAATCCACGTTTGCGTTATTTAGGAAGCCAACACATACATTATGATCTTTATACACCCTATAACAAAGACGAACGGCAAATTTTACGCACTGGTGATTTAAGATCATTACGAAATTCTAAATTTAATCCAAATTGGCCTGTAAGGTAATCTTTAATAAGTTTGATTTTATCTAACAAAATAACTTGAAAACATTATTAAGAATTTCCATACACGGTTGGGCTGGTAAGAGTACGTCCTGTTCGAACGCTGCCATTAAAGATGCCTATCTAGCAAAAGGAAAATTTAACATTATCATAGTTGACTGGAGCGATATTTCCCTTGATATTAGTTATCCACGAATATCACAACAATTTTCAGAAATAGCTGCAAAAATTGCAAAATTTATTCGTTTTTTACAAAAAGAAACAAATGTAGAGATAAATAATATTTATTTAATAGGTCACAGTGCTGGTAGCCATATATCGGGACTAATAGGCAAACTTTTAAAACCACAACGTTTAGGAGCCATAGTGGCATTGGACCCCGCAGGGTTGGCACAGCTCGGATTGTCGGCCAATTTTCGTCTAGCTCCGGATGATGCTTCGTATGTAGAATCAATACACACTGATACTTCTCATTTAGGAAATCCAAGTACTGAACTTAGTCATGCAACTTTTTTCCCCAATTGGGGTCAAGGCCAGCCACATTGTCCAAATGCCACAGCAGCAGAATTTGATTTTGCTTGTGATCACTTTGCGGCTTTATATTACTTTGTTGAATCTATACAAAAACCAAATTTGTTTGGTGCTATAAACTGTTTTAATAAATTAAGCTTCAAATACTATAACTGTACATGCAGTTCGGGTACAGAGGAATGTGCTGCAGATGTTTATATGGGTGGAGAACCAGTAGTACCAAAAACTGGATTATTTTATTTAAGCACAAAACGTAATTTACCATATGGATTGGGAAATATTGTAAAAATACGAAAAGTTAAGACTCCAAATTTTTTAGAAAGTAGTTATTTTACACCACAACTCTTAGGTGGTTTATATCAAAGCACTAAACGTTTGCTTTAAATGCAATTATTATTATTTAATTTTTTCATGTCATTTGATGTACTTACATATGTACATATATGAAATAAATACATATTAATAAATTTAATTCTGTAAATACATATTTGAATTTTGGTTTGTTTTCACTTACCTGACTGGGTCCAATACGATATGTTGCTGCATCTATTTCATTAGATGCTAATATGTGCTCTACCGTAATGTCTTTGTTTGATTCAGCAACCAACAATCCGAAACGTCTTACAAACTCCGCAAGAGGTACGGATTCTGGAAAACCCAAACGATGAAGTCTTGCTGCTTCAAGAATCTGGGATCCTCGCAACTAAAAATTTAATTATAATTTATCACATTATTTTCATATTTATTTAATTATGTATGTTTTGCTATATACAATATATACCTGGCTTCTTAATAACGGCACGTTGATCAAATCGTCTTTATTATTTTGGATCGCTAGTGTACTGGGTGAACTGTTAGACGGGAACGTTGTCTGTTGGCCAGCGTTGTGTTGTAATAGATAACAATGTACAAAATGTGTCCCTGTTCTTCTTAATGTATCGATAATTCCATCAACAGTAAATTTTACTTGCAACATTATGGAATTCCTTTTTACTCCAGCAGAAGTAAATGATCTTCTTATACTGGAGACACGTCTTAAAGACTGAGTGCCTTCTAGGCCAGCAAACGAGCCACAAAATACTATGCCGCCAGAGCTTCGAGTTAGAGATCCAATGTACAGACGATTAATTTCATCTCTAGAAGAATCTTGAAGCAATGATCCAGCATTGCGAATAGCAGGATGTTCACGACTGTTGCGAACCCAACCGTTTACGCTGTATAGTACGGGATTTGTGCCCTGTAAATGTTGTAGAACAAATTGTTTCGGACCGGTGCATTTCCGTAGCAATGTTTGATGTTCTCTATCGCCATAGTGAGAGAATAAACGTTCTAGAAAAGTGTCGTCATTAGAATTGGGATATATTGATTCTTCGTCTAATAACCACAGTAATCCACGTCTGTCTTGTTCCCGCAGGTCTCTTTGAGATGACCGAACTACATGATTTTGAGGAGCTTTATCGATGAGAGCAACCAAAGGACCTGGATTTGAATCTCCAATACATTCCGTATCAATTTCAACCAACTCCTGAGCGTAGCGATCTCTAGGCGCAACTAAAGTATTGTGATGGAATAAAAGCTGCAAACGTTCTTGTAAGTAATTATGCTTCAAGTCTGATAAAGTAGCTCCAAGCTGTGAACCACAACTAGCAGGATTTTGAAATCCAGGTGTATCTACTAACACTATAGATGCTATAGTATGTGCTGAAGTACATATAGCTTTATTAATTAAAGCAACTACTGCTGCAAGAGCTTCAGAGTATAAACCGATTACCAAAGCATCCAGACTATCCCACGCATACTCAATGCTATCGACAGTTGACTTCGAAGGACTCGTACTTCCTGAAGCATTAACATTAAACGCAGCACCTGATAAATCTTCTAACGATACTCCTAATAATGCGGCAGCTTTTCTGGCAGCAGATGGATTAGCAAATTGTGTTCTTGAAGTTGGTCCTGTCCCCATAACTGTAACACCAGCTAAGCCCAAATGATAGATTGAAGCCAGAATACTCCAAATACCTCTTACTGCTTTTGGGTCAATATTTAAATTATCAAAAGCTTGAACAGCACGCGTAAATTCTGCGGCAGCTCTTTGTCGGTCTTCCAGTTTTTGAGACAAGGACACAAAGGGATGATTATCTTCAGCAGGTAATGTATCTATGTGTAATTCTTTTTGCAATGATCCAGCAGCACCAGCCAATAAACGGGACATTATATGAAAACTGTGTTCATTATTCAGACGTCGACCAGCTCTTCGGCGCTCAGGCAATAAAACCTATTTATTTGTTTGTTGTTTTTTATTATTAACGCATACTTAAAATAAAAAAAGCAAAATGGGTTTATATCTTACTTGTAATGATGCAGATGCAATTTGTCCTGATTGATCAAAATCTAAGCTCAGTAGTTGAGTAAAACGAGTTGCATTCGCATTTAAACAAGTTTTTGCATTACCAAAAGCCTCCAAAATAATATTAACGGAATTCACTTTCTCAGCATTTAAGAAATTGTTAACGGATCCTTTTAAATAAAGTAAATAATAATTAGTATGCATATGTTGTGACTTGATAGAGTTTTTAAATATTCTTAAACATTAAAAATAATGTAATATTTCACTCGGCAATATTACTAAGCCTTTCCTGTATATAATACTTCTAAAGTTTCAATTACTGCAATAGAATCTATTTTGAACCAACACCGAAAAATGCCACCTTAAGGGAAACTATGAAGTCAATTTAACAACAATTTTTCCAGTTAGCGAACTTTTAACCTGTCCAATTCCAGTACCTATATTGGATCGGTCTTTAACTTACGCTGACAAATATCTCGTTGTGGTACGAAATGAGAAGCTACTTTAAAAATTCGTTTGAAATAGTAAGATAGTTGGAGCGTTTAACATGTAATTAATCACCGTAAAACAATTTGACGACGATTGTTTAAGGATCTGCATCTTGGATTCCCACAATCTACACAGTGAATAAGTAGGCATTTATTATTACTGACATTTAGGAAACTATCCACAATTTGCGAAATATTTTAATATCGCGCTAACAAGTGAGAAGAAGAAGAGCATATATTTTATGAATAATAATGACTTTCCTCGCTGGAGCAGATTCTTCCATCCGAACAATATGGACTAGCCAGCGTAGCCGCTGGATTCTAATACGCTGAACAACGCCTACATCGTCGAGGAACTCATACAGCTCATGGTTGGTTCTAATGCGAAACTCATCGCCATGCCTTAGAGAACCCAAGATCTTGCGAAGAATTTTAAAACGAATACGCCGAGGACGGTTGCATCGGACTAAGAATAAGCGACTTATAAAGTGTTAATTTCGTCGCATGAGAGGTCTCTGTTGGCCAGTATGATTCTTCGAGTGTCCTCTAGACTGACATCATTCTTGCTGGTAATGGAAATCGTACCAAGGTAGATGAACTCCTTGACCACATCGAATGTATAGTTGCCGGCTGTAACCTGGAAGCCGATACATTCAATGTCCTATGTACTTCGTCCTGCTCTCATTTACCCACAGACCCATTTTAGCAGACTACCGTTCAATAGCATTAAAGGCTGCGGTGACATCTCGCTTGGTATGCCCACTGATGTCTACATCATCTGCATATGCAAGGATCTGAAGATTTTTTTTAAAAATAGTGCCATTACGATGCACGCCCGTCTATTGCAGAACACTCTCTATGACGAAATTGAAAAGGTCGCAGGATAAGGGATCGCCTTCTCTGATACCTCGCACGGTATAAAAAGCTCGGAGAGGTCTTTTCCTACCTTGACGGTCCTGCAGGAGTTGCTCAAGGTGATTCTGCATAGCCTTAAAAGCTTTGAGCTCAGTAATTGTGGCATACACGTGATTTACTTATTGTGATATCAAACGCTGCTTTATAATAGACAGAAAGGTGATGTGTGTCGATTTGATTTTCATTGGTCTTCTCCAGGATTTGGCGCAGCGTGAATATCTGGTCAATGGTCAAGTCGACTAGGCCTGAAGCCGCACTGATAAAGTACTATCAGTGAGATGGTAAATGGCTTTAGTCGTTCACACAATACGTTCGTAAGAACATTGTATGCGATACGGAGGAGGCTTATACCCCTGTAGTTGGTGCATATCGTGGGATCTCCCTTTTTCAGAATTGGACAGAGGACACTAAGATTCCAATCAACGGGCATACTTTCCTCCAGTCACGTTCTGCAAATGAGCAGGTGCATGCACCTAACCAGCTCATCGCCTCTATACTTAAAGCATTCAGCGGCAGACCGTCAGGTCCAGCTGCTTTGTTGTTTTTCAGTCGCCGTATGGCAACCTTGATCTCTTCATGGCTGGGATCTAATGTTCGTCATCATTGTTTGGGTCCGGCACAGCATTTCTAAAGGCGGAATTTGTGTCATCATCGCCTTGAAGTAGATTAGAGAAGTGCTGTCTTTATAATCTCAGTGTCCCTTGTGCATCTGTAACCAGTTTACCATGTTCGTCTCTGCAGAAGGTTACTCTGGGTT
This sequence comes from Metopia argyrocephala, assembly GCA_963576795.1. Lineage (NCBI taxonomy): Eukaryota > Metazoa > Arthropoda > Insecta > Diptera > Sarcophagidae > Metopia > Metopia argyrocephala. The sequence continues at coordinate 147,953,100 of OY756209.1, forward strand.
TAAAACCCGCAGTAAGACGCCTTATTTTTTGTACAAATTTCGAGCATTATTTCTACTCCTGCATATCTCGATTTCCTCACGATCACGCCTTTCTTGCTCTCTTTTCTTTTTTCTAAATAGGCCTCGTTCTTCTCTTCTCATGAATTGCTTATTGAAGATATGGATACTTCCCAAAATTATTGATTCAATCTATGTTTATGTACATTTTTATAAAGATTCTGATCTTGAAAATTGTACGTGAATATACTAAATGAGAAAAGATTTTACCTTTACAGGTACGTATTTAGTTATGGTAAAAAAAATGCATATATAGTACATCTGTTTATACATTCATATGTATGTATGTATGTATGTAAATATGTATACAAAATTGGTATATTCATATCATTGTTAAATTTATTTGTGCACAAAAGCCTTTAACATGAATCCAACAAAAAAAAAAAAAAAATAAGTATATAAGTATGTAGAAACTTACCAGCTGCCAACGCCAAATAATAAAGTGCGTGTTTAAAACTAGTTGTTTTTCCAGAACCAGAACGACCCATGAATATTAGACTTTGGTCACGACGAGATTCTAACATTGTTCTGTAGGCGGTTTGAGCCAAGGAATATATATGTGGAGGCATATCTTCAGTTTTACATCCACGAAACATCGATACTACCTTTAATACAAGTTACAAATTTAACAACTTAACATATTGTATTAAAGTGCATACATGCATATGCACATATGTACATAATAATTTTAACGTCAATACACAAATACCTTTTCTGAATACAAAGACAAAGGTGCCATCGGATTGACTACTAACAGTATGGGCCCTGCTTTGGTATGAATCAGATTGCTGGCAAAACGTTGGCGTAGACAATGTAATACTGACGCCTCATTTAAATGCTTTAATTCACAAATATCTTCAACTAAATCTAATGATGACGAATTTTGTTTTTCTAAATCATCCTCATCAACGGTCATCTCTTCTCCATTGTGCAACAGCTGTATGACAACTTTGTGATTATCCAAATGAATCTTTGTCTGGGGCAAACGTAAAGCAGAACAAAATCCGCCACGATGCACCAGCCATACACGATCAGTATTGCTATTTGGATCATTTGAATTGGAATGAGAATTGTCTTCGTTGGAATTTTGTTGTTGCAATTCGTTTGCGTTTCGATTCTGTAAGAAAAGAGCAAAAATAAAAAAAACTTCATAATAGAATATGTGCATATTTATGTATGTATGTATGTATGTATGTATGTATGTATGTATGTATGTCTATATTTTTTAAAAATAAAAATGTTTAATTATGAAATATTATTAGAGACTTTAATTTTGTAGTGAATAGGCTACACAACTAACTCAGTAGTACATACATGGACTTAGCATATGGAACTCTTTAGATAGTACATTTTGGTGTACTCCCTAATATTTTACCATGCACTGCATTATAAAAGAACTCTTTACTTATAGAAACGTAAAAAAACAGAGTCGATGACAGATGTGACTTTTTTTTACTCATAAATATAATTTTTCTTTTACTTTGCACTACACAACTTAGAAAAGTACAGTTGCTGAAATTAATAACCGGGCAGCTACATACATACGTATGTACATATGTATGTAGATATGTATTGTGTTTTTCTCTGTAATACATAACTTTTTGGAGTGAACTTAAAATATCATACAAATTAATCAACAATGAATTAATAAAAAAAAATGAAATTTGAAGTCAAATTTATGTAATCGAATAATTTCAAAAAACTATTTCTGTGGAATTTTGAAAAAACGTCTTCTCTCGAAATAAGACAATTTTCCAAGATTTTTATAGTAAATATAGAATTTCCTTGTCCTTCTTTTGCTCTAATCCCCGTATTTCTACGACCTTTGGAAGGCAAGATATGCAGTTGACTTATCGACGTCTTTCAGACGTTCCCCCAATTTCAATTTGACAAAACGACTTCTTTCAGAGAATTAAGAATAATTTAAAAAATTGAATGTCTATAAAAAATTGTATTTCATTTTTATTATTATTTTTTATTTATCTGCATATTGAAGGGAAAAATAGAACCCAAATATATTTTCCATATCAACTTCTTTCAACCTTTTTTTCATATTCCATTTTAACAAAACAACTTGTCTTGACTTAAGCGATTAAAATAATTTTCAAATTTAATCAAAAAAATTTTGACAAAACGACTTGTATGGTGGAAGCTAATTTTTTTCTTTAAAATTTAAACAAAAAAAAAAATTAACAAAAGGTCTTAAATTAATTTTTTGTCGTTTTAAAGAAAACTATTGCTTCTAGAGGGAAAAAAGGTCGCATAATGTTCGTTAAGTATTTGTGTATAATATCCAAGTTCAAAATTTCTTTAATAAGCAATAACTTCTATTAACCTTTTTAACTGTTTTTTTGCTCTACTGAAAAGTTGTTGATTTTGAAAGAAGACGTTTTGTCAAATGTCCACAGATTTGTTTTAAAACTTTATTCTTTCATAGAAATCATCACAAATTTATTATCGTTTAGATAACAATTTATTTATCGATAAAAAAAATTTTTCGCATGCGAGTACATAATTAAATTCGGACGATGTGTTATTGCAAAAATTGGGATTTATTTAAAAATAACGTTCAATTTAAAAAATGATTGGAGTTAACGCAATCTTTTATTGATTGAAACTTTTTTTCTAATTTAAAATTTAATACAATACTTTATAAAAAAGTGTTTTTTAACATTAATTTGATTGCTATTTAGAATGTTGCAACTGCAACTCAAAATATTGTCATAAATAAATAATTGGAAAAATTTTTTAAAGCAATCTTTTTTGCCATTGCAATCCCCTCAACTATTATGACCAGCAGAAATTATTCGAGTACATAATCCATTTTAATTAACATAGACTAGGCAATGCTTATTTTTGCCCAACGATTGCACGCTCATCGAAGTCTGTAGTTGTATTCTAAAAAAAGTGACATGGAGTAGTTTTGAAATTACTCTAATGCAGTTGTATCTGAGCCATATGCACAATGTGCGAGTTTTTACAAGAGCTTTGTGCTTTCACACCGACGAAAGCACATCAGTCAATCTAGGCGATAACAATGCCAATAACAACATAACAAAGTCAATATAAAAATGTAAGAGCTTTCAAAGTAGTTTACTACAAATATCAAAGTGTGTGTGTTCGAACGCAACTGCTCTAATGTACAGATTACACAGGTCAACAAATAAAAAAAAATTTTCTGCCGAGATATCGTAAATGGCTTTGAATTGAATTGAGCATTGGCCAGTCTAAAAAATTTTTTAATTGTTTTTTTTTGTAGCGGCTGTAATCAATAATTTCAATTTAATGATTTTAAGGTCATATCTCAACGAGCCAAATGTGTTTTGTTACATTTGTAGTGAAAACTTCGTTACAAAATTCAGAAAACATGTAAGAACTTTTATAAGAAAAGCTTATTTTTCTTACTTTAAGATAGAAATTAGAGATGAATAAAAGACCTAAGTAGCACAAATTGTTTGTAAAAAAGAGCAATGAGCACTTGAGACAGTGTGTCAGTGGTCAAAGAAGCCCAAGAGGCAAAGAGTACCTAGGCAATGGATGACTGTTACGTCTGTTGTGCTTGTTTGCGTGACGTTAACGTTAAAAAATTATTTATTCAGATTTGCAATTGCCTTGGAGACCGCAACCACACTCAGAAACTGTTTGTGTTCCAACATTGAAGAAATCTTAAATTATTCTACAGATCGAAAATCTTTTACCCAAGGAAAATTAAATAATTTGATAAGGGATTGTATATTATTTTTTCGAATTTATGTTTGAAATTCATACATGCACAGACAATGTACATACGTACGTTTATGAAGACCTTCCAACCTGCATTTTTTGAAATTTTTAATCAAATTCGAGTCAATTTTGTCACTACTGCGTGATTAAAAAGCTAGAATATGCCCTCATTTTCTGATCATTAAAGACACTGTTGTCGAGAGAAAATTGCACCTACAGATGACTTTTCCTAATTAATCATTTTTGATTTCTTTTTTCGCATCTTTTATCAGTCATTAGTTAATCTTTCTCGAGTAACTTATCAGTCGCATATGACACCTTTTTAGTAGGTTTTCTATAAAACAAAAAAAAAGCAATTGACAATTTGATTTCTTTAGCCAGATTAATTTTTTTTATTCCATTGATTTTTGGAATGTAAATTAGAAATAATTTTCTTACACCATTGGTTTTTGTGGGATTAAATTGTCGACCATCCGGTAGGCAGACTTGAATACTGTGCATATGCCTAGTGAGCATTCATTTATTTTTAAATAAAATGTGATTGATTAAAACCCTACATATGTGCTCTTTTTTTAAACAAACAGTTTTCAAGCATCTATAAATGAGAGAAGTGTAATTTTTAACACTTCGATGATCAATTTATGTTTACTAGACAATTTGTTATTGTATTCTGAATTAAGCACGTTTTAAACATAAGTGCGTGCGATTCGCTTTCGACTTACTTTTTAAACGTGTACGTGATTAATCAGTTTTTGATCATCAAAACTACTCGAAAAAGACTCAACAAGGTGATATTTTGAAAAAAAAAAACAACTTCCAAATGCTAGCAGGGTGCATGTACAAATATATGTACATATATTAATACATATTTGATTAATACTAGATTATACTGAGAAAAATTTTCACACCTTTTTACTTAACGTTTCGTCAAAATTTTTTAAATAACCGCTGTTTCCAGACGAACCATAGCCACGCGTTTGAAATGAACGTTCCCATATTGCTTGCCAAGAAGCGGCTTCGTTACGGCGTCTTAAAGATGAGCGAAATATACGCGTATTTGATGGCACATTTAATGTGGACGATTGTGTTCGCATTCCAGCAGCAGCACTATTCCAAGGTGGTCTAATATTGCTGGCTGTAGTAATAGCATTTTTGTTGGTACTAGAATTATTGCTGGAACGGAAACTTCGATATTTTTGAGTACGTTCAAATGCTGAAAGACTTGTTTGAACTGGAGACGGACTGTCATATTCTAAATTTTGTTCTCCTTCACTATATAATCGTGTTCTTGCACCGGAAATGCTGTATGACCTTTTAAGCACTTGCGAAGGTGATGTTTTATTAATTCTTTTAGGTGGTAATGGAGATTTGTTAACGAAACCTTTTTTTAAATTTTTTATTGTTTCATCTTTTTCTTTTCTATTGTCATGACTTGTGATAGTCAAATTCCAAACGGTTGAGTTATAAACTTCGGAACCACTATCACTTATAGTATCTGAACTAATACTGTGTTTTCTTTGAATTTTTTCCCCTCGTAGAGGCGGAATAGGTTTATAAACTTTAGATTTAACTGTACCACAAGCATGCGATTTGCCCGTGCAACCTTTGTGAAATGCCGGATTTAATCCCGAACCCGGGTTAACAGGCGTAGCCGGAATGATAGGAGAACGAAGATTCTGTTCGAGTTTTTTAGGTAATATAAACATTTTTTTATCGCCGACTAGTTGAAATATACTTTTTCACATTTGAAAATTTATGCAATCACTTTATTTATAATCTTCTACTCCAACACTAAATTATAAAACATTTCAGGTATTTTTTTTATCTTAATCACAAACATTACTTTTATATTTACATATTAATGTATTTATTTTTTTCTTTTCTTTTTGCATTATAAACAATTATTTACCAATCAAACTGCTAATTCGTATACATTAGTCTTAGAAATAATTTCTAAAGTAAAAAATAACACACACATTAGTGCTGAAAAAAGAAAATATTTATATTTTCAATTTATATCTAACACGTTAGTGCTAATGCTAAGGATAACCAAAGTATTCTTATTGTTTCTTTACTTATTTCTTTCAAGTACTTTATAAAATACGAGTATAACAAAAAAAAAAAAAAAAAAGAAAACAAACTGAAACTGAGTTTAAAATAAAAACTTTTTTGTACAACTTTATAATGATCATCACCTTGAGCAGAATTATGGTTTACAAATCTATAAAAAAAAGTTGAAAGAGAAACGGCTCCAGCAGCATTAGGTTGATGCATAGTTAACATTGAGATATATAAATACATACATATGTATGTACACACAACTATACAAATATTACGAGTATCATATTACTTTTGTTATGAACTTGATAGTTTTTATAGAAAATTAAAACACATTTTTGTGGACATTTCTTAATTAAATATTGGGCCTTTTCGAGGGCATATTTATAAATATAAATATTAAAATTGTTAAAATTAAGATAATCCTAATGTGTAACTTTTGTTTTTGCTCTCTGAATCGTTTAAATAATGCATTATATAGTTTTAATTATACAAAGAAAAAAGTTAAAATGCTGCAGAACTGTTTAAAAAACTGTGTTTTATATTTTAACTTCAAACTTCTTGTGTTTAGTTTCGAACTAAAAAATTCTATAATGTATGCACATACATATGTATGTACAGCAGTGAGCAAAAGTGTATGTACAGTAGTGAGAAAATATTTTTGCACAAATAAATACGCATGCAAATAGAATACAACTTTACTTTTAAACAAGGAGATTTCGAAAAAAAAAATTTTTTAGCCGAACGTAGGGGTCTTCTCTTCAGTTTTGTCTTTAAGGGCTATTTTTTTTATTAAGATCAATAATCAGGGGTAAACCCCTACTAAATGCTGTGCATTGTATTGGAATTTTCGTGGAGAGAACAGTACATTATGACAACAGAACATATATTTTGGTTTCTTATATTATTAAGCGCCTTAGGTATTTTCGAGACAATAACATTGAAATATAAAATTTTTTTGCCGAACATAGGAGTCGATTTTTTACTTTTTTCGTTATATCTTTGGCATTTAAAGTTCTATCTTTAAGTATGATATATCAATGTTTTTGGTCTTCTCGAGACAAAAATACTGATATATCACACTTTAAGATCAAACTGTAAATGCCCAAGATATAAAGAAAAATCTGATGAAAGGACCCCTACGTTCGACTAAAAAAAATATTTTTCGGAATTAGAGGCGGTACGGGGATACTTTTTTTGAGGTACAGTCTAACGTATTCATATGTATGTATGTTCATATAAGTTTTATTACGAGCACAACGTAGATATTTGTCTTACAACATATGTATGCATATATAATTGGCCATTAGATCAGTCTTTGTATTGATACTGCATAATGAGAAATAAATAAATTGAACCACTTCCTCATTCGGCGACTGATATTACAAAACATTTGCTCACTTTTGTTCGATACTGTATGCACATGTGTACATACATATATATGTGAATATACACTGTAAATTAATGAATTGATCACGTTGTTTAAACTCTTTAACAAAACAGAAGACAGTTTACTCCAATTGATTGAAAAACTACAATAGAATAGCAGTATGACTTCAAAGTAAATAATAGTTTATGACAAAAATATATTTTAAAATGTTGTAAATAAGGGTCTATTTTTTTCTAACGAATACTTTAAAACTTCGTTCTCACTGTTGATCAAATGTTTATTTTTGACTTATAAATATTTGTGTATTACTTTAAAGAAACTTTTTATTATCAGGTATTATTGGTTTTGCGACTACGGCCACAATGATCGTTTATACATAGAAACGGTTTAAAACACACTGATGTCTAGACAAATGTTTTCCTCATACACGACCAAGTGACTTCAGTTGCATTACCACCACAATCAACGACAATGACGGCAAAAGTAGCAGAAAAACAAAAACAAAAAGAAAACAACCTAAACAACGAGTAATAACAATCATACATAATATATTAAGGGGGATATATGTATTAAAAGAATTTGTTCATTCGCCTATTGTAGGTTAAATTATTTCTAATGTAGGGAGTAAGATTTGTGTTTTATTTTGTGTTGCTGGTTGGCTGATTGGCTGTCTTTCTGTTGTTGTTTTTGTAGAACACATGATACATTTTTTTAGGTTGTTTTTAGTATTACTTTTTTAATATTTTTATTTACTTTTATCTATCCCACACACAACCAGACTAATACAAAGTTACAAAGTAAGTGAGTATTTACATACATATTCGAGTGCCATGAAAACGAAGTATCAATCAAAGATCTTTTCAGTATACATTGAAAGTTGTTCATTGCTATCTTTTATTTTACTTGAAATATATTAACTAGTTTAATATATGCATGTAGGTTCAAAAAGGTGTGTACCCATACACATGTACTTACATATATGCTACATATGTATATACATATATACAGTAGGTCTATCCCATCAAATTGTTGAGTTAATATTAAGCCCAAGCTTGATTTGCGATTTTTTTTAATTAATTGTATTCAAGTTTATGACAAGTTGTAAATAAACGAAAATTTATTTTAAAATGTTTAAATAACATTGACAACAAAACTATTATCAATTTTTGTTGAATTTTAACTGTTATATTGATAAAAAAATATTATAGGTTTATTAAGAGCTTATTTGACAAATTGTGTAGAAATTGATTTTTTATTTTTATTTACTCATGCAGTGCATTGTATTGGAACTTAAAGATACATAGATAGATTTTTTTTATTATACGCCTTTTTGTTGAGGAGACAAGATACTGTCAATTTGACCACTCAAAGGCCAGTGTTACACCTTCACCCTTGAATGGTCAACTGCAATTGCCCCATCTGTCGGTGATTGTTAATTGTGAGTGGTGAGCGTCTTCACTAAGTAGGTTAGCTGTTATCCTTCCAGAAGGTGGCGCTGTACTCCTTATCATTCGTTTTAAAGATGAAATAGACTGGAATGTCAGGAAGCGGTTTTTTGGAGATGGACTCTTGGAGCGAGGAACCTCTTATTTTTTAAATTATAATTTTTATAAAACCGCAAATTTTATTTTTTATTTTTTTTCCTTGAAAAACCATACAATTTTTTAAAATTATGAAATATTTTAGTTGACAAGACTAACTCCAGAAAATCGAATTTTTATTTATTAGTTATTTTTTGTTTTTGCGACATTTAGATTAGCAAAATAAAGCAAAATAAAAATTGCTGTTGTTAAAAATAGATTAAATAAAAATTAGAAATTTCCTTATTATTGTTTTAAAATACATACATAATAAAAAATTGCTTTTGATTATTCCCAATATTTTTTAAAATATATATCCCCTGTCAAATTTATCGAATACAGTCGAAACTCTCTATAACGAACTCCTGTATAACGAAATTTTCTTTATTGCGAAGCAATTATAAGAACACTGTGTTTTAGGTCTACTTTGAGTGTATTATAATCTCCATATAACGAATTTCCATATAGCGAATATTTCCTTATAACGAAGCATTTTTGCGACCGTAACTTCAAGATTGAAGCGTTTTCAATCTCCATATAACGAATTAGGTTAAACCGAACGCACGCACACAAAAAAGAAATCGATGTCGCTTTGTGTTATTGGTGTTGTTATTGTTGCTCTGTGTGTACTTTGTTGCTTTCACAACGCACAAGCAGAGTCTGATGCTTTGAATCGTTTATTTACCATAAAATTAAAGTTTTCTTGCAGTCGCTATCCGTTTGCCTTTGCATTGAAGAAGAAAAGTGGAAAAATGTACTTCAAACAAAAATAACTGACTACTACAAATAAAAAATGTTAAAAGGAACAATATTGTTTTTTTTTTTTCATATAGCGAATTTTCTTTATAGCGAAGTAAAAATCCAGTCCCTTGGAATTCGTTATAGAGAGTTTCGACTGTATTATATATTATATTTAGACTATCACACTGCTACCCTTCCACACAAAAACTTGACAAATCATATGTGGTCTATCTAAACACCCCTTTTACATGACACATCATCTTTTTTTAGGAGCACAAAAAACGGTTGTTTTGGAATATCTAGAAAATTGTTCTACTTTTGACCACACTGACTTCATATTTGGATTCAGCGGACAATTTGACATTAAAATGAGATTTTTATTTGACCACATGGATTTGATAAAAAAAAACCGTCACGTAGTGTATTATATGTTATTAAAAATCTGATTTGCATCATATTAGCCAACGTAACAGTTACTTTTAAATTTACAGTGAAGAAATGTTAGAATTCTTTTGACAAATGAATTTTTCAATTGTCATACAATAGGACCCGTCTTTTGGGCACCAGTGACGAAGTAAAAAATTCGTCATATTTGCTTTAAATTCTGTTTTTTTTTATGAAGTATAATAAAATTATTAACTAACTTAACCATGTGTTAGAGTGGGCAATTTTCTCAAACTTCATGAAAAATTTGTTAATTTTTTAAATTTTGCTTTTTTCAAGTTAGCTTTTTAAACAAAACGATTAAAAATTTTCTGTTTTATTACATACATATGTAAATATTATTATTAGTTCTGCAGCTTGGTGCTAAAAGGGCCAATGACAATTTTCGGCTGTTTTAAGTTAGTCGTTGCATTATGTTCCTTTTTTAACTCTCTTTTATTTTGCTCCAACAACTAATTTCTAGTTCAATCCATGACAGGTTTATAGAAGATTTTGTAGCCAGTGTTACTATGGACTTATATGAAAAATAAAAACTTTAAATTCAATTTTCTTAAAACTGATTTTTTTGACATTGGCCCTTTTAACACCAAGCCACAGAGTTAATTTTAAAACGAAAATTTTACCCCCAAAAAGAACCAGATTGTCTAAAAATTACAAAGATACACTTTTTATTAAATCAGAAACTCACACGACCAAGGTTCAATTCCAGCGAAGGACAAAATTATAAAAATAAATATTTGCGGTTTTCTAAAATTACAATTTAAATTAAAAATTAAATTTAAATAAAATAAGAGGTTCCCCCCCCCCCTCCAGCAAGACCATCTGCAAGAAACCGCCCCCTGACATTTCTAATCTATTCCACCTGAAACCAATGATCAGGAGTACAGCGCCACCTTCTGGGACGACAACATCTAATCTACTGAAGACGCTCACCATCCACCGACAGATGAGGCCATTGCTGTTTGATCATTTGAGGGTGAAGGTATAACACTGGCTCTTGAGTGGACAAATTACCAGCAACTTGTTTCATCAACAATAAAAGGCGCAAAATATACAAACATCTATGAAAAAAAAAAAAAAAAATACTATCAACCATCTTCACATTCCAATACAATGCACACTGCATGAGTAGGGGTTTACCCCTGAGTATTGGTCTTAAAAAAAAAAAAAAAAAAAAAAAAAAAAAAAGCACAAAGCAAGTAAATACACAGAATTTGATTTCCTAAAGAAGCTTAAGTTAAAAAAAAGAAAAAAAATTGGGAGAAAATATTTATAAGAATGGAAAGGGCTAAAAGCTCCACATTCATAAATATTTTTGACAAATATTTTTTGTTGTTTTGACAAATATTTTTGCCCGTAACTCAAGATTTTCGTGGTGTTTGGAAAATTTTAAAAATATGGATGTTACTATATTTTATTATACATTACTTTTTTACTTTCTTACAATTTTTTTTTACAAATTTCACTATTCTTTGCTGAGTTACAATTTTCTATTAAACATGTTGTTAAAAGATTAAATTATTTTAAGATATAACAAAATACCATTATATAATCATCATAAAGTGTACTAGTTTGAAATGGATGCAACACTATGGTTGACTTCTAGAAACAAATAAATATTTTATTGTAAAGAAGTTCTTTCTCTTTTAATTATTTTCAATGTTGAAAAAATTATTCTGCATAAAATTCGTTTATAAACGTTTGGCAATTTATATTGAAAACAAAAATAAATTTGTTTTTGTTTTAAATAAAAATTTTTAAATATTCTGAAAATTTATTTTTACAGAAAAAAGATACTTGTCTCTAGAACAACAGAATAATATCCAGAATGGAAGTGTAATCAGAATTTCGTCACTATTATTATAGAGAAATACTATAGATAACCAAAGTTTTAATATGAAGCTGCAAATTAGATTTTTGAAATATAAAAACTCTCTATCCTTTCTTCTTTTAATTTGTTAAACATTGAAGAAAAAATTTTAAATTCAAATTTATTTAACGTCAAAATAAATAAGGAAGAGGAAGAAACAAGGTTTTGATAATCGTAAGTAAGCAGCTGTTATTGTTTTGGTAAAGCGACGCTATCTGATGATGTTTGTATATTTCGTATTTCACATTTTAGTTAGCCTTAATATACAACATGTAAAAATACTTACCTTTATTCGTTTACTAGCACTTCGTTTTAAAGTATTACAATTGCTGTTATTGAGAAGAGCCCGACAACTTTCATTGGCATCATTAGCACCTGACTGGGTCATACATCGACGGCTAAGTTCGACTAATTCAAAAACAGGTTGAACCTAGCAAAAATTAAAATACATATATTCGTTTAGGAAACTACATATATTATAAATATTCTTAAAAGCATACTTCAACTGTTACGGACTCTCCGCTGTTTTTGATCATTTCTATAATAACTTCACGTGCTAGATCATGTACTGGTATGCCGTTTACTTTAAGCAAGCGATCTCCTGGTAATAGTCCCGTGGAACTACCACCTGCACCAGGTTCAGCAAATATAACAGGTTTGAATACTGGATTTGTTAATGACTCGGAACGGTCTAAGCAAATTGCTTTTCGAAGACTAAAGCCAAAATCTTGTCGTGGAGACTTTTTACGATGTATTGTTAATGATCTTGCAGCTGGTAATTTAACCAATTTTATGGGCGGCAGTGGTAGATCAATATCATCAAATGATTGTATGCGTGACCACCGTTCTATGCCTTGAGACTCTCCAATGGGGCTTAATGAGAATGGTGGTGTGGCAAATGAGGAATTTGTAGTATCTGTAAGACTCTCTGCGCTTGGTGAAGGAGATGTTACAACTCTAAGATTGGCATGAGGAATATGAGATGTATAACGTGCACTTGTTGGCAATGTCATAGCCCGTTGTATGCCACCTTCATCACTACGCAAACTTTCTACAGATGTAAATGATGTTCCATGTTGACTAGAACTAGATCCTATAGATCCAGCACCGCCAACACTTCGATTTCCATCGAACAGCATTTCATTTTGAATTGTATTTCGTATAAGAGCATCTGGTGATGCAATAGATATTTCTTCATGAATATTGCTAATATTACTACGTGATCCCTTGAGTATACCACGTTTTGGTGGTTTTGGCGGAACAGGAAGCATAAAACGACTCTGCATAGAGATAGTATAATTTGAATAAATGTATATTGCAATAGTTATTATTTTTCCTAATTATATTATTTACCTTAGTGGAGTCTCCAACAGCCCCTATATATGCTGTTGTTTCTGAAATGGAATTAATACTTGTGTTGCCGCTACCATTGTAACAGCTTTCTATAGTAGTATTTACAGATGCTACAATTTCTTCATTTCCCCGATCTAACTCATTGCTACCCGTTGCATCAGCATTAAGTGCTGCAAAAAATTCAGCACTATAATCAGCCGTTATACCACTAGGAAGTTTCTCCTTTTCCTTTCGTCTACCTCGTATTTTCAAAGAACGCCTCACCTGTTCAGGATTGTAAAGAAACTCTTTAAATAGTCTTAGTATTCTTAGATTCTTACATGTATTGCCTCATCTAGTCTCAGTAACTCCTCTGTACTCATACTGCCTGGAACTCCTGACGAATTTTTGCCTTCTTTACGCTGTTTCTTTTCACGTTTTCTCTTCTCCTTTTCCTCTCTTTCCGACTTTTCCCGGTCACTAGCACTACTCGTTGCTACTGATACGCCTTTTTTCATAAAATTAAACATTTTCAAACTAAAAATGTTCTCTCGTCTACAATATTCAAATACAAAAGTTATTTGGAACCAATATTAATCCTCTACGAGAAATTACATTATTTGGTTTGATCACATTTATAAAGTGTTGTTGTCCTTAAACTGAAATTAAAAGACAGACAACCACAATGTATTATACTTTGCTTTTGCATAAATCAAATGTGTGCTGGCATATCTGTGGGTGTGGCTACTTTAAAAAGATTTTTGTTTGTTTGTTTTTATATTTAATTGCTTATAGTTTTCATGGATAGCAAATATGTTTTCTGCTGTATTGGGTTATTTGTGTTAATGTCTGTCTGTCTGCCTGCTTTGCAGCCGGTATATCAATATCTAACGGCTTATATTTTTCTTTCGTGTTTCTTTTTAATAGTATGCCGTGTTTAATTGCATTAGATTTTATGGCATTTGTTTGTTCTCGTGTTAATGTATGTAAGTTGTTTTCACTTTTTCTTCTACGAATATCAAAACAATTTCAACATACATTCATACGTACATATGTGCATATTATATACTTACATACCTACCTAATATGACTATTGTATATATTTTTCTCTGCAGAAAAATCTGTACGTTTTCAATTTTGAAAACCTATGTACATATGCATGTTTGTATGTATGTATATACTAATATGCTGTTTTCTTTACTGACAACTTCAATTAAAAAATTTAAAATTGTGGTTTTCATTAACCAATAATTTTTTGTTTGTTTTATTTTTTTGTACTCTCTTTTTAATCAACAAAGCACATATTTTAATTAGTAGTATTAAATCGGCAACCAATTTAAATATGTATCACTGTATTTATTATACCAAAAATTGACACAAATAATAACCTCCTTAATAGACCTTTATATCAGTTTAGTTTTATGTATAGACCAAGAATTTAGGAACACTAAATTACAGTTAAATTCGTTAGAATATTTCTGATATCTGGTAGCACAGATTTCATTTTAATGTTATTTTATCTTTTTGGCCATGTATGATAAAAATACAAGCATACATACATGCAAACCTACATACATATATTTATTAATTTGTATTTGTTTTTATTTGATTGGAAACCAAATGGCTAATTTAGGCTTTAGAAATTTCTAAGTACGTTTTTTTTGGTCACGTATTTCTTTGTATTACTCGTTAATTTCAATTTAAATATATGGTATTAATAACTTTCTTATTTATAATTAAAATATTTTTATGCCTACAGCAAGTCAAAATAAAAAATATATGTATAAATACCGGCAATCATTTAAAGGAATACCTTTAGTTTGTGCCTTGAATTCATTCTTATATTTTAATAATTTTCTATTATAGAATATGACTATAATACAAGTAATTCAAGGTGTTTTTACTTTAGAATTTAAATAAATATGACTTACAGTAAAACCGAAACCATACACATACGCAAACGCCAGACTAGTCAGTCATTAAGAGAAAAATCAATGCAAACAAAAATAAAATTTACACACCAACCAACAACACAAAAATAAAAACTTCACCAAAAGGTTTGCCGTAAACATTAAAAAAAAAGTATTTTTTTTTTACCATTTACTTTGCAATATTTTTAATTTAATTAAAAATGATTTTTAAATACACATTAACTCCATTAGTTGATTTCACCTATTTATTTCTTGTATTGATTTTTAGCACAATAGGAAAAAAAAAACAAAATAACACTTAGCAATAACAACAAAAATCAAGTTTCACCTTTATTGTTGTTGTCTGAAACACCTTATATTACTTCTTTTTTAAGTAATATTTTATTTATTTTAAAAATGATTGGCTTTAAATATCACAATCGTTGGTTATTCACCTTAGAAATATAAATTTCGTACTCTATTTAATTGGAAATTTGTTAAAATACAAAATATGCGGAACCAACTTTAACTACGAATATTAAATCAAGTTGATCTACTATGAGTCGACGGTGTGAAGCCGTTCCTACTTTACAATGACGACGTTCAGTTGATTATAATTTAATACGATTAACGCCGTTGTACTTTAAAACATAACGTCTAAGAGAAGCCGCTGTATTTTCATCAAGTTAATTCAAATATTTATTTAAAATTTTATAATAATTATAAACCATGTCAACAATAGTTAAAATAGAGCTTTAAATACACTTGTAACTTTAAAAATAATTCTATAAATGGAAATTTTCAATGGGAAAATACCAATTATCGTTCATTATTGTGTAAATATTGTTATATTTAGTAATCAGTAATAAAAATTCAATTTATCAAATAACAAACCCCATTGAAATTTTAAACATTGATCAATTAAAAATTATTAGAAATATTTACTTGATATATTTAAATCTCTAATGCTCTGTAAATCTTGGATCAAACAACGATCTAAAGCATTGTAGTTGTACATACATTTTGAAAACAATACTAACAACAACCAGCAGCAACAAAAACTTTTAAAATAATGCAATACTTACTTACAGTCATAATGAAAATGAATAAACATAAGTTAGCTTATAGCCCAATGTAAATTAATAGTATTCTATAAAATTAATTTAAACTGAAAAATTAAATATTGCATCTCATGAATAAAATTGTAATTATAATATTATAATTTAAAAACACTCTAAACACATTTCTTTTTTATTGAATGTATATATGTATAAACATAATTGTGATTTATTTATTTTCTTTTTTATTTAATATATATATATATATATATGTATAAACATAATTGTGATTTATTTAAATAATTTTTTAAATTCGGATATTATTTACATGTCAGTTTGACAAGGTTATGACTATAATTAAAATAGATATGCACATATGCATATGTACTATGTACATATCTTAAATTCTTTTAATACTACTTAATATTATTATACTTTATAAAACAAAATAAAATTTAAAGTTGATAAATTATTAATATGTATGTATGTATGTATATGCATAAAATGCAAATTGGTATGTATTTCAAAACGCAAAATAAATATTTTGTTAACATACATACCTATAATGACTATAGAACATAAAGACTTGCACAGTTCTTTCCACAAATACTGGATGGTATTTAGACATGGGTACCGTATTATGTATAAGTATACATATGTATGTAAGCCTTGTTCCTATAATTTTGTCTCACAAAGTCTATTCGTTATTGTTTCTTTTTTTTAGGAAAATCTTTTTGTAATGTATGTTTATGATTTATTGTCGTTCTATGTTAAAAAAAACATTTATTTTGCGTTTTATTCGAATACGTAAAAATTTACATTTTGAAAAACAGCTTGTAGATATCTATACTGATGTCCATGACTATATTTAAGTATATGTATGTGTAAAATTTTTATGATTTAAATCAAAAATTATTTTTTTAATAATTATCGCAAAAACATTACATCCATAGGAACCTTTTCAAATATACGATTAGAGATTTCCCGGAATATTTTACCAAAACTCTTGGAGTATCCTGTTTTCAATTCATTGAACACGGTTTCCCAGTTATCATTTAAAAAGCGATTCATTGTTTGTGAAAGAGTAGCATCATTAAAGAGATTTTCAAAATGCATAAAAACACGTTTTGGTTCAAAAGACACGCGATATTCTTTTAATCGCATATATTTAACTCCGTTCTTTTCAAATGGTTCACCAATCAGGCGATGCTCAATTTTTGAATTGACAAGTGTAATGTTAGCCCGTCCATTACCTGTAATAGGTAAAAGTAGAATACGACCAGACATTTCATAATCACCTAACATTTGAATACGATCTGTAACACTATCGCATATTATGAGATGTTTATCCAAATCAGTTCTGTTAATAAAATACGATCACATAACACATAATTCAGAAAATATAGAATTAGCAAACCTGTATCGTTTAATTTTACTAGTTGATATCATATCAGTAACCAAAACATTTTTCAATGTTTGCCTTAAATTGATCGGTGCAGTACCAGCGTCTATAACAAGTGATTTAACTGCTAATGGCTCTAAGGGAGGAACACCAAATTCTTTATTTCCTGTAGTGCAAAATATTATTATTTGCATGTATAATTTTTATTATTAATTTCATGTAAAATATTTTTACCGCTTTTCAAAATTTGTATGGCCTTATTCACTGCATCCACTAAACACTTATCGAAATTCGAATTCCTTTGACATTTGTCGAATGATGCAGCTGTAAAAAGAAAGTAAGTTATTAATTATTTTTTTTTCTTAGTAAGTTGTTGTTGATTAATGAATGCAATAAATCTTTGTCGTACAAAAATTGTATTCTATTTTTTTTATCAGAACTTATACATACATTTATACAGTCGAATTCTCTATAATGAACTTCTACACAATAAAGTTCTTCTAATTGTAAAATCATTTCGACAGCATAACTTTATGTTCCAATGTTAGTGTTAATAAGTCTACATAAAATAAATATCCATGGATTGAATTTTTCTTTATGATATAATATGTATATGTATGGGCACAGAGTCGAACTTCGAAATTACGAAAATTGTTCTCAATCAAAAGTGCTTATTTAAAATTGAAACTAATTAGCCACATGCGATGCCTATTGCTGCCACAATATTTTGCATGCTTATGAGGCTACAACGAAATTAAGAAAAACCACTTTAACATATAGTTTTTTAATAAGTACAAAAAGTTAAATTTTTTGCCATTTTCTACTTTAACCACGAGATCACCTGCTAATAATGGCTATCAAATACAAACTAAATGCTATAAACTTTGACAGGAGGTTGAGATTTATGCATGCAAGAGCATACCAGTATATATTTTGTTAGTTTTCTTAAAAAAAAAAACAATTTTTTTATGCCGGTAATATAACCGCTGTATTATCAGTTAGCCTAGGTCAGTTTTGAATGAATAATTAAACAATCAGTAACGTTTGTATGACTGTAGGTATGTGCGTTCGTATCTACATACATATGTTTATGTATGTATGACATATAGTGATGCTGATCATCATTAATATTATTTAAATGTTGTTTGATTATTTAGATTTATTTATTTTAATTTTACTTAAGGTTAACAATAAAGTTGTTCGAATATCTATGTATGATTTTTGTTTTTCAAATAACGTTTTTTGTTATTAAAAAATATTATAATTATGTATGTACGTATGTATGTATTTATATTTATCTTGACATTGAACATTATTAAATTTCATGAATTTTTTTAAAACAAGTTTTATTTTAATTTTACCAACATTCATATGTATGTATGTAAATCATTTAATTTTTAATAATTAGTCGTTCTTCTATAATTAATATTGGCAACCAAAACAGAAGAAAAACTGTTTTTTTTGAATAAGACTCATTTTATATTCCAAACATTCTATTAAAATTTGTTGTTGCTTAATATTTTATATTAAAAAAGTTTTCTGCTAGTTTGTTTATCTACTTACTTACTTACTTAAGTAGTTTGTTTATCTATCAGTTATAAATTTAATACGTTACTTATAGAGGGTCTTCGTTTTTCGGCATTCTCAACGAAAGACAGCTGTTTTGCGTCCCAGTATGACAAGTCTAACGAAAATAAATTCGAACAATAACATAAACACTTCAGGGTCATAATTTACCCTTTTCAGCGATGTTTTTTTTTTTGGTTAGCTTGTTAAAATTTTGATTCTGCAACATTGAAATTTAAACATTTTTAAATATCTTACGTCTCAAACATAAAGCTAAAAAAAGAAAAAAAAAAAACGATACATTATACATAGTGGGACGCTTTTTCGAACAATAATGAGCGACTTGTTTTCGTCGGCATAGTTTCACGTTCGATATCGTGGGACAGGCTGGTCATATTATAATCAAAAAATAAATGTAGCGACATTAAAAAAATATATGATAAGAAATACATAATTGCTAAAGAATTTACTTTAAAAGAACATTTGAATAATTGAAAACTACATATTTAAAAATGTTTTTTTTTTCGAAACAAATTCTGCTACATAAGCTTTTCCCAAAATTATTAAAAACCTGTATGCTTTCCGAAGAAGGTAACTACTAAATTTAGCAGCGAAATTGCAAAAATGCCAAATATATCAATCCAAAACAACAATAAAAAAATAAGAAAATCACTTTATTTTGACTATCGATAAGTTGTAAATGTTTTAACCGACACTGTATATAATATAATAATATACAGTGCACTCGGGATATAGTGAACTAATTAATGCACAGGTCTGTTCATATTATCAAGAAATTCACTATACACAGTTTAAGAAAAATAACCAAATTTTATTCATTTTATATAAAAAAGTAAAAAAAAATATAATATTTGTACTCATAAATAGCAATATTTGTACTTATATGACTAGTCTCAAATAACTATTGTGTAACAAAAAAATCTATCAAACTTTTTTGCTTTGTACAAGTTGTTTTAAGTTTTTGTAAAGCTAAGTTACGAAATTTATGTAAAACTAAACTGTCTTCAATGTGATTAGAATTCTTTTCAGCCCACTCAATTGCCTGTTCAAAAATTTGAACAGCTCGAGTGGCTGGAATAACTTCTTTCGTTGGTGAATCCCCTATATCTTCGTTATCGGTACTGGTATTGGAATCGTCATCGACAAATACCGGAAGCACATTTTCTGCATTGTTCCAATGTCTGATATCATCTGCAGAATATTCAACCTAGAGTTGAGGGGAAACTTAGATATTTTAAATTGCGATTAATATCACGAATACTCACATTTGGATTAATAACGTGGAGCATTTCAAAAATAGGGTTTACGTCATCTTGAGCTTGTTGATGCAACGAAATTTGCAATAAACTAAGGGGCACATTTTCTTACTCGTCTTCGCTCTCTTCTGCGGTAACAAAATCACCCAAAAGAGGTGAAGAAGAAGTTTTCAATGCACAAAAACAGAATACAAAAAGGAAAAAGAGAATGTATAAATGCAAAAGAAATAACGGCATTTTAAAAAACTTTATTTCTTTTTCAATCGTCGTGCAAAAAAATGTGTTCACTTTTTAGAGGTTTGTGTTGTTCACTATTTAGAGTAACTAATGTAAAAAAAAACGAGTTCACTATACCCGATAGTTCATATTACAAAGTGTTCACTATATCCCGAGTGCACTGTATGTATGTATGAATAAATGTACATACAATTTAAATATTGTTTACTATTATTATTGCAAATATTATTTCTATGCTGATGTTATTATTTTTATATAGACCAGTCAAGAAACTTACGCAGATCATTTGCAGCACAAAATGTGACCGTTACCAATACCCATATTGCTGAGTACTGTGTTAGTATGCTACGCTTGCTCAAATGCATTATTTGTGGGTATTATTAAATATTTTGCAATTTTTTTTTCTTTCTTTTTTTTTGTAATTATTGTAAAAATATATGAATATGTATGTCTGTATGCATGTGCATATATGTTTATAGGTATAAATATTTTTAACAACTTGAAAAAAAAACACTTTAAATTACTTAAAAATAAGTTTAAACTGTAAAACAACCGAGTTTCGTAAAAATTTCACTACAAATGAATTGAATTCGATTTCTTAAAAGTCGTTATCACTTCAACGTTAGTATCTACTGTAATGAAGGGGATGCTCTCTTGATGGTAGCTTTTATAGAAAATGTTTTAATGCCTGCGTATATATTATACATTCATACAAACCTATGTATGTTTGTACAAGCACACATATGTATGTAACTACACACACGTGCATACATATATTTTATAGCATTTCATTTCATTTCTTCATACCTATTTATGTCCATACATACATGGTAAATATGCAAGTACAAGTTACGACTAGTTTAAAAATGTTCCACATTCAGGTGAATATTTGTTTTGTTTCGTGTAAAAGAATCAAATTTGAAGTAATTCATACATACAAACATACATACATACTGCCGTATTTTCGTAAAGAATCCAATTGCGATTATTAAGGGCTATTTTGACAATAGATGATGACTTCTACTCTAGTTCTAGTATTGAAAAAAAAAGTGTTTTAAAAGGAGCATGTACTCTTAAAAAATATTTCTGGTTTCGGTTAAAACTCTAACTTTAAATTTAAATGTACATTTTGCATTCTCATTCATATTTACATACATATCTACATATGTATGTATGTATATACTTATGTAAGGTAAGCTGTTGATTCAAATAGTTTGTCAGACTAACTGGTTTATTTCTTTTTTTTTTTCTAATTAAATAATTCAAACATTTTAAATATGATCCATTACATATTGTTAAAATCTTGTATCTGGACCAATTTATTTCTATTCATACATATGTTTATATGAATGTACTACATATACACATAAAACATACATGCATATAAGTACATGTATATAAAAACATTTTAATGTATTTTAATTTCCTTTTTATAAAGTTAATATTCACGTGCGTATATTTTATCCATTTTACTACCCAGCTAACTTTTTTAAACGTTAAAAGCTTTTCCAAGATTGGATCGTTTGCGATAATGTCATTCGATCATGGTAGTTGTATACAACGGGAGTAAATATGTCATTAAAGCGAGTCTAAGGTACGCTAGAAAGAATCAGTCTTATACCTGTTGAACGTTCGTTTTTTTAATTTTTTAATCTTTCTTGTAATCATTAAACGTGATTATTGGTTGGTTTTGTACTATTGAACCACAAAATTGTGGCAAATGGGCCGTACAAGATACTTAACTATTTTTTTTTTTATTTTATTTATTCATAAGGCCAATGAAATTCATCTTATTGGCTATTTAACAATTATTTCTTAATTAAATATTTTATTTAGATAAATAATTTTAATTCTGATTTTTCGACCTTTATTATTTAATGTAAAGAATTAATCAAGCTTAAGGTCTTTTTTTAAATAAAATCGTTTATTTATTTATCGATATTTCGCTACTTCTGCGTGTAGCGTCTTCAGGAAATATTTATTTTTAAATTATTTTCAAATACATGTACATATTTTCTGTATTTTATTTAAAAAAAGACCTTAAGCTTGATTAATTCTTTACATTTTATTTAGATATTCAAAAAATTTTATATTTTATTTTTAAGAGCATAACTATTCGTAGAGTAATTAATAAGTGAAAAATATTTGTTAAATTCAGCACACATTCTTCGCAATGAATCAAAGTTAGCGTAGTTAGAGCGGTTAAATGGCAATTTTAGAGAAATATATCATATATTGTTGGACGGGTTTGGATTAAAAAATCCAATTTATTGATCAGACACTCTGAGTCAATAAGATTTAAAAACGAACATCATACGCTTTTAAGCGCTTATCTCTAAAATAAAAACTACATAAGTATTTCAAGTTATCAATAAATAAATCGAGTGTGTTTTCTGGGATGTTAAATAATTTATGTAAGCGTATCCATAATATTGCAGCACGTTTCTTTGTTGGCTTCTGTAGTCACTTACGATTTTACCACCTTGATTGTTTCTGATGCCAATTACAAGTGTATATGTACGAGCATGTACACTTTGTAACCTAAAGATTTGGCTGCCCTTCTCGTTGATCTTTATTTTGCTTGATAGTTTATTGAACTGTTTAAGCTTTTGTTTTAAAAATGAGAATGTTAAGGCACAATCACAAAATATTTATGCATATCTACAATACACACATTCATATCTACATATTCTAGTACAAAATCTAAAGAAGTTGGTATGTATGTAAAAATATTTCCTATTACATACATATATATGTACAAACATATAAAATTTTTTGAAGTTTTTAAAACATCTTTAAAGTCTAGCCTGGAAACCGGAAGCTTTATAAAATACTGATGTTAATGAACGCTCTGTAATATAATCATTCTTAACAATAATGTACTTTTATTAACAGATTTTGAGTTGAGCTTAAAAAAAATCCACAGTAGTCCACTTGTCCACTACATATGCATACATACTACATATGTATGTGCATACTACAATGATTAACTGGTTTGAAAGTGTAAAAATTCTTTATTATTATTTGTTTATAAATATGTATGTACATACATATGTTTGTATGTATGATTTCTGGAGGAAGTTTATTGTTTTTTGTTATACAATCTTTTATGTTGTCATGACAGCATTTATTGTTTTATTCATTAATTATTTATTTCTTTTAACATATAATGTGCAAGAGTAACATTGATTAATTATTTATAAAGAGTTGTTTTATAAAAGTGTACTAAAATTTTTGTTAAAATGTATTCTAACTCTGATATTAATTCCAAAAAGTTTAAAAACCAGAAAACACAATTTGTAAAAATCAACCAAAAGCAAAAGGGTTCAGTTTTGAAGGGATTAGGACATTCACATATTACGGCAAATAATTTTAATCGCCGCATTTCGGTTAACACTATTGTTTCAAAAGCATCATCAACAGATTCTTTTAAGTCTGTACCAGAAACAATTACTTCCATAAAAGCACTTAATAATTTAAGTACATGTTCTAAAAGCCAAAAACTACATTCACAACAATCATGGTCAATGCCAAATTTAAAAAATGACAATTCACTTGATAATGGCAATGAGTTTAATATGAAAAGAAATAATTGCGAATTTACAGAACAGCGCTGCAACTATGAACGAATAGTACAACAACAACTGCAACGATCATGGTCGTCAGAACCAGTTTTAAATTCAATGATTTTAACTTTTTCGCCTGATGGAAATCAGTGTCGTCACAGTGATCTAATAAAGGTTTCATCAAAATCATATGCTAAAATTCGTAAAGATTTTCTAGATTTATGCGAGTTTCGTTTGCAGAATAGTAAAGATTGCATTTCTGAAAGTCAAAATAAAAAGTTATTTTTATTGCAAGTAACAGAACTACCAGAGATAACGTATAAAACCTTTAATAAGTCTATTGAAATGAATCGCATAAATCCCTGTGAATATAAGGATAGGAAAAAACAATCCAAGTGTACACCATCACGATCTCCTATGCCATACGCCATTCTTCAAAGAATGCTACGCGATGATTTACCTAAAAATTCTCCACTACAAAATACTTTTATTCCAACAGATAATAAAAGTATGGCTTTATTATACCAACGAATGTATTAGTTGTTACATATGAACTATATTTAGTAATTAAAAGACATTTTTAATAAATTTCCTAACAAAATAACCTTCACAAAAACTCTCTTTAACTTTTGTTACGAATTTATTTTTTTACTTTTTAGATTCTATTCTATTGAATTTCGTAACTATTTATTTATTATCGAATATATACATATGTACATTAAGCCATGCCTAATATTGTTAAATAAAAATAAATAAAAGCATATAGTTGGGTATGTGCTGGAATTCAAATTCTCATGAAATTTCAAACTGTTATAAATTTAAGAAGTCAAAATGTTTTGATATATTTTTTTATTCATTAGCTTAAAAAAAACTTTAAAATAATTGGTGTGTTGAATTTTATTTGACTTTTAAAACGCATTTGATTTCATGACATTTTTGTAATCGAATAAAGAGAGTCAAAATTTCGCCTTTGGTCCGTACGAAACGACTCCGCAAACTGCTGTTATTCATAAAAAATGCTAATTTTTTGTTTAATAACAGTGAGAGGTAAATATTTAATTTTATTCCAAAAACGTCGTTTTATAAATAACGTTTTCTGCTCAGAATAAAAATTTGTTCGTCGTATACCAATCTTCTTCGGGGTGAAATAATTTATAACAATAAACACCACGCGACAAGTAATAAATAGTAAAAAGGATGCTTTTTATACATAATGTTTTAAATTATTGTTAAAAATTTATTTGTATAACTTCAATTTAATGTTTATTCATTTATATCTTATTTATTTATTTTTTATATTTTGTTTATTCAAAGTTTTTAACTTAATATACACAGGAATTAATATAATACTTTGAACTTAAATAAAAACCATTTACACCATTGGTGTTGATCGCAAATGGATTTACATAATGCATAAATTTATAAGATGGATTTACATTATATTTTGCTTTCTAATTATTAAATGTTGATATTAAATAAAGTGCTTTTGTTTGTTTGTTTGTTTGGTATGGAAATGTAAGTTTATTCTCAAATTTGTATTTCTGTTTTATATTATTATTTTATTATCTTCATTTGAAGGTGTATAATTTTTGTATGCTTGTTATATACAAAAACACAATATATTTATAAATTTTATTTAACATTACAATTTTTCTGTCTGTGTGAGTGGCGGTGTGTATATTAAATGGTGTGTATAAATATTTTGAATTCTTTGAATATAATTACAATATATTCTGAAGAAGAAAAAATCATTTGAATTCTTTGAATATTCGATTGAAACAAATGTCGTTTATTCCTGTCTTCAAAGTAGTGTTTTGTTTTTAATTAAAATTATTCGTTTTTTCATGTTTTTTTTTTACTTTTTTCTTTTCTTTTTTTTTACTTATTAGTAGTATTAAAATTCTTTAATAAATCATGCTTTATTTTATATTTGGTGTAAATGTGAGTAATTAAAATGTAAACATAATTGCGTCGCAAAATATACATGATCGAGGAGAAAGTTTGACATACAAAGTAATTAAATATAAAATATAACTAACAACTTAGAATGTACTGTGGCTTAGGATATAAAATAAAAACAATAATTTATCTTACAATTAAATTTGTTTTTAACAAAATACACTACTATTTAAAAAGCAAAAATAAAGTTTAATTTGTTTAGAAAATTTTTGACAAAAAAAAATAATAAATAAAAATTTACAATTTTGTTTAAAAGATATAATTTTACAAAATCAATTTATTAGTTTTCATGTGTACGAAGTGTGTGTCTACACTTTACTTCTTTTTAAATAATGGTGTTTTCTTTTTTCTATTTTCTTATGTGTATTTCAGTTAAGCACACATTTGGGTTTATAATCATTTTTGAACATCATACTATTTGAACTTTGAACTTATTTCTTTTTGTTTTTATTATTTGCTCCCCGCGGAGGTGTTAAAGGTCGCCCTGAATTTCCAAAATTAGGATATACAAATCGTCGTTTGTCAGCAGGTTTCAAAATTTGGAACGAACACATTAAAGTGCCATCCACAGACATCATTGCACCTGAGCAAAATAGTTTGCATTTTAATTAGTGTTTTTTATTTAATTTTTCAAGAGAAAAAAAAACTTACCCGCATTGTCAAATTCTCCACAATAGTTTGGTGCTGAAAACAGTGTAACGAGTTGACGTTTTGCAAAAAATTCGTAACCATCTTCAACAACTTGATGAGCTCGACAAATTAAATCAAATTCATGTTTTTGTAAAAATTTACCCACAACCTATCATATTTAATGTAATTCAGCATTAAATATAATATGATTAATAAATATCTACATAATTGTGTCAATTAAATTACCTCTGCACCAAAAGTAAAACTAACTCCACGATCATTTTCTCCCCAACCCATTGTATCCTTATCCGGATCCGACCATAATAAATCACATAACAAACCCTGATCTGGTACATCTGTTGGACGCATTATACGTCTTATTTGCTCCATTGTTGTTAGATCTGGACTGAGGCCACCATGGCAGCAAAATATTTTTTCATCAACTACAAATAATAATATTTTAACAGGTATAACTAATGATTTTAATATTAATTTAATTCAAACTCACCTATCGATGCTACAGGCAGACAATTAAAGCAATCGGTAAACGTTTTCCATAGTTTAATAGTATAGCGTCTCTTGCATTCATCATAAAATCTACAGAATTAAACAACGTTAACTAGTATTCAAATGAAATTCTTTAATATATTCTTTTTATACCCACCCATAAATTCGATTTATGCTGGCACATTCATGATTACCACGCAGTAAGAAAAAATTTTCTGAATATTTTATTTTATATGCCAGCAATAAGCATATGGTTTCTAAAGACTGTTTTCCACGATCAACATAATCACCTAAAAATAAATAATTAGATTCCGGTGGAAAGCCGCCATATTCAAAAAGGCGCAGTAAATCGTAGTATTGACCGTGTATGTCACCTGAAAAAATTGTAAATGGACACACATATAAACTTTTATCGTCATAAAAAATTAAAAAAAAAATTTATTATTGTATCCATAAGTGAATTAACTATTACGATTTTTAATTACAGTTTAAGAGGCTTATATACTAAAGATTGGTTTTATATTAATATTAAATGAAAAGAAAATAAATTAAAACCAAAATAAAAATACACAGTACTGGTCGTTATTGCAAATCAGAAAAAGTTTATTGGAAATCGAAACTTTCCGCATAACTTAGCTGTTCTGTATTCCGAATGAAAAAAATTTTATTCGAAATCTGAATATTTCATATTTCTTTGCTGTTCTAGTTTTAATCCATTTACGAAAAAAATTTTTTTTTGTTTTATTTCGTGTGGGCAAATGTTAGTGAAATCAAACTAAATCATGTTTCTTTTTTAAATAAAACTTCCCGATGTATGTTTGTTTATTGTTCAGTTAAATTTTAAAGAATTTTTATACGACTTTTCCGATGTACGTAGAAGAAAAGACTCGAAGTTTGAGAAAATTGGGATGCTCAAGAATTTAAATAAAATGAATAGTGGTTATATGATTTTTTTTTTTGAGACAAATACTTAGGGGTAAACCCCTACTAAATGCTGAGCATTATTGTATTGGAATTTTTTAAAAAGGACAGTATACAATATATGTATATTTTTTTCTCTTATATTATTTTTAAGCGCCTTAGAAAAATTGCTGTGAATTAATCATTCAAAGGCCAGTGTTAAATCTTCACCATAATCGTTGTATTTTGATGATGTGGTAAGTGCCTTCGCTAAGTAGGTTTAGAATTAGGTTTAGCTGTTATCTGCTACTTTCCAATAGTTGGCGCTTTTCTCCTGATCATTCGTTTTTTGTTGACAGTGGTTAAGGTGGAATAGAGTGGAATGTCAGGGAGCAGTTTCTTTGTAGATAAGTATTTTAATGTAACATTGCTTAGGATGTGAATAGGTATTTCAAAACTATACCTGTATTTATTGCCTACAAATAAATAAATAAAAAATGTAGATATATCTTACCACATATTTTAAGAGGAGCTTCTAATTCCAAAAGAATCGGTTGCGATAAAAATATTTCACGAGACTTTAAGCATAAACCACGTATCTCACTTTCTGATAGTTGGACATTCTTTCCTGGCCTGGCTCCACGCACTGCAAAAATACAAATACAATAATTTTTTAACTGCATACCTTGAGTGAAAATTATTAGTAATTTGATGTTATTAAATAGGTACATACCTTCCAACAATCTAGATATAATGCTGTCAATATTCATATCGGACATATCGCAATATTGGTGTTTTCTTTTTTCTTTTCCTACTTGTGTACTACTGTATTTTACCAATTATTTTGTTTTATTAATTTAATAACTATCACTCTGGTTTTTGCTTTTTTATAAATAATAAATCCAATTCCAGCTGATGGTGTTTCTATTTATCACTTTTATTAATTGCGATTCTCGTTTTTAATATATTTTACTTTCTTATTTCACAATTTCGTTCACTTTATTTTTTGGTATACTTACTATGAACAATTTGTCTAACGAGGGGCGAGGGTACGAAAAGGAAGAGCTTTAAGGTGGCTCTATCGCGATAGGCAAGAAAATTGTCGGCCAATGGTATATTGTATTTTTCTAATACTTTTTATCTTCTTTTATTATAATTTTATTACTTATTCATAGCACTGATAATAAATAATGAATTGTGCGTATTTATTTAATAAATTGTGCACTTTATGTGCATCCTAATCAAAATATTTATTAAAAATTCTGATAAAGTTGAAAAACAGATTTTTTTTTAGCACGACACGAAGACAAGTGGAAACAGAAAATGCGAAATAGTGTTGCAAAAATATTTTTGGTTATACGTTACTTCATTAAGCCAGACTGTAAAAAATAACCATTATTTAAATATGATTCTGAAAATATGGCAACTTAATATACACTATACAATGTATGGCATCTCCATAGAATTTTTACATCTGGCTTGCAGTTGACACAGAAAAAGTAGTATTTGTGTTTGTTTTGTTTGTTGTACATAAATAATTTGGTAAATATCAATTAATTATTTCTAAATGCATAGTTATTAATTAATAAAAAAAATATACATTTGGCAAATTGTGTACTTGTTTTTTTACAACGAACGAACGATCTCAGTGCAAAAATTAAAAGCTAAAATGACATACATATATACATAAAATCAAAAAACAAGTTACATTGAAACAGTTTTACAGGAGAAGCAACATTTTCAGTGAAGAATGCTCATACAAAGAAAGTTAATCAAAAGTTTTTTCATAAAGTTGTAATTTGGAATCGCAGTATATATTTTGATACGGTGCATCATAACATTTAAAAAATTTAGTTTTTGGATTTTTTGTAACTTGGGGCTTATTGGAAATCATATGACGATATACAGTTTTTATGTATATTTAAACGTCCGCCAAATAGTTTTAAGCTAAATCGGTTTTTTCATTAATGAATGAAAAAGGAATGAACGACCTTGACCATTTTGCTAAAAATCAAAACAGAATGTTTTAAAGTAAATAACAAAAAAAAAAAAAAAAAAACAAATAAGCATTAGGGGAATAATGTAGGTAAAAATAATTGAAGACAATTTGAATATTTCAACTTTCTCTCAGTTACTGAAAGTAGATCAGAAATAAAAAAACACATGAATTTACAATAATAATACCACTTGTTGTTGTTATTGGTATTCGTTATGTTATTGTTTAGAAACACATGTTATCAAAACAAAAGCAAACTAAAATCCTGTTTACTACCTATATTGTAATTTATCATTACAACTTTCTTTCCCCCACAATTAAACAGAACAGTGCTTTTAGCCTATCAATTTTTTCTTCATGAAATAAAAAAACAATGGTCAACAGTAAAATGCATATGAAAAAAGCAAAACAGCAACTTTTTAACAACAAATGGAGTAAAGCCAAACCAGTAGCTGTAACTGATGTACCTGTCGACGAAACGTTTGTTATTGTTGCTGAATGAATGTGAATGCTGGAGCAAATACTAGTTTTTTAGACAAATCAACTACTCCATTGAATTTCTTACTATGACAGTGCTCTATAAACAGAAACAAGTTTATTTCGAAAAAAATTAACCATCCAGCATAAAACTTGCTATCTCAGATCTCAGTTAACACTACGATCATCTCAATAGTTAAATAACCAACCTGACAACAATACTCAATCTAAATATGTATGTAGTTCTATGGTCGTAGACTATGGCATAGTTAACAGCACAAACCAAAACCTTGTATAAAACAGTTTTGTTTCAACATTCGACAATCGTGACACGCGAAACTCTTCATAAAAATATTTGTTTTTATTGGCACATCGTCAAAAGAATAATTAATACACCAAAAAACAAAACGACACTTTTATAAATTTTTTATTCTCATATACATAAATATAAAAATACGTGTGTAAAATTAAAAACAGAAAACAACATTTCATGTTTTGTATTCGATTGTAGAAAATACATAAATATTTCGGAAGTTTATTGGAAAAGAAAAAAATCAACATTCCTAAACAAATACGACATTTGAAAACCTGTTGATATTCTAAATTATTTACTATTTTGTGTAAGCAAATTCCAAAAAAGAGTTTTTTATTTAAAAAAGAGAGCAGTTTTAAATGATTTAAAAATACAACCTTTATGTCTGCTGAGATACAATTTTTTTTCTAATATTGAATTACTTTACTATACCTACCTATACATATTTGTTATTCATTTTTTATTTCGAAAAATGTGGAAGTTTTTTGTTTAATCTCTCTCGACTACAAACAAAAAATTCTTTTATACTCAACTCATATTCGCTTCAAAACAAAAAGAAAGGAATTTTTTATTTTATTTAGTTTTATATTAAAAAAAATATATATCTGTATATTTTTCTTTAACTATTTTAGTCGAGTTTGAATGAAATAAGTATGACTCAGACAAATTCCCTGCCTTCAATTGAACAAAAATTACTTAATGTTTTAGCTGGGCAGGACTTGGGTGATATAACACAGGAATTATGCGATTTTTCATTGGAAGAGCAAAATGCAACTGCAGAAGCCCAGGGAATTCAACCCAGTGCGTCATCCGATTTTATACCAGTTTTAGGAAAAACTGTAACTTATATAGTGGCCTGTGTACTATTCAATGAAAACAACGAAGTCCTAGCTATGCAAGAAGCTAAGCAATCGTGTGCAGGTATAGTAAAAATTATTAAAAAATGTGTTTAATAAGCAATTATAGGGAAATAATTATGAATAACTTCGGTACATAAACTTAACTAATAAATGGATTCCACTATGCATTCATGTCAAACAGTTCAACAAATAGAATACCTATATTCAGGTGGCATTCTTAATTCTGTTTTAAAATTTGCAATAATTATTCCTTCCATTGCTATAGACTTCTTATATAATTATTTTTCATATTAAAAAAAATCCCAATATTACGGTATGTGATGAAAAACGATTTGGATTGAAATTGAAATGTTTTATAATTTTTTTTTTAATTTAAGCAATCAAGGAAGTAGTTTCAATAGCAATGTAATTTATCTACATACATACGAATGTAAATATACAGTGGTGGACACAAATTTAAGACATGTCTTGTAACGATCTTAGTTATGATAATGTTTACAACCCTGTAATATCAAATTAGATATTATTTATTTTTCAGTGTACCCTGTAATGTTATGAAAAATTACCGCTATTAAGTGTATAAAATATTAACTCTCTCTACAAAATTTTAAAATTCGTTCAAAACACATTAAATAATGAAATATATTTGTAATTCAAAATTCTGAAAGGGTCTATAACTGACACTAGATTATCTTAATACTAGATTTTCACAGTAACACCGTGTAATTTATATATAATTCTTTGAACAACTCTTAACCAATTAAACAAGTATATTCGTGTGATAATTTGAAAAGAAAACAGATCAAATTAGGAAAAAAATGTTTATAATATACCTACATTTTATATTAATTATTGAAAACAAAAATTTAGGTAAATGGTACTTGCCTGCTGGTCGTATGGAAAGAAACGAAACTGTGTGTGAAGCAGCAGTTAGAGAAGTGTTTGAAGAAACTGGCCTTAACTGTGAAATATCCACTTTATTAGCAATAGAGGCAGCTGGAGGTTCATGGTTTCGTTTCGTTTTAACTGGACGAATAACAGGCGGCGTTTTGAAAACACCGTCACAAGCTGATAGTGAATCACTGCAAGCAAGGTGGGTTGCAGACATTAAGGAATTGCCTTTAAGAGCAAATGATATTTTAAATTTAATTGAAATTGGAAAAGCATACGTTTGCCGTAATCAATCTCCTCAGCCAGTTTTATGGCATAATGAAATAGTGCCGACCAAATTCTCACATCATAAAAATTACTTACGTGTTGTAGCCGTCATTCGTAAGAGAGCAACGAATGCCTTAAATGTTTTGGTAAGTGAAAAAAATGTACATCATTTTCCTACAGTTGAAGTACATCCGCAACGAAGTTTACATTCTACATTGCGTAAATTTATGATTGAATTATTTGGTGCTGAATTGCCTCAGCATCGTCCACATGGCATTTTAAGTGTTGAACACTGCCCGTCACCTCCTCCTCATACCACAGATGGTATATGCCTAAATGTCTTAGTCGTCTTTAGGCCACCCTTAGAAGAAGTAGCCTTAATTGGAAAATGCACTTGGCACGAGTTAAGTAAAACACTAGAAGAAAAACTTGGACGCATTTTATCCAGTAAACACTCTACCATTCCCCTTAATGTTATGCGATAAATAATTTAGAATACCTATATAGAATAATAGAGTTACATTAATTAAATATAAAAATATATGTACACATACGAATATACATATGTGTACAAATTTTGTATATAGCTTTTAGTATTCCATAATAACAATGTATTATCTATACAATGTAGATTATGTAAAACATTTTTAATTGTAAATTTTATTAAGCATTATTGGATCAATTACAAACAAAGCTTTAATTAGAACAAAACTATTCATATGTATGTATGTATGTATATAGTACATATGTACCTTAATATTTTATTGTCATTTTTTATAGCGTTGATAAATCACTTTTCTAAAAGTGTATAATATGTTATAATATGCATATAATCATTATTTAAACAAATGCATTTTTAAATATTAATGTAATGTAAACAAAAATACTTAAAAAAATAATAATTTTCAATAAAAAAATATTTAAAAAATTTTAGCTTCTGCCGTTTCGATGCACATGCATTCATTCAGTTAGAATGTAAATATCTTATTTTAAATTGTGTAAATACGATTTTTAATATTTAACAACATATTGACTAGTAACAGCCAGAGGAAAACAGCTTATTAACAAATGGATAAATGTACATACATATGTATGTACATACACATATGTACTTATGTGCATATGAAGACCAATTATAAGAGGCTTAAGTAAAATTTCTTGTAGACATTTAATCCTTCCACACTTTGTTAAATAAGTCCATAAAGGAGTCGTAAATCATAAATGTTATGGCAACATCAAGGCAAACACGGCCAAGGCGAGGTACTGTTCCCTTATAGAAAGCTGCAACTCCTTCATTCTTTAAAATTTTCATTGCGCAATCCGCTGTATTCTTATATTTTGAAGCTTCTAAACCTTGCATACGGGTTTTAACCACATCCAACGGTGTATTACCAAATACAGAAGCTGCCCCAGCTATCGCACCAAATGCGCCAACCATTAATTTTGGAACGTGCTTATTTTTATCATCTCCCTTGTAAAGGTCTTTAAGAGATTCCATAACGAAGAATCGAATTGCTTGATTTGAACCCTGTTTTAGAATTGTTGGTGTTAAGCCTTTGTAAATGCCGCTAATTCCTTAAAATTAAATAGAAAGGAAAAGAATTAACATATTAAAACAAAATTAATGCATTTACCTACCTTCTGATTTTATAATACACCCCACACCATGAGCAAATCCTTTATATTGAGGTTTAGCACTGCGTTGATCATTAATGAATTTGACTTTAATGGTTTCCATAGGTGTAACAGCCAAAACAGCCTCACAAACACCAGCTCCTAAGCCGGCTAACAATTTGCCAGAGTTACTTAGTTGACCATTAGCATCTACCATATGGCCGCGAAGTGTTTCAAAAGCACCAAATCTATAAAGGAACGTAATACTCGTATCTACATGCAAATACATATTTTAAAATGGTTTAAAATTTATTTTACCGTGCTGCCGACTTGGGTATGCTACCGTATAACAAGACGCTTAAACCTCTATAAAGGCCAAAGAAACCTCTTTGGTTAATAGTTTTTTTAACACAGTCGGCAATGCCATTATACTTTTTGTTTGCACCTTTTTCATCTAATTGCAACTGTGTTTTTACGTATTCTGTAGGATAGGTAATGCAAATTTCTATGCCGCCTGTAATACCGCCAGCAATTATGCCCTTTACTCCTTTGCCACCACCACTTGGTGCAGCAGCACCTGTCTGTGCCATCCAAGGACGTTGGCCGAAAGGATTTACAAACGTATTACTTGGACTATTCATTTTAGTTATTTGCTATATAAAATGCAAATAGATGTTATTATCTTGAATGCTGGAAGCTGTAAAGATATGTACAAAGCACATGTATATCTAATAAACAAAAATTTAATTGATTTCTATATCATATAGATACATATGAACAAACATAAATACTTATTGAGAAATTCAAATTATCAACGGCAAGCAAAACACTTACATATGTACATATGTATGTATTTATGCAATTTTAAATGAGTTAATTTATTGCAAATTGTCTCTGTTTAAGGTTTCAATTTTTGTTTAATTAACGAGAACTCAAATATTGCACTGCATATATAAAAAAGAAATTCTTGAATGCAAATTAAAACTACACTATTTCCTTTTATATTTTACACATTCATACATAGGTATAAATATTAAAATATAAATTATTTTCTGAATATAAATTATCTTTGTTTAAGCTAGCATTATGGTTAGGAACCGGTGAAATCAATCGGCCGTATGCCGAAGTGAAGTGAAGTAGACTTGAAGTCTTTATTTTACATAAATATTTTCAGAGTAGGAAAATAAACAAAACTGAACGTTTGATCTCATTTTGTTGTATTCTTTACAATGAGTAAAACAAAAATAAAACAGAAACAGTGAGAAAGATTGTCCCATTTAATTTTGTATATTGTTTTTGTTTTGAGTACTACAAATACACTAACTCAAATGTGCTTAGGTACAACAAAAAATGAATGAGAAGAAAAAGGATAGAAAAAAAAAAACAAAGCAAGCACAAGAGCGAAAAGCTAATTGTTTCATTTGCGCTCTTTCTCATTTAGAAAGTATTTGTTTTGGATTTGCTCATGTACAATACCATTAAAAAAATTTTGAAAAGTGTATGACTTTGTTGAAACTTTTGCGAAATGTTTTGTTTGTTTGCCCACTCTGCAAATTTTGAATTTAAGTACGTTAATTTTTTTATTTTTTTTTTTGCCGGCCTGCGTATATGTGTATGTATGTGTGTATTTTATACAAATATTTTATTTTATAGTTAAATGAATAATTTTTTTATTTATAAAAATTTGTTTCTTTAAGTATTTCCTTATACTTAGGTGGTATTATTGCTAAATAATATGTAATTTTGCCCTTGAAGGCTTGTATTACTTAAATAAATAAATAAAATAAATATAAATATTAAAATACATACATATGTCTGTATATATCTACGTGTGTATTAAAAAAAGGAGGTAAATATGTATTTTTAAAAATTAATTTTTTTTCTTTTCATTCCATTAAATGGTTAAGACATCTGCTGATAATTTTATTTAAAATATAAAAACAAATCTGTTTAACGGTTATCAAATACATTTTTATGTATGAGTGCAGTATGTACGTACATACATATGTTCCATATGTAGAAATTATTTTTTTAAGATTTTTATTTTTGTCTGTATTGAAAAAAGCATAATAACAATAATAAACATTACTTAATACATACATATGTATGGACATACATGCATATATAGTAATCTCTAACTGATAAAGTTTGTTTTTAATGCAGTCATATTTGCACGAAAATTAGTACTTTTTTACAAATATGGTATTTAATAAAACTCTTCGTATATCATAAATACATACTTATGCATGTATGTATGTACATATATAATTTTTAAAATAAATTTTATTTCGTTATATAATGTTAAACAAAATTTACTGAATTATTTATTTGAATAATAAATAAATTCAAATTAAATTTCTTTATTCAAGTTTCTAATTTTACAAATTTTCAAATGAATACATATGTAAGTATGTATTGTATGTATGTATATGGCATATGAATATATACATATATTTACATACAGACATACGTATGCGCAAATATCGAACGAGAAATACACTTTTGATATCTTCCAAAAACTTTTCCGGGTACGATAGTGTTATCGTTTTGGTATTATTTATTTTCTGTTTTTGTGTTTTACAAATCAGTGAAAATCTTTTAATCACAATTATTTTTTTTAAGTTATCTTTACATACATATTGTATATGATATAGAATTTTACATATATATTTTATTATTACACAATTTTGGCTTACAAAAACAATAGATTGACGATCGGTTTCTTTAAAAATCCAATCTTTTCAATTTTTTTTTTCTTATTATTGTTCAAGCTTCGTTAGCTTTTTCTAAGTTTCTTAAGAAAACAAAATTAAAAAAAAAAAAAAATTATCGTACTATACGGACGGTGCCAATCAAGCAACTACTATGATCGCTAAACTATTTCCAATTTCCAACCTATATTATTTTACTCTTCTCTGGAGAGTCACTAAAACTCAAATACAAACAACAATAATAATAAATTTATGTTCATATATATGTATATAATATTAATGTATGTACATGTATATAGAAATGGTTAAAAAGGTTCATATACATACATACATGCATACATTTGTACAAAATATACACCTTTATGTCAGATATAGTATGTGTATAATAAATATCTCTAACATGTCATGCCATTCACTGTACTCTCTTTTAACAAACCAAACAAGTCATCTACGTTGAGACCATTACAAAAACCAAGCACTCAACCAGTCCAGCAACTAATCCATCGAAAGCATTTAATACAGTGGAGTTAAAAAACTAACACTTAGTTTTTCCCCTTTAGTGAAATTTTATGTGAAATTTTGTATAAGCTACAGTGTCCATTTTGAAATGTCTATATGGAGCAATAATAAACAAGCATTTGATTCAATTTTTCACATACCCTACTAAAGAAAAAAGTAGGCGTATTTAAATTAAAATTTTTATAATTTACCTCTCTGGTGGTGCCTCAGTTTTTTATTATGATAAGGTAATTTTATTTTACTATTTTTAATTTTCTTTACTATGTATATGGTTTGAAGACCCTAATTCAAATTCCAAACAGTTTGTGATGATCTTAATAGAATTTAATTTCTGATCTTTATTATAAAAAAGACAAACAAATTTAAAGCAAAACATTCCTGTTTTTCAAATTCAACTTTTAGGGTTTGTCAGTCAGCCATCCAATGCCTGTAGTGGATGAATAGAAAAACAGAAAATATTTTTATTATTTGTTGTCTTTAGTTTAGGGTTAAGGAGTTAAAGACTTATCTATTATAAATTAAAATTGTCACATCATTGTGTATGTCAACGGTCTTATAGTTATATATGTCCGTATTATTTTATAATTATCAGAGACCGTAAATAATGATTATTGTTCGTTTTTTTAAATCAAAAAATCTATCATTTAGAACAGACATAAATAAAAATTTTTTGCACCATTATTATTATATTTTAACAATCTTTGCATATCCGTCATGATTTTTAAAATTTTGATTTTTAAAGTTTTCTTCAATGGTAATGATTATTTTTGAGTAATATTAATAAAAATCAGCCATAATCATTATTTTTGAGCAAAAGAAATAAAACTCAAAAATAATCATTATTTATGATTTTTATTTTTTTCGCTCAAAATAAAACTCACTTTTAATTTATGACATTATTGTGTAATTTTTATTATAAAACTCATAATGATTACGGTCCCTGATAATTATTATAATTTTTTTATCTAAATAAAGCAAATAAATACAAAAATAATTAACAATTCTGATCATCACTGTAAAAGCTTACAGTGTACTTTTAAAAAATTTAAGTATACGTTCTTATACTACATATGTATGTATGTTTGTAAATACATATACAATGTATATACGTCATAGCTGATATTGAGAGTCTAATAAGGGATTGACTTTGTTTATACTCAATTTGAATTTACGACTATGTAAATGCCTTTTATTATAAATATTTTTATTTGAGAATGAATTTATACAACGAAAATACGTTTGTTGGAAAAAAATTATATATAAACTTTCAGCTTCATTTAAAAACTGCATAACATTAAAACGTAAAGTTAGGTCATTTATTGCTTTATTTTTTTAGAAATAAAAGCATGCATATACTTATCTTAATCAAATCAGAAAAAATATATATGTATGTATGTATGCACATATGAGTTATCATTCGACCTGTTTCCAAATTATCCAATTAATAAGAAATTTCTTTTTAAGCTTTCTCTCATAATCTTCATTGCGGTCTCTATGGTCTTATTGCATTGAGCTTAAATATAATACAGCCTCCAGAGCAGCTGTGGGACTGGCTTTCATAGCCCTAGTTATGCTAATGCACGCCAGTCTCTGTAATTTATTAAGCTCAGTCCGGTTTATACATAGACTCATCTTTTCCGGATGGCGTAGTGTAGTGATTAGAGCACTCGCTTACAACACAAAGCAGCCCAGGGGAGTTACTTTGTATTTTGATTCGAATCGGAAATCTTACTAATTCGTAAAACTTAACGAATTTTCAAAAAATTTTTGCATTCATTTATTATTGATCTTCGAATGGGAGATTTCTTTCGAAAGCATTTTTGATCCGAATCGAAATACAAAGTAAAAAATTGTATTTTTCGAAATTTTTTCTTTTTATTGTTCTTAAATTTGGCCAACTTCTTTGATAAAGAATTATAGTTGTTTGGTATACATCATTAGACATGAAATTTCTGCGGACTTGGTACGAAGTTGCCAACATAAAAACACAAAATTAAAAAAAGACGTTAATTTACTAATTAGGCTTTATTTAGCGTTTACGAATATAAATTATATAAAGTTGTGATTGAAGTTCTCAACTTAAATAACATTAACAGTGTAGACATTCAAAAAATAAATTGTGTACAATAGAAAATCTTACAATTAATTTTAGTCTTTGTTTTTTTTTCTTTTTCTCACCATTAGTGTAATAATAAGTAGCCTTATTTAGAGGATTTAATTTTTTTTTTTAAATAAAATAAAAACAATAATTATTGCTTTATAACAATTACATATAAACTTAATAACACTGAGATGCACAAAAATTAGTTTCTATAAATACTAGAATGGATTCGTACTATAAAATAATTTAAGTTTATTGCTGAAAGGTGAAGCGAAAGTGATAAACTTATATATACTTTCATATAAAATGAAACGATACACACATACATACGTACATAAATAAAAATTCTATAAATGATTTATACATTCATATGTATGTTTAAAACTACTTCGTGATGTTAACTATCAAATTAATGGAATGTAGTATGTATGTAAGTACTACATAGTATGTAGTTTCCTTGCTTATAAATTCATTAAAATACAACATAATTTTTAGTAGTCAGCAGCAGTCTTACTTCAAGCCCATAAATAGCGCCATAAAGGAATCGTATATCATAAATGTTATGCCAACATCGAGACACACACGGCCCAGTCGAGGTAAAGTACCTTTATAGAATGCAAATATACCTTCATTCCGGAATATTTGTATAGCACAATCTACTGTACTGCGATATTTTGCAGCTTCCAGTCCTTGCATGCGTGTCTTTACAACATCTAATGGAGTGTTACCAAAAACGGATGCAGCTCCAGCTATGGCACCAAATAGTCCAACTAAAAGCTTAGGAACTTTTTTCTGTGAATCATTTCCTGTATACAGATCCTTCAGTGTTTCCATAACGAAAAATCGTATTGCTTGATTAGAGCCTTGTTTAAGAATAGTAGCTGTTAAGCCTTTGTAAATGCCTCCAGGTCCTATGCAACAAATTGAAAAGTTTATAAAAATATTTCGTTTTTTTAACATTTCAAAAGTAAGACTTGCATTGCGTGGTGGTTTAAGAGAAATAAACCACAACCTAAGCAATAATTTATGCATTATTTAAACAATTATTTATTCGTATCTTATTACCTTCACTTTTAATAATGGAACCTACACCATGAACAAAACCTTTAAACTTTGGTTGAGCACTCCGCTGGTCATGAACAAATTTTACTTTAATTGTTTCCATTGGAGTCACTGCCACAATGGCTTCACAAACACCAGCACCTAAACCTGATAACAATTTTCCTCCAGCACTTAATTGTCCATTTCCATCCATCATCAAACCTTTTAGCGATTCAAAAGCTCCAAACCTAGAATTAACCCATTTTAAAATCACATAAACTCGACTATAATTACGTATGGACTTATGTGTTGTTTGTTACCTCGTTGCTGATTTCGGTATACTGCCATAAATTAGAACGCTTAGACCTCGATATAATCCAAAGAATCCCCTTTGATGAATAGTCTTTCTTGCACAATCAAATATACCATTATATTTTTTTCGATCACCTAAGTACACATAGTCATACATACTATGAATGCATGTACATAAATATTAGAGGATAT
This sequence comes from Metopia argyrocephala, assembly GCA_963576795.1. Taxonomy (NCBI): domain Eukaryota; kingdom Metazoa; phylum Arthropoda; class Insecta; order Diptera; family Sarcophagidae; genus Metopia; species Metopia argyrocephala. The sequence continues at coordinate 147,994,601 of OY756209.1, forward strand.
TATCTGTATTAACTTACCTTTTTCGTCTAATTGCAATTGTGTTTTAATATATTCGGTGGGATATGTAATACAAATTTCAATACCTCCAGTAATACCTCCTGCAATTATTCCTTTGAAACCTTTTCCACTTGATGTCGTTGTAGCTGCTGCTGCACCATTTACGTTCATCCATGGCCTACAGTTAAAGGGATTGTGGAAATTTGTCCTATTTGCATTTGCCATATTTTAAAGTGTTTTAATTGAAACTAGAATTTTGTTACAGCATAATTAAAAACCCAAAAAATAAAAAATTATAGTAAGAGTGTAAACATTAATGATTTAATTTTGAAATACAATTGACTTTGTAAAAGGAAAAATCGATAGCATACTTTCAGGCACTTGATTCGATTTTGTAATTCTTCAAAGTTAAAAATATAAGAAATATGTACGTATATATTTACAACTATTTGGTGTACATACCCTCGTTAATTTCTTTTTTTTTAGATAATTTATAAAATCTTTTCAATTCGTATAATTCTCAAAAATTAATTTATTTTCTGTGTTCTGTCTTGTATAGAGAGTACTTCTTTTGCCGGTATTTTGTACTATTAAAAGGAAAAGCTTAACGAAAAAGCTTTTTAACGTTTGTTGCAAACAAGGCATTTTTTTATTTTTACTAAACCACCCAGTCGGAATTTGTGTGAACTTTAAAGTTAGCTTTCATAGTAACCAGTTATAAATAATGTGCTGAAAACATTTATTCTTTAATAAATCTGTACTCTAATGCAGTAGCCGCTCAATTGACCTAAAATAAATTAAATACATACGTATGTATGTATATACTAACTACTGTGTTCATAAAAAATATGAAAAGTTTATAAAGAGCTTATTTGACAAGAATTGCATATAAATTTGTCAAATAAGCTCTTTAATGATTTTTATGAATACGGTAGCAAATCATTAAAATATTTGTTCAAATAGAGAGAGCAGCGAACAAATCAAGAGACAAATTTTAAGAGATTGTAGCAATTCATTGAATTTACCGAAATCAGCGTAAGTAGACATAGTTTTAGCCAGGATAAAAATCTGATCGGATGAATTCCGACAAAAAAAATTTAATTCTATGACATCGGTTTCCGAAACATTTTTGATTCGAATACGAAATCGATAACATGTGCTTCTGTGACACGAAAAACACATTTTTATCAATTTTAATTCTGATTCTAAACACAATGAAATTCTTCAAGGCAGGTTTTAAACCGATTTTTCTTTTTATTTATTTTTAAATTCAAGTAATATAAAAAGCCCTTCAAGGCCAATAAATACACATATTTATTACAAAAGAAAAAATTGAAATAAGTGAAAATCGAAATCCTATACATCTTAATCTTGTAAATGTTCATACATTTTTATGAGCCTACGAGATATAAGAGGTACTATTTAGCAGATTAAACGAATACTCTCAATTAGTTAATAAATTTAAATAAGTTTATTTAAGCAGTAATTCTTTGACTAAGTAAAATTATAATATTTATTTTATTTAAATGCAATATTATGTAGTTTAGGCTTTTAAAACCTTTAAACACATACATATTTCACAACGTAGACAATAGAAAATTAAAAAATAATATTGTTATGTAACAACAATGTTCATGTGCCATTATATTAATAATTAATTATCTTAATACATAATACAAAAAGGAGCAAGAGATAAAAAGACGCAGTCAATTAATTATATTTTTTTAGGCAATAAAGAGGAAAGTAGTCATTTTATCTCTTATAAAATAAAAGTTATTAGGATAGACAAAAATTTTAGTTTATTTAAATATTTAGATAGCCTTATAAACACGTACAGATTTGATATCACCAATGGTAAGAGTCTGAAATAACAGAATAAAAAATTAATTTAAATATTTTTTTTTTTCTGAATTTTGTAATATACAAAGATACAAAAACTTACAGTGATCAATTCGGAGTCTGTAAACTCACGAACAATAGTTGATGGCTTATCGCCTTTTTGTTCTTGTACCAATTTGTTACCATCCAAAGTGCAGATAGATTTAACCTTGCGGCCATCCAAAGTTTCCTCATCGAATTCTTCACCCAATTTAAAGCTAATGGTTGAAGTTTTAAAGGTTGAGGAAGTGGTAAATGTGTATAAATCACCATCTTTTTTTAACTCAACGGTAGGGGAAACGGAATTGCCCATCTTGCGAAGCACCATACCAACACCTTTTTTTTAACGAAATATATATAAAAAATGTTATATTATATATACATACATAAATATATGAAAACATTTTTTAATGTAAAATAATAACAGTGAATACTCAAAGTAATACCTAAAGTTATTTAAAACCGCAAAAAAGTGTACATTTCATAATTTTATTTTGAATTATAATATAAACTCGTTTGTATTGTACTTATATGTATATCTGAGCACTTTTATTTTAAATTGGACATTTTTTTCTTGCTTTTCTTTGATTTTTGCTTTTTTATTTATTTATTTTTTTTAATGCATTCTTTATCAAATTACATAAGCAAATGACGGTTTTCACATTAAAAATATTCCTATACACACTCATAAAGATGTAAACGAATCTTAAAGTTCAACATGCGTAATTTAATAAACAAATCCAATTCAATTTAATTTGTATAGTAATTGACTTTATTCATATTTAAGACCAGACCAGACGTACATATTTATATTAAAAGTTTTCTATATGTATGTGGAAAGACGGTGGCATTCTTCATAAGGAAGCTTAAAAAAATTAAACCAAAACAGATCTAGTTGCATATTAACTTAAAGAGTTTTGCATACTTTAAAATTAAAAAAAAAAATAAAAAGTATAACTGCCATCGTTTTCATTAAATCAATTAAGCTTGATCTTGTCCATGCGAAGCACTAACAATACAATTATTAATATCATAACAATATGAAAAAGTAACTAAATATCGTATGATCTTTATAAATTACAAATACATTACAAGGGAAACATATAATATACATACATACATACTAGTCCATACATATGTATGTATGTATGTATATGACCCCTATAAAGGTGGGAACAAATTTGAAACTTAATTCAATTAAGTCTATATAAAAAACGGTATTCAATTGAGAATAATTGATCTTTAGTGTATTAGGAAATGTTTCATACATTCATACTCATATCATTTAACATGCACAAACATTGATAACACATACATATATACGTACTATGTACTCCTATTATTTAAAATGTATCATCAAATCAAATCGATCATAGTAAGGGTAAGAATATAAGAGGGGACGGTTGGTCTAGACTAAAAATCTTATCAAATAAATGAAATTAAGTGTTTATGTATAATTTATGAGACTAAACTAATTGTTATCGCAATATTGTTCTTGCACTTTGAAATATTTTTCTGCATTTTTTGAAGTAACATTTAAAATAAAAGGCCATTAAGTCAAAAGTTTGCAATAATATATTGATAAGAAATGAATAATAATATTTTAGTATTTGTACAGAGTATATACATACATACATACATATGTATATATACTGTACATACATAAAAGATATAAAATTATACACATGTATGTATGTACGTGACAAATTGCATTATTCTGCAAACATTATTAACAATTTTTTTTATGACTGTGACAGATAATACTCGTAAATCTGAAAACTACTTAAAATATAATTTAATAATACTTTTAAATATAATACAATATACAGTCGAATCTGGAAAAAGTTAATCGAAATGTACGAATTGTTCACCTTTCTAAGCGTTTCACAAAATAAACATAAAATACTATAACAAATAATACAGATTTTTCGAAATTCATTAAAACCACATACATTTTTATTTAGAAGATTATAACTTCTGATATACATACATATATGTATATGTATGTAAAATTTAACACAAGAGCTAAAAACAGCTTCTGCTTTCACTTTGAAATACATAACAGAGACGATTGATATGAGTGCAATGTTTCTACCAAAAATTTACAAAAATTAATTGAAAATAAATTGAGAAATCATTCAAAAATTTTTTAAATGGTCGTATTTTAATAGGTTCTTAAATATTTTAATTAAACATGGCTTTGCGGATTTATCAATTACAAAAAGGCAAATATGTAATTCTTTACTTCACAAATCTTCAGTCTGTTGCAGTCCATTTTCTTCCTGTTAGAAAATTTTTTGTAGTAAAAGAACAGATTCACTTAAATTTAATTGTTGGGAGTCGATGATATCTATACCAGTGATTTAACTTTAAAAATAATTTGTTTTACAGTGTTTTTTTTTTTAACTTGCAGTCGCTTGCAGAGACTCTCTGGTAAAAAATCGTTTGTTTTGAAGAAAAAAAAAATAGTGCATAAAGGGAATTTTAACAGTCTAAAGCGCCACTTGAACGCATAGTAGTCGCCGTAGTCTAGTGTGTTGGCTTACTAGACAAGAGCTCCGGGTTCTAGCCCCAGCTCTCATATCTTAAAAAAAGAAAATATGAAAAAAAATATTTCTTTGGCCGACTACCCTTTAGCAATCTTCTGGCAAAAGCTCTGAGAGTAACTGATAGCCATGAACAAGATTCTCAAGTGTGTTCTTCGGAATCGACAAAAAACCGTAGGTACCGGTACTTACTCATAAATAAAAATTGACACACACAACATGGGTACTTCGAGAAGCTAGACCGTAATCCAGACATAGGGTTGTACTTGAAAGCACAAATTCGGTTAATTTAACCGAGAAATTGAATTTTATAAGAGTTAACTTGTTGGAAATTCTACCGCATTTCTGTTTTTTTTTCCGCCATAAAATTATTCTGTTTTTTTTTTTCAATTTTTCTTTTTACAGAGACATTTCTTTTCATATTGTTTGTTTGATTCGTATGGTTAAAAATGTATTAAAGAAGTTCTTTTTTTAGTTTAGACATGAATTTTAAGACTTTCTTTACAGTTGCAATGCAATGCCAATACATGTGTATTGGCAGTAAAATCTTTTGCTCTTTTAAACAATAAGATTAAGATTTAGAGTATAAAATTAAAAATAGGTACCTACCCATAAAATAAAAATAATTAAACAAATTTCCAAATATCAAAGTCTTGTTCCAAAGTCCAAAAAGAAATAAATAAACAATGAAATGTCTCAAAAAATCTGTATTTGTTTTATAAAAGTTTGCAAATATAGCAACCTGACTGTTTGTGCTTCTGTGTATACGTATATACATACTTATGTATGCAAATGTTTTGCTTATTTGGTAAGCTAAAGAAATTAAATTACAAAAAATAAAAGAAAAAATGTGGAGTTAAAGAATATAACCGTGTATTAATAAGTTTCAACAACTGGAAAAATCGATATAGGTATGTAGGCTTAGTAAAAAAAAAAATAATTGGGTCAGTTTCTTGTTTCTTTAAATTTAAACTTTGATTTGTAAAAGTAGTTGTTGCCTACTTAAAAGGGCTGAATTTGCTTTAAATACTAGGTATCTAATTAAAAAAAAAAAAACACACAACTAAATTCAAAGTCCAGTAAAAAAGTTTATACCAATTGGATTATATAAAAAAAATTGGCAATGAACCAGTGGATACATACTATTTATGTACCATATACGTAAGTATGTATGTAATCACATGTTTTATTTCCTTTGCAGTATTTATTATACCGTAACCTAAATTTGTTTGGACAATTAACGTTCCATCTATCATATAATTGTTCATCACAGCACAATGAACGGCAATTATTAAAAAAAAAAGAAAACAAAACTGAATGCTGAGCTGTACCAAAGATGTCGGAAAATGAATAATAAAAACTTTAACTGGAATAGAGCAAATAAACAAAATACATACATACCTATGGCATGTACATATGTATGTTTATTTCAAACCAGTTTCTTAATTTACAAAAAAAAGCCGGCCGGCGTTTTTTATTTTAGATGGTATCTTTAAACTGATGTGTAAGAATGTATGCTAGTATACAATACATACATAAGTATGGACTAGTACTCTCACATTATTAAAAAAATAACTTCTTTACTATTGTATTAAGACGATATTAATTATCAAAGAATACTAGAAAAACTTCCATATCTGAATTGGTTTAACCACCATAATTTATGATGAGCTGCTAAAAGCGGAAATAGTCAAGACTTAACAAACTTACCCAATTCCTTCATGTATTCATCAAAGTTTTCGCTTTTATCCAATTTGTACTTTTTTCCTTCCCAGCAGGCCATTTTGGTTTTCTTTACTTTTTTATAAATGAAGAAACTACTAAAAAACAAACTGCACTTCTCAACGAATACGAGCGAATGAATATGGAAATAAATTGACGCGCCTTTATATGAGAAATTTTTGTTCTCATTCTCTTCAATAGAAAAGCACACGAAACATAATCATCATGAACAGAATAATAACGTTAAAGCGATAATAGATCATTAAATAAATATGAGTATAAAAAATAACTATATATTTAGGTATTAACTATATATTTATAGGTATGTATGTTGTATATAAAACACCTACATAAAAAAATTTATAAAAGATGCTGAATTTGGCACATTTTATTTAATATAACAGAAGTTCTAAAAGTAATGTTTGCAATTTAAACTATCCATGATTTTTAGTTGTTTGTACGCATGATTAAAATATTCTTTAATTTCATATTGTAAATATTTAAAATTTTTTTTTAATGGCAAGTGGGGTTTTATTTTAAAAGCTAACAATAATTTTTTTTAATATTTAATCAATAAGAAATTATTTTCTTTGGGCTCAAGGTCAACTTTATTTTTAACTTAATAATCAATATTTCGATATCCTTGGGATATCATCTTCAGTATTCAAAAAGGCAGCAATGTTAAAATTATTATAGCAATGCACCAACCCTCCTCCCACATTACATAGGTATGTATAATATTTAGTTTTAAATTTAATTTGTATACCTTTTTATATTTATATCATAAAATAATACATACACATATGTGCATATATTTAATGAAGCTTTAGAATAATTAAAAAAAAGGTCTGTCTATCTACATATGGTTATATAAATTGATATGGATGTTGAGGATAATTCGTAGTATGTATGTATGTATATATACTTTAGTGCTGTTTAAATCAATTAAAAAATCTACATAGGTATACACATGTTCATATGCATGTACATTATACATACATATTATGCTAATATTTACAACTATATACTACTTATTTATATACCTACATACATACGTATGTACACATTTAAAACCAAAAGAAGCATTGAGAAGCAAATATTAAATTTGTTCAATTAAATCCTAATTCTCTCTAAACAAATATAATAGGTAGTAATCGTATTTTTTAAATATTTCAAATTCACCAAGTAAATAAAATCCGAATCGAAATTTGGCTAAGATATTACCTTGTCAGTGTAAAATATAATGAGAACTCGGTTTTTAATCTCTAACTAAATATTTGAAAGTATAGGACAAAATTAAAGAAAAAAAAAACGATTTTTATTATACTCGACGTTAATGATAATAATAACGATTACATTTAATTAAAATTACTCATTATAAAAATTTGAAATATGTAGTATGTATGTATGCAGTTAACTTGTTGTAAACAAAGTCATACCATATTTTTCAGATTTTAGAATTATTTTTAAACTGTTGTTCTGAAGCAATAAATAAAATTTAAAAAATTGTTTTTCTAGTTCCTACCTACATATGTATATCATCAATTTTTCAACCAATTTCAAATGGTTTTATCTGTTTTCAACGGCATTTTGCTTTAGTAATTTAATTATGGCTATAAAATTAAATGATATCTGAAAAATAATAACTATGTATATTAAGGGGGGTTTAGACGGTAATACAAGTCGTACGTAAAATCAAAGAGAAAATATTACGAAATTCCATCCGTATTTTAAAAATGAGAGTAAAAATCTTACGACAGATATTTTTTGCGTTTACACGGTTGGTAAAATACCAAAACAAAGTAAAATGAAAACATAAAATGCACATACACATGCACACAAAATTTCCAGACATTGTGAATACATTTAACATAAACAAACAAAAAGATAAAAATGCATCCCTGATCTAATGAAATGTGATGGTTTTTTAAAAAATTTCAAAAAACAAAGAGAGCCGTACGACTGTCAAATTTTCATCCGTATTTTCTCTCAATGTCGTACGCTCTCATTACATATCAAGTTTACACGATACTATTCATTCTCTTCTACACAAAAATTTGACATGTCGTACGACTTGTATTACCGTCTAAACCCCCCTTTAATGTTATTGTACTACCAACTCAACATACATGTATGTATACATACACATACAATTTATATGAATTGAACATTTGGGCCTTAATTAAGGTGCCTTTATCTAATCGTTATTACTGTTTTTTGCACACATTTGCAATCTTTATTTAAAATATAAACTCATATAAAAAAAAAATATTATTAAACTTTGACATTTAGATCAATTAAACAATTTAAACAAAATAAATAGTTGCCGAAAAATACATACCTATCTACTGACTTCTTCTGAATATACATATGTACATATATTTTTAGTGCATTCTCAGAATGTATTTTATTTATTTGTTTATCATTTCAACAGCAATATATACATAGCCCTTTGGCCAATAATGATTATATTACAGATAATAAATTTTAAATAAATAACAAATTATTTTAATATTTGTTGTATGCATAGGTATACATATTTATGTAGTTGTATTTTATTTACATATTTATCAACTATTTTATACATTTTATAAAAATAATATAAAACGAGTAGTAATCCCCCTAAATATTTGATTTATGAAAAAATGTTTTCAAATTAAAAAGAAAAAAATTTAATTTTATTACAATACAGAAACTAACATTTTTGTTAATTTGTGAGTTTTAAATATCTGTAACAATTTTTGTCAGTGTAAATTCAGTTGTATTCTGATCATCCACAATTAAATAATAACACACACAAACGTTGACGTTTGCTGCAGCAAAAGCAAGCAAGTTTTGACAATTGGTTTTATTTCTCTGTGCGTGTTTAATAAAAAAAGTTATTAATATTAAAAAAGTACATATTGTTTAATAGTGGATTTTTTAATGCAGAATTTAAAGTAATCCATTAAGTTGTTGCTACAAATAAAAAATGGCAGACGATACAAATGAAGATAGTTGGCTTTATGGCACTTCTAATCCCGATTCAACGACTAACGAAGAAGAACGTGATGGTGGTGAAAATGTTGGTGAAGAAGCCGGCATTGAAAAGAGAAATTCTCAAGAATTGGCAAAGGCTGAAAATGAAGCTTTGGCTGCAGTTACGCAAGGTGATGTTGGTAATTTAGAAGATAAAGGCGATGGCCCGCCTCACGAAAACGAGCTAGCGGAGTTTGAAGATCCTGCTCATGAAATGGAAGAGGATGAAGAGGCGACTGCAGCCGCAACGGTTGCTGATACTACTGATAGGGAAGACAATGAGGAAACTGAAGTCAATAAGAAAGATGAAGAAAGCTGCGGTGAAAAGGAAAATGAAGATGATGACGACGAAGATGATGATTCCGATGACGACATTAATGTCGTTATTGGTGATATAAAAGCTGCTCCGAGTACATATAATATAAAACAACGATCTAATTTACTAGCTGGTGCAAGCAATCAAGAAAAATCGAAAACAACACAAGTTGGAAAATTTTCAATTGAAGATTTTGAAGGTGTTGGAACAATTAATGGTGTAGCAAGCCATGAATTTAGTATAGATTCTTTAGAAGATAAACCCTGGCGAAAGCCTGGTGCAGACATAACTGATTATTTTAATTATGGATTCAATGAGGAGACGTGGCGCTCGTATTGTGAACGTCAGAAAAGGTTTCGTGTTGCTGAAAGTGGTGTTGGTTTAGCCAGTTTAACACAGAATCTTAATCCTCCACCAGATAGACAAATAGATGGCAATATGGTAACTGGGCCATCCCAAGGACTTTTGCCAACCAATGATATGCCTATGGGTCCTTTAGGAGAACAAATACAGATGCCACCACCAGGTATACATACTTCATCAGGAATGCACCAAGGACCTCATCAAAATGTTCCTCCTCGATTTTCTTCCATTCCAAGAGGACCTAGACCTCCGTTGCAACAACCTGGCACAAAAGAAAATGCAATACAAGTCATGACAGCAGAATGTCGTGAATATTCTAGACCTGGGCAAATGCCTCCAAATTTTGGAGGGCCTGGGCTTGGAGATGAAGCATTTTTCCATGAACCAGAACCATTCGATTATGGTTATGAACCTACGCAAGACTCTCAATGGGGTGGTGACAATCCAAATTGGGTTCCTAGTGGCATAAAAGAATTAACTCCAGGCCCAAATGCGGGACCACCGCCACAGCAAATGTCAGGACCACCAGGAATTTTACCAACACCAATGGGCGTGCCGCCGCCACAAATGGGTGGACCACCACCACAAATGAGACATCCACATCCGCAACCACCAATGATGGGCGGTATGCCGCCTCCTAATATGGGCATGGGCCCACCACCAATGGGAATGATGATGGGACCAGGTGGTCCTAATGGACCACCGATGCGAATGCCGATGGGACCACCTAGAATGATGGGACCCAATGGCCCACCCGAGCGCCCTGATGATGACCGCGAAAGAAGGCGACGGGAAAGAGAATGGGAAAGGGAAAGAGAAAGGGATAGAGAACGAGAAAGGTTTGTTGATATATTTTCGTTTTCTTATACACTCATATTTAAAATATATTTTACATATAATTAAGATCGAGACGAGAAAGATCCAGAAGCCGTGAAAAGTCTCGAAGAAGATCAAAATCTCGCGATAAAGAAAGAGAAAAGGACAGAGATAAGGAAAGAGATCGTGAACGTGAAAGAGATCGCGAAAGAGAACGCGAAAGGGATAGAGGTGAAAAATTGGAGGTATAGTGATTATGAATATAAAACGTTTAAGACAAGTAATATGTTCTAACTTTATTAGGAAAATGAACGTTCCGATGATGAACGTGAACGCAGAAGGAGAGATCGTGACCGCGAGCGTGATCGTGATAGGGATCGTGAAAGGTAATGATTCCTATTTTCTTTTTTCATATTATTAATAATTTTTATTTCACCAGATCTAGACGAGAGCGGTCGAGAAGTCGTGAGAAATCACGACGCCGATCGAAATCTCGGGATAAAGACCGCGAGCGTTCCAGTAAAACTGGCACATCGTCTTCTTCATCATCGACTCGTACTGATAAGAAGAAGTCTCATCGCAAAGAGGAAGAAGAATAGTTGTATTAAGTAAAATATCTTTTCAAACTAGTGATTAAATATGAATTTTTATTATTTGTAACAGTTTGGAAAATTATTAAAACTGTAAATACAACCATACTAGTAAAAAGTAGTTTTGATTTACGTGCACATTAAAGCTTTACTGACGATTAATTTTCTCCACTCATAGACTTTAATTTCTCATTCAGAGGATATAAACTTTGCTCTCTCACCCCACAGTTTCAATATATCCGGAAATAATTTTGTTTTTCAATTTCAAATCTGCAAATTTTTTTTTGCAAATATAGTATGTTAAGTTATTTAAACCACTTTTTATAAAATGAATTATCGTCATTCATATACATATGTACATACAGGTAAAATACAAATTAAATTATTTATAAAGCTAATTTTAAAACTATAAAAGAAGGGATACCACACTGGACGTGCTCCATAAAAAAAAAAAAACAAATATGAACAAGTTTTTACGGTTATACTTTGCCGACGCTAGTGCTTATAAATGGAAATAATTGCTTGGTGTGTAATTAAGGGTTTTCTTTCGTACGATAATCTTTCAACGTGTGTTCTCATAAAAGAAAGTAGGGTTAAAGCTATCATCACAGTGTATGAACTGTGCTATCATTTCTTTTTACTTGTTTAATAATAAGAAGAAGAGAACGAATTTATTTATTTTATTTGTGGTAGAGAAGTGCATATATGTTTTGAAAAAATATAGAACTGGAAATGACTAACGAAAATGCAAAAAATACTGAAGCGTAAGTTCTTATATTCAATCTTCTATATTGAGATAATGCCTAATTTACTATACTTTTAGTACAATAAAAATTCCATTTGACTCTGAACGACACGCTGAGATTGCTTACCGCGTTTTGTCTGTAGATAAGGAACCACGAAGGAATTTTGTAACAAAGGATTTACAGCTAGTGAATGATTCGATTGTGGTTAATTTTAAGGCTGATCAGGTGAAGAGTTTAAGAACTGCAATAACCTCTTTCTTTGAAAATCTTTTATTGTGTAAGGATACTATAAAAGAATTTGATATCGAAGACACTAAATAATGCCTGAACACACTCCGGCTCCAACACCACACAGAGCTGTCTATGGTTATGCTTTTTATCTTCTAGTTATAACGCTTTTTATATTTTACGTCCTGTGGGCCCTTTTACCAACAAAAGAATGGGGTTTAACTTATTTGCCAGATAAATATTTTGCAGTTTTACTGCCAATGTTGGTATTAGTGGGATTATCATTTTTCGCATTTTTCATTTATCCTGCAATAAATATGACATTAACACCAGACTTAGATGAGATGGCATCGGTTGCTGATGTTTCGTTGATTTTGAAAGGAAAATTAAATAAATCTGTAAAGTCGTGGACTGAATTAAAGGAAGAGATGTTGCCATCGAAAAAGCTCAACACAAATAACGATAGTTTTATTGAAAATTGTAAATATTGTTTTAGTAATCATCATACACCCAAAGAGGCTGACCAAATTGATACTTTACATTTTATGGATCTGGCAGATGTAAATAAAAAATTATTTCAATAAAATAATTACTTTTAAAACATACATATCACGTTTTCTTTCTTACTGTGGTCCAGTTCTTATATTTTCTGCTCTAGAGTTTGTATTTATGATTTTTAACCTTAACATCCATAATTTTTTTCTCATCATTAAAATATAAAGACGTGTAAGACTGTAAGGGAAATGAACAATGGTCTTAATAATGAAATTTTCTTTTCTCCATTTCCGTTTAAAACAACATGGTTGTTCGATTAAAGGCTTCACAGCTAGTATGAAAATTTTGTAGGAAAACCACACTGCAAAGTGGTAAAAATTGCTTAACTCAATTTTAGATGTTAATGAAAAATTACTTCAACAGTTTTTTCAAGTATAAATTAAAATTAATTTAATAATTGTAATATTTATGACCTACAACTAGAAAAACTAAATTATCTCCTTTTGTTACGTACTGTTGTCCAACCATCTTCTGGTTCTACAAAGTCATCTTTTTGTTTGCGAGCTTGAGATCTCGTTGTCCTGCTACCTGAAGGTTCTTCTACTCCATCTACAGCCATCATATCTTCGTCATCTTCAGAGTCGGACACACTGCCGTCTTCGGATGAAGAATCGCCAGCAATCGGTGTGTAGGTAATTTTTACATCTGATCTTAGCCACTCTTTACCTTGTGGCAACTTACTCAATTCGGCTTCAATTTCTGGATACTGTCCTTGGAGACTCATTTGTTTATAGCGTAATAAATGCTTACAAATTTCTGAAACGGAACCATCTTCACAAATTGTATTGAATTCTTGGTCCATTAGCTCTTCAATAACATCCTGCAGTTCACCTTGAGTAATGTTTTCATTACCAATACAATAATCGTAGGTATAATTCATTATTTCAATAGCCACCTGAAATTAAAGACGTCTCGGTCAACTTTTAGCAGACTTTTTACGCTTAAGATTACTTACTTGTTGCCCATTTCTTCCACCCATTCCATGCTCAACCGCCAAACGAAGATTCTGCCAATTGTTGAAAATTTTTTCAATAATGATGCGATAGTTTTTCTTAAAGTCTTCCGAATTCATATCTGAAATAGTGTCCTTTATTTGCTCAAAAATGTATTTCACGTGTGAATTGATTTGGTGTTGCCAGCTGGTTTATAGTTGGTATTTACAGATCAAATTTATTAGAATTTTTTAAACAAATTAGTCATTCAAAGTGATTGGAGACATTTTAAAGAAGAAGCATTTATTTACAATATTTTTGCGCTGAATTGTGCTTTCCGTGTGTATAAAATCAAATGTCTGAGGAAGATTATACAGAGAATGGAAATGCACATGTGTATGATGTGGAAGACGAAAATGATGATGGTGAAGAGATAACTGCACAAAAGGTACTTGAATTTTTAGAAACCGCTTGGACAAATGAGCTATGCTCTCCTGAAATTTTACCACATCAAAGCGATATGTTAGAATTGATGATGGGCCAAGTGGCTCACATGGAGGAAAATATGAAAGAGTTAGACAAAAATGACTTCCGTTATGTGATCCATCAAATGGAATTAGAAAGAATTCGTTATATTATAGCGAGTTATTTAAGGTGTCGACTGCAAAAGATTGAGACGTACAGTAAACATATTCTAAATGAGGAATCTGCAAGGGAACCTGATGAGAAACATCTCTCACCTGAAGAAACAAAATTTGCGCTTGAATATTACGAGAATGTGGAGCAATATTTTCAACAGGTAGCTTTGCAATATATGCCTAATATGCAACGATCTGAAGAAGATCAGCGTGTAGTTAGACCAAATCTTATGAGTCACGTATTTATAAAAGCAAATGTTTCAGGTGAGTCTACTTATTTTTGATTAATTCAGTTTATTAATTTGCATTTAAGAAATAAGAATTGGCGCGCCCCAGTCTATTAGTAAAGAAACAAATAATATAAATTAAATAATTTACGTTTATCATTTAGTTTTATTATTTTATATTTTTAGTACCCGCTGTTGTTGTTGGTGTTGATGATGAAGAAGTTGATTTGGCAGCTGGCTCACAGCATATTATACCATATCAATTAATTGCCGATCTCATACATAAAAATCATGTTCGACTTATCTAATATTAATAAATTTTAATTTTAAAATCATAGTACATACCTACGTATGTATGTATACTCAATTTATTTAGATAATGCTTATAGGTTTACTATAGAATTACATTAACTTATACAACACAATTTTTGTATTATAAATTAAATCATTCTTATAATTTAACAGCCTTATGTATAATAAAAAATTAGCTGGTCGTTGTACACAGTGGTTAAGTTTGTCATTCCAATACGTGGACATTTTTACTCATATGTACAAGGTATTTAATTTTTTGGATTATCTGACTAGTTTTCAAATAGAGGGTATGGAAAGTTTTAATAATATCAGTCTATAGCGGGTGATAAACTTGCCAGTTTTTTGTCCTATATACTAACGAGTTGCTAATTTTTCATTATACATACGGCCGTAAATGAATAACTATGCAAATAGATTTAATAAAATAACGATAATACACATTCTATTTTTGTTGGTGTTCAAGCGGTGGTGTTTCATCGGTCTCAGAGAGACTTGATTGTGTGTCTAGTATTTCTGGTTGATTAAATATTACTCTTTTTCGTGGCATTGGAACAGGTTTTTGTGCAATGTTTTTTTCATGAACCATTGCTTTAACAGTGTATTCGTCCGGTTTTCTAATAGGTGATGCTAAGATACGTTCTAATCTCTGCTTAAATTCAACGTTTTTATTTCTTGAAATTTCCATAGAATTTATTTCATTTCCAGATGAAGAATCCTCACTATTCTGATCATCTATTCGTAGATTTAATGGCCTAGAAGGCTTTGTGGCCCTGAGTAGATTTTCAGCATTTTCCGGCATTTTTGCTGAACATAATTTGTCTATAAACCTTTTTATTCTATTTCTGGTAGCATAAAAATGAGGATATTTCTGAAGGGTGGTTAGTAGTATTTGAGGTTTTTTTTTTCTTGAGAAATAAAATGTTGCACTTACCTGTTTTAATTGATTTCGGTTTTCATTAAGATCTAATGAAAGTCGTTTTTTTAAAGCTGGACTTAAATGTTTCGTTTTTGAATTTAATCCCAATAATAAAAGTTTAGTATTTGTAAGCTTCTTCGCCTCAGTCTTTGTTACAATTTTCGGTTTTTTTATTGTAGTTCTACAAGAAAATATTTGTATAAATTTCAATAAATAAAAATTGATACTTTATACTTTAAAATAGATGATGATGATTCTTTCAAATTTTGTAATTTCCTAGATTGACCATTATTGAATATTGTTTTTGTTTCCTCTTCCTTATCTTCATCAAAATTACTTTCAGAAATGTCAGATGAGTCATCTTCATAAGACTCACTGGAGACGGTTTTCTCTGTTAGTGAAAAGAATAAAATTTTATTGTATTTAACGGATTTATATAAAATTCTAACTTACTATCATTGTCCTCTACACCTGAGATATTTTTGGATTTAACAAAAGTGTGATTACTATTAGATTTCGACGATTCTTCTTGTGAAACCAAATCCTTTTGTTGATCAATTTTTAAAGTGTTGTAATTAGACTCTGGGTTGTCTACATCTGTTTGTCTATCACTAAGAGCAGGTTTTTCTTTAATCAAATCTAATTCCTTGTGAAATTTATTTTTTTCCTGCTTTATTTTTAATTCCATTTCAAAATGTTCGAGTTTATCTTTGTAGGCTGTTTCGATTTTATTTACAATTTCATCTAATTTGGAGGCATTTGCTTTACCAATATCTTCAATTCTTTTACTTAATTTTACCTCTAAATCAACTGATGATGACGATGTATGCAATTTTTCTTCATTTAAAATGTTATTTTTCGTTTGTTCTACTGCTGAACTAAATTCGTTTAATTTTTTGTTAATTTCCATAAAAAATTCCGAATTTTGTACTTTCTGCTCTTCTTTCCATTTTTCAAAGTCTTGTAATTTTTCCAGCAATAAACATAATTGCTGACGATTTTCAGAAGATGTGCTCAAGTCGTCTTCACTTTTATCATCCCTTTCCTTAAATTCACACAAATTGCTTTGGATACCAATGCTATGGACAGAAACTTGTGGTGTTGTTGTCGAACAGTCATTAGCAGTAGGTTTTCCCGGACGCACATTATTTAGGTCCATATTTTTGGCTTTAATTTCTCTTTCTGTGTTATTTAATCTCTCTTTTAATTGTTTGATTTCTAATTCTAATTTTATTGTATTTATTAAAGCCAAATCATTTTCTCGCTCCTTATTGGGGTGGGATGCTGATATTTCGAATTTTTTTTCTTGTTTACCAAAATTTCCATTATGTTTGCGTGAAATATGAAGATTTAAAGCATCGTTATTTACAAAATTCTTTGTACATAAATGACATGGATATATGACTTCATGAATTGCTTCCATTTGTGTCATTTTCTTATGCAGTTGCAGTATTTCAGTGTTTGCTTCCGAAAGAGACTTTTTTAAAGTTGCAATTTCCATTTGGGCTGAACTATGATGCTCTCTTAACTCGGTAACAGTTTCTTCCAAAAACTTACGACAGAACAGAAGATACTGAACTGAGAACTGTGAGAGTATGAAATATTTCGCAATACCACTATCTAAAATATTTGAATCCAACATTGAGGCCAGAGGCACCTCTGATATGTGACTTAAAATACCATCGATTTGTTCAAAATTTTGTTCATTTAAAATACGTTCTACCTCCAAAGAACCTGCCAATATACATAAATGTGTATATATAGTGTATTCAATATCATTATTACAAATATAAATATACAAGAGTACCTATCAAACGCCAATCCAGAGGACCATCCTTATAATGACGGAATTTAAATCCACAATCTTTTGCTATCTGAGAGTAATTGTAAGAAAAATCCATTGAAATTTGTTTTTTTCTAAGCATAGTACAGCCGTAATAAAATCCTTTTGTATTCTAAACAAAAAAGAAAAACAAAATTGTAATTTTTATTGTTTTGTTTGAATCGTACTACTACGTAACAGTTGCTAAGTAACAGATTTTGAGTACATAGTACTTCTAAAACTTTTGATAACAGGGTTGCATTTCTATAACAACAGTAACTTTGCTTATACTGACACCAATGTTGGGGTTTTCTACCAAAACTAGTAGGATTAATTTCCTTTGGTAGGTTAGTAGGCCAAACCTATTTATGGTAGGTTTTGAAAATATGTACATATCGTCACCTAAAATACAAAAGGTCGTAATAACAACAAAATTTTGAAATCTAGTTTTTAATTGATTACCAGGCACTAGACTAAATTAGATATCCCTATAAAATTTCGATCTTATAAGTCAATAAATAAATAAATTCTATAACGTTTTTTGCTTCTCCAGTAAAATAATAAAAAGTGTTGTCACGCTCTTTTGCTGTTAAGGTGAGGATATGCATATAAATTAATTAATTAAATTACAAAAACACCTATGAAAAGAGAAAAAAAAAGAAAAAAAACCTATCATCCATCTTCACATTCCAATACAATGCACTGCATGAGTAGGGGTTTGCCCCTGAGTATTGGTTTTAATAAAAAAAAAAAAATATACATATAATATAATATTTCACTAAAAACTAACTGCATGTCCAACTTTGCTTTCTGAAATAATTTGATGAATTCTTTTCCCTGCAAAACTATATATTTTTTTTTATTTGAAATCAAAACTCAAGGGTAAATCCCTACTAAATGCTGTGCATTGTATTGGAATTTTTGAAAAGGACATTACATATATATTTTTATGTTATTATTAAGCGTCTCAGGAATGAGGCAAATTGCTGTGAATTGATCATTCAAAGGCCAGTGTTATACCTTCTCCCTTAATTGATCAACAGCAATTGCCTCATCGTTGCATGTTGATTGTGTGGTGAGTGCCTTTGCTAAGTAGGTTTAGTAGGTTTTAGCTGTTGTCTGCTACTTCCCAATAGGTTGCGCTTTTCCCCTAATCATTCGTTTTTTGTTGACATTGGTTAAAATGGAATAAAGTGGAATGTTGGGGAGCGGTTTCTTTGTATATGGTCTTCTTTCAGGGAGGGGAGGTAGTAGGGGGCAACCTCTTATTTTTAAATTATAATTTTGAAAAAACCGTAAGCTAACTTTTTTCATTTTTCGCCTTTGCTGGGATTTGAACCTGGGCCGTTTGAGTTTTTGTGCGAGGGCTCCAACCACTATACCACGCTTCCCCATGCACGTACATTTTAAGGGTTATAGAACAATGGAATGTTTCGAATATTGATTTTTATGTCTTATTTTCGTAAAGTCTTCTGGCAAAAGCTCTGGGAGTAATTGATTGCCATGAAAGAGCTTCAAAAATTTGTCGTTCGGAGTCGACTTTAAACTGTAGGTCCCGGTACTCATGGATAAAAATTAACACACACAACATTAGAGCTGCAAGAAGCTAGGTTATAACCTTGACACAGGGTTGTAATGGTCAATTATGTATGTATGTATGTATGTATGAAAGACAAGAAAACTTTGAAACCTGTGGAAAATAAGTCTATTAAGGCTGTTACCAGGTTAGCACGGAATGGTTTTAGCCTCACAATTAAAAACAAAACCTCGATTATTAAGATTATTTTATTTTTCAATATAATCTCCTGTAACTTCAATACACTTTGTCCAACGTTTTTGTAGCAATTCTATCTCTTTGCAATAATAATTTTCTTTAACTGCTTAAAACAGTTGGCATTGTATCCTCATTCCTGCTAGAGAACAGGTAGAAATCAGAGGGATATAACAGCCTACATGTTTCTAGAAGACGATTGTTTGCAGACGATCCCCTTTTTATATGTAAGACACTAAAAAAGACTTTTTCTTTGTCGCTTTACATATACTCGTAATAAGATGATCGTCTGAAAGTAATCGTCTTCTGGAAGCAGGCTGTAAATCTGGAGAATAAACACAAGCTTGAGTAATTTTAATTCGAAATCGTTTTTGGTCAACTGTTTACAAATGCTGCACTCATTTTGCAGAAAGTTTCTTTTCTGTAATTCTAAATTAAATTCAAATTAAATGCATGAATTTCTTAAATCATCACTGAAACGTCTTTTTTAACACCTGATACCAGGCTTTCATATGACGGATGGAAGTTTTTGGTTTTACCAGATTTACTATGTCAGGCTAAGAACATTTTAAACTGCCCTCGTATTTTATGTAGATACATATAAATTAATTGGAAAGTCTTGTCGGTACAATGGACTTGACGGTTGCAGTTTATTTTTTTTTATTTTACCGGTTTTTTTCTACATATGAGATATTGTTAAAAATAAACTTCAACAAAATGGGTAGGATGTACAAATTTTTTACAAGAGTTTTAAACAAAGCTGGCAGGAATATTTTTTTGTAAGTGGCAATACTGGATATCCTTTTTCTTGTGATTCCATCAGTTGTCATCTTCTAATTCGCACAGCAGCATCAAAATCATAATTTTAATAAATTTCTGCTTATAAATAATGTAAAAATATTAAATAAAATCTATATAAAAGATATATACAAATATATATATTAAAAGAATATAATAAAAAAGTGGGATGTCTAAACTAACTTTTTTGTTAATTTTTATTTTATTTTCTCAAACTTATTCAATGGGTAAGATGATAAAAGAATATATAAAAGCGTATAAAAGTTATAAATTTAAAGAAAATTTGCCAAGACATAGAGAACATTTATCAGAACTGCAAAAGTTTTGTGTATCCTTTGTTCCACTACCCATTTAAATGCGCATGTGCTTTATTAATTAGACAAAAATGGTCAAAACGAATAAAGAAAAAAACATTTATTGTTTACAAACAATACGCAACAAGTACTGATTAAAAAAAAAAGAAAAAAAAAAAAACAAAACTAAGTACTATACAAAAATAAAAATAAGGCTTGTATTTGAAACCATTTCTCGTTTGTGTTTACTGTAAGGAAAAGGATATGATGCAGAGTTAATGCCTTGATTAAGTCGAAAGATATTGAGTTGGCAAGGCCTGTTGTTTTTTTTTTCTTATCAAGATTATTAAGGCTCTTTATAGGAGACTTAACTCTGGTGTGGTGGTGTTGATTGTACGCCTATTAAGTTTATAAACTTCATTTATCGTAAAATTAAGTCATGATTAGAAATTGCCGCCTTTTTTTGCAGTAGGCTGCTAGCAATCCTGCAAAAAGAACAGTTTGACAGCTAAAAGTTTAGTTAAGTGACAACGTGTCACTACTTGGTACGGATTTTTTTTAAAAGGCTCAATTTTTTGGATTTATTACACGAGACTAGTGCTTAGGCGATGACCTCTATTCATGCAATGCATCGTATTAGGGTTAGCACGCTAAGTGATTGGAAAAAGAAAAGAGGGAGTAGTGTTTTTTTATTTTGTAGCTGTAGTCGTTAAAATAATTAAGTAGTTAATTATTTGGCTACTTTTTTAGCCAGCCAGTTTTGTAGTCGTGTGGTTGGTGACCCTGAATGTGTTTATTGTTCATACTCGTATGAGGCTATAATTTTCGGTAAGAATTTAAGATAATAAATAAATTTTTTTAAATAAATTTTCAGGTGATTACTATAGAGGACATGTGACTTTTTTCCCAAACAGTAATCCAAAATTTTTTTAATGCTTTTGAGGAGGTCGTCACCTCGCATAATACGTCGGACTCGCCCAAAAGAGTATACCGACTAAAAACCCCCCTTATCTACTCACCAGGGAAGAATACCATCTCGGAACCACATTCGGTTCCTATTTTCCACGATTGCTATTTTCGTCTAGGTGGTCCTGCGTACAAGACCCGCACTTTCAAATGCCTTAAGGTCCTTCCTTTCTCGTCTTAGGATACGTTCAAAGTATCCTGCAATGGCGGTCGAGTTTGCCATGTTTGTCGCCATAATAATAACTATATTCTCGACCGTAATTCTTTCGAATTTGGACACCAGTTCCGCTCGATAGCAATGCCAGCTTCTGCAGTCGAAAATTATATGCTCCGCGTCGTTAATCACATCTTCTTTCTCCTGGTAAACGCAGAAAGGGAAGTCACACTTTCGCATTCGGTGCAGATGTTTTCTAAAATATCCGGGATCCGATAACATCTGTGTAGTGTAATAGTTCACCTTTCCGAATTTTCGATTTTCCCATGCCCCTATAGTCGGTATGAGTGTCGCTGTCCATCTTCCTCGTTCTTCAGTGTTCCAGCTTTGTTGCCATTTGAAAATGGTACCCTGCCTGCTGGAACTGGTTGCAGGAAGGCCTCTCGTTTTGGCCTTATATATCCTTATATATCGTCCGCTCTTCTGCTAACAGTTCCACAGGGATTGTGCCGGCTATAACAAGAACTGCAGGTCCTGTCACTGTGCGGTAAGCCGAAGTAATTCTCAAAGCAGCAACTGGGCAGATGTGAGCAAAAAAGTTCGTACCTTTGCCTTTAACGTCTTGGCCCAAATTTCGCTTCCATAAAGCATTATACTATTTCCGGCGTCCATCAAGAGTCTCCTTGTGGCCGGCAACGTTCCTCGATATTCGCCATTATTCTACTAAGCAATCCACAATAGCTAAATATGAATTTTGATCAATTCAAATATGTTTTGTTCTTCCCATATTCCCCATTCTCAATCAGATATTTTCTAGTCATCTTACAAATTTTTATTAGCAAAAATTTATTCAATAAAAGCCAGTAAGTTATTTCGCTTCAAACTGTTACTTTACACTCTTTTTTTCTTCTCTTCCTGAGAACTTGTGTAAACATATACGCCGCAGTAAAAATCGTTTAGAAATTTGTGTTTTTATTATTAAATTTCATTTAAGATTCTATGTCACAATTTATTACTATTGCATATATATTTATATCTTGGTCCAATGGGCTTTGTATTACTATGCTTAATAAATAAATAAATACCACACATACCGTGTGTTTTTAATTGCCGTCTTTAGCCCCATTAAGTTTTGAGGCAAATCCAGATACTAAACGTTTATACGATGACCTCTTAAGCAACTATAATCGGCTTATTCGGCCTGTGGTAAATAATACAGAGACATTAACTGTATGGTTGGGTCTGAAGTTATCGCAACTGATCGAAGTTAATCTTAGAAATCAAGTTATGACCACCAACTTGTGGGTTAAACAGGTAAAACTATTCAATTAATTTAAATAATTTGTAAAATTATTAAATTTTCTATACATTTTAAGCGTTGGTTTGATTATAAACTACGTTGGGATCCTGAAGAATATGGGGGAGTTGAACAGCTGTATGTCCCTTCGGAGCACATCTGGGTACCAGATATAGTGCTCTATAACAACTGGGATGGTAACTATGAGGTAAAATGTTAATTAGTTGAGTTCTAATTCGCATAAATAACTTCATTTTATTTATAACATTTTGGAAATGGAAATGCTGTAAAATGTTATTTATTTTCATGTCTAATACAACAGGTAACGTTAATGACTAAAGCAACATTGAAATATACAGGTGAAGTCTTTTGGGAGCCACCAGCAATTTACAAATCATCGTGCGAAATGAACGTTGAGTATTTTCCATATGATGAACAAATTTGTTTTATGAAATTCGGTTCATGGACATATAATGGAGCACAAGTGGATTTGAAACATTTAGATCAGGTAGAGGGAAAATATTTATGTATGTTGGATAGAGTATTTTTGTATTGCTAGTTTTTTTGTATTTGATTCTA
Organism: Metopia argyrocephala; assembly: GCA_963576795.1. Classification (NCBI taxonomy): domain Eukaryota; kingdom Metazoa; phylum Arthropoda; class Insecta; order Diptera; family Sarcophagidae; genus Metopia; species Metopia argyrocephala. The sequence goes on from OY756209.1 coordinate 148,018,081, forward strand.
AGATTCCTGGAAGTAATCTGGTACAAATTGGAATTGATTTAAGTGAATTTTATTTATCTGTAGAATGGGATATTTTAGAAGTTCCTGCTACAAAAAATGAAGAATATTATCCGGATACTTTAGAACCATTTTCAGGTAAAATAATATATAAGAAAAATACAATATGGTATATAGGCAGGCGGCTGTAATGAAATAATATACAAACGAGGAGAAATTAAATATGGGCAATTCCATGGCAATAGACGTTACATTTTCACACTTTTAATTGAGCCACAAATAGTAGACGAAAGTCACGAAAATGTCGGTTTAAAACCACCTTTAAATTTCACGGAAATAACAAGCTAAAAATTGTTATTTGGCTATAATGGAAGTAAGCCTTCGACTCGAATTATCTTTATCGTGTAATGTAGTTTGCATCTTTAAAAAACAATTTTATTCTACTGTTCTATTATTCCTTGTTGACTGTTAGGAACTTAAGGTGACGGTCACGCTAAATTTAAAATGCAACCAAAATTTATAAAATAATTTTTTCAAAATAAGTCTGTCTCTCCTATTGTAAAGAGCACATGTAGTTCACTTTAAAGTAGAACCTAGAACTACCGAAAACAATTAATGGTGATTTTTTTTTGGCGACTGACGTGTTATAAAAAGGTATGTAAGTGAAAACATACTTCAAAAACTTTCGTTATTAGGATCTTAGGATATTAATATTCATACATAAATTCATAATATGTATAATATAGATCCATTAAATATTCGAATTTAATTCGATAAAATATATAACAATTATAGATTTGCTGGCCACAGCAAATTACTGATAAAAAAAATAAAATAAATAAAAAAAAAAAATAAAAAAAAAAATTGGTAAAAAAAGGGTAAATTGAAAAAAAAAAAAAATATGTAATTCCGGTTACTTAGAATATGGTAACACTTACATTGAGAAATATGTTGAATTTGAATAAATTTCAACAAATACTTGAATTTGAAAAAATTTGCAGCTCATAAGGAAAAATACTGGTGAGAATAACATTTAAATATAATTCACATAATATATTTCCAATAGATTGTGGTTTAAATGGAAATATAAAAATATGAATACGTATAACACAAAGAACTCTGATGAGACCTTTCGTAGCTGTGTCGAAAACTAGTTCAGTTCTGCTAGTGTTTGTACATATTCCTTAACGGATGTTAATTCTCATAAGAATACCAGTATTAGGATCTTAGGCTATTAAAATTCATACAATATTATTTTTATATTTATAAATTGTAAAAAAGCAAATAATATTAGCGGTAATCACTCTTCGTTGCTAGTATTTTAAATATTCTGACACTGCTAAAAAAAAATATTTTTTTTGTATAAATCTCGGAAATTAAAAAAAAAAAACAATATTTTATAGTAAAGGGAAAAAATGAGAAAAATTAATGCCCTCATTTTGTAAAACAATCGTTTAAAACATTTTTAAAATCTTGTATTGAAAACAAAAATAAAAAGCGCAATTTGTTTGTGTTTGAAATATCAATTTCAAATAAGCTTTTAAAAATGCACTTGCGTTCCTAGATCACTTTACATTTCTCACTTTGGGTTGCTATTTTTCTTTTTTTCCATATGTAGCTGGTGTTTTCAGTACATATGTGCGTATACGTTATATTGAATTTGAAAAACAAATTAATTTAAAACTCATACGTTATGGTGTACCCTTGTTAAATCTAAATGTATAAAATTGAATGTGTGTTTGTCTATTTATTTGTTTGTTTATTTGTTTGTTTGTTTGTTTGTACCTTATAGGAGACCAAACCTCTGGACCGATCTTCCTGAAATTTTCACAGCATTTAACTGGGACTCTGACATGATTAATAGGGTACTTTTTTTTCGACCACGCCTACTTTTACGCCCACTTTTTTTTAAATTATGTAATTGCCCCCATATAATTTCAAAGATTTACTTCAAATTGTATACACATTATACTCCAGGCGAAGTATAAATAATAATTTATTACTCCACGCCCTCTTTCACGCCCCTTTTCACGCCAAATTTTGTTTGCAAGTTTCAAACTTTTTGTTCCATGTACAAATTTGTATTTTTTTTAGTTGGTAATATATTGCTCTTAATACTGTTAATGTCGTCAATTAACTATGAACCATGCCCACTTCACCGCCCCTTTTTTTTAATTCAGATACTTACTTACACCACTAATAATGTTTGCTATACAAAATACTTTTTTTTTTAATATGTATATAACGAGGGGGTAGTGAAGCACACCGGGTTCAGCTAGTATTTACTAAATGTTAACGCACTTTTATTGTAGTAAGATTATACAGGCGAATTGAATGGGATAGCTTCTTGGTATAGTCAACCTTAAGAAAAATGTTAAATATGACGTGTTGTCGTTGAAACAATTTTTGAAGAGCAATAAATCCGGAGGTTTAACATATTAAGCAGATCAACTGCCCAAATTTAATATTTCTGTGTATGTGTTTTAACCGTTAATAAATTTAAAGTTGATGTTCTAGAGCTTTATAATGTGGTTGACTTTTTGGAGTAGATAAAAGGCTAAAAAAGGGTTGATCTTTTAGAATCTTCACAAAATCTAGTGTTGCTTGACATTATCCCAAGTATTTTGCATTTTAAATACTCCTATACCCCTAACAAAATTTGATATAAATCACAAAAAGTTTTAGAAACACATCTTTGTTTACGTTTTTATATAGATTTCGGTAGAAAATTAAAAAAAAACATTAATTTCACTGCTGTATTAAAAAAAATAATAATAAAATACATTTATTAAGGGTTTATTTGACAAGTATTATTTTTATTTTATTTATTTATTTTTATTTATTTATTTAAGTCAATGGATGAAAATCCTTACTGACCATTACATATAAAATTAACATTAAATTAAAATAATTTCGTTTACTAATATATATAATTTTAACAATACAAATGATACAATTACGTATTAAGAAAAACAATAACTTTTCGTTTTATAGAACGTGAATTTGAAGAAAAATCAACAAGATCTGACAAATAATTATATTGGCGACATAGTCTAGTAAAAGGATCAGCAAGAGCATAATTAGATCTACATAAATGAACATGAATAGGGTTATAATAACGTGAGTTACGACAAGGAATGTTGAATCTAACAGAATTTAAAAGAAATTCACAGCATATATCCCCACTGATCAGATTAATCATAAATGATATATTTAACATAGTACGTCGACTCTGAAGGGTAGGAAGCTTTATTAATGCCAGTCTGTTCACATATGAAGGCAAATCCATGTAGTTCCATCCAAGTCCACGCAAACAAAACAACAGGAATTGTTTTTGCACAGATTCAATATGGTCACTATGAACGTTGTAATAGGGATCCCAAATGATTGATCCATACTCCAAAATAGGTCTGACGAGTGAAATAAACAACTGTTTAGTAATGTACGGATCAGAAAACTCTTTTGCCCACCGCTTAATAAAGCCAAGAGCACATCTAGCCTTATTTACAGCCATAGTAATATGGTCAGTAAAGTTCAATTTTCTATCCAGTAATATACCAAGGTCAATAAATGAATCCACCAACTCCAATTGATGACCACCAATTGAATAATTAATATCAATAAAATTACCTCTAAAAAATCGCATGCATTTACACTTTTTAATATTCAGCTCCATCATGTTATACTTGCACCATAAAAAGAAGTTGTCGAGATCACTCTGAAGATAAGCATGCTCATTGGAATTTTTATAGGAAAGAAAAATTTTTACATCGTCAGCATACAATAATATATCAGAAAAATTAATAACGTTAGGAAGATCATTAATAAATAGCGAAAATAGAAGGGGGCCAAGATGGCTACCTTGAGGAACCCCAGATGGAACGTAAAAATATTTAGATATACAATTATTCACCCGTACAGACTGCATTCTACCACTCAAATACGAACTTAGCCAGCTTATACTTCTTTGGGTTACTCCCAGCAGGTCCAATTTTTTTAAAAGAAGTCTGTGATTCACTTTATCAAATGCTTTGCTAAAGTCAGTATAAATTACATCTGTTTGCTTTCCCTGAGTAAATGCAGCATTAACCATGGATGTTAATTGAAGAACATTAGTTACCGTTGAACAGCCCTTTCTAAAACCATGTTGATAGGGTGTTACTAACGATGAAGAATGATGAACAATAAAATCAGCTACTAATTTCTCAAATATTTTTGGGATAGCACTCAGTTTAGCAATACCTCTATAATTTGTAACGTCAGACTTATTACCAGATTTAAAAAGAGGTATAATGTAAGAATTTTTCCAATCCTTCGGAAAATATCCATGCTTAATCGAAGCATTAAACAAGATACCTAAAGGTACGACGAATGATTCCGCACAACGATTCAAAATACCACTTGGAATGCTATCAGGACCAGAACTAAAAGACATCTTAAGTTTCTTCAAGTACACCAAAATATCACCATCATTAAGAGTAGGAAAATGTATTAAATGACTGGAAGCAGGACAATAAGGATACATATTTTTATCATTGTAAACAGCATCAGAATAAGTGCTGGCAAAGAAATCTGCAAACATATCACAAATAGCATTATCATTACAAGATTCTTGATTACGAAATTTCATAACTGATGGAAATCCAGTAGAGTTTCTTTTTGAATTAACGAAGTTGTAAAATGACCTTGGGTTTTTAAAGAAATTATTCTTCATTTTGACTAAATAATTTTTATATAACTCATGACTCAGTATGTTATATTCGGAACGGCTGACAGAATATCTTCCATAATCAATAATCGAACCAGATCGTTTAAATTTTTTATAATATTTGTTCTTAAGATTTTTTAATCTTGTCAATTGCTTTGAATTCCATGGTGGACCAACCAAAGGATAAGTAGACTTTCTCGGAACACAAATTTCGAAAAAGGAGTAGACAATCTTGTAAAAATTTGAAATTATAACATCAATGTCAGAATTATTGTTAATGGGAGTGGATATCAATATAATATTTTTATAAATATAACAGCAGAAAAACTATAAAGTGCAGATAGATATTTACCTCCAGAGACGTGAAAAATTAAAATAGATATGAAATTTATTTTAGAAAAAAAAATTGTATGGAAAATTTTACTTAAAACTCATTTAAATTTTTTTTTATTTTTGAAATTTTTAAATTGTCTTTTTCTGGAATTGCCCATACGAGTATGTAGTACTGCAAGCAGTGAATACGCTACAGAATTGTTGTTCTTTTTTTATATATTTTATAACAAATCTCTTACATACAGATATAACATTCAAACTAACAATGCGACGTAAGACTTTATTTTACACAGTCAACCTAATAATACCCTGCGTGGCTTTGACATTTTTAACCGTGCTGGTATTTTATCTACCAAGTGATTCGGGTGAGAAGGTAAGAAAATCAGCAGATTTCTCAATTAATCTGGATGTAATGTTGTCTATTAAAACAAAACAATCAATTAATATATAATCAGTTTTTCTTAGTTTGATTGGTTTTTATTTTTTTTCTTCTTTTTGTTAAATTTTCGAATACGCTTTTTAAACATCCATACCAACATACATACATCTGTACTTTGTAAATCTAGTTGAATTATTTTAATGTTGCATGTTCTGTTTTAACTTAGTTTTGTTGTTTCTTAACAATCTGTTACTATACTACTGTTTTTATACTACAATTGTTTTTTTTACTACTCCTAATGCCTTCTAAGTATTACTAAATTTCGCCGCCTATTTCTTTTTTTTTTGTGTATTTTTTTTAAATTGTTGAAATTTTAATTTTGAATTTTTGCTTAACAACAATTTATTTTACAATAGAATAAAAAATAAAAATTTTTAATTTAATGCCAATTGATGGTCATTTAATTTTTCTTCATTTTATACATATATACCTATATACAAATTTAAAGGTTATATTATAAGTAAATATCAACAAAAATATGAAGATTTAAAAATGTTGAATTCATTGCTGTTGCGTTTTTTTTGTGTAATTAAAGGAGTAGTGAAATCTCATAACGTAAATATCATCGAATGTAATATTGTAAATCAAAAATTGTTAACACATACACTCATGATCATCTCTCATAGTTCATTTAAATTTTGGCAAGTTTACTACGACAAGTTCTGATTTGGTTTACCCCACAAGTTTTCTATTCTGGGTTCATGAACTATTGGGTTGAATATGCCTTGAGTCATTATTCTGTTAAAAAACCCAAAGCAATGACATTTCTGCACTTGCATAAGGGAGCATAACGTCTTGCAAAATGTTTCTGTATTCTATTGCGTTCATTGTTTTTTTTTATGCGATACCATAATAATACCGCCGCCATGCTTAATAATCTTCTTTGTAAAGCAAACGTGAAATTAATTTTCTTTTGGCGGATATGGTCATTTCCAAATAAGTTTATTTTTATTTCATGACTCGTCCACTTCTTCACCAGTTCAAATGCAATACTTATTTCTACCCATTTTCTAGAAAAATACACACTTATATACATACATAATTAGCTATCAAAACCCTTTTTCAGAGTTATAGCCTATTTTCTCACAGCACTCGTATTGTGTGTGTTCATTTTTATCCATGAGTACCGGCACCTACAGTTTAACGTCTAATCCGAACGACAGACTTGAGAAGCTTATTCATGGCAATCTGTTACTCTCAGCAGAAGACTGCTAAGGGGTGGTCGCCAAAAGCAATATTTTTTCATTCAGTTAATATTACATAATTTACTTAAATTCTTTAATATTCTCATTAATTTTTATGAAACGATAAAATTTTTTTTATTCCATAAAATTAAATAAACCTTCCTGGTACCTATTCTTACAATATGATCAGTTTATTTGGGCACGTTAACCCTGCAGCTAAAGTTTTCCACTAGAAAGTCGTTGAGTGTTTTTCAGACTAAAATCTTGGCCATAACCGCATGTGCTGAGATTAACCTGGTAATTGGGCTCAAGGGCAAGGCGATTAATATATTATAGGATAGTCAGGCTGCCTTAAAGGTGCTTGACTCTCATCGTATGAAATCTAGACTTACCAAATATTGCTATAATACTTTGCATAGATTATTGCTTAGAAACAGAGTGCGGCTGTACTAGGTACCTGTGGCCTTATTCTGTAACTCTCCTAAGCTAAAACTCTATCGCTTAAAATTTCTAAACTTGATTTAGGACTTTTTGGCTACGAATAGAACCCTTGAACGCTTACTGTAATTTAAAAACTTCATGCCTATCACCTCTAAACTTTTTAATTTTATATATTCTAACGCTCAGCGTGTTTCAAAAACCAAACATTTTAGCATTTTAGCTTAAGAGAATTACAGAATAAGACAACTGGACACTGTGGTATAAGCGGAAACGAGGAGGCGGATGCATTGGCTAGGAGAGGGTCTATGACACCCTAGCTGTGCAGAACCGCTTTCTACTATTCTCAATCTGATTGATGAATGTGAATCAGGCAAAAGTTTGGAACATTATAACGCCCAGTCGGGTTTTAGGCACGCCAAGGCTGTGATTCGTCCGCGTTTTGGGAGTAAGTCCGATGTTCTAAAGTTTAGAAGGCCAGACCTAAAAATTCGAATGAATTTCCTTACGGGTCACTGTAGCGTGAGAGCGCATTTGATGAGAATGGCAATCACAGATATTGATGTTTGTAAACTATACTCACAAGCATCAGAGACGGCGGAGTACATATTGTGTGAATGGCCGGCTCTTGATAGATTTAGATTGATGTGTTTCGGGGGACATATGGCCTCATTGGCGGGCATATCCACCACTAAAGTTTCGGACCTGCTGGTGCTCACAAGGACGGCAGTTGGTTTGCTGAACAAACAATAGACTCAAGGGGACACAATAGATCTTATAGGTCACGGTGTCTTGCATTAGTGCTGTATCTGAGCCAAATAATAATAATAATAATGCACAAATTAACTAGTGGGACTCCTATGACAACCTAATGTTAAAATCGACAATTCGATATACGAAAAAAGGACAGATAGGCAACCAGTCTGAAGTCAAAAGAAACTCGTCGTGCGGGAGTTTAAGTGCTCTATCCGCCATTTCATATCTTTTATATATCTCGAGTTAATGATGCCACTTAAGTTTTCGACCCCAAATTTTTCAAATCTGTAATCCGTTTTAGGATATCTCGTCAAGTTTTGGAGATAAATAGCCGAAAATGGAATGCAGATTTTAAAAATGTTGGTGTCAAAAACCTAAAGTGGCATCATTAAATCGAGATTTAAAAAATGGCGTATAAAGCACTTAAACTCCCGCACGACGAACTAGTAAACTTCTACTCACATACTAAATATTTTGTCTGCAGGGTAACTAACAAAATATGTACAAATAAAGAGCCATTTTTCGTATTCTTATTATAAGTAACGTTCCCATATGCAGATGCCTGTTTAAAATGAGTAATTTTTTTCATTTAAAAATAGGATCACGGGTGTATACACATACATACCTGCATACATACATACATACATTATTTAAATTTAGTATTTGTATTGATTGCGTAGTTGTGTTGTTGTGTGAGTGTGTGCATTAAGTGAAATAAAATTATTTAAAATAGGTTTATAGTTGTTGTTGTTGTGTTGTTGTTTAATTTGTTGTTATTGTTAAGTACTTAAGATTGTTTAAATAAAAAAATCGTTTTTTTAGTTATACACTTGAAAGATTTCTATTATTTGTTAAAACAATAATTTTTAAACATTACTTCCCCTCATTAAAAGTAAACTAAAGTCGAGTGCTAGCAAGTTTGTGGTCAAAAGAGTTTTTAAAAACTCGAAACTGATATTGTTTTTGGCTTTTTAAGTTTTGATTAAAACGTTTTTTGATTTTTAAATATTTAGTTTTAAGTTTTCTTTTTTGCTTTTAAAGACGAATATTACCTTTTTGTCTAACAATATGGATTTTGCTGTAGTCTTACAAATATATTGAAAAATGCACATTTTTAAAATCATTTTTTAAAGGTTTACAGTTTAACGAAACACCCCCATAGACAAGCCCTTACGTTAAAGGTATTATTTTTATTATAATTATCAATATATAAAAGTATTAGTAGAAGAGTTTAAAGTAAACAATTTTTCTGTAGATTTTAGGCATTCCATTTAAAATATATATCCCCTTAATGTAATTTGTAATTTTGGAAAATATTTATACAAATAGACAAAATTGTGCAAATGAAATTATATTTTCTTCTTTAATTTAAGCAATAATTTAAAAAAATATATATCCTACAAAAGGGAATTAAACTCTTTTAGTTTACTGACCTTCTTATACGAATTTTTTCTTTATAATAATTTCCCCTTAAACTACCTTAAGCTATATTTACACCACCTAAGTTCTCATCTGATTATAAGAGATTATTACAGTAAAGGCATCTTTAATTGTAACACTTTGTTTATTTTTACTTTGTTTCTATTTGTAAATTTTAATCTAGTAATCTTTGTTTTCTTTATACTTATATATAAAATAATTTTTTTCTTTGGTCTGTGAGTTTTTGCCAAACGAATCAAACGTATAATTTCTTTTAATTTTTTTTTGTTTTGTAAACTTTTTTTTATATAATAAAATAAATCATCTTTATATAAAAGACTACGAATTCGTCTTTTAACAGTTACAACTCAAACGGCAATAATTTTGGAAATAGAAAATGTTCTATTTTCAACTGAACTTAAGCTACCCATACATTTGTGATTTGTGGCTGTGATTTGTTCGGTTGTCATTTCTCCACACACTATAAAAAATCACAATAAGTTTAATCGTCAACAACAAGACATCACTTTTACTTTTCTAATGGCATTTTCATTTTGTAAAATTTCAATGAATTCTACCAAAAATTGGTTGCTAGCCATCTCCGCAACCACAAAAAATATTTTCACTTTTCGTATTTTTATTTTAATTCTACCCAAATGAATATTTTGGCGTTTTATAGTCAAATAATTTAAAATTTTTTTCAAATGTTCGCGCACAACCCCATACACTTTGTTACAAATCACAATAAATTGAAAAATTTCAAATTTTTGTGATTTGTTGTCATACAGCCCCATTAACATGTAAAAACACGTCGAACACAACAAATCATAGTCACAAATCACTAGTGTGTGGGCACCTTTAGGCAAAAACAATAAAAATTAAATTAGATTTGTAATTAAACTATTTGAGTCTATCTGAGTGCACTTCTGATATAAAACTCAGATGAGAACTCAGGTATCTTAAAATAAACGATACGAATTAAAAATTTTTTTCTAATAACACATTAAAACTAATTTATGACTTTAACATACAAATTATTTTCTATAAAATTACAATAAAATATTGAATAAGAAAGGCCTATGCCTCTTTTATGTATAATTTTACGAGATGTTCTCTCATCGTTTTTTGATTTGTAAAGCTATATTTACACTATCTAACTTTCTCATCTGAGTTTTATATCAGAAGGGCACTCAGATAGACTCAAACAGTTTAATTACAAATTTAATTTAATTTTTATTGTTGTTGCCTGAGCTGAGTTGAAAATAGAACATTTTCTGTTTTCAAAATTATTGCCGTCGGAGCAGTAACTGTTATAATCTGTTCTAATCAGATGAGAAACTTAGGTAGTGTAAATATAGCTTAAGTAAAAAAAGGTTTTCTGTAAATGAACTCGAGGAAAGGCAGCCCTCATTACATTTTTATAGGAATACGAATATTCAATAGAAGGTGTGCCAAAAAATATAAGCAAACAAAGCAAAACATAAAGGCTGTACAGTAAATGTTAAAGTCAAACGGATCATAAAAACAGTCAAAATAAAACTGAACAAATTTTTAAAGGTTTCTCGAATTTTAGTTTAAAGAAATAAAATTTTTAAAAGAAGTTGAGCTGAAATTAAAGGCCAGAAATTTCTTTCATATTTGTACTCCTACATATAAAACACCATAATAAAGTTTTGATTATGACTTGGCCCTTGGCATAAAATCTAATTTCTCTTAAAAAGAGTTTTTCTCTTATAAAAGAGTTTTGCTTTTTCTACAAAACCTGCGTTGCTTTTAAATGCGAGTGGTTTTGACAGGTTAAGCAAAACAAACCCTTCCGATAAAAGTTACGGAAACAACTTTACTCACATACCTATGAACTCAGGCCAAAAAATTAAACTGCCAGATAGTACTCACACACAGTAATGTTACAGAAACCCTTTGATGTAATAAGAATCGATTTTAGACTTACAGAAGCGAAGCCAAAACATTTTATTTTTTATTGTAAAAAAAGAAAAATACTTTAATTTGTTAATAATTTCAATTTTTTTATTTTAACTCATTTTATTTATTTATTATCTTAACTTAAGTTCATAATTTAACATTTCTTAGAAAATCCATTCATAAAAGCTTGAAATAATTAGCAAAGGAAAAACTTGAGCTGGCTAATATGTGAATAGTGAAACGAGTATTCCCGACTATCTATCTACCAATAGTTTAATCTTTTCTTTTCAAATTTCCATTACAATTTTAAAGAAATAGAATTTAAATTTGAGAAACAGAAATGTATTGCTTTTAATAATCCGGGATATGATGAAAAACGATTCTTTCGAAATTGAAATCGTCGGTAACTTTAAAGTCAAACAAAACTTATCGGGTTTATTTATTTTAAAACATTAATAAACAAGGAAGTAGTGTCAGTAATCATTAAGGTGATGAATAAAAAAGAAATTTTAAATCTTCTTAGATTTGACAGTTATAGCAATTTGAAAGTTTAGTCGCTTTCAATTTCCATCGAAAATGATTTTTGTTACATATCAAAATATAAATTATATAAATAATAATTCTCATTTAGTTCATAAGTTTTTGAATATAAGAATTCTTATTTGCTTCAATTATTTGCGCTGTCTTTATGAAATAAAAATTTTTTCTCGTTTTGCTTATGACGCATTTTCATTTGTATTATTTACTTTGATTAAATTGGTAAAATTTTTGGAAAATTTATTTTGAAGTGGCAACATTGGTAGTGATTGAAATTTTTATTTTACGCGTATGGTTTTCGTGGAAATGTTAGTTGCCGATTAAGGGGGGTTTAGTCGGTAATACTTTACATACGTAAAATCAAAGAGAAAATATTATAAAATTCCATCCTTAGTTTAAAAATGAGAGTAAGGAACTTACGACAGACTTTTTTACATTTACACGGTTGGTAAAATATCGTAACAAAGTAAAATGAAATAATAAAATGCACATACACATGCACACAAAATTTACATGCATTGTGAATACATTAAACATAAACCAAAAAAAAAAGGAAAATATAAAAATGCATCCCTGATCTAATGAAATGTGATGGTTTTTTAAAAAATTTAAAAAAACAAAGAGAGCCGTACGATTGTCAAATTTTCATCCGTATTTACTCTCAATGTGGTAGAGTCTCATTACATATAGAGTTTACACGATACTATTTATTTTCTTCTACACAAAAATTTGACATGTCGTACGACTTGTATTACTGGCTAAATCCCCTCTTTAACAGGACGCTTAAGTTTTCGAGAAGAAAATAAATCACAAACATCTTTTCAAGAATCTAAAAGCAATATCAATCCGATATTTAAATTAAATGATATTACGAGTATACATTTTAAAAACATATTTAGTAGAATTTCTATGTGCACTGAGAAACTCTGGTTGTAATATTTACGAAGAGATTAAATAAATACCCATTACCTGGGTAACGTAGTATAGTATTTAGAGGTCTCGCGTAGAAACATAAACGACAGAAGTTAATCCCAGCGAAGGACAAAAATTATAAAATAAAAACGGGCGGTTTTTCTAAATTGTAATTTAAAAAAATTAGAGGTTTCTCCCTCCAAGAAGTCCATCTTGAAGAAACCGCTTCCTGACATTAACAGTCTATTCCACCAGAAAGGAATGATCAGGAGTACAGCGCCACCTTCTGGGACCAAAACAATTAACCTACCGAAGACTCTCACCACTCATATTCAACATCCACCGACAGATGAGACAATTGCTGTGGATCATTGAAAGTGAAAGGTTTATACCTTGAGTCTTCAAACTAAGAGCAGCTTGTCTCATCAACAAAGAGGCGCATAATACATATGTATGTACACAATCTATGAAAAAAAAAATACAAATTTTATCTACCTTTAAATTCCAATACAATTCACTGGATGAGTAGGGGTTTACCTCTGAGCATTGGTCTTAAAAAAATATGGATCCAAGACCACTGTTCTAGAAATAGGCGGTAAAGCAATGTTAAAACAAGTTCAATCGTATGAAGTTTTTCATATCCATTCATGACATATTTCATATTTTCAAATTACAGAAAAAAACAAAAAAATGTATAATTTTGTTGCGGTGTTCAAAGCATAGAGTAGATATGCAGTGTCAAATATGTATGTGAGTATTTACAATTGCGGTACAGTTGGTGGAATTCTCTGGTGATTGTATTGTAATCGTATCAAGTATATATATGTTTCAGTTAAAAATAAATGTTGATGTGTGTGTATGTGTTTGTTTGTTTATAAGTGTATACATAAGTATATATTTTTTCTACTTTTAAAATTTCATTTACAACAATACAACAAACGATACTTTACATGTATAGGCGTATGCCTTAATGTGGTTGGTTTACAATTCGATTTACTCCATATTACATATCGTTGACAGGTTACGTTATGTATTTCTATTCTTGTGTCTTTGACTGTATTCTTCTTGCTCTTGGCTGAAATTATTCCGCCAACATCGTTGGCTGTACCGTTATTAGGAAAATATCTACTCTTTACCATGATACTGGTATCGTTGTCTGTTTGGACAACTGTGTGTGTTTTAAATATACATTTTCGGTAAGTAATGCAACAAAGGCGTTTTCTTTTCTCCAAAACAACAAAAAAAGGTTGCGTTTTTTAAATTTATATTTAATACTTACCGAATTCACAAGGTTTTGTATCATTGTTTCATGTATTGAAAACAATTTTTGCTTGTGAATTAAAAGTCAAAAATCTAAAACTTTTTTCATTTAATTTGCTGCTGACAATAAAAATAATATTTTTGTGTTTACAACTTTTTAAAAACATATGAAAAAAAAGTGTTTGAGTTGTATTTCTATATGAAAATTACTAACAACAAGCATACAACTATTGTATTGCCGTACAATCAAACAACGAATACAATGAATACAGGGGTTTTGCAAATTCGGCAATTGTATAAAGAAAGAAAATACTAAGTTTTGTACAAAAGAAAACGTTATAAGTTTAAAAATTTTATTTTAAAATTCAATTTTATTTAGTAGTCCGTGTTTTTTAATATGTAATAAAATTTTACAGATCACCCTCTACACATAAAATGTCTCCTTGGGTGCGTACCGTATTTATAAGTTTTATGCCAAAACTCATGTTTATGCAACGTTCACCAGTCGACATGCCTGATTTTGCCAATTATTATCCAGAATATAATGGTTATACAAATGAAATTGATGTTCGGCAAGTATTTAGTTTTTATTTAATTTAATAATTGATGGGGCTTCATATACTCATACATACATACGTAGATGTTTGATGAGCTTTTTTCTACTACTTAAGTTTATTCGAACTTCCTTATTTAATATATGTACATACGATATGTAGGTATTATGTATATAATTATTCAAAGTATTACAGCTTAATACCACATATTTGAAATTTTGATATTTCGCTACTTCTTAGAAAATAATTCCTAAAGAAATTACTCCAATGAAAAGCGAAATATCAAAAATAAAATAAATAAATACATACATATGTATGTGTTACATATATTTCAGTGTTGGCAATAGTAATAGTATCACAGTCGTGCACGACATTGTCTTCAAGTATGTCTTTAAGACATGTTACTGACGGCTGTCAACACCATGGTGGAAGAAATTACTCAAACGAAAAGCGAAATATCAAAAATAAAATAAATAAATACATACAGATGTGTTACATATATTTCGGTGTTGGCAATAGTAATAGTATCCCAGTTGGCACAATCGTCGCTCACGACATTGCCGTCAAGTATGTCTTTAAGACATGTCACTACAGGTTGTCGACATCATGGCGCAAGTGTTCGTGCACGATGTTTTGTAGTCTATTTTCTTGAAGTTGTCGATGATAAAAATAGTATTTATGACACGCTTGTATAGTTTACGGTCGATGACAAGCTCAAAGAAATTGTCGTTTGAATAATCGTGCATGATTTTTGCGACATTTGTTTGAAAATGTCTGTGACGAATTGTTCTGGCTGTCGTCTATACGTAATGTAGTCTATTGTCGTGTACCTATCCTTGAGGATGTCTTTAAGATATAGCCAACTGGGATTGATATATGTGTTAATAATAAATACATACATACGTACATACATACTCATACCTTACATATATTTTTTCCAACACTTTTAGAGATAGCATTAGTGATTATCCATGTGATTTTAAAGATGGTCAGGATGTTGTATACGATAATGGCGTTCAACCATCAATTGGTGAGTATATTATTAATACATGAAAAACACTAAAAAATTTGAGTGTAAATTGTAAATTGTGCTGCCAACACTGCAATATTTTACAGTTTACAAGTACTTTACTCTAAACCAGGCCTATTCAAAAATAAAAATTCCATACACAATTGTTCCTTAGCTAAACTCACATGTATTCTTACGCTCTTGCTTTTAGTCGTCACTGAGACAGCGACGAGTTAACATGCGTGGTGGGTGTACGCTGATTTATTGTTTGCAGTGGAAACAAAATTAATAGCAATGCACACAAATATTTTCTATTATAAATGTATTTGTAAATGCAATACCTTATTTATCATAGAACACTTAAAAATATAGTTTAAAAGTTTTTCAGCCACATTTTCATTATTTTTATAAAATTTTTAATAAATTTAATGAAAAAAAACGAAACTTAAAAATTTTTTTTTGTTAAAAAATTAAATGTACTTTTTATTTCTTTATAGCAGATTAGTATTTATAAATTGTTCTTAAAGTAATTAAATTTTTAGATGAAATTTTATATATAAATTTTACTTAAAAAAAATTCATACAACTGCAGATACTGCTAAGTACTTACACGTAAAGCAGTGTAATTATCATAATCTCACAAACACAACTACATTTTTACTTTTGAACAGGCCTGCTCTAAACACGTTTATTCCCTGTCAGCAATTGGAAGATTGCTTGCTCATAAATCACCAAAATGAGTCTTTTAAGACTCCCTTAGGTGATCAAAAACTGATTAAATGTGCGGAATCATAAAATAATCGTGCAGACGTTCGAAATACGACTGCTTTTATAATTATTTTGCGTCGTATTTTTTTGTTTTCTTCTGCATTTCGTTATAATGGGATTTATTTTATTTGAAAGAATAAGAGCTATACAATTATTGTGATGTCGTGGTATAGTGGTAAGACGCTCGCACAGAAATTGAAACGACCGAGGTTCAATCCCAGCAAAGGGCAAAAATTATAAAATAAAATTTAAGGTTTTTCTAAATTATAATTTAAAAAAATAAGAAGAAGTTCATATTCAAGAAACCGATCCTTACATTCCAGTCTATTCCACTAGAAACTTGTCTCATCAATAAAAAGGCGCATAATATACATATAAAAAAAGAATTCCTTCGGTTGAGCTTGATGAATTTATTTTTTTTACATTTTTAAACAAAATACAATATTTTATTATTGTAAAGATAATAAAAAGATAAGTAAAACTCGTTTAGTGTGCGGAGTCACAAATGACTCGTTCAGGGGAGTCGCGGCAAGGGTACATTTTTCTCCCGACAAAACATTCATTTTCGACTCATAAATGAGCTCATAAGTGACTATTTTAATCACCCAGAGGAATCAAAAAAGACTCATAATTGACCAAAAATGCTGACTGGGTTGTACATCAGATTTTTCAAATAATGTCAAATAGGTTATAATTATATTTTAATAAAAGTAATAATAAGAAAATAACGAGAAAATGATTGATTAGGATTAACCTTATTATTGAGTAATATATAAAATTTAGTTAAACTTCACGGCAATTAAAATAATTATAAGACGCTGAAGGCTCGGGTTCGCGCCCCAGGAATGTGAGTGATCAATTTTTTTTTATCTAATTAAAGCGTTTCTGATCAAACAAAAAATAATTATTATTTCGATATTTCGCTACTTCTCTGCGTAGCTTTTTCAGGAAATATTTATTGTATAAAAAAATTTTTTTTTATTATTTTAATTGACCTGAAGTTTAACTTAAAGTTTATATATAATTTAATTAAAAAAATTTAATTTGAACTGAATAATAATTTAATTTTGCAAAAAAAAAATATATTAAAATTTCCTTTATTGCATAGATTCTGATAATGTTATACCACGTCGTCTAACACCGGAAGTTTTACAGGCTCTACGTGCTGTCAGATTTATTGCTCAACACATTAAAGATGCTGACAAAGATAATGAGGTATGTTATGGAGTTTATAAAAAAGAAAATTTAATTTACTTAAATTGTAAAATAGTATGTACATACATACATATCGTCATATAAATTCATGAAAGCTCAAAGTTACATTGAAAAAGTTTTACAGAAGAAGCAAGGCTTTTATATAAAAAAATTAATCTAAACGCTTACCATACAGTTATTATTTTCGGCCGTAGAAGTGTAAAATTTTGCAGGAGATAACATATTTTATTTCACAAATTTAATTTTACTTTAAGTTATTACTCTAAGCTAAGTGTTTTCTTTTACATATTTTGATTTCAAAGAAAGTACGGTTTTATTACAAATTATAGATATACTAGAAAGATATAAAAAAACTAGCCTAAACCAGGCGTGCTTCGCTAGATCTATGGAATTCATTGACTTTATATTTATAATATTTTGTGCTAAAAGAGCCTACTAAAAGCTTGAAAAAAACACGAGACGATTTCGGGTCGGTTCCTTGTATTTGGAACGTGAAGTGAGTGGTTTTTTGCAGCGACTTTCCAAAAATTGAAAACCAGTGACCATGAGCAGTTTGGTAAAGCGACTAGAATGTCTCCAGATGTCTTCGACTACTTATTCAACATTCTTAGGGAAAATCTTTGCTTATAGCATTCCAAGCAGCTGCTCGCTTAAACTTGTTTCTTTAGAGGAGTAAGCTTTTGTTGTATAAATATTCGTGATTTTTCACTGCTTTAATAAGCTTCTCCTCCATAGCACTTGTTTTTTAAATAATAATAAACTCAGCAGAGATGGCACTCAGTACTTAAAAGAAATCGATAAATAGAATAAAAATCGATAAATAGAATACAAAATTTAAAAATTGTATTTAAAATTAATTTTTATGTATTTTTTATTGAAAGTTATTGCAACCTTTTTAACGAAAGCTTTTTCTTTTAGTAAAAACTTTTTTATACAAAAACAAATGTAAAAAGGAATACACCACACAAATATATTTATCGATAAAATTTAAAATAAAATATTATTTGTCATCCCTGACTATCAAAAACAGCTGACACTTTTTCACCACAAATGCGACGGATAGAAATGTAGAGAGTAAACCTACTTTGTTGCATTGATACGTCTATGCATTCTATGCGTTTTGCTGTGTAACTTGTCACATACAATTACACTGATTCTACTTTTTTGTCAGATGCATAAAAAGGAAAGACGCATAGACGCATGGTATGGACCTTCAGCTTAATGGTTTTCCTTGACCGTTAAGTCATTTAGACGAGGTTTAGCAGCTTTAGCTTCAACCATTCACAAGATATACAAAAATTACCATTTAGTTTGTATGGGAGTTTCCATACCTAAGTTCAATTAAAAAACAAAAAAAAAAAAAACATATCCTTGCAATGGTTGTATCAATCTATATTCCAAATATTCAATCGTTTAGGTGTGATTGACCGACAAACAAACAGACTTACAAAGCGATTTATATATACAGTTTTGCAAAATGATTCACAGATCTATGATATTACTTTTTACAATTCATTTGCAATAAATAAGACGAGCTAATATTTAAAAAAAAAATATTCCAAAATTTATTTCAAATCTAATCTGAACAGTGGCTTTTTATATTACAGAAAAAAAAAATAATAAACGTTTCGTTATATCCAGTATCAACAGGAAGTGTAATCATTATATTGCAATACTAAAATCTTTTTCAAAGTCTGTGTAAAATTACTTTGTAAGCTTTTTTTCAAAATAAGTAAAACTGAAATAAGAAAAAAACAAAACAGCTTATATGTTTCTATATAAATACTAAACTTATCATAGTACACATTTGGATTACGTTACACTACATCTAAGCTAACTGGGCCTTACGTTTTATTTGCCTTTGAAACAGCACTCCATTTAAATTTCACTCTCGATTACGTTTCACAGAATAGAGTCGTTTGTACTCGTATATTGTAATTCTTTTTCAGAGCTGGAAAAGAGATAGAATTTTTTACAATTTTTTTTATATTACGAAGACCCTTTTTTATATATTTTATTCTGTTATTGTAAGTCAACAAGTGAATTCTAAAATAATAATTACAGAATTTTGCTCTACAAACGATTTATTTTTATTTTTTCAATTACATTGCTCAAATAAAAAATAAAACAGCATAGAATAGAAAAGAAATGAAATCAAAGTAAAGTAAAGTAAACTTATCTCCTTTACAAATTAATGTAACGAAAAATATTGCTGTAGCATCATCATTTATTTGTGATGATTAGGATTAGAGTTTTATGGTTTTTGTGGTATTTCGAAAACATTTTTCTTTTTCATTTGGCTTTTTGTCTACTTTCGAGTTTTTAGGGTTTGTTTTAAAATTTAACCTCGAAAAATAAAAGAAAAAAAGGAAAAAAAGAAAAATAAAGGCTTTTAGAGAAAAATGTAAAAGAAAGTATGAATAAAATGATGAGTTTTTAGTGGTTTCTCATTAATCTTAATTGAAACACTCATTTCAAGTCTTTTTTTTTCTGTACACACTCATACACATACATACATACACATACAAATGTACATAGTTATGTATTTAAATTTAGAATTTATTTTGTGTAGAAATGTATTCTATTTTGCTTTCTTTTTAGATCATAGAAGATTGGAAATTTGTTTCTATGGTTTTGGATCGTTTCTTTTTATGGACTTTTACGCTTTCATGTATCTTTGGCACTTTTGCCATTATCTGCCAATCACCATCTCTATATGATACACGTTTACCAATAGACCGTCAATTAAGTGAAATACCTTTAAGAAAAAATAATTTCATGTTGCCGCCGGATATTGTACGCCAAATAGTTAATTAAATACGAAACCACTAAGCACCACTGAAATGTTCACGCATTTCACTACATTGATTAAAAAATAAAATAAAATAAGCAAACAATCATGATGTTATTGAGGAGGATAATGATGATGACATTGTTTAATAGCAAAACTGATGGCTGCTGCTCGTTGACATTGGCTTTTATGATACTGTTGATGAGCATTGAGGGAGTAGTTTATTTATAATTAAATTTATAAAGTCTCATCAATGCTTTTCCCTTCTCCCCAAGCTAACTAAGAAAACTTTTGCACATATTGTATTTAAAGTTATAAATTTATTACAAACAAAATTACAAATGCAATGAAAATGAAATGATTTGAAATAGAAACTTCTACACTTAAGGTATTTGAATAGCAATGAAGCAATTGTAACCATAGACTTTATGCAAAAAAGGAAATGTTTTTTTTTTTTTTATAAAATTACGAAATAATTTAATAACGAATTAATTCTTATTAGAAATAAAAAATAAAATTTTAAACTTACCAACTAGAAAAAAAAGTGTTTTCTTTTTCTATTAAATTAGAATGATAAAAAAATAGAAACAAAAACTAAGAGCGAAATAGAATTGTGAATTAATGCAAACAACTGATATACATTTTTTCAGACATTTTAAAGGCTTTTTTTTCCCACTTGACGAAAACAAATAAAAACATAATGAGAATTTATAATTTCAAACAAATTAAAAGAGAAAACAACGACATTCAAGACATTTGTCTTAAGAAGCCTGGTTTGTGCATTATAAATAGAATTAATGTATGAACATAGAAAATTATATTAAAAAAACGTATGTATGTACGAGTATTTTAAGGGGGGTATGCATGTTCTTAAGACAAAAGTTATTGAAAAAGTTTCCTTTTGTTTAGTTTCTTGGAAACAGTCAGATAATATTTAAATAAAAAAGAGGAAAAATATAAAGAGAGACAAACTTTTTAGTATACATTTTCATGTTTGCTTGCTCATTCTATAAACTTGATTACACTGAAAAAATTACTTTAATATTTTTTAATAAGAGAAAACAAAAAAAAAAAGAAAAAGAAAATCAACACTTATTATTTTATATTACATAAGCTAAAAGAGTAACAAGTGTTAAAGAGAGAGAGGGAGAGAATGAGTTTGATATTATTTAATTATATTTATTTTATTATTTTTAAAAGTTATTATACCAATGATGATAGCAGACGTTACCGTCCAACTATGTCCACACCAGAGATCAGCAATGAGTACTGAAAAATAATATTTTGTACTTATACGCATTCATACTCTTGTTAATGTAATGGATACTCTACTCATCTCAAAAGTTTGAAGTACTCATTGCATTTATATTTAATAATATGTATGATGTTGATGACTTCAACTCTCCTTAACTCAGTGCATACAGATGAGAAAAAATAAGTATGATTCGATTACAAACTGTTGTGTGTTTGCTCTGCTTACTGCGTTAGTACGAGAGTAAATTAATGCTATAAACCATTGATGCCAAAGGTAGTAGTATTTTTGTATACACCATATAAATTTTCTTTTTTATTGTATACGTCTATCGACTAAAACGGTAAAGTTTCTCCGTATGATTCGTGTCACTCGAATCAATTGTGAGTATCATAAGTATTTTTATAAAATTATGAATCCAAGTGAGTATGAGTTTGATGTCAACGTTGGACTCATATTTATTGCCACCTTTATTAATGAATTAACGTGGTGTGAGTATGAGTGAGTCAGAGTAGTTAAACGTTGACTATGTGTACGCACTTATATTTAAAATTTTATAAGTGCTTATGTATCGTTAAAAAGCGACTCAATGCTTATCTCTGGTCCACACAGGTTTTTTAGTATTTTATATTCTACCGATCCACAACAGCCTTAAGTCTACTTGTGTTTCAAGTATTTTCTTATATTATTATTATTGGGAAAAAATTATAAGACTGTTTTAGGTTTCGAGTTGTTATTGTTGTGGGGTGCTTTGTATATTGGTTAGAGCGCTCTCACAAAACTTAAACAGCCCAGATACAAATCCCAGCAAAGGTGAAATATGAAAAGATTAATATGCGGTTTTTTCAAAATTATAATTTAAAAAATGAGAGGTTCTCCCCTCCCCCCTCCTGGTCTTCTTGGAGGTTTCAATAAATACAAACAAATTATCAGTAAATTAAAAATTAAAAAAACCGTCAACCAACTCGCTTTTCGTTGGGTAAAACTCAACCTCTTATGTATTCACTTTCATCAACTCGATGAGAATTATACTACACTACTACATTGTTAATAGGTGAATATACTGGCATGTTGTTAATAGGTAATATTAATAAGTTCTTGAAGTAAAAAAAAGTACAGTAAAACTTCTATACAATATAAACATGATCATGCATGATCAAGTATTAACTTTTACATCCCCGATATAATCTGATATAACAAATTTTCTAGTCAACTTTTAAAGTCTTCAGGCAGACAAAGCAAAAATAAATTACGAAACTGAATGACTTTTTTTTTAAAAGCTTAAATTACTGGATGAGGTTTAGAAAACAAATGGTTCTTGAAATGCAAATAATATAGAATTTTTTTGCAAGCTAAACTTCTGGTATTGAAATCATTTTTTTTTTTAATTTTAATAAAAGTGAAATTTAATTTTTTCCTAGTCTTAAACTTAAGCCTATTCTGAGGGCTTTCTTTAAATATTTTTCTTTTTACAAAAATTATCAAGCCATTAATGAAACTGCATTAAGAAAAACAGCCTTCATTTATCATTAAATCAAAACATTTCATTAAAATGCAATTTAAGGAAATTGAAAAAAAGAGAGAAAGATTTGCGTGTCATTAAACCACGACTTGCATTCATTTGCTATTTTTTTAAATGCAATGAGACTGAATGCAAAGAGCAGACTTCATACAGATCATCATGATGGCTGTGCAAATCAATAAATGAATGAATGAATGGATGGATGAATGGTTGTTCTTTTGTACTTCCTTTTAATGAGAATAATTTCCATTTATTTAGTTTATCTTTTACTTCTCAACTAAAAAGGATATTTTATAAGCAAATTGTCATTTAAATGGTAAAATAAATGGTAAAAAAATATCCACAAATACATGCATAAAAATACAAAATAAACTTAAAGAAAACAAAAACTAATTAAATTTCAAATTATGTTACTGCAATCTCGTTATCATATTAAATATGCTTTATTTTGTTTCAGTGTATGGATAAAGGATAATAAAATCATATATGCTTAAGTATAAGTGAATGCCTTTATTTGTCAACACGAGTATATTGCTTTCAAAGTTTTTCATGTTTGAATTTTTATTTTACAAATGTGTTAAATATGTATTTCTGCAGTTGGTG
The DNA here is from genome assembly GCA_963576795.1 of Metopia argyrocephala. NCBI lineage: Eukaryota > Metazoa > Arthropoda > Insecta > Diptera > Sarcophagidae > Metopia > Metopia argyrocephala. The sequence continues at coordinate 148,041,701 of OY756209.1, forward strand.
TTTGTGTTTCTACTACAAAATGTTTCTTAAAATTTTATATATGAACTTTATATTCATATTTTTTTATTTTGTTTTAATTATTATTTGTTATCTAAATGCTTTGCTTTTTTCGCATTAGAATGTGTTAATCATATGATAGAATACACACACACATACTAAATTATATATAAATTAAAAATTTTTATAAAAAACAAGGTCTCAAACATATTTCTATATTTATAAAAAAATGGTAAAATGTTTTTCAATTTTATTTTATTTGCAAATAGATTAGAAAAGTTTTTCAATTTTTTTTTATAATAATTCATAATATTGTGCCATCCATATAAGTTGTGTGAATGAAAGACATTCTATTTAAATACACACACATATACACCTTCATATATATAAGTACATGCCTATATCGCCATATTAAATGCAAACGAATGTAACTACATTTTTTTTACAGGAGAGGCAAAAAACCTTAAAATCAAAAATTTTGTAAATCCTGAAAATTATATAATTTTTAGGATCGAGAATTAAGGATTTACATCTCCATATACAACAAATGAGTTTGTATGTAAGGTTTTCATATAAATATGTCTATAGTTATGTCTCTTGCATTTAGAAATACGCGTCCATTTGAATTTCGTTAATATAATCGCCAATTTTTGATTGTAGGAATCTAAAATTTTGCACGAATATGTATTTTGATAAAACGAAACATAATTAATAAAAAACTCAATTTCGAAATTTTGTGTAGTTATGTTATGTATGTAGGAGTATATTATTTTTTTAAAGACAAAGGGCCACCATAACGTATGAGTCTTAAATTAATTTGTTTTACAATTCCAATATAACGTATACGCACATATGTTCTATAAATACGAGTGCATATGGGCAACTCTATATAAAAAGGTCAACCAAAAGTGAAAAATTGCAAGTGCTTAAATAAGTTTATTTCTTTTTTTTTAAATTAAGCTTTACTGCCATATTCATAAAAAGTAATACATAGTATGTATATTCATAAATATAATATATAATAATTTAATATGGAATAATTGTCAAATAAGACATTTATAAACCTATTTTATTTACTTTACAAGTACCGAAATATAAAACCGTGAACACATTCTTTTCTAAACCTATTTGCGATTTATATCGATTCCTTTTATGGATATCACCCAGTTATCAATACTTTTACTTGAATCGGTATCTCTGGAAAATATAGGCCGTAACCCTGAAACAGGGTTTTAATGGCCAATTATGTATGTATATATCTACTTGGCATTGAATAAAATCCGTAAACATTTTAAACATGTTGAACTTTTTACATTTTATGAAGGTGGTAAAACAGCATTTTATATTTACTATGTATACGGCCGTGGTCTAGTGGTTAGTGTGTTGGCTTACTAAGACATGAGCCCTGGGTTCGACACCAGGATCTGACATCTTTAAAAAAAAAAAGAAATATGAAAAAAATATTTCTTTCGGCGACTACCTCTCAGCAGTCTTCTGGCAAAAGCTCTGAGAGTAACTAATTGCCATGAACAAGCTTCTCAAGTCTGTCGATCGGAGTCTACATTAAACTGTAGGTCCCGGTACTCATGGAAAAAAAATTGACGCACACAACATGAGTGCTGCGAGAAACTAGGCCGTAATCCTGACACAGGGTTGTAAAGGCCAGTTATGTATGTATGTATGTATGTATGTATACGGTTTTTTGGATTGTGTTAATAAAATAGTTATTTTTGATATACATATATGTGCGTAATTTTTTTCTTTCTTTTTTAATCATCGTTTACATTTTTCCATTATTAGTTAAAAAGGTACATATGCAAATAGAATTGTCGGATTTGGATCGCTTTATAGGCTGGCAGAGTCTATCGATCTTATGTCTTCAAGAATGCTAGTATTGAGAATTGTAGAGCCCATGGTAAGTTGTATAGGAATATGATTACAAATTTTCTCGTACCTCAATTCGCTGACATTAATTTTGATGATAAATGTCACACAGCGAGCGATACAATTGAATAACTTAAAGAAATTTTAAATGAAATAAAAATTTCACCTATAGGTTTTTTTGTGTAGGAAAAAATGTTATAGAAAGAGAGAAAGAGGGAGTAGTGCTTGTGAACATTTGATTGTAACTCATTAGCATTGTAATTGATAGAAAAACTTCGCGTGAAGATTGTTCCATGTTCAGCTAAAGAACGAATTCTTTCTATAATGCATTGTGCGATTCACTCGACAATCAGTTACAAAAGGATATTCGCTAAGAGTGGTACATATGGTACGTAAGAATATGTGATTATGGTTCAATTAATTATCCACTAAAATCGTGTGACTTAAAGGCTTTGGATTCTTTGGGGTTATATGAAGTCACGTGACTAAGTCAATAAACGAGGTAATTGAACACATAAAAATCAACGATTGAAAAGTTATTGCTACAAAAAATTGTGAAAATTGATGTTCCGGATTGCGCCAGGTACGCGTCACCCACGTCCGAGTTCATATCTAAATATTTATAAAAAAATTTGAAGTATTAAAAATATGTTTCTAGATTTTATTATGATTTAAAATTAATGTAATGACATTCTCAAGCTCAAGGTCTTTTTATTAATTATCAATATTTCGCTACTCCTGAAGACGCTACACGCAGGAGTAGCGAAATATTGATAATTAAATAAAAGTTTTTATTAAAAAAAAAAAGACCTTGAGCTTAAGAATTTCATTACATTAAATAATAAAGTTCGAAAAACCAGAATTAAAAATAAATGATTTAAAATTGTTTAACAATATAACAAATACTCTTTATAAACCAATTGCTGGCATTATTAACCCCAGTGGCACGATATGTGTACGAATATCTACAAAGAGCAAAGAAAATTATAAAAATTCACTAAGAGAATTATACAGCCAGAGAAATACTGTCAGATATTAATTACACAAAAAATTTTATTTTTACCATGTGTGATAAAAAGGAATTAAAAATTGTTATTCTTAAATTGAATCAGTTAATATCTGCAAAACTAGCACACCTCTTTACTAACATGCTACTCACAACAGTAGTCACAATTGAAACAGTCACGTTCTCTTTGTACCGACCATTGAAACAAACTTACTTACACACACTTGTCATTTAAAGTAAATTCAGGATTGAGAAAAGAAAGAATTTGAAATTTGTGTACAAGACAACCAGTATTTTGAAGGCGAGAAGTTTATTGCAAATGAGAAAATACTCCATTGGTCTTGCAATGTCTATAAACGCATACAAAAAACTAACACCATCACAAAACTTTTTGTTAGAAATAGTGAAACTACAGTATGTATAGAATGAAATGAATGTAAAATAAAGTTTTAGTTACATTCGGTAAAGTCAACTACATAATACCCTAAATTAGTATTGAAATGCTTAGAAAATTTTCATTACTGAGAAAGCAGTATTATATTATTAGAGGTACATATATAGCAGAAATTGATTTTTATTTCTGACTTTGAAGACGTTACAATATCAAAGCAAATTAAATTATTCACATTTCATGAGTTAGATTCATAAAAATTTCTAATTCTTTTGTTAAAACAACAATTTCATGACATTACTAACATATAATGACTACAACTGTAACTGTAGAAGTACAAAAAAAAAGAAAAAAAACTAAATTTACCAACTCAAGTGCAGCAAATAAATTAAGAACAAAAGCAATAATAAAAACTCATTAGAAATTAAATTAATTTTTATATTAAAACGACCATAGCAAGTAAAGAACAGAAGCATCAATGAGAAATTCTTTAAAGAAATAATAAAGTTTTAAGAAATTTTTAAAGTCTAAGGAAGAAAGAACGAAGTTAAGCTGTATAAACTTTCTTTTTTGTTTTGTTTTGACATTTCACTATTACAACATCTGTGTTGTTTATTTTTAATTTTAATATTGAACACCCCAAACATGTTTTCTATAAACTTACAAGGGAGGATAAAAAATATAAAATTTTAGGAATTAAATTTTGCACTTAAAAAGGCATAGTTTGAGTTCAATAATACGAGGGCGAATCAAAAAGCCTATCAGCCTGTTTTTAGAACACGAATGGTTTTTGACATTCGTCTTTTTATATGAGAAACACTAACAAATTTGAGTTATAAATTAAATAAATTATGTAATTTAGTTTGAATTAGATTCTCGTAGCACACTATTAATGAAAAAAATTTAAAAAAGAAAAATAAAAATGAATTTCGTCTACTCATTAACCAACATCTGTAAATGACATGCAATTTCAGAACTTACAGAACTTTTACTTTTACGATGTACGCAAAATACAGCAGGAATAAAAACTTAATTTTGTAAAAAAGACCTGATAAAGATCCTAAATATTGGAATATAGATATATTATGCCAATAAAAATGACAAATGTACAGCTATAATGGCATCCGATTATGTGTTAATCGCATAACATATTTCGTGAACGAACCTTATATAAAAGTTAAATCAAGAAAATTTCTATTTAACGGAACGAACGAACCTTATATAAAAGTTAAATCAAGAAAATTTCTATTTAACGGAAATTTATTTAAAAGTTTTATGGCAATCAAATCGTGCTTTTGGCACTTTTCATACAAACAATTACCGCTAAATGTAGTGACGTATTCCAGTGTGCTTTTATAATGTTAAAAACAACAGTAGAAAAAATAAAAATTGAAACTTTAAATTACTTTTGTACAGATGAATTAAAATTAAAACTTTTCATTTAAGTAATCGGGTAATTGTTAAACATATTAAAAGTAAAATTTTGATTTTATTTAACATAAAAATAGAAATTTATAACACAAACTTAACCGTGAATTATGATTTTTTTTTCTTTTCAAGACAAATTCACTAAATCCATTACAAAATTTTAGCATAAACGGTGGTGAAGTTCCATTATATTCCAACACATTCTCATACACATAATAGGAGCTCTAAACGATTAAGCTGAAAAAGTAGTGTTGATTCTAATTATTTGGAACTGCTGAACGTTTAAAGGAAATGGTTTTAAATGTTTGTGTGAGAGCGTGAGTGTAAGAACAAGTGTTTTTTGTTTGTTTTTTTGTTCAGTCTCTCGCTTCTCTTATTATTGGAAGAGAAAGTTTTGTGCCTTTAAACCCACTACACTATTCGGGTTATAATGTTGTAAAAAAGTATTTTCAAGGTAAGCTAAGGGCTATAATGAGAAAACTCATTTTGCCTGCTAATGATGGTAAAACTTTATTTTAATTCCTGTTCGTAAGAGTTTAAACATGAAAATGAAGAAGAAGAAGGAAACACTTAAAAGATAGATAGCAAGTAGAAAGTAAATCATTTTTAACAGTAAATGCTCTATACGCGAGTGAATAAATGGAAAGGGGGAAGGCGGGTGGTTAGTTGTTATTTTTTATAGTGAATAAATATTCGTTTTCTACACTTTTTTGGTTTTTTTTTGTTTCTTTTTACTATTCCATTTGCCTCTGTCTTGTATAACACTGATAATAATCGTATACACATGAGCTGTTTGCGGTTATTTTTTATTTTGGTTGAGCTTTAAGATTGCAGATAAAAATCGTTAAACGTTAAGTGACAATTTACATAAATATCTTCAAACATATATTTCTACTTACTTACATGGGCTTACATTAAAGCATAGACTTACACATAAACAGAACACTCTGTATATATAATTATAGGGATCATTTTTATTTGTTTAAAAAAAAAAAAAAAAAAAACCGAACATTACTATTTAATCGTTATTTCAATGTGAGCCTATTAGGCATTAAGAATTTTGTGTCTCAAATGAAAACCGCTAAAAAGCATTCAAATAAAAACAGACTCATGTGTAAAAAATAAAAATGGATAAGTTGTGAAATATTTGTACATTTGTTAGAGGTGGCATCGTAAGTACTCTTCTGTTTACATATAAGGAATTTGCACGATAATCTTCAATTAAATTAAGAATATTTAAAATAAAAAAAAAACCAAAAAACAAATCGGAAAATAGAAACATTTTGAAGAACTTACAATTCCCAAAACGTTTTTTTCTTTTTTTTTGTAATTTTATTTTGCATTTAATTTGAAAGGAATGTGTGGCAGTGTTATACAAACTCGTAATTGTGATTGTATGTGCTTAATTTGAAAAATTCAACTACCCAGTGGTAAATATTAAAGGGCCTTTTTATTGGATCTTATTCTAAACTGTCTTCAGAAAAGTTGTAAATTCCCTTCTAAAAGACTTAGCTCACATTCTCCCCGCCTGTTTTTGAATTATTTTTTTTCCAATGCACTAAAGTTTGTTTTTACAATTGTGTTGTAATACAAAAATATGTTCTTATTAGTCTCATCAGAGTTCTAATCCACTATTTAACTCACACTCTTCTCTGTTTCGTTTTATGGCGAAAAAAAATAATAGAAAAAGTATGATCACCAATCTTTGTGGGAAGAGGTTACCGTAGCTTACTTACTTACTTAGCTGGCCATAACAACCCGTTAACGGGTTTCGGCCTGCCTCAACACTAGTCTCCAGGCGTCTCTGCTAAGCGCACGCCTTCTCCAGTTGGTCACACCAATTGATGACAGGGCTCCATCTACCTGGTCTTTCCAACGTAAACATGGACGTCCTCTACGCCGACGTCCAGTGACCTTCGCATCGAAAACCTTTTTCGCTGGAGCAGATTCTTCCATCCGAACAACATGGCCGAGCCAGCGCAGCCGCTGGATGTTAATGCGCTGGACAACATCTATGTCGCCGAGGAGCTCATACAGCTCATAGTTGGTCCTAATGCGAAACTCATCGCCTTGCTTCAGTGGACCAAAGATCTTGCGAAGAATTTTTCTCTCCGGCTACCGTAGCTGGAGTCAAATATATTAATTAATTTTTTGATTGTACCAATAAATGTATTTGATTAAAAAGTGTCTAAAGTTTTCATTAAAAGTTTAATTGATCCAATTAAATTACAATTTAGACAAGGTGGAGAAGTTGTTTGAAGTATGTGATGCCAGTTATCAGTGTAAAATAATAATAAAACTGTAAAAACAGGAGTGACATATTTTTGTCAACTGTATTAATTGAAAAACCTGCATAATAAAACCTGCCAACAACAGAATTAGGTGTAGGGTGTAAATAAAATTTTAATTAAAATTTTTTTATATATAACTTGTTATGATTGAAAGCATTACAAGGGGGGGGGGGGTTGGGGTATTGCGGTTAAAGCGTTCGCACAGAAACTCAAACGACCGAGGTTAAAATCCCAGCGAAGAAGAAAAATTATAAAAAAAAAATAATAATGTGCGGTTTTTCGAAAAAACCCCCTCCAAGTAGACCATCAGAAAGAAACCGGTCCGCGACATTCCACTCTATTCCTGCAGAAACGAATGATCAAAAAAATATTTTTTGGGTATTTATTATTTCATATTACAGCTGAGTAGTTGTCTGTCGACTATGTGCCCAAGAAAAAATTTTTGCCATAAAATTTTCAATTAAAAAGTTAATTGGTATCATTGAATTTTCCCAATTAATTTTTTCGTTAATACAATTAATTGTGAGATTTTTGATTGTAATTAACTAAAATTTTATCGTAAAACTCGTAATTGCTAACTCATCAATTGATGCTCATAATGTTGTTTGAAATGAAAGTTGTTGGTGCAAATTTGTTAATTTTTGATTTTTTTTTCGATTTTTTACTTTTTTTCCATTTCGATAGCTTTTTGGTAAACTAATATGTTTATTTGTAGTGTTTTGTAGTGAAAGTTCGTTTTATGGGAAAAATGTATGTATGTATGTGTGTGTGTTTTTGTGTTTAAATTCTTTTGTCTGTGTATCAGCTATTAATATGAAAAAAAAAATATCTTTTATATTCCAAATTAATTTTGAAAAACTTTTGCAGGCAATTGTAGAGTGCGGTTGAATGTCATAAAAAAAACAAAACAAAATAATAAGTCTTTAAGTCAACTAAAATCATTGTATATTTTGCAATTTTCAGTTTGCTACAAATTTTATTAAAAGTTTCGTTATTAGACTTATACATATTTGTTTGTTTTTATTTTATTTTATTTTGTTTGATTTCTTTTTTAAGAAGATAATACCTATAGAGATTGGTTTTCCACAAAATCCAATTTTTAGAAATCTTATTGTTTGAATGATATCTAAATGCCTGCAGCAAAAAAAAAATTATATTCATTCGTAAAAGTATGTGTACACATTCATATGTGTACATATACAAATTGTTAGAAGAATAGATATAATGAGGAAATAGTAAATTCTTTCGATTATTGTGCGATTAAACAGTGAGACAATTATACAAGAAATTTAAAATATTTGCTCAATTATTAAATATTTTATGTATTTATAATACGAATTCGAATTTTATCTTTAATGAGTACAAGTTTTCTTTCATTGTATACTCACCTCCCTAAGTTAGAAAATTTTAAGGTTTAATTTCCCACAATCAAATTACATTTCATTTTTCAAATTTTTGTAATCCAAAATCTCCTAATAAAAAATCTTTATCTTAAAAAATAAAAATTTAATGTAATTTTTAAATCCCTCAAGGTCGATATCATTATCATCAGTTTTAGTTTTTTTCGTTTCTTTTATATCTTCCGCTGTGAGTATTGAACAGGAAACAAAGCATAATGAGGGATATTCACACGCATTTCTACCATTTCGATATGGGGGAGTGAGTGTGTCTGATTTTTTTGTTCAACTAATTTCCATTTAAATTGTTTTTTAGTGGTAACCTTTAAATAGGCGTGATTTGCTTTATTTTAATATGCTTGAAATTTATTTATTCGCCACTTTTCTTTGCCCTTTTGAGGTTTCTTAGTGTCCTTGTTGGTTTTTTGGTATTTTCTTTACGCACGAATGCATTTGAAATAAACAAATTCTGTCACAAGCCAACGTTATATTTTTTATTAAAAAAATCTATATATATAAGAATGAAAGTAAAACAAACCTAATTTTTTTTGATTAACTTTTTTCTATACTGTTAAGTGAGTGACTTTAAAAATTAGCCTCTTAAAGTCCGTTTTTACGTGTATTCTGGGTTTTTTATGAAAATGAAAATTTGAAACAAAGTTTTGTAACAAACAAATAATTGTTTTGCAATAAATTTTTCATAAACTTTTCCTTTATCACAGTAGTTAGGAGATATATAAATATTTAACACACATTACGTTTCAAAGAAAAAGTAGTATTTGAGATTATTTAAAATATTATCGCCATCTGTAGTATAAATGTGAAACTTCTTTAGATAAGATCTGTTTTGTCCTAATATTTTTTAGGAACAATTTAAATTAATTAAATTATAATTTAAACTTGAAAAATTGGGCACTTGGAAAATTAAACACTAAAAACACGACCGGTTATTATAAATTCTATTTCGCAAGTAATTTTTTATTTTGTTTTTTCATCTTACAGCTAACTTATATATATGTACATAAATTCAACCAAACCGCTAATCTTAATTCTATATTAAATTAATTATCATTATTGAGAGTAAGGATATTATGAATTCATTCGCTACATTATTATTATTATTAGTATTATTATTATCATTATGATTAAGGTTATTATTAATTAATTTATTATTATTATATAGATTAATTATATAATATATAAAGATTACGGCGCAACAAGATCCTCTCTGGGTTCTTAATAAAAAGAGAAAAAAAAATGAACTTAAACTCTTTCAGCCGTTTGCGATTGAATCATTATTAGCACAGTAAATCAAAACAGTAATGAATATTCACACTTCACAGTATGTATGAATTGTTTTGAAACAGTTTATTTATATTTTTTTTACATATACGTGTATTTAACCAAACCTTAAAAAAATATGATTGGTATCGTGCAAAATTTAGAAACACACACACAATTCCTATGAAAGTATAAATACATTGTGAGCACCTTGTGTGTATTGTTTCATGTTTTTGGTTTACTATACACTGTTTCTTTTTATTGCTGTGCAGTATAGTGGTCATTTATAAGAGAATTCATATTTAGGTGAATGAAAGATTCTTGAGTGAAGTTTGCTTCTCTCCCAGTAAATAACATCGCAGTATTAAGTTTAATTCACTGTCTATGAAAAAAATGAATGCAGTAATGCAGGGCTCTAATATGTATTATGAAAATATTAAAAGACCAATAAATTTAAAAAAATAATTCATTTTATATAAAATGAATTAAAACGATAATATGAGAAATCTCTATATTACATACAAACATAATTGGCCATTACAACCCTGTTTTAGGATTACGGCCTAGCTTTTTGCTGCACCTATGTTGTGTGTGTCAATTTTTATCCATGAATACGGGGATCTAAAGCTTAAGGTCTACTCCAAACAGTAGATTTTAGAAGCTTGTGAAAGGTAATCAGTTACTCTCATAGCTTTTGCCAGAAGACTGCATATTCCTTTTTTTAAGATGTCAGAGCTAACACACTAACCCTTAAGCTTCGTCAACTACAATCTGTCTATTGTTACGAATAAATCAAAAAGAAAAAAAAATTAAATAAAAGATAAAAAATAAAAAATTTTTATATACTTTGTAAAATATATTAAAAGAAAAACATTAACTTTAAATGAGTCAGTAACGATAACACATTTCTAAACAACTTAATGAGTGACAACGAGTATAGAGTAGAAGTAAAAACGGGACAGACAAACTCTCTTTATGTATGTGATATGAAATCCACAAGAGTATACAAGAGTATACATTATTGTTGTAATTATTTTATCATTATCTTTTCTCTTTTACAGTTGTTTTCTTATAGTGCACATTCTTTTTCTTTTTTTTTTCAAAAGGTTTGTTGATTTTTTGTTATTGGTTTTTGTATTCTTGCTGTTAAAACTATTGGTGAGTATAAAAGAGATTAAAACAAAGTTTCCAAACCATTTATATTTTAAGAGTTCATCTATCAATACAATTGCTTTAATGTTTTGTTGTATAGCGAGTACCTTTACCAAGTTTGAAATACAGTGTAAAGCATAATTCAATGTACTATCCCAATTGACGTAAATTATTTCATAATCTTAATAAGAAAAAAAATTTACAAAAAGGTTTGTTGCCGCCACTGGCAAAATCGCTTAAAATTTAGTAGATATGTTTAGTAAATTACTAACTGTAAATATTTGTAGTAGATTAATATTAATTACAATGTTCGGAGTGACGCCATCTTTTTAACCACATCATATAATTACAAGTTGGCTTAACGTGGTGGTTGTCAGTCCGGAGAATCTTCTTGATCTATATTTTTTAAAAATTAAACTCTTGTGGTTTCCATACTAAAAAGTAAGCTATTTTCATATGAATTGTAAAATTGTTCTTTATTAATTTGAATTGTTATAGGAATTTTAATATAAGAAAGCATTTTTAAAATAAATCAAATTTTTTATTTAAATTGGTTCTTCCTTATTCAAAATCCCCGTGAAAATCACTGGCGAGGCAAATTCCTCTTTCAACAAGGTTTATGTAAAATTCTATTCATTGCTACCGCTGCCAATAAATACGTTTTACATTTACCGTTATTTTCAAGAAATACCTCTATACAAATTAAGAGTTGCCAATTTTTATTTGTAAAAAAAAAAGAAAATTTAAACTGCCAAGACTTTTGGTGTTTGAAACATATGAACTTGTAAACAATTTTTACTTTTGGGTCGTATTGTTGTATTCTCTTTTTTTATTGAAACATAAACCTACATATGTATGCATATTTTTTATTTCATTAAGAAATACATATGTATACGTAAATAATATATAAAAAAACATAATTTCTTTTTATACAATTTTGCTAAAGGTTTGTAGGGTACGTTGATTTATGCTTTACACTGTATATTTAAATAAATAAAATGAAAAGACTTGATGCGATATTTTAACTATCTTTTCAATATCATTATTTTTTTCCTAGAAGACATTTTGAGGATACATATTATATACTTATATAAATGTGTACATACATACATACTTGTGAGTATTCGCACGATACCCATTTCCTTTTCGCAAACTCAATGCCACTCTAAGTTGCATATTTGACAAACTGTACTTGTTGATAATGAGATGAAAATATTTAAAATATATATTTATTTTTTCATAATATAAATATTTTCCTAACAAATATTTAATCAAAATGTTTATGTTAATGAATACTCTGTATTAAGATTGGCAAAAGAATTTCATTCAAATTTTTTTTTCTGTCAATAAGTGTGTACAGTATCAAGTAAAAAAATAGCAGTGTAAACTTTTAAAAAGTGAGAAGCTGTCTGTTATTGTAAATTAGCAATGTTTAGATAGGGATTTAACTATTTTGATAACATTTTTCTTTTTTTTCTCTGATTTATTTTTGGCTTAAAATATTATTTTTACAGACCACAACACAACATTTTGAATACAGTTGAAACTCAATAAGCACCGATAACCGAGAAATGGAATTAATACATACATACATAACTGGCCTTTACAACCCTGTGTCAGGATTACAGCCTAGCTTCTCTCGGCACCCATGTTGTGTGTGTAGATTTTTATCCATGAGTACCGGGACCTACAGTATATACAACCTAAATGCTAGAAATAGTAATAAAATATAATTTAAAAGCGTATAATGATGATTTTGTATTATAAAATTATTTCTTCGTAGCAATATTATTTATTGAATTTCCTCTTAGAAAATTGTTCCAAACTTAACTTAAAATATCTTTGCCAGAACACTTTGCCAATTTTATGCCTAAATTTTCGGAATTCAAGTGGCCTATTTCAACACAAAGATCTCTCGTGCAATCGATTTAATGTAATGATATTTTCTAATCATGAGAATTAAATTGAGAAAAAAAAATCTTTTTAACATAACCAACTGCTATTATTTTAAATGGTACAGTACGTAATGAACAACAGATTTATTGCCGTTTACATAAATTTTCAAATGCTCGTAAATGTTAAGTTGAAATGCAAGCCAATGAATTACAGAAATCAAACATTTTACTATCCAGTCAAATTCATTTAAAATTTTTGTTATAGGAGTTGGCCAAGAAGCAATTTATCTTGTGGTAAAATTCAGGAATCATTTTAAGTGTTGTCAACGTTCTCTGCAATACCAAAAAAGCTCAGATAAACATTTATATACACACATACATATACATATATAAGGTTTACACAATTAATTGTGCTTAAAAACGTTAAGTAAGAAAGAAACTTCAACTTGCATGTGAATTGTGTATGTTGATAGAAAATATCCACCCATTTAATGGTTTAATTAGCAGCTATTGCCAAAAATAAACTTTGGAAAATGCTGAGTTTAAAGAAAATATGTTGATTTTAGTTTTCCTACAAATTGTGGGCTTGTACAGCATAAAAATTATATTCTAATTGGATTTGCTATTTTACGAATAAATACTCGTAAAATATAAGAAAAATTACGTGATTATTACGTTTAACTTAGACAGCGAAATAAGAAGTTACATGTGAATACCACTGAATATTGCAAATAGAAAACGTTTTAATTTAAATCGTGTTTTCGTTTTTTTTTGTGAAAAAAAAAAATGTCAAAAAAAAAAAAAAAAATTAATAAAAGGAAAAATTTAAATCTATTTTGAAAGCATTCGAATTTGTAACTGGGAAAATAAAAATTAAATACTCCCTTGATGTAAAGTAGCAGAAAATATACAAAGATTAGAAAAAAATATTAGAAAGACTAACCAACATACTTATAGAATATATGGTTGACTTACACGTGATTTACATTAGGTGGGTATATTGCAAATCTGGCTAAAGTTGCTTAATAAGATTTAAACAATTCTCTTTACCAGAAATAATAATGTAAGAGTGCAAAAACTAAAAAAATCCTGGGATCCCGAAAAATTCTAAATGCCGGGATAGGCGAAAATCATTTCCACTTGGCATCCTTAGTATGTATTAGCTGACTATAAAGACTAACGAGAAGCAGGAATAAAGGTAATACCATTGAAATTATTTGTTAATTATGGGTATTCTAAGCGAAACTAAATTCACTTTTTACAGTTATCTGTTATATGGAAGGATTGTATTAAGTTAAATTTAATTTAAAAAAGTAATGCTTTTAAAAAGGGTCTCGCTATTATCAAGGAAGTTGTAAAGAAATTTACAAAACATTTAAGACAGATTTGAAAAGTTCAGTCATGGCAATCAGATACTCTCAGAGCTTTTGCTAGAAGACTGTTGAGAGCTCGTCGCCGAAAGAAATAATTTTTTTCATATTTCTTTTTTTCAAGATGTCAGATCGGCACTATCGTCTCAGTAATCCAAGACACGATATAAGATTTTGAAATCCAGATTCGCAATTCCATTAATGCGTATACGTGCTTACAAATTCTGGAACTAAGGATATTTCAGCTCTCTCGAGGAAAAAGAGTAAATATGTATTTGAATAAATCTGTTTTATGGTCTGGTACTTCAAAGTGTATGTTGGGTCTTCTCGACTAAACACAGGACAGTGCGAAGGTGATTATCAACAACGGTAGGGTATACAACTCTATCGATTAATTGGACCATCGCTACAATGTGGTGAGCGTTACATTGTTCTGCTCTGATGAAGTAAAGGCATTGATTCCGAATACCACATGTACCTCTCTGAAAGCACATCGTTTTGTAGTTGGTTGTCGAGTGAATCGAACAATGCATTATAGAGAATTCGTTCTTAAGCCACACTGTTCGCTTATGGAATAATCTTCCCGCTAGAGGTTTTCATGTCAATTACTATGTCAATGTTCACAAACACTACTCTCTCTTTCTTCCTTCCCATAACATATTTTCTAAGACCAGCACAATGTATTATATGAGTAGGTGTCATCCCCTGCCCAGCAGAATATTTTTCAAATTTGGAAGCAATAAATAAAATTGTAAGCAATAATGGAAGCATTATATTGTTTTTTATACATTAAAGCTTCCAAATATACTACAGGGTAAGGTATTATTTTAGATTTTTTGTGCTATTTTCTTACTGGTTGCAATAAATTGGCATTTCTATTGCTTTTTAGCGGCTCATTTCATATAAAAATCATGCATTATTGATGCGCATGTGTAAGTGATTATTCAAGAGTTCTCTCTTACAAAATAGCTTAGTGGCAAGCACTAATTTTTGCTGGGTGAGTGCTGGCCTCAATATAAAGAAAAAACTTCATATAAGTCATTATTGTCTACTATAATCTTTTCTACAATCTCTTCAATCTGGTTTGGAATTTTCTAATCGGTGCAATTTCATTTGCTCTTTATGGTAATAATTGTCTTAAATAAAAATTTAGAAGAAAACATGTAGTACAATAATTAAAATACTTATCAATTTAAAAAAATTAAAAAAAAAAATGTATGAAAGAGGAAATAAATTTGACATTAAATATATGTTCGGTATATAATAGAACGAACTAGTTAAAATAATCTAAAGTTCTATATGGACCCCTATTTAAGAATTACTCATCTAAAGCTACGCTTAAATAATTTACTACTCTTATCGTTGCCGCAGAAAACGATTGATTTGTATTTGTCCTAATCATTAATGAAAAATCAAAAGCTATGCATGTATGTAGTATATACATGCATACATACGCTTACTTGCAAATGTTTTATTTTATTTTTCTTTTTATCTAATTAGGCTTACTAATAATGGTAAAACGAATTTGCTTTAACCGCAATATAAACTGGGTTATATAAATATTTGCAATGCTTGATGAAATTATTCGTTAATAAAAATGCAGGCAATACAGTAACAAAAAGAAAGTTGTCAACCCCAGGTAGGAGGAAATCAAACATAAGCTACTTTGGCGCTTAAGTGAATCTAAACCAAAACCAAAACCAAAAACAAAAAATTATATAAAAATGAAAAATTAATACCTTAAGCGTTTTTAAGTTTAACCATGTTGCAGATGAAGCATATCCATGAAATTTTTGTTAAACAAATTTACACATTTTTGTATTGAAAAAAGAAGAAGAAAATATTTGAGTTAAGGAGGAAAAATAGCGGGAGAAAATTCACTACGATCTAAAAGTAAAAGTAAAGGTTTTGCATTAAACGAAAAAATAAGATGTTCTGTACGTGAATATGCGGGTTTGTCAGTATTGCCACTGGTGGTATTTTTGTTCTTCTATTTTTTTATTTTAGTACTTGCTGGTATTCCTAATTTTTGTTTGTTGTTTTTCATAAATATATATATTGCATATTCACACATACATATATACGAAGATATTTATATTATTTTGTTTTTTTCGTTTTTTGTTTGTTTGTAAATATTAATATACCAAAGATTGCTTTAAACTTAAATACATACTTATACATACATACGTATATATACATATATAGTACATAAAGGGTATTTTTTTATAGACGATTACATACATACATGACTGGCCATTACCACCCTGTTTCAGAGTTACGGCCTAGCTTGACGATTACAACTTTGAATTAGCAACACTGCTTTATTTGACAATCGACACATCAGCTGATTCTTTAATACATAATGAATAATAATTCTTTAATAATGAATAAAATATGTAGCTTTTATTTAATATACATAAGTAATAAATTTATAAAAATAAGTCGTTTCTGGTAACCACTGCTGTATATTTCAACTAATATGGACACACGGTCTTATTGGCCTTTTACACTAATTAATTTTATGACTGTCAAACAAATTAAAAAAGAATATTTTTAAATATTTTTTAATTAAAAAAATACATAACGCCACATTCCATCCATGACGTTTTATAAGAGTTGACACAAAAACTAAGGAAATAATTTGGAAATATTTTTTATTGAAATAAAAAAAAATTGATTTTCATCAGTAATTCACAGATAAGTAGATGCTAGATGTTGTTTAGTGTAAAACGGCTTTTATCTATGTACAAAGTAAGTTGTAAATGTTCTGCAATGCTAAACAGAATATTTACAAATGTAGAGTAGGTGGAGGTAGATAGCAGTTAAAAATAAATTCTTTGCATGAAAATAACAATCCACAGTATGAGTACAAGAACGAGTGCAAGGCTTTCTCACTATGCCACGTCACTTATTGAGTCACTCCATTATGCTTTGGGAAACAGAATGTATATCTTGTTACACATGAACTTGTAGAATTTTTATTAGATATTGTTTGCGATACACTTGCGAACAGTTTCTTTTTATTCCTTTTGTTGATACTCGTAGAATTCATGGCACAATACCTGAGGCAACCAAGAAATTTAATAGAAAAAAAAGAAGGAAAAATAATTGCATAAAAGTTTACATTTTTAGTTGTGCAAACATTTATTACTCACTTTATGCCATTTAACTTTAGGGTATAGTCTACTCTTCATTTATTCTTATCAGTTTTCTTTTTTTTCATATTTTCTTCTTAAGAAAATAACTCGTATAATGGTTTTGTGTTTCTTAAAATAAGTTTAAACGAAAAATCAATTATTAATAATGAAATTTATAGTTTTTAGTTATCCAACTACTGTATGTAGTTCCGTCAATGTTGTATATTTAACTCAACCATTATTTATCATTAGCAAAATAAAAAAAAAATTATTGATAAATTGGGATACAGCCAAGGTCATATAAAATCTATATGCCCTAAAAAACTTACTTTTAAAATTATTAATATTTATAAAATATAACTCCTTAAATAGAAACATTTCGCAGTTCATTACATTCCCTTTTGACAGCAACCACATTTGTATACCTCTGATACAGGGTTGTCTTACTGTCAGATTTATCTGTAATTGCAAGTTTCTTAAGGTGCAAAAAAGGGATTTTGATTAAATAAAGAGTTAATTAAGATTTTTGCATGTTAAAGTTTTGAAAAGAATTTTCTTTATAATAATATTTCTTATCTTAATAGTATAAGTATGTGTGTGTTTGTATGTAGTTCAGTATTCTCATTTTATTTTTCAGTGCTACAGCACTAACTAAATTGATTTTTAATGTCTCTTTTTCGTTTTCTAGTTTTTTTCTTTTCTAATTTCTTAATTACACTTCAAGTAAGCGCAAGTTAAATCACTTTTACTTTTTACTGTCAATGCCTTTGTCAATGGCACTGTGAAATTGAAAATTTTATACAATTATTACTCACATGCAAAGAAAAAAAAAAAATATGAAGGGTGAACATATTTTTATATACTATGTACAGACATACATATATATTGTTAAGGAACAACCATTTTTGTTTTAAATAAACGCTTTTAGATAAATACATATATGGACTGGAAATCCGAGTTCGAATCCCAGTAAGAGTGATTATTTTTTAAATTAAATTATTTTGTCAGATATGCTTTAATTACTTGCTTACTGGGATTCGAACTCAGATATCTATCTAGACCATATAACAAAAATGTTATTCGCTTGCTCTGGTAATGTGCTCTAACCACCACGACTATGCTAGTACATGTCGTTGACGCCGCCGTCGACTAATGTGGATAAAGTGGAATAAAAGGGCAAAAGTAACAAATTTGTTATTCTGATTCATCCAAATAAATTGAAAATTATAAAAATGCAATAATGCTGAGAAAAGAAGAGTATGACAGAATGTGTTGTGATGGATTTCTATAAAAGTGTGAGTTAAATAGTTAATGTTTGTCATGAATGTATACAGAACACGAAGAAGTTTGATGAGACTACCATAGCTGGGGTCCAAAACATGTTCAGTTTGGCTTGGGCACTATTCCCTTACGAACATCATTTTCACCTTTGGTTTTCAAAAATCAAAATTCTTAATAGATAATAACTTTGACCTAATTGAAGCGTTTCTAACAATAAAAAAAAGTTTCTTAATTAAATTGAATAAAAAACATACATAAATACATACATAATTGGCCATAACAACCGTATTTCATGATTACGGCTTAGCTTCTCGCAGCAATCATGTTGTGTGTGTCTTTTGTTATCCGGGATCCCTGTCAGCAATTGAAAGAATGTTTTTTTTTAAAAATCACCAAAATGAGTCTTTTAAGACTCCCTTAGGTGATCAAAAACTGATTAAATGTGCGAAATCATAAATTATTCGTGCAGACATTCGAAATACGACTACTTTTATAATTATTTTGCGTCGTATTTTATTGTTTTCTTCTGCATTTCGTTATAATGGGATTTATTTTATTTGAAAGAAAAAGAGTTATGCAATTATTGTGAGGTCGTGGTATGGTTAGAACGCTCGCACAGAATTTCAAACGACCGAGTTTCAATCCCAGCGAAGGGCAAGAATTATAAAATAAAATTTGTGGTACTTCTAAATTATAATTTAAAAAAATAAGAGGTTCTCCCCTCCAAGAAGTCCATGTTCAAGAAACCGCTCCTTACATTTCAGTGTATTCCACCAGAAACTTGTCTCATCAATAAAAAGGAGCATAATATACATAAAAAAAAAGAATTCCTTCAGTTGAGCTTGTGGTGCGTAAGTAAAACTCGAAGTTAAAATTGAATCTCCTATGATTAGCAATATAAATTTAAAATGATTAAGAAAAAATCAAAATCGAATTACACTCGCAATTGATCTTCAAATGATTGCAAAAAGTCTCAAACATTAATCGTAATCGTTTAGTGTTCGGAGTCACAAATGACTTGTTCAGAGAAGTCCTAAATGATTCGTTCAGCGGAGTCGTGGCAAGGGTACAATTTTTTCCCGACAAAACATTCATATTCGACTCAAAAATGAGATCATAAGTGACTATTTTAATCGCCCTGAGGAGTAAAAAAAGGCTCAAAATTGGCCAAAAATGCTGACTGGGGACCTACAGGTTAAAATCGACTTAAGAAGCTTATTCATGGCAATTAGGTACTAACCGCCTAAGAAAAATTTTTTCATATTTTTTCTTTTTCAATAATAAAAATTTTCAATGAATAGAAAACACTTCAAACTATAAACTAAATTTTGTTTTTGTTAAAAATGCTATCACATATACATATATTAGAATAAATCGCCATTCTTTTACTTTCGCTAACTATTTACTTCATGAATTGAAAATGAATAAAAATATGGGGATGTGAAATGCAGAACAACAAAAATGCTGGAGTAATCCACTTTTGAGTGAATTCAGATTCTGAAACACACCCCATAATATTCATTATAATTTAGGCAGGTCAGATGGCTAGTTAACCAAACCGTGATCAACTACAATTAGCACAAGGTGCCGTTTTGAACTCATCTAATTCGGAAAAAGAACTACAGCCTACCAGAGCTAGCTATAAAGTGGAGTAAAACGAAGGGCTCCAGGCTTGAGCACTGGAGCACTATAAAGAAAAAAATGGGTATTTAAGTCCAAGTAAAGAAAAAATTGAATAATTCTTGTTCGAATAACATTGCTTGTATTCAGAGAGAGAAGAAAAAACAATTGTTTACATATCGTCAGTATTGATCACGGATGTATAAAATCAAGACATGCACTTATAGTTTAATGGTACATATGGTAATTAACCTAAAACGTAATTGAATTTGAAGTTTTTAAAAGTTGCACATTTTGGAATTTGTTTGTATTTTATTTATATTATTTTTTTTAAGCAACATTTTATTACAAAGTTATTAAATTATTGGAATATTTTAAAATTTCAAATAATTATTAAGAAATTAACGATAATAGTAGCCATAGCCAGCATAAGGATTGTATGCATATGGATTGTAAGCGTAAGGATTGTATGCATACGGATTATAACCGTAGGGATAATAGGGTGCTGGAGCATAATAATAAGTAGGAGCAGGAGCTGGAGCTACTACAGTAATATTACCAGCTGTATTGCCAGTGTCTAATGTTAAATTATAGGATAAAGAAAAATTTGTGCCCAATAAGCCAAAAATGCGAGCTTTTCTAAGATTAACCAATTGCCCATCTACAGAAGGCAATGGCAAGCGGCGGTTATTGCTGTCAACATAATTATCTATGGCCGCCGTATTAGTGCTGTTGTCAAGTTTTTTATTCGTAAGAGTTAGATTAACTGGCAAAGTAATCTGTGGTAAATTTGTATACTCATTTATTTCCCTGTTATCATTGTTTCTGATGGAGTTGTTGTTTTGTTTCATATTTGTTGTTGTTAAAATGTTTTCATCGTTTGCTTTCCATATCATATTTTTATAAATGTAACCAAAGTTTTCTTCGTTGTTATTGCTGTTATTGTTGTCGCTGTTGTTCTTGCCCATGCTATTACCATTTAAAGTTGTCACCGTGCTTTTGCCGTTACTATTGCTGTTACTGTTACAGCTACTGCTACTGCTACTGCTACTGTTACAAATAGCATTTCCATTACCATGTGGCACATCTGACATTTGCACTGTTTCTACACCATAATTCATAATTAGCAGCGTCATGCCAACAAACGTAATTAAAATATGATGACAACAAAAATAGCAATAAAGTGTTGTTGCTATTTTAGTTGCTGCTACATTTCTTTTAATTTTTCTTTTCATTTTCATTATTGCATACATTGTCTGTCGTTCGTTTGTTTGTTGCTTTACTTTTCCAACTACTACTCTTGGCGGCTACAAAAAGTTGAAAAAAAAGAGAAAAATTATTATTTGAAAGCAAACTAAAAATGCCAAAAGAAAAAAAAAAAACAAAAAAAAAATGTTTAAATTAAAGTTAATTAGTCATTTTTGCCATGAAATGCATAGAGCAATCATATCTTGTACGCAGACATACATACAAACATAGTACATATCCATGCATATTTAAGTCTGTTTGCATGTGTGTAATGCTTTAAGCAACAATTATACGAAAGAAAAAATTATAAAAAGTTTGCAAACGGTTTGAACGTTTGTCAAAATGAAAAATTTCACTTAAAAATAATCTCTTGCACCATCATTCTTACAATTACGAGTTTACTAGTGATGGCTAAGAATATGAAATTTTTAGTTGTTTATAGTCTTAATTATTTAAAGAAGTTTGCTAAATAAAACTCAAATACAAATTATTATATATTCTTAATTAAACGCAGGTATTTATAGGAGTCTACAAATGAAACGCATTTCTAGTTTCGTAACAGTCAAAGAAAAAAAGGCCATCAATCACACACATGATAACAAGATAATTTAAAGGTTATACGAGTAGCGCTTTCATATAAAGATTTTGCTGCACACTACATAATTACAAAATAAAATATTTAAAATATAGCAAAGAGTAGAACAATTTTTTTTTCTGTGATCATGAACTAAATTTTGCAAAATGTTCAAGGGTTTTCTTTATTTGTAAATATGCAGAGCGCTTTTAATTACATAAAATATTCGCATTTAAATGATAAACGTTGATGACTTATCTTGAACTGAAAGTTAGAAGTTTCAGTACAGTACAGTAGCATACGAAAAAGTTAACCGAAATGCTTTTTTCACATTTATGAACAATTCTAAATGCTTATCAAATTAGAAAATGAAAAGAAATACTATTTTTATTTTTTAATATTGTATTGACACTGCCACCTATATGATCTGTTGTGTGCTTTTAAGCCTGCTGCTTGTTCAGCAGACTTAGTGACTTCCTTAAGAACGCCAACAAGTATGGAATTATAGTGGTGGATATAACCATGTAAACCTCAGGGTTGTCAGATAGTTTTCAATTTTTATCCCCAATTTCGAAATTCATATCCCCAAAATTCCCCAAAACCTTGATTAGTTCATCCCCAAAAATCCCCACATAAACTGCATCACTAATTTTGAATGTATGTAAATTTGGAGACTGTTATCAACTTAAAATCTTGAGGACATTCTTTTTAAACCAACCTCTTGCTGGCTTCGATATGTGTTTCGGGTTATTATTTTGTTGAAATATTGATCGCTGTGCCATTTTGTATTCAGCATAAGACATCATGATGTCGTTAGAAATATTTGTATAGTATACGGCATCTATTGTATCTTAATTCTTATTAGATGTTCTCTGTCATAGTGTGGAAAACATTCCCATACCATAAAGTATAACTGGAGAAGTAATTGTGGTCGGACGAAACTAAAATTAGATTGTTTATCTACAAAAGAAGTAATTTAGTAGTAAGAAGACCCTTTAATACTGAATTCCTCCGCAATAAAAACCATTAAAAAAGGTGGCGAAATCATAATTATATGGGAATGTTATTATTTATATGAGAAAATTAATCAAACTTAAACCAAGAGCACACGTTGCAAATATTTTATATGAAAGTATGAGTTTTAAACAAGTTTATAAGCAAATATTGAAAATTGAAACTCTATTGAAATTCTTTCATCGTGTGTTCCGAATGTATGAAATCTATAATATATAATTAACCTAGCAAACAAATTTTAAAAATCGCCGAAAACTTGCCGATCATCCCCAATAAAATCCCCATCCCCAAATGAATTTTTTCATCCCCATTTCGGAAAAAAAATCCCCATTTTGGGGATAAATCCCCTAATCTGACAACACTGGTAAACCTATCCAAATAGGTTTTATGTAAAGCTACAATTTAATAACGAATACACACACATACACTTACGTTAAGGGACACCTTAATAACAAATATCTCGAATCTTTCCTCGCCCATCATTACCACTCATAGGGCAATTGTTAAAACTTGCCAATAAATTGCCCGATAGTTAAAGGATACTTTCATTAATGGGAGAAATAAATTGACCTTTAAATGCATTTCGTTATTACAACTTATTTTTAAAATAAGTAAAAGTTATATTTTTTAAAATACGGCAATACCAGAATAAGAACCGGTTACTTTTGGCATTAAATTAGTTTAAAGGGGGGTTTAGACAGTAATACAAGTCGTACGACATGTCAAGATTTTGTGTAGAAGAGAATGAATAGTATCGTGTAAAATTGGTATGTAATGAGAGAGTACGACATTGAGAGAAAATACGGATGAAAATTTGACAGTCGTACGGCTCTCTTTGTTTTTTTAAATTTTAAAAAAAACCATCACATTTCATTAGATCAGGGATGCATTTTTCTGTTTTTGTTTGTTTATGTTAAACGTGTTCACAATGCTTGTAAATTTTATGTGCATGTGTATGTGCATTTTATGTTTTCATTTTACTTTGTTTTGGTATTTTACCAACCGTGTAAATGCAAAAAATATCTGTCGTAAAATTTTTACTCTCATTTTTAAAATACGGATGGAATTTCGTAATATTTTCTCTTTGACTTTGACGGCTTGTATTACCGTCTAAACCCCCCTTAAAAGACACCAAGTGGCAACAACACGCATGCTTACATAAATAAATAAACAAACAAAAAATTTTAAATGGTGCATTAAAAAAACCTTTATAACAAAGATATGTGTTTTATTCTCAGTTTTTATTGAATTTATTTCATTGTTGACAAAATAAATAAAATATTTTTGGTTATAATTCAATGAATAAAAATTATGGCAGCCTTAATAAAATATGGTAAGCTCATACATACATACATACATACATACATACATACATACATACTTGGTCATTACAACCCTGTGTTAGGATTACGGCCTAGCTTCTCACAGCACTCATGTTGTGTGTGTAAATTTCTATCCATGAGTACCGGGACCTACAGTTTAAAGTCGACACCGAACGACAGATTTGAGAAGCTTTTTCATGGCAATCAATTACTCCCAGAGCTTTTGCCAGAAAACTGCTGAGAGGTAGTTGCTGAAAGAAATAATTTTTTTCATATTCCTTTTTTTTCAAGATGTCAGAGCTGAGATTTGAACCCAGCGCTATCGTCTTACTAAGCCAACACACTAACCACTGGACCACGGCGACTACAAGCTGGTAAGCTCAAACGTTTAAACCTCACGTTAAAAGTTAAAGGTATCGGTCACTTTTAGTTTAAAGTTTATTTGTAATAACCAAAAGCAATTTATCTTTCCGATAACATTTTACTTTTAACTAAAAGCAAGTTGTAATAATGGGCCTTACAGGTCGATTTTAAAAAACAAATATATGAGAGCAGGTAATATTATTTTGAGCTTGAAAGTAAATTATGATGCCAGACGTGCTAAAAACTTTTGTTTGACATAAAAAGTCCATGAAGTCCATCTAAAAAGTAACCGCTCCCTGACGTTCGACTCTATTCCACTTTAACCTTTGACAACGAAAAGCGAATGATCAGGAAAAAAGCGCCACCTATTGGGAAGTAGAAGATAACAGTTAAAAACCTACTTAGCGAAGGCTGTTGATCATTAAAGGATGAAGGTATAATACTGGCATTTGAATGATCAATTCACAGCAATTTGTCTCATTCCTAAGGCACTTAATAATATAACAAAACAAAATATATGTTCTGTTGTCATAATGTTATGTCCTTTCCACGAAAATTCCAATACAATGCACAGCATTTAGTAGGCGCTTACCCCTGAGTATTGGTCTCAATAAAAAAGAAGTGCTAAACCCTACAATTTTCTCTTGAAAGCATCAGTAACTATTGTAGTATATTGATTATCCTATGGCATTGATTATGGGTATGGCTGCCACTTTTATGACGAAACCCAAATTGATAGTCCGGTAATATATTCCAAACAAGCTGCTAAATGTTTCAAAGCAATTCTATCTAATATTTTTAAAAATACCGAAAGCAAACTAATGGGACTGTTTGAACAAGGGCCTTATTTTGGTTTGTTTGATTAAGAAACTTTTGTAATTACCGCCGGGTATTTTAATTTTGAATTGAATATTTGTTCTACATATAGTACAGATTTATAAGATACGTTATTGCTAAAAAGTTGATTTGATAAAATGATTTCCATTATACAACAAAATCCTATTTGTACTCTTGTGGTCTTTTTTTAAATAATAATTTTCAAGGTGATTAAATGTTAGTTAAGCTTTACTTAAAATGGAAACTTCAGTTTGAAAGCTGTATAAAATTTAAATAATTTAATCTCATGTCTATGCGTATTATTATTAAATTCTCTAATCGATGATTGTATTTGATGTGATAATTCAAATTGAAATTTAAATAATACGGGGGTACTGTTCGTTTATAATAGAGATTAAGAATTTGCATTAAAAATCATTTCATTTTAATAGAATTTCTATGGCTTTTGTATTTTGCCAGCCAGTTAAAAAATTTACACTTCTCTATGCAATGGTTTTGAAAATTATTTTAACCCTAAATTATAAAACGACAACGTAATTTAACACTTAAATAAACATATTGTCCTTTTATAAAATTATTAAAAAAAACGATTCGATGAATATTTAATTGGTCCCGTGCTGAGGAAGGTAACAAAAAAAAAAAAAAATTTAAAATATAAAACGAACCAACCATAAGAAAAGAAACCGTATCACTCCTACATTCACTTGTACATGAAACAAGAACTGAAACCAGTAGGGTAACAAAGAAAGGATAAAAAGGGGAGAAATGGGAAGAGAGAAGAAGGGGGACTTTTTTAAATTTATACGGTTTGTGTTAAGTTTCATAGGCAATACAATGGCAACAACAGCAACAACAATAGCAACAAAATATATCATCAGTATCACCATCATCATCATCATAAATTAGATTGTTGTTATTGTTGTATTGGGGCAATAACTTGCTGAACTTGCTACTGTCCTTTCTATTTATAAATGAAATATTATTGTATATGTATGTGTGTGTGTGCTGTTATATTGTGTTTAAAATTTTGTTACTTTCGTATCATTCGAATCTTTTGTTTGTTTTGCAAGAATTCATTGGAGTGTAATTAATGCGACTGTCCTGTTGACAAAAGACCTTAGAGGACTAGAGAACCAACAATAGGAGTTTGTCTCGTTTGCGAGTATTTTCTACAATATTTAATCGAAAAAGCACAAACAAACAAACAAACAAGCAAGCAACCACAACAACAATTTATATCTCAAGTGTAAATCTAATTTCATTTTTTATTTAATTTTATTGCTTTTCTTCATAATTAACCTTCATGTTGTATTTATTTTGTTTTTCTTTTTAAGATTTTTAACTGAATAATTCTTAATGTTGTACTGAATATATCCTTCAATAATCATAATTTATTAAGTTATTGATTAAAAGTACAAATAATAATGAAAGTGACAGTTATGTTATAATTTTTAAAATCCTATATATGTACTTAAATATTTGTGGGTATATGGAAGAATAGCTTAAGTAGACATAAGGTAGAATGAATTTCACTGTGTGTAATTTTTTAAGTTATAAAAATATAACCATATACGGACACCTACATCTAGGCAACTGCGGGCGGTGCTTGATCACCTGAGTTGTTTCTTGAGATGTTGGGTAAATTTTTTACTTACATTTTGAACGGTTTGCTACCTATGGACCTCAACAGGTGAAAAAAAGGTTAACAAGTTCGAATTTTTTTAAGTTTTTGCGATTTTGGTCTTGAAGGTAAGTTTTTTTTTTATTTTATATCTTCACAATTTTTATTCCTTATGACAGGATCTACAACTTTGCCTCAGAAAGTAAATCAAACTTCCAAACGTTTTCCAAGATATGAGCCTGAGAAAATAATCACTTTTTTGCAAAAATGACACCGGTTCCCAAATGTTTGGGGGCCCATAAATAAATATTTCATGACTTTGGGCAAAACTGGGAGACACGGGTCTTCTTTTTTTGTCTTTTATCACGTATTGGAGTTCATATATGTTTATTTTTTTCGTTCTTCACTCTGTTTGCTCTTTTAGGAGCTCAGTGGAAGTCAGAGTAGAAATATAATGTAAAGTGTTAGAGTCTACATTTTTTGCCTAATAAATTTTTTGTCACAATGTTACACAATCAAACCGTTTTTTTTAAGGAAATAATTAAATAGAAAAATTTACACAAATACTGTAAGATTCCATATTTTGACTTAAGCTGTTCTTCCATACCGACATATAGATATACGGCCTTGTTTCAGAACATTTCGATTTAAATTAAAATCTAGTCTGTTTTCAAAGACAAATAGAACGTAGTTGTTGAAATTATTCTATAGTTTTGATAAAGAAAGATGTTACAGTAATTGTTTTTAAGTGAATAAATAAATAAAAAGTTTTAAAGGATTCTCATATCGTCGTGCGGAAGTTTATGTGCTCTATCCGCCATTTCAAATTTTTTATATATCTCGAGTTAATGATGCCACTTTAGGCTTTCGACCCAAAAAATATCAAGTCTGTAATCCGTTTTAGGATATCTCTTCAAGTTTGGAAGATAAATAGCCGAAAACGGATAGCAGATTTTAAAAATTTTGGTGTCAAAAACCTAAATTAGCATCATTAACTCGAGATTTATAAAATGGCGTATAGAGCACTTAAACTCCCCCAGGGCGATATTTTAAAATTATAACAGTTTGAAATTTCATTCGATTTCAATTTCATTTTCCGATAAAAATGAATGTATGATTTTGGGTATGTTAGAAGTCTATAGACAGCTAAACGGTTAAAATGATTTGCTTAAAATGGTGCATGCCCCAACAAAGTAAATATTTATAGATTTCTAGTCACTACAAATCATCAATTAAAAATATATCGTAATCGGCATAGTACCTGCCATACAGAAAGTAAATATTTGTTTTAGTATATCTTCAGACAAAATATAAAGTATTTAAAGTATTTATTTATTTATTTTCTTGAAATCCTGTACAACAAGACAAAAGCTTATATTTGAAGTACAGAAACGCAATATATCTAAATATATAAAACTGAATGTGTGTTTGTTTATTTGTTTGTTTGTACCAAACCCCTGGACCGATCTTCCTGAAATTTTCACAGCATTTAACTGGGTCTTTGGCATGATTAATGGGGTACTTTTTTCCACCACGCCCACTTTTACGCCTACTTTTTTTAAAACTATGTAATTGCTCCCATATAGTTTTTAACAGATTTACTTCAAATTGTATACACATTATAATCCAGGCGAGGTAGAAATAAACATTTATTACACCACGCCCCCTTTCACGGCAAATTTTTAAACTTTTTGTTCTCTGTACAAATTTGTTCCTTCCAAGGGATTTTTTTTTGTTTGGTAGTATATGGCTTTTAAAACGTTAACGTCGCCATATAACTACGAACCACCGTAAGGTAGCCATATTTTTTATTACCAAATCCCCCTTTTTCGCCCCATTTTACCTTAAATTATAATTAATCTGCTTTCAATCTATATATATAAAAATGAATGTTTGTCTGTTTGTTTGTTTGTGCTTTATTTAAAATATATTTTAATTAAAATAGTGGGGTACCTCCATTCTCTTTCTCCCACAACTGTCTGCAAAATATATAAATACTTTCAGTTTTATTTTATAACAAGCGGGGTAGCGAAGCACACCGGGTTCAGCGAGTAAATTTTATAATATTTTAACAACAATAAATTTATAAATGCAAACGTAAATGGAGGGTGTTAAAAAATAAACAAAAATCAACGAAAATATTGAAATAAAAATATTTTGAATCTACTATCGTTAGTATTCTTACGGTCTGCATTTAAAAATTTTCTGTATTTTAAGTTTTTCTATATCGTTTCAGATAAGTGTATTCCAGTACCAAAGAGGTTACCAATCAATCACTAGCAATTTCCGTGCAGATATCATCTAGAAGTAGTTATATTTTTGTGAAACACTAATGAATTAACCTTAAATAAAATATGAAATGAAAATGAAAGTAATTGAAAGACCTGAATAATATTTTTTTTGTTAAGAAGAAGGTGTTTTTAAATTCAACTTTTAGAATAATTAGTGTTCATTGAAATTGAAATTTACTGTTCTCTTTTTAATTTTTTTACAATTTTGAACCAATCAGAACGGATTTTCGAAATAAATGTGCACAATATTTTTTTCCATTTTGCAAGATATATTTCGATTAATTAAATTAAATACTTACGCCAATTACAACTTGTTGAGCAACAAAATGCTGGATTTTCTGAAATGCTACTGTAGTGTGCCCAGATTTAAGGGCACATTTAATAATGCTTTAGTAATGCAGAACTCTAAACTGTCGTGAAAATCGAGGCAAACAAAAGTCACATTTCTATTTTATATTTATATTGCAAGTGCTGTTAAAGGATATTTGGCTTGTAGAAAAAATTAAAAATTTACAATATGCGGACAATTTTTAAAATAAAAAAATACTCGTATTTAAAAATTAAATATTAATAACTTTTTAAAGTCAATATTTGCTTTTGGCCCATATCATTATTTTTTATCAAACTTTTTTTTTTGTTTCAGCATAATGCCGTTATCGTTTGTTGCCAAATAACAAGAAAAAAAAAAAGAATAAAAAATAGGCTCACAATCTAAGCTAGTCAAGTGTACAAATGTGTGATGGATGCATTTGTGTTAAAGTACACGTATAAGACTTTCATTTTCTCTCTCACTCACCCTCTCTGACATACTCATATGATATGCATGTGAATAATGTCTCTTAAGATAAAAATATATATGAAAGAAAAATTTTAAGTAAATTTGCTTAAAACCAAAATACACGTACATACAGATATTGACATATTGAATAAACATTTTCATCAAATACATATACTATATACTCATTTACATGTGGGCATGTGTGTAATTTTGTATGTCCATCTTAACGACTAAGTACCACATATTTTGACCATGTAAACACTTGTGTTCTCTGTAAAAGAGTGTTTATTCGTTTAACAGTATGTGCCTTTGTAACAGCATACATAACATATGGGTGCGTGTGAGAGAGAAAGAGAGAGGGGGAGAGAGATATATATAGGAATATTTAAGTGTGTTTTGTATGGCTTTATAAAAGCCAACATGTCTATATAAAAAAGTTTATTTTAAATATATTTATATGTCCATCTTTCTTTCTTTCTTCGATAAGCCTGCATACTACATATGTGTGTATTTATTTCTTCATTCATGTGTGTGTGTGTGTGTAAGAGCTGCTGTGTGTGTAAGAGCTGCATGTAGTCACAACAAGTCAAGTTTAAGTATTAAAACCACAACATTTTCTCATTTTCTAAAGCAACATTGACATATTATTTGTCAAACATACTGACGATCAAAAGGAGGCCAAAGCAAAGAACCTTCTTTTTTTTTCTTATAGTATTATGCTCACTTTGAATGTTATCCATAGAAGGGGAGACTAAAAAAAGGACATGAAGGAAATATTATATTTTATAACTACCGATTTATGCTTGTACCTACTACTTACTTACATACTTGTTTACAGCAGTTGCCAAATAATTAGTGTTTGAAAATTTATATGTAAAATAACACCGGTTGTAATAGGTTGTAACATGTTTTCGGTAACGATTTTGTCATACATACTTCAGCAATAAGTGTTGCAATAAATTTTCTAAATTATTATTAATAGCTGTAAATGTTCACCTATGACAGTAGAGAGTAGTATATATGTAGTTATGTATGTAATGCTACTGTATGTTAACACTCATGGCCAAAATAATAAGTTCATTAGTCTGTTTTATCTTTAAGGATAATGAAAAAAATAAAAAACTATTTAATTTTAAAACACTTATAAATTTTAATTTTTGTGGAAGCCGTAGTCTAGTATGTAGTATGTTGGCTTACTAGTCGAAATCGAGAGCGAGTGAGAAAGAGATATGAAAAAGTATTTCCTTAGGCGACCACCTCTGAGAAGTCTTCTGGCAAAAGCTCTGGTAGTAACTGATTGCCATGAAAAAGCTTCTCACGTTTGTTAATATGGCTGCTGTGAGAAGTTAGACTGTAACTCCGAAAAATGCTTGTAAAGGCTAACTATGTATATATGTATGTATATAATTAAGAATAGCATGAGCTGAGCTTAGATCGTTACCATGGTGAAAGACTCATCTTACGAGTAGCAATCAGAGGCCCTATTCTGTAATTATCTTAAGCTAAATGCTAAAATTTTGGATTTTTGAAACAGGGTGGGCGTTAGAATATATAAAATTAAAAATTAATAGGCATGAAGCTTTTAAATTACAATAAACGTTTAAGAGTTTTATTCGTATCAAAAAAGTCCTAAATCAACTTTATAAATTTTTAGCGATAGAGTTTTAGATGAATTTAGAATTATAGAATAAAGCCTCAGTTTTCTTTCTTATATAACAGCATACTATTTTCAAATCGCAGCAGAGTTTTGGTAATGCAACAAGCAGCTCATGTATGTATGTTATCACAGATAAAAGGGTTTTTAGGCCTTATGCTCAAGTTCAAGTTTATTTTTTCCAAGTTCAATCTCATCTTCGCTTTTTTGTGCCAAAGCGAAGAAACCTTTCTGGCTATTTAGACATATAATTGTGCTTCTTATTGTTCAACGCATCATAGAATAAACCATAGAAATTGCGTCATCCTTGCATGTTGATTGTGTGGTAAGTGTCTTCGCTAAATAGATTTAGCTGTTTTCTGCTACTTCCCAATAGGTGGCGCTTTTCTCTTGATGATTCGTTTTTTTTTTTTTTTTTGTTGACATTGGTGAACGTGGAACAGAGTGGAATGCCGGTGAGCGGTTTCTTTGTAGATGATCTTCTTGGAGGGCGGGGAACCTCTTATTTTTAATTGTAATTTTGAAAAAAACCGGGACTTGCAGGGATTTGAACCTGGCCCGTTCGAGTTTTTATGCGAGTGCTCTAACCACTATATTATTAAAGTTGTTCATTAATAATTATAAAATCATGCGTGAGTAAGCAGTCGAGAAGCATGTAAAACTAGTTGACTGGAAGGAAAGGAAGGAAATTATTAAAATTATACATACTCGTAGATTTGTATTATCTATCGCTAGAAATCCTTTAATTTTATGTATTCATTTGGAATATAAAAATATCATAAAGCCAACTACGCTTTTGCATAAATTAATTAAAAGGGATATTCTGTATAGAGAAGAGTTTTATATATTTTTTGGAATACATTCCTTTAATCTCAAAAGCAAATACAATTTTAGATATTTCAAGACAAAAGATGAATGTTTACATATATGAAGTCTTAAGATACTTGTATATGTTTGTAAGTTAGGTACATACATATAAAATCTTTCTTATATGTACATACATACATACTCGTATGTATGCCGGCAAATCAATATTCTACTATGTTCTAATGTCTGTATTGTTTGATAAAACAAAATTAATTTTCACTTCCTTTTTAGCCGTGTGCCTATTGTGTTAAAATAAATTTTATAGCAAGTGTAACCTTTTTTTGTTCTCTTTAAAAGATTCTGTACATCTTAATTTAATATTAATTTAATTTAAAATGCTAATTGGATGTGATCCACTACTACTTCTACTTTTGCCTTTTTATCCATCATTCTCTTCATTTCAATTCATTTCATTTCATTTAATATAATAAAGTTTTCTCGTATTCTTTGTTGGCCTATAATTGAATGGAATGGAAGACAAAGCCAAACGAAAAAGTATGAACGAAACTAAAATTAAGAACTAAAATAAAATTGTATCTGGCAGAGCAAATAGTAGTTGATAATATTAAATGAATAATGACTCTGACTATGATTATGATGTGATGCTACTTTTATTATGCCTTTCCTTTGGCAAACAAATCTGTGTGTAATTAATAATTATTATTTTAAGTGCATAATTCTTAAATCAAATCAATATGTAATAAGAAAACATACTTATATAAATTTCATTATAGTTTAAACATGGATGTGTTTTTAATTTTTGGGAAACTATTTTGTTTGTTTGTTGTGTGTTATCCTCATTGAAGGTGACTTCAAAATCAAAAACACAAACAATATCGGCCGTATGTATAATGAAAAATTAGTAAGTCGTTAGTATATAGGACAAAAAACTGGTAAGTTTATCACCCGCTATAGACTGAAATTATTAAAACTTTCCATAACTTCTATTGGATAACTGGCCAGAAAATCCAAAAAATTAAAGAACTCGTACCTTTGAGTAAGAATTTCCACATATTAGAATGACAAATTTAGCCACTGTGTACAACGACCTGCTAATTTTTTATTATACATATGGCTCTAGATGTATATAAGTTATGTATATTATGAAATATCAATAATAAAATGTTTAGTCGTAGAGAAGTCCTGTATTCATAATTATTATTTCTTGCATTTATTTATGCCGTAAACATATCTCATATTTGGTTTCAATTAAACACTTAATTGATTTCAATTTCAGTTTTAATTAATTATTTTAATTGTTTTTATATTATTAAGTTTTTAATTGATAACTGAACTACGGCAATTGTCACAAATACATAATAGCGTTTTTATTGCAAATTAGAAATTTTAATTTATTCGTGATTTAATTTTAATTAAATCTTTTAATTGATTCGATAAAATTTTAATTTTTTTTATTTAATTGAGATATTTGAAATTTTCTTTAATTTTTGAATTTGTTTTTAATTAAACTTTTTAATTTATTCATTTAAAATTTTTAACTGCTATTATTAAAAATTTAACTTAACAAATATTTGAAATTAAATTATTTTAATTATAATAATTATTTTGGTTTTAGTACGACATAAATTTAAAATTTAATTTTCCGTAAAATAATAAATATAGTATATCCCCTCATGCCTGAGACAACCACCCAGCAGAACATAATGCTTACCAGTAAGCTATTTTGTAAGGGAGAACTCTTGAATAATCAGTTACACATGCGCATCAATAATGCATTATTTTTATATGAAATGAGCCGCTAAAATGCAATAGAAATGCAAATTTATTGCAACCAGTAAGCAAATAGTACAAAAAATCAAAAATAAGTAATACCTTATCCTGTAGAATATTTAGAAGTTTTAATGCTTCCATTATTGCTTACAATTTTATTTATTGCTTCCAAATATTAAAAATTTTCTGCTGGGCTGTAGATTTTTATGAACGGCTCTTAGAAAACTTTATATTTTTTTAGAAAATAGTAGTAAATAAATATAAATACATATGTATTTGTTTACATACATATGTATAATACAAATATACAAATGAATTAAAAGTTTTTATATAAAAAAAGGAATGTGCGTTTATTTGCATATTTGTTTGGTTAAATTCTATAGAGAGCTAAGTTTTAAAACAATCACTGGGAGGAGGCATGCCTTCAATTTGGTAACAGTTACAAAAATTTGATTGAAATACAGTAGAAACATGGTCGGAATCAAATAAATCGGCATGGTACCTTCTATACAAAGCAAATATTTATTTTTGTTTAGCTTGAGAATGGCTAAAGCGAATGTTTCTAAATTGGGTGTGAATGATTTTATAGTCCAAACAAATTATCTACCAAAAAGTGCCCAAGATTGGAAATATAAATACATACTTGGATTAATTTATATCCTTAAGTTTTTTAATTTTTATTTGCCGTCAAGGGCATTGAAAATGAAATAATAAAAATAAAGTATATCAAGAAGTACCTGAACTATGCTTTATATTAAACTTTTTATTTAATTTAAATGGAGTTAGCAAAGCACGCTTGACTAGGTTAGTTATAAACAAAAAAAAAAAAAAAAAATTAATGTGCATATTTTATAAAAAAAAACTAATTTCTTTGTTACTTGTAATTTCATCAAAATTATATTTGAAATGTAAAATATGGTTTCAATGCTAACTATTGAAGCGTTAAAATAAAAGATATTTTTTATCAATAGAAAATCATAAAAAAATTAAAAACATAAATGTTTTGCAAATGTCAGCATAATAATGAAATTTCTATCCCTTTCCCCATGACTAGTAAATTAAGAATAATATTAAATAAATAAAACAAAAAGTATATAAATTTATATGACATTTGTATAAAAAAAAAAATATTCAGTTTTTACTTGCATATAATATCTGTGATAATATGGAAGAATAGCTTAAGTCGACATTATGTGGAATTAATTACAATTTTAAGATTTACAGAGAAGAAGAAAGTAGAACTACGAGTATAACCTAATTATGTTTGTTAATTATGGTAAAATTTACATAAATTTGGAAATATTTAAATAATTTTGTTTTTGACTTAAGCTATTCTGCCACAATGACAGAGAATGTATGCATATTATTCTGCATACACATATACATGTATGCACATCTTACTGCAGAGCATAATTTATTTCATTTCTTAACAAATTCTTTTGTATTCTCTTTTTTGTTTTATTAAAAATTTCAAATAAACAAATTTGTGTTTGTCTCCTCATTTTTGCATGAATTCATCAACATTCCCTTTGAAATACATATGCCATTGCAGCAGAAGTTTATTCGTAAATTTTTTCATAATCTTGTAATCATGCAATACAATTTCATTCTGTTTTATACTTATAAATGAAATGTATTTTTCAATAAAATTCCTTTTGCTCAGTTGTGTGTTGATGCTGAGCACCAAAAAAACTTGTTGAGTTTTATATACTTTTTGTTTTGAAAACTTTATTCCTTTGCTCTTATGGTTTTTTGATACTATTTTTACTTAAAAAAAAAAAACAAAAATAACATTTTATAAGTATACATATGGCCAAAATAATATGCACAGGCATACATTTATGTTACTCGACCACTTTTTATTTCCTTTTTCTACTTTTATGCACCTGACAAGTAATTAAACCTCATCCATCAACGTTGCTGATAAAAATGCTGTTCAAATATCTTGAGGAGCTTGCTGTTGTGATCATTCATGGACCTTTGATTATTGTAAATCAGTCGGACTGGATATATATTCTGCAGTTGTGTGTTACATTACCATTTTTGACAAGGTGATAACGAGTATTTTTTTATTTTTATTGAGACCAATACTCAGGGGTAAACCCCTACTAAATGCAGTGCATTGTATTGGAATTTTTGTAGAAAGTACAGTACATTATGACAACAGAACATATATTTTGTTTTCTTATATTATTAAGCGCCTTGAAAATGAGACAGATTGCTGTGAATTGATCATTCAAAGCCCTGGAATGATCAACATGAACCATCGCTGCATGTTGATTGCTGTGAGTGTCTAGCTGTTATCTGCTACTTCCCAATAGGTGGCGCTTTTCTACTGATCATTCGTTTTTCGTTATCAAAGGTTAAGGTGGAATAGAGTGGAATGTCAGGGAGCGGTTTCTTTGTAGATGGACTTCTTGGAGGGGGGGGAGGGCACCTCTTATTTTTAAATTATAATTTTGAAAAAACCGCAAACTAACTTTTTCATTTTTCACCTTTGCTGGTTTGAGTTTATGTGCGAGCGATCTAACCACTATACCACGCACCCCCCATTAAAGTGACATGAGACCACTCATCATCTATGTTGGCGAAATTAGTCTTAAAAAAACAGAAAACAAATTAGAGTTGTTTCAAAATCTATGCTTTGAATACCAAGTCTTTCTTTGAATTGAATTTAAATCCCGTTTTTCTTCACTTCCGTTCTATGACAACCACATGCCAAATTATACGCAAAGTATTGATTCTAAGCACACGTCAAGGCTTATGAAAGAATACTTAAAGGCTGTCTGTACTGTCTTGCTAAAGTGACCAAATCTGCCAGAGGATTTCAACCGAAAACTTTTAAAGATATTTAAAATAATAAGTTTAGAAACATCCCTTTGTAAAGGCAGAACATTATTGAAATTTTGTTCTTTAAATTTCGTACGAAATCAGTTCGAATATTTACCAATAAGACTTCAGAATTTCTTAAAATAAAGAGAAATTACAGAAATAAGAAAAAAAAAGAAATCAATATTTCTTTTTTAATAACAGACAAATTTATTTTATATTCTCGGTATCATATTTGAACGTATTATACAGAGTTAAGTTTAGCAAGCATTTTAATATTAAAATCTATTGTATTAATAAGTTTAGTTGACCTTATTATTGATTAATATATAAGCTTTTTATTAAGCTTTAGATCGATTAAATAATTATTTTTTCGATATTTCGCTACTTCTCTGCGTAGCTTCTTCAGGAAATATTTTTTATTTTAAAATTTTTTTTTTATTTTTTTTGTTTTTTTTATTTTTTTTATTTTTTATTTTTTTGTTGTTGTTTTTTTTTTCTCCTTTTTATTCTCATAAATTTTTAAACTTAGATGTGTAGATATAATTTTGGCCAGATGTGCATATGATTTTTTTAACAGCTCACTTGAAAAACTACACAAAAGTTACACATTTTGTAACAGAATGAAAAAAAAAAAACTAATACTCGTAAAAACTCAATGATGTGCATTCTTTACTAAACTTACCATGTACACACATACACACGCATGCTAAAACGACATGATCTGTAATTTAAAAAACCAAAAGACAACGTATATTACATTGGGTGACTGAAATGCACAATACGAGTGGCATGCATATGTACATGAAAATTGAAATACATATTGTATTTATAGTCTTTCTCAGTGTTAGTAGTTTATCCTTTTTTGATATGCAATTCAATTGTCATTGGCGTTCTTATCAAACCCTATTTTGTTTTTAAATATATTCAGAACGTACATATGTATGTGTTTAGTGTGTATGTCCAATTGAGAAACATATGAAGTGTTAAGAATATAAATGGAGGCAAGAGAAAAGGAGTAAATAAAATAGAGTATTTGTGTAAAATACAGTGACGTTCATAAGGAAGGAAATAATGTGATAAAAGCATTTAATGTGTTCAGTTCAATATATTAAAGTCATTTGTTTTTATTTAAAGGGTATTAAAATAAATTTTATTTAATATTTCTAGCGTTTTTTTTTTTTATTTATTTTTTTTTTAATTTGTGACCAATACTCAGGGGTAAACCTCCACTAAATGCAGTGCATTGTATTGACATTTTTGGAAAGGACAGTACATTTAGGACAGAACATATATTTGGTTTGTCTTATATTATTATTAAGCGCCTTAGGAATGACACAAATTGATCATTCAAAGGCCAGTGGTATACCTTCACTCTTGAATGATCAACAACAATTGACTCATCGTTGTATGCTGAATGTGTGGTGAGTGTCTCAGCTAAGTAGGTTTAGCTGTTATCTGCTACTTGCTAATAGGTGACGCTTTTCTCCTGATCATTCGTTTTGGGTTGGGGGCATAACCTCTTATTTTTAAATTATAATTTTGAAAAAACCGTAAACTAACTTTTTTCATTTTTCACATTTGCTTGGATTGGAACCTGGGCCGTTTGAGGTTTTGTGCGAGCGCTCTAACCACTTATTTAAAAAAATTGTATTTTTATCATGTTATTCATAAACTGAAAAAAGTAACACAAAATAACGGTGTAATTAATTCCGCACCTCAAACTCCCATAAACTACCAATCGAGTCTATTAGACCCATATTATTTCCACAAAAATATGTTTAAAGGACCCAGTTTGGTAATTACTGTAAAAATTTTTTTTGTGTTACAGAAAAAGGAATATGAAAAAATTATTTCTTTCGGCGACAACCTCTCAGAAGTATTCTGGCAAAAGCTATGGGAGTAATTGAATGCCATGAAAAAGCTTCTCAAATCTGTCGTTCGGAATCGACTTTAAACCGTAGGTCCCGGCACTCTTGGATACAAATTAACACAAACAACCTGACACAGGGTTGTAATGGCCAATTATGTATTTATGTATGTATGCCCAGCTCTAAAATGTGCTTCTTTAAAATTTTTAAACATAAGAGAAGCACTAGTGTTTTTAAATGCTATTTTGTAATATTTCTTAATAAGGAGAAAAAAAAAACAGAATGAATGACTTTACCGGGTATAGATGAAATGTTTTTTTTCGTTGACAACGCTGTTAATAAAACGGCATGATTGCCTCCAAATGTATGATTTCCCAACATTTAAGCTCACTTTGAGCACGACTTAGAATACTCTTTTTAAGTTTTGTTTTTTGTTTTTTTTTTTCTTAAGATTCTTCTTCTATTCTTACTCGTACATGTGGGGTAAGAGATTTTTTCTTTCTTCTCCTCTGATGGTAAACAATAGTTGGCATTTTTACATAATTCCATCTGAAGCAATTTTAGGTGGTTGGTATCCCTTTTGTTTAATTTTTTTTAAGGTATTTTACATTTTTGTGTGCTTTTTTTCGCTGTTATTTTTTATCTTTTCACTCTACTCATCGTATATCTACAGTGTAGATTCTACACATCGCATATACAAACCTATACTCAACGTGCAAAAAACAAAAAGAAACATTATTATTACCTTGGTTATGTGAAATAATTTTGAAAAAGAGAGAAAAAACTAAATTTTTTTCCAACATACTTTTTCGAAATATTTTTTCATTTAAATTTTCTTGTTCTACGGAATTTTCTTATTTTAATATTTTTTTATACTTTTTGTTGCAATTGTTGTGTTATGATGCCACAATAGTTGTTACTCTATAGACGTTGACGTAAATGTTGTTGTTTTTGTTGTGTTGTTGCTGTTAAGTATTCGTCATGAATTTTTGTTAGTTTTTGTTATTGCTGTTGTTGTTGTCGGCTAAACGAAAAAGTTGAGGCTGTTTTTGCATCTGTTCATACAAAAATTTTTGTCATTTTCAGCATGCAAATATGTATGTAGTTTTTTTTTATTAGAGAAGGAGATGACAGGCAGAAATGGTTTTGGGTACTCAGTTGTAGAAAATGACAAAATTGCGAACAAAAAGCTTTGTTTTTGCTTCTGAGACAAAAACAAAAAAAAAAAATTTACCAATTATGCCAAAGAATAAAATAAAACTCTTTAAACAATTTTTTTTTTGTATTTTAAAACACTTTTTCTTTTATTATTATTTCATCTTTTGAATTTTCATAATAAACTCATTATAATAGTTTTATTTTTGAATATTTAATAATAAAATGGGTGTGTATTTTGTGTGTTTGCTAGTGGTGTAGTAGAGTGTATTCTTTTATTCATAAATTACAAAAAAAGTTGTATTTGGTTTGTCTTGTTTTTGTTGTTGTTAACATTTTGTTGCTGTTTTTTAGATTTGATTTCTGTTATAATAGACAAGCATTATTAATTTGTTTTTTGTTTTTGTATTAAATGCTGTTTAAGATTTCTTTTCAGTTAAATTATAAATTTGCTGAGCAATTACAGACAGTTGCACATCAATAGGTTTCGTATCATCATAAAGTGATGGTGCTTCTCCTAAAATCATAAAAGTGCCAACTAACGAAGCAATTGCAAAAATCCAAAGAAACAGACGATCCAGTACCATGGCCACAAAACCCCAATCTTGATCTTCCTAAAAATGTAAAGAAGACAGGCAACATAAATAATAATAAATTGCTCATTACAATGGTTAAAATATTTTTCGTTTTATGGCCTATACAGTTTTTCTTCAATTTGTTTCTGTCCTGTGTTTTCTTTGAGGTTCATTGTTCTCATAGCTTCATGAATATCAAACAAAATACTAAAGATACCAATTTTTGTTATAAAGTCGCTATGACACATCTTATTGTGTTTAAAAAATTATTTATCTTTAAAATAAATTTTTAAAAAATTATAACTAATAATTCTAATTTATTTTTAATTTATTTTCAAAATGAATTGTAAGTTGTAATATGACAATTTTACATAATAATGTAATTAAAAGTGTGTTTTAAATTTATTAAATACACGTCCTCTGATGAAGTCGACAAACAATCGACGAAACATTGGGAAAAATCAATTAAAATTGGTTGAATTGCCTTTATTAAAATATAGGCCTAATAAGCTGTAACTATTATTAAATACTTAAAAAATAATTTATTTTTTTAATATATTGAACAAAATCAGACAAGTCCTCTTTGTCAATGTTAAATTTTTCATTTTATAATTACTAAAGGAAGCCATATTCAAGTCCAGGTAAACATGACTGACATATTTAGATAAAAATCTTTTCAAATTATTGCAACATTTCTGTCAGAAAATTCTATTTATGTATGTTTTTTACGTCGCATATCATCAGTAGTTTTATACATTCCTTTCTCTTTACATAAGAATTGTTTTTTTTTTACTTTTCCTGAGCATTGTTCAATAATTTAATATAGAATTTAGAGAAATCATGAAATCATGAAATCGAGTAAAATGGAATTGAAATTTTAAAACTGCCTCATTTAATGAAATTTTTAAAATTTATAAAAATTTACAAAATTTAAAACAAATTAATATATAAAATAGTTTTTTTTAAATCAATTCCTGCTGAGGACAGCATATCAACATTTTTTTAATCACTTCTCACACCTTATGTTTTGCTTGAGGAAATGTTTTTTTTTCGAAGAGTTTAGATTTAACGATTGGGAAAAATATTTTTGGGCTTTATTTTATTCTTGTAATCCCATTCTTGATAATTATTTCATTTCATTCTACTTCGTATAAATTTGTTGTACGAATTAATCATACGCAATGTATCACCAAAATAGTTTTATTACTCACAAAAGTATGCTACACGATATGGACTGGTATAGCATGTAATCGAATTAAATATTACACATACGTTCAGTTCTAAAAAATGCATACTTTATCGTACCATAAAAACAAAAGGTGTTGCATTATATTTATAATTAAACAACTGCATGCATAAAAGTAATATTTTATACATTAAAAATAGTGTATGACATGGCTGACCAGACCGAAGTTTAATCGGCTTCACTTATAAAAGAATACAAATGAATGAAAAAAAAAACAATCTGTTACGTTCTCTCTTTGGCCAGACATGGTTGGTTCGTTACTATCATATCTCTAGTCTTTATTAGCTAAAAATATAAACCAATAATTTCAAAGTCTCAAATGTCAATGTTGAACACTATTTTAAAATGATCTCAAATTTTAAAATTTTTTTGTCCTAGTCTCAAGCAGTTTAAACGAAAAAAATTAGGAATTAAAAAAATGTTCACTCGTATAACTCAATTGTAAATGAAAAACTTTATATATCATGGCTTCTCTACTCTTCCCCGGTAGATGCAATGAAAGCAAAAACAAAATAAATTTTAAAGTCAGACAATATATTTTCTACTTTGCACTGCTGTGCTTTAATTGACATTCGCCTAGATAGAAGAATGAATGAATAAGCAATTGAAGGAAAGTATGTATGTAGCATGAGGCATAACTGTCAATCATTTTTGTATCAAATAAAATAAATATTTATTAATTCTTATATTTCAGTTCACTCTAACTATTAAAAGTCACTTAAAAATCAGTTTATTGTGTCTGTAGATCTACAGTAAGGGACAAAATTGTTCACAAAATTAATAAAATTTATAATATATCCAAAAAAGTATGTTTTATTCAAATATATTTTAATTTTTTTTACCTATATAGAATAATGTACATCTAAAAAACTTAAAAAGAACAAAATTTTAAAAGAATGTGTGTTAAGAGTAAAAAAAATAAATATTAATTTAAAAATTCACATGTGAACAATTATGACCGTTGTTGAATATTGCATTGATTTTAGGTCCTAATATTTGGTATGTCCATCGTTTCCTTTTTTAACTGCCTTAATTCTTTTTGGCATACTTTTCACTAAATTCGTCAAGACATTAGGGTCAATACTTTCCCAAGCTTCAACCGCACGCTCCCAGAGTTCGTCTACGGTCTTTGGAGGGTCTTTTTGAGCAAAAATTTTTCTCTTTAAAATGGACCACAGGTGTTCTATCGGGTTTAGATCCGGCGACTGAGGAGGCCAATCCAAAAGCTTGATCCCATTTTCTTCAAACCAACGTTTTGTTATCTTCGCGGTATGCTTAGGATCGTTGTCCTGCATAAAGATGCTATTCTGTCCCGGATCTAAACCAAATATGTCGAGACTTGGAATGTATGAGTCTTCTAAAATGTCTATATAATCTTTAGCACACATTTTGCCTCTAATTCGGCGAAGTACTCCAAGTTGATTCCCGCGAAAACAGCCCCAAGCCATTAATGAGCCACCTCCAAATTTAATTTAAGACGCCTAGAGTTCGCGAAAAAATATGAAATATTCACTTTTGAAGACTGGATGAGTGTAAGATGGTCCGATGAAACAAAAATTAATAGAATCGGGTCAGATGGACGACAATGGACATGGGTGGATAAAAGTGTTGGTGTCAAAGAAAGAAATATTTGCCAAACACTTAAATTTGGAGTTGGCTCATTAATGGCTTGGGGGCTGTTTTCGCGGGAATCAACTTGGAGTACTTCGCCGAATTAGAGGCAAAATGTGTGCTAAAGATTATATAGACATTTTAGAAGACTCATACATTCCAAGTCTCGACATATTTGGTTTAGATCCGGGACAGAATAGCATCTTTATGCAGGACAACGATCCTAAGCATACCGCGAAGATAACAAAACGTTGGTTTGAAGAAAATGGATCAAGCTTTTGGATTGGCCTCCTCAGTCGCCGGATCTAAACCCGATAGAACACCTGTGGTCCATATTAAAGAGAAAAATTTTTGCTCAAAAAGACCCTCCAAAGACCGTAGACGAACTCTGGGAGCGTGCTGTTGAAGCTTGGGAAAGTATTGACCCTAATGTCTTGACGAATTTAGTGAAAAGTATGCCAAAAAGAATTAAGGCAGTTAAAAAAGGAAACGATTGACATACCAAATATTAGGACCTAAAATCAATGCAATATTCAACAACGGTCATAATTGTTCACATGTGAATTTTTAAATTAATATTTATTTTTTTTACTCTTAACACACATTCTTTTAAAATTTTGTTCTTTTTAAGTTTTTTAGATGTACATTATTCTATATAGGTAAAAAAATTAAAATATATTTGAATAAAACATACTTTTTTGGATATATTATAAATTTTATTAATTTTGTGAACAATTTTGTCCCTTACTGTATATTTTTTTTTCACACAACTTGC
The DNA here is from genome assembly GCA_963576795.1 of Metopia argyrocephala. Classification (NCBI taxonomy): domain Eukaryota; kingdom Metazoa; phylum Arthropoda; class Insecta; order Diptera; family Sarcophagidae; genus Metopia; species Metopia argyrocephala. Next base: position 148,086,193 of record OY756209.1, read on the forward strand.
ATATCGTCACATGATTTTAAAAAAAGTTCTAAATGACAAACAATTTAAAATCTACTTCGGAATGTTTATGATTACATACCTGTGATCTAAGAAATGACGACTTTATGATAAAAATTTGGATTGATTTTCTTTGTAAAATCATTACTTTGAAAAAGTTTTTTGTTTCTGCTGACAAATTTTTTCAATCTAACTTAGGGTTTTCTGGAATTCATATGACGACATATTCATGTATATATATGTATATTCGTTTTACTTTTAATATTTATGTACAGGATGTTACTTTAATCCGATAGAACTTTTGTTATTGCAAGAGAAGAATTAACAAAAACTTTTTTATTCTATATTTTATAGCACAATGCCATCAACTATGTTTGATGAAGTGTAAACATTCTGAACATTCAATTTTGTGCCTCAACTTTTTTTTAACAATGACAAAAATAAAATCAACAGTGTTGGCCCCTTAGCCTTTAGGCCAACTAATAATCTGTTGAGTATGTTGTGGGTTGGTTATACTCCATATGCATGAACTTTTTTGATTAATGAACTCGTTGGACCAAAATATCGTCTCATTACTGAACACAATATTTTTAAAAAATTATTAAATCAGCTTCTGAAGAGTTGTCTGTAGGGTCTGCTCTGGATTGGTTTTCCTTCATTTGGTGTGTGAAAGTTAAAAATCAGTGCTTTTCTATTTTTTATACCAAAATGGATTTATTGGCTCTTCCCATTTTATAAAAATTATAACAAATTTATTAAGTTTAAGGTATTTTTAGGTTAAATAAATATTTTTGATATTTCGCTACTCCTTTGTGTTTATTAAACTAAATAATCCTGATGAAGCTAATCAAAGGAGTAGTGATACAATGAAACTATTTATTTTATGTACTTATATTTAATATCAATAAATTTCTTATAATTTTTGTGCTTAAAATCAGTTTAATAGAGAGACAACACAATTATGCTTTAAAGACCAAACGACACATATACGACACATATGATGGTTTTATGGCTTTATTTCCCGTATCAGTTGAAAGTCAATACTTTTAAGCAAACTCTGTCTACAATAAAAAAGATAGCTTGTGTAGATGCATGATTTGGTGAACAATAAAAGTCCACAAACTGTATATAAATTGCACGACTTGGTAACGATTTACCAAATTATATTATACAGTTTTGACCGTCTTCTGGGAAGCACAGTTTAAGTCAAAATTTTTGTAATCCATCATTAAAAAAAACTTAATTAGACCGTAAATGTATGCCATAAAATTTCACATTCTATAATACAACCCTGATTTTTAAAGAATAAATTTATTTGATCTTAAGTTGAATTAAGTTCTATATCACAAGACATACATATTCTATTGGGCTTAAAAATAACCCTTTATTTATTTATTTTTCCTCTTTTAACTTAAATGGTCATAATTAATCAAACTCTTCAGTTACAATTTGTCTATCTGCCTTATGATTGGTTATCAGAATGGGTTGTAGGTCTGTATGGTTGCCTAATTGTCAGTCATTACAACAATGATTGACGTATTGCTTTAAAATCTATTCTTTATGTACAAGTATGAATGACTGACGACTATACAGATATACGTACATACATGAAGTCAAAAACAATGGATTATGGTTGATATGTCAGTCTGGCAGGAGTGTTTACTCTACAGTTTTATTTTTAATTTCAATCTTTGTAGTTGTTAATACTAAATGTTTAAATATGTTGACCTTCTTCTTACGTTTTATCGAAAATATGAAAATGTTTTTGGTCGGTCGATATTCACTATTTTTTTTTTTCTATTTCTATTTCTGTTTCTATTGCTGTTGCTGTTGATGTTTTTGTTTTGATTGTCTAAAGCAAATAAATTGTTAGCCAATCAAGTGAAACAAAAGCAATTAAGAGTGGATTAAAATGATGGAATATATACCAAAAATCTCTAAATATAGAAATCAGAGAAAAAAAAAACACAAAAGCAAACCAAATATTCCACATTTAATAGCAAACGATAATATACACTGTTAAACCTTACAGATTATTCAAACTAAAAAAAAAGGAAAAAAAAATCAATCTAAGCAAATATTTTGTATTTGATTTAATGCTCGTTTTTAAGTTCAAACAAGAGCAGTCCCTATATTTGAACTGATTATCAGCACCATCTTTTAGATCATTTTTGTACATATTTTTAATTAAAATTTTTTCTATTTAAAATTACTTGTATTCCTATTCACTTTAATTCTTAGTTCTTTACTCAGTACATTACGGTCTTTTTCTACATTTAAACATTCATCATGCATATGCATATATGGTAAGAGGGGTGATAACTGTTATAAATTTTCATTTTTCCTTTTTTTTCCAAAACCAAGAAAAAAGAGAAAAAAAATTGCTTCATAAACAGAAACCGCTATCAATGCCACTGATACTTCAGTTTGTCCGTCAGTCAGTCATTTGGTCCATTTCCTTTTCTTCTTTATATGCGGTTTCATTGTGCATTATTTATAGTCCTTCAATTCTTTGAAAAAAAAAAAACTGGAAATAATTTAAATAAAAATGCTTGTAGAGAATGTAAACAGTGTCACTTCAATCATGCTGCAGACAGTAAATTTCTTTTTATTAAAAGAAAAAAGACAATTATTTTTGTTTGTTTTAGTGTGACTTGACTGTAATGACGTTATCTGCCTAGATTGTAGGTATATACATACATACGTAGGGATGAAGTTTAATTAAAAATTCAATCAATATTTCAAATAATCATACTTTTAATTCCAATTAGTTTCTTATTTTCATATTTTTCTCTTTCTCTCTCACTCTCTTTCTCCTTCTCTAAGGTTTGCAATTTTCATTATCATTTTGTTTTCATTTACAATCTGATATAAAATATATAACGATTTTATTATTACTGGTGGCTCAACGGCCAGTTTCCATTTAACTGAATAAATATGTAATTACTTACAGCATTAAACTCGTCCTGACGTTGCATGTGATTTTGTATAAACATGACATTGTGAATGGCCTTCTCCAATTCAAAGGGATATTTTTTTCGTGGTGCCACATCACTTAATGAATCGTCCAGGCCAGATAGAACAGAGGGTAGACCATTGTAGCCACTTAATGTACTCAAACCACCGCCTAGTACACCCATCATGCCACTAAAACTATTAAAGAAAATATATTCGTACATTAAAGAGAAATAGGGTATTTTTTAGGCGGAATGTTTAATGAAAAAGGAACATAAATACTTATTTCTTTACAAAAATATGTTTCAAATAAATTCGTTTAATCTGCGAAATGTCTCCTAAACATTTTCAATTCTTAAGATCTTGCACGAGTTTATCAGTTTAAGAGGTATAAAAGTCATTAACAGGATTAAACAACCACCCCTATTGTTTTTTAGAGGCCTATGAACGTGAAACTTGTTTCAAATGCCTATTTATTATCGTTTATTATCTTTCTTGTGTTAAATTTGTTTAGTGCTCTACAAACTGAATAGTTTTTTTTCGCTTTTTTTAGAACAATTTTCTTTTAATAAAATTTAAAAAAATACTTTTTTTGCTTCAAAAATTTTTCATTGAAATTTGTTGCGTGATGCGAGACATTGTTTTTTATCAATTAATCAATTTATTGATACAATTTTTTAAAGTGCCTGTCAGTTGATCATTCAAAGACCAGTATTATATGTACATTCACCCTAGAAATGATCAATAGCAATTGCTGATGTCTGTTTGTGTTAATTTTTGTTTTTGTTATGAAGTGGTGAGGATCTTGGGTAAGTTGTAGTTGGTAGGTTTTGATTTGTGCTTTAGTTCTGCCTATTACTTTCCCGTAGATGGCGCTTTGTCCTGATCATTTATTTGATAGGTGGATAGTGTGGAATGTCAGGGGTCGGTTTTCTTCGGGAACGACTTCTTGGTGGTGTGTGTGGGAGGGGAGAGGGGTGGAACTTTGTTACCTCTTATATATATTTTAATTTAATTTAAAACTTTGAAAATGCCATAAAAATTTTTTTCTTCATATTCTCCAGTGCTGGGATTCGAACCTGGGCTGCTTGGTATTGTAAGCGAGCACTCTAATTGATTGTGGAATTAATCATCAATAATTGTAACGTTTCTTTATGTATATGAGAAGATTTCGTATTTATTTTAATTTACATTTTAAAAACAGGAATGTATTGTTTTTAAACTCTTTTGTTTTTTATATATACTAAATGGGATATAATTCTCATTTAGTGTATAAGTTTTGAACATAAGAATTTCTAGTTTTGCTACCAACTATGGGAAATAGTCTTTTGAGCAAAGACGAAATGACCCCTGTCAAGCAATAAATGTGACAAACTTTTTCTGCTAAATTTTTTTCCAGTTTTGAACAGAGTTCTAAGCTACGGTTAGAGCTTAGTTTAGTATTCGGAAACAATACAAAACATTTGAAACCTTTTAATTTTAAATCAAATTGTTTGACAGCTAAAATATCAGCCATTAAACAGTGTTGTCAGATTAGAGGATTTATCCCCAAAATGGGGATTTTTTTTTCTGAAATGGGGATAAAAAATTTCATTTGGGGATGGAAATTTTATTGGGGATGATCGACAAGTTTAGGCCGATTTTTAAAATTTGTTTGCTTTTTTAATTATATATTAGAAACTCCTTACATTCGGAACACACGATGAAAAAAATTTCAATAGAATTTCAATTTTCAAGACTAGCTTATAAACTTGTTTAAAAATCATACTTTCATATAAAATTTTTGCAACGTGTGCTCTTTCTTTTAGTTTGATTTATTTTCTCATATAAATAAAATCATCCCCATATCCCCAAGTATTAGGGGGTCTTCTTACAGCTAATTTACTTATCTCGGAGATAAACAAACTAATTTTAGTTTCATCCAGGAACAATTACTTTTCCACTTATACTTTATGGTATGGAAATGTTTTCTATAATATGGCACAGGATATTTACTTAGAATTGAGGCACAATATATGCCGTATATTATACAAATATTTTAAACGACATCATGATGCATTATGCTGAATATGAAATTGCACAGCGATCGGTATTTCAACAAAATAACGACCCGAAACACACATCGAAGCGAACAAGAGGTTGGTTTAAAAAAAATGTCCTCAAGATTTTAAGTTGCCCTGCACAGTGTCCAAATTAAAATATACATATCAAATAAAATTATTGATGCAGTTTATGTGGGGATTTTTGGGGATGAACTAATCAAGGTTTTGGGGATTTTTGGGGATATGAATTTCGTAATTGGGGATAAAAACTGAAAACAATCTGACAACCCTGCCATTAAATTATGTGATAAATTAGTTTTTTTTTTTGTCTTGAAATAAGTCATAAGAGTACAGACATATTTATTTCTTAAATAATAATTTACATTAAAACTTACCGATTTGTAGCCGCTGCAGTATTAAGACCATTACCTACTCTACCTTGCATTCGTCTTATGGAATCTGGACTGGAATTGCCTGAATTAATGTTCATTTCATCCATCAAGGCTTTACCGAATTTAGTTTTATTAAAGTTCATGCCATAATTTACTTTACTGGCCGCTAAATCTCTTAACAAATCATTTGGAACTCGCATAAGTAACAACTTTGGCAAACGTTTGATAAAGAAAGATCTCACCCAAGGTGCCATACGATGTGTACTCGGTTTACGATAATGTATATTTAATATAACGATTGTGATGACAACACTCAATCCTACCAGCAACATGGTAAAGAGTAAATACTTACCCAACAAAGGTAGGGCCAATGACGTAGAGGGTATAATTTCTGATATCAGTAAAAAGAACATTGTTTGTGAGAGTAGAATGCTAATACATAAAGCTATCTTTTCACCCGAATCAGCTGGTAAATAGAAAACCAATACTGATAAATATGAAATGCCAACAGTGGGTATGATTAGGTTCACCGTATAGAAAAGTGTTTTACGTCGTAGGGTTATATTGAAAAAAATATCTAAAAAGATAGAAGAAATACAAAAAAAAAAGAAAAACACAAAAATATTATTTAAATTACAAGTAAAAATGCGATATAAACAACAGAGTGTTATAAAAATCAATAAGTCCCAAAAGCCTGGCAAGAGATACTATTTCTCTCATAGGCCTTGTTAAATGTAACAAGAATCTGAGTTTGAAACTGCCATAACACCTTCAAGTCTTGAGTTATGGTTAAAATATCTTTTTTATAATTTTTGTTCCGTCCTGGGGCTTGAACCCGAGCCCACAGCATCTAATCTTTTTTATAAACTATTGAATAAAGAAATATCTGATTTTAAAAATTTGCAATTACAAATTACAGAATACGTGTATATGTTCGTTATATAAATACGAATTACGTACTTGCCGTAGTCTAGTATGTAGGGTGTTGGCTTACTAGATAAAAGCTCCGGGTTAAAACGCCAGCTATGATATCTTGAAGGAAGAAAGTAGGCCAAAAATAGCTTGGGATATATTTACTCAGAATTTAATTCGGATTAATTGCTGTTGTCTTAACGCATCAGATTATTGATTTAAATTTTGCTGGGCCAGAATAAACGGACAATGTAACACAATCATACAATATATGATTTCATGAGAAAAGTGTAAGTTATATTGAACCATGATTAGACTAGTTGCCGTGGTCTAGTGGTTAGTTTGTTGTTTTACTAAGATATGAACCCCAGCTTTGACGAAATATGAAAAATTAATTTTTTTCGGCAACTACCTTTCAGCATTCTTCTGGCAAAAGCTCTGGAGTAAGTGATTGCCATGAATAAGATTCTCAAGTTTGTCATTCGGATTCGATGTTAAACTGTAGCTACCTTTACTCAGGGATAAAAATTGGCACACATAACAGGGGTGTTGTGAGAAGCTAGGCCGTAACGCTGAAACAGGGTTGTAATAGCCAACTATGTATGTATGTCTGCGCTAGTTTAAAATTGGCCCCTATTGGACTAAGTTATAACCAACTTAGTATAAAATAAAAAAACGTGAAAAACCGGTTGTTTAACTGTAAGTCAAGGCTTTGAAGATGTTTCGGATGTTTCAGGCTAAGATTATTATTATACTTGAAAGTCCCTATAGGGAAAATAGTGTTCCATATATGTATGTATGTATATACAGTATCATATATATACTTTTCCTTGAGCGATTTTTGGTGTTTCTGTATTTTTATATATTTTTTTAAGTTTCTTTTTTTTTTGCTGAATAGTAGACCAACTTGCTTGTAACATTGATTACACAAAGTGAAGATAAAAATTAAGAAGTTGTTTACAGTTCTATTGACAGATCAGTTGGTAACATTATTGACATGAAAAAATAAACAAAAACTAACACCACTTTAATGGAAAGTTTTTAATTTTTTTTTCTAAATTTCAAACTATATTGAATATATAATCGTTTACAAATACATGCATACATATCAGTACTACGTGTCGTCTTACTACGATGTGTGTGAACGTGAAGGCTTTAATATTCGTATTTATTGTGAGATTTTCTTCATGAATGATAAATTGAACGATTGAATGAATAAATGATGACTTTTTTTCATTTTCATTTTCGTTTTCGTCTTCTTTTATTTTTTAATTTTTTGTTTTGCTTTTCTTACTTATCTATTAATATACATATTGTATATGTAGTATTTCATATGTATGTGTGTTTGTATAACAATGTTTGGGGCTTTTTTTGTCTGTATGCTGACTTGTCTGTGTATTTGTCTTGTGTATTTGTGGTTTAATGCCAAGAGCCGAACCATAAAGTTTGTTTTAATAAAATTTTTAATCCTAAAGGATTTCAATCATCATATAATACACCAGCACAAAACAATAACAATAACAACATCAACAACGACAGCGACAACAAGTTGAACAAATCTATTGTAGTTTTTTTTAGTCTTAATTTGACTTTGCCAGTCGTTCTACACTTACAATCTATCCTTTTTGTATCTCTTTTTTTTGTTGTCTTTTCTTTATAAATTTTTTGTTTTCATTTTTGTCCATGTATGTAGATATGTATGCCTGTATTTACAATATGTATGGTTGTTGTTAGGAGGGTCAATGCAAAGGTAATAACTGAACCTTATAGAGTATAATCCTTTTAGAAAACAGATTTTGTACAAACAACAAACATTTATGACGTAGTCTGCGTACTTAAATTTTACTCTGTTTTACTGTATTTATGGATTTAAGGCTTTTTGAAAAACATGTTTTCACAGCTATTTTAAGTGGAAAAATTACCATATATGTAATGAAATTAAAATTGAATTATTAAAAAAAATAAAAATATATAACAAGCTATGCATTAATATTTTTTTTTAAATTATTACCTATTTGGGGCAGCCAAAAAAATTTTTATTTTATATATACTTTGGGCAACTAATCCTGTTTTAAAACTTTATTATAGTGGGCGATATAAAATTAACACTTTTGACAAAACTAAACTTGTTCTAACATGTTTATTTTGTTTTTGCACTGAGCTGTAGCGGAGCCAATTAATTACTTCAAACAACTTTTAGAAAACTTGTTATTTAAATATTAAAAATTTTAATTTTTTTTTCATTGAAATCTGCTACAGCGGTGTAATCATTGCAGGGATGCCTGGGAGGGTGAATTATTATTTTCAAAGCAACCATATACTAGAAGCAAGCATATTTTTAGGCATTTTTAAAAATTATTTTAAATTTGTTTTTCAGTGTAATTAGTGAATTAATATTTTAAGAGACCATAACAACATAGTTTTCATCCTTCATATCGTCATAATACTTATTTAAAGACAAGCGAATGAATAGAATGCGTTTTATTAAACAGGATTTCCAGCATGTGGTGAAAAACGATTCCTTTCGAAATTGAAATCGCTATTATTTTCAAAGTCATATAAAATATATCTCGTTTAAAATATGACAATAATCACGAAGGTAATGAATCAAAAAAGAGTTCAAAATCCGTTTACTTTTGGGAGTGAACATTTGTCCATTTCAATTTCGATCGAAATTAATTTGTTTCACATGCCAGAATACATACAAATATATGAAGTTTGTAAAACACTAATAATAGGTAATCAAAAATAAACTTTTTACCAGGATATGGTTCAGCACAGCAGGGATAATATTTTTCATGACGTTCAGCAGGCACACCCAAAATATCCCACTCAACACTGGGATAATATTCACGTAAATCTATGCCAATCTCAACTTTATTATCCTTATCGTTCCTTTGGTTAATGTGCTTTAAATCAATCTTAAATGATTTGTAAAATAATAATCAATAAAAATCATTTATTTATTTAGTTTTTTATTTTAATTTTTCTCTTTTACCTGATCACCATCATACGTCCATGAACCAAATTTCATAAAGCAGGTCTGCTGATCAAAAGGAAAGTAACGCACATCAATCTCACATGATGATTTGAAAATAGCTGGCGGTGTCCACACAACTTTACCAGTATAGTGTAGAATAGCTTTTGTCATGGTGGTGACCACATATTCACCATCAGCGCTACATAGAATATTAAAGAAATGTTTTGGGAAATTTTTATATGATATTTGAGTTTTTTTGGTTTAGAATAAATACTTGTTATATAAAACAATATCTGGCAGCCAAATATGTTCTGATGGTACATAGAGCTCCGTTACACCACCATATTCCGAAGGATCCCATTTAAATTTGTGATCCTGCCATTCATGTTCCAACCATACATTTGTCGTTAGAATTTGATCTTTTAAATTCTATAATTTTAAAATGACATACAAATATAATAAAAATAACACTAATAAATTTCGGAAAATAAATATTCTATTAATTTAAATTTATTAATTGTGACTTTATCGCTCATTTGCGTGAAGAGACGAAATATGAGACGAGCTGTATTTTATCTCTTTTTTTCACTGAGTGGCGACCAAAAGTGTCTTGTATTTTTCAGATCAGTTTGGCTAAATTAAAATCTTTAAATGCATTTATCTCATAATCATTTTTTTGTTGTTGTTATGCTACTCTTCTCGCAAATGAGCTATATGTTCTCTTAAAATATTTCCTCAGAAAATATATTTGAGAAATGAAAACAAAATATGTGTTAATTTTGTTCACAAACACGGGATTTATTCTCTTGGGTTTTTTCTCTTTTTAAAACACGACATCGTAATGCTGGAGTTTATGTGCTCTATCCGCCTTTTCATATATCTTGAGTTAATGATGCCACTTTAGGTTTTTGACACCAACATTTTTAAAATCTGCAATCCGTTTTCGGCTAATTATCTCCGAAACTTAACGAGATATCCGAAAACGTATTGCAGACTTGAAAAATTTAGGGTCGAAAACCTAAAATGGAATCATTAACTCGAGATATATAAAAAATATAAAATGGCGTATAGAGCACTTAAACTCCCGCACGACGATATACTACATAGCGTAGAATTTGGAGCATACAATGTAAATGATTTACAAAACAAAATCATAGAATGTTTATTCCACAATAATTAGTAAACGTTCACACTATGTGTGTGAACACCATGTTTAATTCAGATCTTTTAATGATTATATTGAACCTTTCATTAATTGGCAGGTGGCAGAAAATTTTCCACCAATTAATTAAAGCTTCACTTGGACTATAATGCACACTTATTTAGTAGAAAATTAAAAAAATTGAAATGAATGACTTGCTTATGTTTTGGACTTTTATTTTTTGTTTACATTTTATGGGGTAAATATAATTCTCATTTAGTTTATAAAATTTTTAACATGAGAATCGTGAGTTTCAATAAACTGATTTAGGAAAAAGTCTTCTGATCTGTTGGCTGAGCACCAACGAAATTCTATAGAGACAAGCTTAATTGCCATAAAAAATCCATATCATTTTTAAAAACATTTTCGAATTATGCTCTGAACACATAGACGCCAGCAGGCTACAAGACGACAAATGTCGTTGGTTGTAGCCTGTAACCTGTTGGATTCTAGAGGGTTAAGCGCGAAAAATTATAATAAAAAATGATTGTAATTGACTTTTTTAATATTACTTTCACTATAATAATAAGAACAAAATCAATTTTTAAGACATTCTATTATTAATCTGTAATCTCACAATATCTCCTTAAACAAACACTTTGTATAAATTGTGTTATATTTGTGCAGAGTAAAGGCCTTTTGGTAGCACTCTTAGAATACAATATTGGGAATACATACGAGTATTCCCAAATCTACCAGACATAAAACGTTGACATCTCTATTCATAATTTTGTTCTTCTATGAATTACTTGTCATTATAAAAACTTTAAGTAAAATTTAATGCCAATTTGTTTTCTTTCTGAAAACAAAATCGAATAGTCTTAAGAGTACAATCAAATTTTTTCAATTGGATGGCATTTGTAAAATATTCATTTTGTAATAAACGAAAAAAAAAAAAAACACAAAACGAAAAAGAAAAATATTTTTAACAAGTCATGTTTAACACCCTCAAAATTCTATTATTTATCCTTGAAATTATTCGCATAAGACTTGTATTTCGTGCTTGTCAATTTCATTTTCATTTGAACCCCTTTTTTTCAATATTTGTACCAATTTTGTTTGTTTTTTTATATCAATTGAGCATAGAGAGCCTCTTTTTCCTTTACATCACTTCTTATTCCCTAACCAATAAATCAGTAGTTAACATTCTTTTTCCTTTTTAAGAGCATCAACAAATAAAGCAATATATTTCGATTTCAATAGCAAAGTGATATTTGAAGAACAAAAACAAAAAAAAAAATTTTTAAAATAAAAAAAAAATATTTTTTAGCACTTACAAGACCCTTCTTAAGAGCAAATAATAGAAGAAAAAAATTCTGCAATTTGCTTGCCTGCCATTCGCATACACTCAAAAAATAAAATTAGTGTGTAAAACTTGAAAAAATTCATGTAAAGACAAAAAACAAAATGTGTTGCTTTCTATTATAGAAGAATATATTAAATTTTTATTTTGAGTCTAAGAATTCAGGGAGTTTTTTTTCTTCTATTTTCAATTTTAATGCAATATGTTGTGTGGCATTTAAGATGTATATAGTATGTGCGGGTGTTTCGCAACAACTAGCAAAAGCAGTGGCGGTGGCAAGATATTCTATTTACAATTTCATTTTTATGTCAATATAATCAGTAAAATTTCATGATTTCGTTTTTATTATATATTTTGTTATTGCTGTTGTTGTTGTTTTTATTTTAATGTTAAAACATTTTCTTACATTTTATTAGCATTGCTGGCTGTTGTTATTATTGCTACAGACACTTGATTGTTTGTTTGTTTCTCCTCAACTTCTTTTTTTTTTTGCACAAACAACACAACTAACAATTCCTACAAACAACAGAATGCCATTATAAAAAACATTTGTAAGTGAAGAATGCTTTTTTTCCAATATTTCTTTTTTTTTTAATTCAAAAACAGTGTTTGAAAATTTGGTGAAGCAAACATAGAAATAAATTTCAGATTATAAATGGGAGCAACCTACAGACTTTAATCTTTTTGCTTCAGTTAAAATAAATTGAATTTTGAAGAATGTATATACAAAATTATACAAACATACTATATACACATATGGTGAAAAAAATAAGTACAGAAGTATTTTTTATCTTTTAAGCCCTCATTAGTCTTTACTACTTTCTGTATCTATTCCGTTCTGTACCGTTCCCTTACTTAGTCGATATAGTTTGTTGTTCTGTGCAGAGTGGGCAAACAAAAGAAACTTTTCGCAAAAGCTTCAACAAAGTCATACACTTTTCAAAATTTTTTTAATAGTATAGTACATGAGCAAAACAAAAACAAATACTATCTAAATGAGAAAGAGCGCAAATGAGACAATTAGCTTTTCGCTCTTGTGCTTGCTTTGTTTTTTGTTTCTATCCTTTTTCTTCTCATTCATTTTTTGTTGTACCTAAGCACATTTGAGTTAGTGTATTTGTAGTAGTCAAAACAAAAAGAATATACAAAATTAAATAGGACAATCTTTCTCACTGTTTCTGTTTTATTTTTGTTTTACTTATTGTAAAGAATACAACAAAATGAGATCAAACGTTCTGTGACAAAATATCAGCTGTTTTTAGTATATAAATGAAAAAAAAAAAAATAATAATTAAAATAGTATATTGTGCCACAAGTTTAAAAAATAAACAATAGTACAGGGTTGTCAGATGGTTTTCAATTTTTATCCCCAATTTCGAAATTTATATTCCCAAAAATCCCCAAAACCTTGATTAGTTCATCCCCAAAAATCCCCACACAAAGTGCATCAATAATTTTGCATGTATGTATATATGTTTAATTTGATATGTAGATTTTAAATTTGAAGATTATGCAGATCAACTTAAAATCTTAACGACATTCTTTTTAAACCAATTTCTTACTCGCTTTGATGTGTGTTTCGGGTCGTTATTTTGTTGAAATACTGATCGCTGTGCCATTTCATATTCAGCATAAGACATCATGATGTCGTTTGATATATTTGTATAGTATACAGCATCTACTTTACCTCAATTCAAAATAAATTTCCTGTGCCATATTACGGACAACATAAAGTATAAGTGGAGAAGTAATTGTGGTCGGACGAAATTACAATTAGTTTGTTTATCTACGAAAGAAGTAATTTAGCTGTAAAAAGACCCTCTAATACTAAATACCTCCTCAATAAAAACCATTAAAGATGGTGGCGGAAACATAATAATATGGGGATGTTTTAATTTATATGAGAAAATAAATCAAACCAAGAGCACACATTGCAAAAATTTTATATATATATGAATTTTAAACAAGTTTATAAGCAAGATTTGAAAACTAAAATTCTATTAAAATTCTTTCATCGTGTTAATAATATATAATTAAGCAAGCGAACAAATTATAAAAATCGCCAAAAACTTGTCGATCATCCCCAAAAAAATCCCCATCCCCAAATAAATTTTTTATTCCCCATTTCAGAACAAAAATTCCCAAATTGGGGATAAATTCTCTAATCTGACAACACTGCAATAGTACTAAACAAAACATCAACATCGGATTCGGGAGACGATTTATCTATTTGTGCCATTTTTTCCAAAGTTATTCCAAAATTTCATTGTTTACTATCTTGAACTAAAATTATTATTTAAAATCGCAACATTTCTATAAAATATTAAATTGAAAAATAATACTAATGTCAGTTTTTTTGTTGTCACTCAGAAATACTTAACGAAATTTTGTTTCTAATAGGCTCATCCGAAACAGAACGGAAGGAAACCAAAGGGAACCTATAAAAAACATAAACGGCTGATACAGAACGTAACAGAAGGTAAGGACTAATTCTACTTCTAATTTATGTAGAAATATATAAAAGAATGGTGTTTCTGCAACATCGCCTTATATTATTTCGTTATGCTCTTTATTTAATAAAAAATTTACGCAGTAGTACTCTTTTCTCTATTCTTTCTACTCATGCAGTGCATTGTATTGGAATGTGAAGATGGTTGATAGGTTTTTTTTTTTTTTTATAGATGTTTGTATGTTTTCGCCTTTTATTGTTGATGAAACAGGTTGCTGTAAATTTGTCCACTCAAGAGCCAGTGTTATAACTCGAATGATCAAACAGCAATTGCCTCATCTGTCGGTGGATGTTTTAATGTGAATGGTGAGCGTGTCAGTAGATCAGCTGTTATCTTCCCAGAAGGTGGCGCTGTACTTCTGATCATTGGTTTCTGCTGGAATGGATTAGAAATGTCAGGGAGCGGTTTCTTGCAGATGGTCTTGGGGGACCTCTTATTTTCTTAAATTCAATTTTTAATTTAAATTGTAATTTTTTAGAAAACCGCAAATTTTTATTTTTATAATTTTGTCCTTCGCTGGAATTGAACCTTGGTCGTGTCAGTTTCTGTACGAGCGCTCTACCACTATGCCACTGTAAACTGTAGTTAAGAAATTTAAATCTGCGCTTATATTTACACACATAAAATGTTATGGAAAGGGAGAAAGAAGGAGTAGTATTTGTAGACATTTGATATAAACTTTTTCTTTGTATTGCTTTGTGCAAATTGTTTCATAATGAAGAATGTGCTCTGTGAGGAATATTGGTACTACATAAGAATATGGCCTTATTTGAAATTGAACACGCGTGGCAGTAACGATAAATCAACAAATTCTACCCAACATTGACATGTTTTTTCAATGAATCGATAGAGTTGGATATTTATGAATAAAGAGATGTAGTGAGTAGAAGTTTCGAAACAAAACAGATTCTGTTCTTTGAGCTCATTTTTGTACTCATGTTTTATTCTTTCCTTTTGTATCTTTCTCACTTGACTTAGAACAAAGAAGCTTAATAAAGTAACAAAGAAAATGTAGTAAAAACATACAATTTAGAACATATTACTACAGAAAATATTACAATATATAGTCGCCGTGGTCTAGTGGTTAGTGTGTTGGCTTACTAAGACATGAGCCCTGGGTTCAACACCCAGCTCCGATATCTTAAAAAAAAAAAATATGAAAAAAAATATTTTTTTTTCGGCGACTACCTCTCAGCAGTCTTGTGGCATAAGCTCTGAGAGTAATTAATTGCCATGAACAAGCTTCTCAAGTCTGTCGTTCGGAGTCGACTCCAAACTGTAGGTCCCGGTACTCATGGATAAAAATTTACACACACAACATAAGTGCTGCGAGAAGCGAAGGCACTCATCGCAATCAACATACGAATATGGGGCTATTGCTGTTGATTATTCAAGTGTGAAGGTATAACACTGAAAGAAACAAAATCTAAATACAACTTTGCAATAGTTTTTATGTAAATTAATAGCACATTATAACAAATTTTAAAATATTTGATAAAGTTGTCATATTAAACGTAAAAACGTACATAAAAAGTAACCAAATAACTACAAAAATATAACTGCACTTATTATTTTAAGCATCTGTGTACATATGTGACATCGTGGCATCGTTTGTTTTCAAGTAAAAATTTGTCATTCCACTACAAATTGATTCTTATTGTTTTAAAATACATATATACAAACTTACTTGCCTATACATATATAAAATGGATTTCATCAATTAATATCAAAACATTCTTGTCAGCAATCAACAATCTTTGTATGTTGAAACATGCAATCAATTGAAGAAAAGAGAACACAAAAGTTTATTCGATGCCAAGAAAATGCTAAAATTTCTTTTTAATCTTTTAAGTATTTCAAATGTATGTAGGTGTGCGTTTGTGTGTGCAATAATAGTTTCTCAAATTGTTCTCCCCTATTTAGAGGCAACTAAATCAATTTGAGTGCCAGAACATTTTCTTTTATTTTCTTACACTTTTTTTTCTTGTTTGAAATCAAAGTTCCCTGTCTCCTTTTTAAATAGTCGTTTATTACTCAACTTGAATTTAATATTAAATTGAAAAGCAATAAATCTTTTAAGCGTAGAATGGAAAAGAAAGAGTGAGAGAGAGCGAGAGAACGAAAAGAAGAATTATTGTTGATATTGCCTTCGGTCATCATTGGATACAACGAGTTGTTAAAAAGATTTTCTTTTCTTCCATTTTATTTAACTTTTCTTCGTTTCGTTTACTTTTCGAATTTGCAGCGGTTGTATTTTACAACTTTATCAATTTTACAACTTTCAATTGTCCACGTTAACGCTAACGTTCACATTTATATTATGGTGAGTGTTTTTCGCCATTTCTATTTTTCTTTTTTTTTCATTTACATTGGCAATGTTGCACACATATTGAGAATACAATTCAGTTGCCACAGTTGATGCACTCAACTGATTTATAAATTAAAGTTTTACAGTTCCCAGTTGCAGGCAATAAAACGAATTTAAAAGCTTATTTGAAATCGTATTTTGTATATATTTTTTTATTTTTTCTTTTTATTTGTTGTTGAGTAGCCAATGGAAATCTGTCAGGAGTACATTAAACTCTCGTTTAACGGTTAAAATAAGAATTTTAAGTTTTGAACTTGAAAATAAAATAAAAAATAAAATAAAAATGAAATACCAAAATTTTTTAATAATTTTTTAAATATATTTCTTGAGAATATTTTAATGAGAAGTATAGTAATAATATAAGATTTGAACCTACGACTTGGTTATTTTGCTATATGTACGAAACTTCCATCATTATGTATGTTTTTAAATTTTTGTAGCATATTTTTAAACAGAGTGGGGAAACAAAAAAAAACATTTCGCAAACGTTACAACAAGGTCATACACTTTTCAAAAATTTTTTAATGGTATTGTACATGAGCAAAACCAAAATAAAAGAAACAATTAGCTTTTCGCTCTTGTGCTTGCTTTGTTATTCCGTTACATTCGTATAATTTGCTCCTTTTTCTCTTCTTCTTTTCTTTTTCTTCTCATTCATTTTTTGTTGTACCTACGCACATTTGAGCTAGTGTATTTGTAGTACTCAAAACAAAAACAATATACAAAATTAAATGGGACAATCGTTCTCACTGTTTCTGTTTTATTTTTGTTTTACTCATTGTAAAGAACACAACAAAATGATATCAAACGTTCAGTTTTGTTTATTTTCCTACTCTGTTTTAAAATATTTTTAATATATCGTCATCTTAAAGACCTAAGAAGGTTTCAAAAGTTTATAGGAGAGAGAAAAAACTTTATAAAATTGAAACTATTTGCAATATTTAAACGAAAATTATATATTCTGATTAAAATGAAACCAGATAGGGCTTTTGCTAATGTGGTAATAGCTTGGTTATTTGTAATAATAGACGTTCAAAATTTTGCATACATATGCGTTATGATATACGGAATATTATTAAATAAAAAACCCAATTTTAAAATTTTTTCTGATAGGTTGTTTGGCCTTTAAGGTGACGATATGTATAAACATTTTCGTATATATTCATAATTATAACAGTAGTCTAAGTTAAGATAGTGCTTGTAATTTTAAAGTTGTAAGGAATTTGTTTTTTTATTTTTGGTAATCAGACAAATATTTTTCGAAATGTAAGTGGTACAGACTCAATAAAGTGGTTTGAAATTATTATTTTATAAATTGGATTATTTTATTATTTTATAAATCGATTTGGAAAGTAAAGCATTCAATTATACCCTGAGAATTTAAATATAGAAATGGATAGAAAAGTATAGGAAAAGAAAAAAATGTGGCAGACGGATTTTATTTTAACGAAATCACAAGAAGAAGTAATAATAATCTGTCTGGATATTTCTTAACATTAATAGGGAAATATTAAATTACCAGTAGACTATTGGCATTATACCTTTACTACCATGTATCCTTCCAGTTCTTAGGGAATATTTCAAATAAAGCTTAAAGGTTTTTTTTTTTGCTTTCAGTCGTTCATGGGGAATTTAGTTATATTTGGAAGTGGCCTAAGTCATTTTAATCTATAAAAACACAATTTTTTCAGAATGAAATGCACACAAAGTTGTATATTCATAAGCAATATCAATAAATCAAGACTCAAAAATTTATGATATAAGATGTCGCCTAATGTAAAAATATTTTTTTCTTCATTTAAATGCAATTTATTAAATATCTCGAAACAAGAAAAATATGACTTAGACCACATTCACAAATATTGGCACATACATAGGTATGCATGGGTTTTTTAATGGCCCGAATCATCATAAATGTAAACGTATAACTCGTCAATTTGCAATACGTTTATCGATTTACGATATGTTGGAGCGTACTGCTTTTTTTTTATTTAAGACCAATAAATATCCCTGAGAAACCCCTACTAAATGCTGTGCATTGTATTGGAATTTTTGTTTAAAGGACAGCACATTATGACAACAGAACATATATTTTTGTTTTCTTATGTAATTAAGCGCCTTCGGAATGAGACAAATTGTTGTGAATTGATTATTCAAATGCCAGTGTTATACCTTCACACTTGTATGATCAACAGTTTGCATATTGATTGTTGTTGAGTGCCTTCGCTAGTAGGTTTTTTATCTGGTACATTGCTTATTGTAAAACTCAGGATAATAAAACACGTTATCGTGTAACTGAACACAGGATTTTTACAAACTGGGGGGTTACTTTGTATTTCGATTTGAATCGAAAATCTTACAAATTCGTAAAAATTTATGAATTTTCGAAGAATTTTTGTATTCATTATTATTGATTTTTCGAATGGGAAAATCTTTCGAAAGCATTTTCGATTCGAATTGTAATAAAAAGTAACCCCCTGTAACCCCTTAATAAAATTGAGAACGAGTGTAGGGAAAACATTTTTAATTTAATAAAAACTGTAATTTGACTAAAATTTTACTGAGTAGTTTGGAATGTTATTAAATTTGTTAAAAACATATCGACGATGGATATAAAGAACGCTGTAACTGACAAAAAATCGAAAATACGTTTTTGCATCATTTTTATCAGCAGAAAAATACTCGTCGATTGGTCCAAGTCCCAGATTTCTACGATGAAAATAAGTTCACTTACGCCGTCTGCGAAATAAAAAATACCAGTGTATTTGTTCTACATTTATGAAAGTTTTTTGGCTCTGGTGAACATTTATGGTTTTGTCAGTTACAGAGTTCTTTAATTCCATCGTCGATGTAATGATAGGGTTCATAAATGAGCACCTAAAAAAACTAAAGTTTTCAATTTCTATTTAAATGTATTTCTTTTTTTTTATTATTACAATTCAATTACTTACCAAATCGATCAGTTGTGATAACCTTAAGCCTAGCTTAACTAAAACGGTATCGGTATTATTACTGACAGGTCGTATTAGACGATTATAGTTACTAAGTAAATCGTCATATAAACGTTTAGCATCGGGATTTGCCTGAACACTTTCGCATAAAAGTATGAACACAACCAGTAGACACAGCCATTTTAAATGGTACCAAAGAGTAGATTTATGCAACGAAGACATATTTGTCTTGTTTGCTGCACGAATTCACATTTGAAATATTAGCATAGACATAGACAACGACACTTGATTGATTGTCACTTAAGTGTATAATAGTTCGTTACGTTAGATTTACTGCAGTTTAAGCCTCATATGCTAAAAAATCGAAAATTGATTTGAAATGTAAAAAAAAAAATTTGTACTAAAAATTTGTCTTAAAATGCATTTGAAATCAAATTTATATTTTTTGAACAAAAAAAAAAAAAAAAGGAAAAAACTTTCAATGTCGTTATTTATTTCTGTTTTTGTTACAATTTTCACTTCACTTTAATATATTTTATGTTTATGCTGTTGTTGTTGTGATTTATGTTGTTTTCTGTTATTTTTAAAACACATTTAAATGCCAAATGGTTAACAACTTTCAAATAAGGAATAACCAACCGCATTTATTTTTAATGCTTTTGACCTTGTTTTAGCCGGGCTTTATTTACAAACAAATATTCTCTTACCCAACCACACAGACATATTTACATCAAACCCACTGGCATGCACATGCACGTACACATATACACACATACACCTATACGAATTAACCTATTGTGTATGTTTGCTTGTGTATACCATGATTAGTTGCGTGCGTATGATTTTGTATGTGGGCATGTGTTTGCTGTCTGTCAGTGTGTAAATGTAAAATTGTTTTCCTTGTAATTTTTTTTTTGTACTTCCTTGTTTGTTTTTCTTTAAGTTTTTGTCTCTCTTGTTGTGCCTTATGTTTCTTTCTGTTTTTTTTACTTTGTTTTTAATTTTATTTTTGTGCGTGATTCTTTTGTAATGGGAAAAGATGTTTCTCTTGCTTTAATGGCAATGACGTCTGTAGCAAATTAGTACTAAAACCTGTTTGCCAGTACTAAAAACCTTTGTTTTACACACAATTCTCCACTTTGTAAATGTCAAATGGTTTTATTGTCAAATAGCCATCTGACGTCTACTGCCTTAACCTTAAATTGCTTAGAAGAGGTGGGAAGTTAGGCTATATATTAACACTGCTTCAATGCTTTCTTTTTTGTTTTTTTTTTACCAAAACTAGCTTTAAAAATGTTTAATAATAGAAAACTAAATTATTAAGATTATGCACATATTTCTAATATTTTTCTTGTGTTTTTTCTTTTAATTTCTAAAATTTTTATATTTCGTTTTGTATTTAGTTTGTTTTGTTCTTTTGTTGTTTGTTGACAAGATACACTCTCCGCTATTCTGTGCTGAAAAATCACAGGACTTATACTAACTAAAGTCAAACATTTGTAGCTGTTAGTTTCACTAAATTTCCGAATGCCCATACATTCATAAGGGAAATTAAAATTCGTGTAGAGATTTAGTTAAAATTGTTAAAAAAAATTCTCTTGTAGTACTTGAATTTTGTAGTTTTGTAGTGCACAGCATCCGGCACTTTGTTGGACAGGCGCTGTGCATAATTGAGAAAGTAATATTTCCAAAAATATACGCAAACAAATTTACGGAGCGAAAAACGGGAGAGTAGTAAAGAGAAATGTAAGCAATAAAGAAGAAAAGTAGGCAGAAAGTTATAAAATAGAGTTTAAAACAGATGCAAATTAAAACATTTTTTCTTATAAATTTTAATTATTATTTTCATTATTATTACTGCGAGCATTTACAAAACAATGTTTTATATTTAATTTTGTTTGTCTTGTAAAATTTAATAATGCTTTATTTCTTTTTAGCAGGTTTACTTTATTTTCTTTGTATATTTACTATATTCGTTAACCTAAAATAGAAAAAGAAAAAAACAAAAGAAATGAAAAATTAAAAAAAAAACTGAAAAAATATTACTCTCGGGCCACAGCCCAATTTTTGTTTTGTATATTTCAGTATGTTTGTATGTATGGCATGCTTGTAAGTGAGTATAAGTTGGATTTTATCCCATTTACTACTTGTCGTCATCTCTTTGACTTTGTGTGTGTGTATGTGTGTGTGCGTGGAGCATATTTGTGTGCCTTTTTATTTTTAAAGTATAACAATTTTTGTTAAGCTGCTCCCAAAGCAAAACAAAAATCAAAATAAAAAATACAGAAATAAACAAAAGCTCTGTCAACACCACTTTATATCACAGATGACAGTTTTCAACTTCATTTCATATTCTCTAACAAATACTGAAACCAAACCAAAATAATAATTGTAAAAATAATAATAAAATTATAATATTATTTATATATATTAAAACATACATATATAAGCCTACACACACTTAATTTTGTGAAGCACTGTTCTAATATATTTAATTGGAATCCTTTACAAACTGTTACAAATCTTATTCGCAGCCTTAACAGGATATTTTTATATTCCACTGTTTTAGCTCGATTTTCTCAATGTGAAAAATGTGGCTTTGTTGCAACAACCGACATGTTCCAATTAACGATCACTTCTTATTATACTTAGAAAAAACAAACCATTTTTATCTATGCCTTTATTTTGTATAAGAAAATTATTTATTCGTTTATATTCTGTAAACCGAAGACCAAATTTAAAATCGAATTTTTAATATTGACAAGAATTCCTTTATTGATCTAGACATACGAATTAGAATCCCAGTTAGATTGCAGATATTTGTTGTTCATTAATTTTGCTTCATCGCCTTAATTGTGTTTTAATAACTATTGTATAGGTATACTACAAGCCAATGCTAGCCAAAGAGACTAAGAAATATATCGTCGATGGAAGAACGCTGTAACTGACAAAACCTTAAATGTTCAGCAGAGCCAAAAAACCTTTATGAAAGTAGAACGAAGACACTGGTATTTTTCATTTCGCAGAAGTGTAAGTGAACTTATTTTCATTGTAGAAATCTGGGACCGGGACCAATCGACTCGTATTTTTTTTTTGTGATAAAAATGATGCAAAAAACGTTTTTTCGATTTTTTGTCAGTTACGGCGTTCTTTAATCTTACTACGATATTGTTTTCCCATCATATGCAAGACCAGAGTGAGCAAACAAAAAAAAACATTTCGCAAACGTTACCACAAAGTCATAAACTTTTCAAATTTTTTTAATGGTATTGTACATAAGCAAAACCAAAACTAATACTTTCTAAATGAGAAAGAGCGCAAATGAAACAATCAGCTTTTCGCTCTTGTGTTTGCTTTGTTATTCCGTTACATTCGTATAATTTGTTCTTTTTTCTCTTCTTATTTTCTTTTTCTTCTCATTCATTTTTTGTTGTACCTACGCACATTTGAGCTAGTGTATTTGTAGTGCTCAAAACAAAAACAATATAGAAAATTAAATGGTACAATCGTTCTTACTGTTTCTGTTTTGTTTTTGTTTTACTCATTGTAAAGAACAAAACAAAATTAGATCAAACGTTCAGTTTTGTTTATTTTCCTACTCTGTGTAAGACTAATAGCAATAAGGCCAGCCATGATGTAAACTTACAATTCTATATGTTCCATGAGTTTAAAAGGTATAAAAGAGTTATTTGGCAGAATAAATGAATACCCCAAATAGATATTTTGAACGTTTTCGGTTAAAATAAATTTCATAGTTTTAATACATATTTACATTATTATTATAAAATATTTGTTTTGAAAATGATTTCAATTGACATGAAACCTAAAACAGTGATAATAAAAAAAATTCTTTTCAATTTTTTTTATGCTTTACTTTGCATTAGAGAAAACAGAAGCAAAACCAAGAAAAAAAAGGCGAGAAGTATCAATATTATGCAAAAGGAAAGTGCAGTTATATTTAACGGAAATATTGTGTATATTTTTTTCATATTTTGTAGTTGTTTTTAAATTGTTTTTCTTTACTTTCCTGTATTAAATTCATAACTCCTACGGCTTGAAAGAAAAATTATATTTTCAATAGCTTTTAAATAAGACAGAGAATTTTAATACTCCTTCGTAGTGGTAGCCATGCAACCGGATGTTATTGAATGCTGTGGGTGTATTTGTACTGTAATGACATATAACATAACAACCAACACCAAATAGAATGACAGCAACAAAACAGAAAAACTCATAATGGCTATTACTTTTTTATACACGAGTTTGCAACTACAAGTACAGTTTCTCTACAGGATGATCATATTGTTGACTTTGATGGCATTATAAAACATTACATTACGATAATGCGGTAGATTGGTTAGAATGTGAATTTTATTTTCTTATTGAATTTTTATATTTTTTTCTTAAACGATTGTAGCTTAAAGATTTATAAATCGCGTAATGGTAATAACACAGTTTTTTTTGATGTTATTAAAGGTACTATATATTATGATATATTATATTATTTAAGGCTTCTTTTTGGGGGTTGGGGGGAAGGGGGAAGACCTCTCTACGCATACACAAGTTCATCACCGTTGTGTTATGTCGGACTCTCAACAGTACTGACTAAAAAGCCCTCTTTCTTCTTCCACTGGAAAGTAATCCACCGCACAATGCATTACTTAACACTAGAAAGACGGAAACTTTTTATATACCTACATTGCCCCAAGGCAGTCAAAATGACTGCATTGTGAAAAAATAACTAATGTGTAAAGAAATTTGTTTAAAATTAATTTTTAATATTTCTTATATGATTTACATGTCATACAACAAGTTATTAGTAAGTTATTATTATCAACAAGAATGCACTGATAAGATTATCTGCCATAATGTTCCTTTTTGCGTAGCCTGTTAGCCCTTTCACACCCTTGAAAACACAAGTAGATGGTGACCTTCCAGGAATACCACCTTCGGCAATTTTTCTCCATATAGTACCATCGACAGCTGTTTCGGTTTCTTGAATGGTGTTTTCAGTTTCTTCTTTAGAATCTGAACTAAGTACTTACTTAGCACCCTACACTTTCTCCTGGGCATATTGATGACACTTTCATTTTCATCGCTATCTTCAGCATCAGATGTCTCACTTTGAACATAATCCGATTCTTCTTCAGATGATAGTTCCCAATTTGTTGCATCTAATTCTATATCGGAACACTCTGCACCTATGTTCCTTAGCTTTTCCAATAACTCTCTTCTCTTTGACATTTCTTTCATGATCTTAGGGCTCAAAAGAAATCAACTGAACAACGTGTTAGACCGACTGTCACTCCATAAAGCAGGCCGGTCCAAAGTCAAAATGTGCCTTATCAATATTTAGAGGTAGAGAAATCGTTGGCAGCGTAATTGTTACTCTCCTCAACTTCTGAATGGCAGTTATAATCGTATATGATAATAGCGTATATTTATTGTGATGAGAGAGAGAGAGAGTCAAAATGTCGGCAGCGTTTTTGACACTCTCTTTGGATCATTATGATTATTTGTATGGTTTTACTTGTAACCGTATATGGTATTGATGCTGATGTTTAGGTCAGAGTCGGGGATATAAAAGTAACATAACTCGCGTTCAAGGGGAATGAGATGCGTGCAGGCTTGGCATAAAGCTTCGAATAACAAGTCACGTACGAGTAACGGTATTCAAAAAATATAGAAACTGTTATGCGAATTCGGAGCCGATCCGGTTATATAAGAAATTTACGCAACCCAATAATAAAAGTCATTTGATTATTTAAAATTTCCGAAGCAGTCAAAATGACTGCTTTTCGGCAATACAGGTATAACACATATATATAATGGAAATAAAAGAGGGGGGGAGGCAACTACTATGATTAATAAACGCATTTATATGTTGTACAAAAAGTCACAAAATTCTAAGAAACTGTGTCTTTATATACACAATTGTTTTTCTGATTTAAATTGGAAAGCAGTCAAAATGACTTCCTTCGGCAATCTAGTGTTAAGGATGGTTTCCTATTGCCCATATCAGTTCCTTGATCATCCTTGCCAGTATCCAGGCCGCCTCTTGTTCCAATTTCCGTTCGCTCTGTAGCATCTAAAGCCTTCTTCTTCAGACGCAGTACCCTCTCGCAGTATTTTCACAGTATACCAGCTATTCTCATTGGTTAACATGATGGTTATCAGATTACCGATGGTTATTGGAGGTATCCTAGAAACTAGCTCTCTGCGTTTCTGAATCTATTTAGTGCACTCAAATAAGGTGTGTTCGGCATCATCCACTTGTTCGGCTGCTTCGTACAAGTAATAAGGGTGTCGGAATTTGCCCATCCTATGCATGTACTTTCTAAAGTAGCCGTGACCCGAAAGCATTTAGGTCGAGTAGTAATTGACCTCGCCTGTTTTTCTCTCATGCCAGATCAAAAGAATCTTTTTCAAGGGATTAGGCTCTTTCGTAGTTATAATATCCTAAAAATTATTTAAAATTTATAAACAATATTTACGGTTTTTATTAGCATCGCATTTCTTAGTCTGATATTTACTTGATCTGAATACATGAGTTCACCACGCAACTTTTGACTAACACCACCACCATAGACATTTTATTCCAATAATTTTTCTGTAGCGACTCTTCATTTTGATATGAAATATGAGTAATTGTTTAAAGCAATGCAAAGCAGCAGAGAATAGCAGTTTAAAAATGAATTTAATTTTATTTTTTGCTGAAAATGTCTCTAAAATAATCCCTTCAGATTTGTAATACTTTTCTTTCGATTGCACTAAAAGTGTTTGTTTATGTGAAATGCTTTGAAAAATGCTAAAATGCATGAGAAGAGAGTATGAAATTTTATATTTTTATACGTATTTTTCACTTTTAACCATATTTACGTTGTCTTGTCTTACACTCTTACTGTCATTTAAGCTGTAAATGTATTGGTAAGTGGTGCGTCTAATAGTCAGCTAATCATCATTTATTATGTGAAAACGAAAAAAAAACCAAAAAAAAAAAAGGAAAATTGTTCATATTGCTGTAAGTAAACCTCATTGCTTTTGCCTTTGATATATTTCAAGCATCAGTATAACAAAAAAAAAAAAAAAGTAAAAATATAAAATAAAACCCAGAAAAATATGTCCATTTTATTAACATTTTGTTTAAAACAATTTCTTTTTTCTTATTTCGTATTTTTATTACAAACAAGTTCTCCATTTCTTTGTTACGAGTATTGTAAGTGATGGTAATAATGATGGCGTTTTTCTTTTTTTTAGTTCAGAATAATAAATGCAAATTTATTTATAGTGTAAGTAATGCTTTCTTTTTTTTTTTGTCATTATCATTTGTTTATTTTGAGTGAAACTTTTATTTCATTTTAACTTGACAAACAACCAACCAGCCATCAATCCGTTGAATTTATTCCTTCATTTTGCTATGCGTTCATCTGATATAACAAGCAAATATTTTTTTCTTTAATGATTAACGTGACCAGAAGATTTTTCAATAAAAGTGTCATATTTAAGATAATGCAGAAGTTTATTACTGTCCAAAACAGTGACTTAATTAATAAACGGAACTAAGAAATTGTAAACAATTTTTTTTAAATAAAATTAAAAAATTTTTGTAGTCTTTCATCCTGGCGGGAAAATCCTTTTGTCGACTATATTTAGAAATTGTGTCTGGTTATTGCTAGTAAAGTGTATAAATATCGTCCTGCGGGAGTTTAAGTGCTCTATACGCCATTTTGTATTTCTCGAGTTAATGATGCCACTTTAGGTTTTTGACACCAAAATTTGTAAAATCTGCAATCCGCTTTTGGCTATTTATCTTCGAAACTGGACGAGATATCCGAAAACAAATTGCAAACTTGAAAAATTTGGGGTCGAAAACCTAAAGTGGCATCATTAACTCGAGATATATAAAAAATATAAAATGGCGTATAGAGCACTTAAACTCCCGCACGACGATATATGGTACAACTACACATTTTTTTTGGTTTTGTTTTTTTATGCTTATTTACAGCCTATGTCACAATGTCGAGTGAGTGCTCTCTTTCGCTTGCTTGGCGAAAAAAATTGTATTTTGGTTTCTCTGCATCAGAATTGTGTGCGAACAAAACGAATTAGAAAAAGAAAAGACAAAAACGTAATGATTTTCATACAAAAAACAATTTCACAATGTCGAATGCACGCGAAGGCCAATGTCAAAACCAGTCACTTGCCTTTTTGCTTTCGTTTGATGGAAAACACGAAATAGTTTTATACACATACAATCACACACTGTACAATAGACACGTTAAAACAGATGTTAAGCCAACAAAATTATGCTGATTCTTGTATAAAAAACACACATGCGTAGACACTTTTTTTACAATACAAAAGCGCACGCACGCACACAAACTCTTTTGTTATGGTTTTATGTTTTTACAATTACAACATTAAACTTACCCAATCGATTAATATTTGTTACACGTTAGATGACAGCTGAGAGATTATTTGTAAGGGATATGGACAAGTAAGCAATTTTAAACAGAGTTGCATTTGTTTACAAGTAAAATAATAGTTTATTTTCTTTTTTTAAAGAAATTGATTAAAATTTTTAACAGGCAAGACTTTATTTTTACGATACATAAAAAAGAAAAATGGCGACTTGTAATAGCAGGCGAAAGACTTAAAGAAAACCAAAATACCTTTCTTTCGTGTAATTTTCTTTCGCTCAGTGTTGTTTGTCATTGTGAAATAGGAAAAAGCAAAACAAAATTAACATAGTTATTTTAAAAACAAAAACAAATTGTAGTGGTCACGTTAGACATCGAGCAAGCACTGATGAGACAATAGAAGACGAGATAAAGATAAATCTAAAGTATTTCATTTTTTTAAGCAATTAAATTTATAAAGAGGATAATAAATGAAATTTAAGTATAATTTAGAGCTATTTTCTAATGAATTCACAACGTTTCAATGGAAATAGTATAAAAGAGAAGAGAAAATCGGTTAAAAGTAGTGTTTATTTGTTTGTTTCCTTTTTAATTATTTATACTAACAACTCAATGGCGTATTCAGTTTAGTTAACAAAATTGTTAAAATAATTAAGAATAATTGTCTTAAATGTTTAGGTGGCGATGTAATATTTTTCGTTTGTTTTCTATCACATATCTGAAAATAATTTCTTTTTATTTCATTTGAAAGAATTATACGAAAAAGTAAAACTTTTCTTTTTTTTTAATTTAATTGAAAAATAAAAATCCAAATAATTTTATTTGTATTGCCTGGTTGGTATAAAATAAATTTTATTATAATGATTTAGTTGCCCTTAAGAGCAATAAATTTCTTAAGTGTTATTGTATTATATCTTTTGGTCATTTGGGGTTTTATTTAAGAAAAAAAAAGAACGAAAGAAAAAAAAAAAGGAAACTAAATGTGATTATTTAAGAATATCTGGTATATCACTGTATTACCACAAATAGCAGCTGAAAAACCGTTTAAAATTAATTTTAATTTAATACAAAACCACTATAAAAATGAATTATATTTCATTACTACCAAACAGACAATCAAACAAACAAGCAAATAATGATTTTGTTCAATTTAAAAAAAATAGTGAAACACATAAGTTATGCAACATTTTGTTAAAATGTTTAAATTTCATTGGCCTTATGAATCGTATAAAATATAATTAGAAAAATTGCTATCTAAAGGGAAGTTTAGCTCACAGGGTATACAGTGAAGAAACGAATGATAGCTCCAAACACAAAAATCTTTTTGTGTAGAAAGGTGACAGTGTGAAAAGACTAGCCAGTCAGTTGAAGATGAGTTTTGAAATCTACACATAATCTCTAAACGGTTTCAAATTGGCGTAATTAGAGTGTTAAAGCAAAGCAATTTTAAAATTTTTTTTAACATTTTCAATGTTTGTAGATTTTTATAATTCAGTGTAGGTCTTTGCTTAACTTCTTTGGTTTCTAATGCAAGATTTAATTTAGTTTTCAACTTTAAGCGAATGCATACTACTCGTGTTTGGTGGAACATATACCCACCCACACTGCTGAATATTCTAAAATCCATTAAACAGATTCGATGGCTGTGCTACAATATACTCTTTATAAAAATGGGTGTGTGTGTGAGCTTAATGTTATTGCCATATGAGTTGAATAAAATGCATTTCTGTTTTTTCTTTTTTTGCTACATTTCTTCTTGTTGCAACAACCAAAAAAAAATTTCAAACAAATTTAGTATTTCAGTCTTCAATGCACTTGATTTAGTTGTAATCGTAGTTCTTCACTCCAACCTACAAATATTACAGGAAAGCCCATCAATAAACGACTAAACGAAAGAAGACGATGTGAGGGGAGAATATTTTATAAAGTTTTTAAGCAAATTGAATGTGGGCATCAGACTAATTGATGATGAAAACAAAAATTCAAACATTTTTTAAATGCATGCATAGAAAATTGAAATCAAACTTTAAACAACTTCATCATACAATCTGCAAACAAGCAAATAAACAGATATCTTGTTAAGCATTTTAAGAGAAAAATAAAAAAAAAACCCAAAAATTATTGCCATTGCCAAAAGCTACAGAGAGGAGCTACTCAAACTTTATCCTGTTTAGTAATAAAATTTAAATGTCTATTGAAATTAAAAGTTTTAAATCTGTTTAATAGATTTCATGGCCTTATTTTCATTTCTTTTGGTAGTTTTATAAGGCGAGTAGCGTTTATGATTGTTAACAGGGTCATGTAGTAATTAAATAAGAACAAAATTAAATTAAATTTCTCTCAAGAACTCTTTTTAATTCCTCTCCACTTAAACTCATTTATACTCAGTACTCAGTATTGCAATTCAGTGATGAGATATGGGATTCTTATTTTTGTATAAAAAAATATTTTGGGAGTACATGTTCACCCTCTTCAATAGTGGTAGAAACAAAAAATTTAATTTCTAATTGAGTTGTTATTAACCGGAATTAAAAAACTACAACAACTTATATAATATTAAATTTATACATACTTGTATAATGTCCATATATTACACATACACTTGTGGTAAAAATAATAAGTACACAAACATGTTTGCGTTGGTACTCTATAAATATACTGAGATAATGGAATTCTGCTGTTGGAATTAGGGGGCGTTCTGATTGCCATTCGTCGCCTAGGAGTTATTCATTTTATTTTGTTAGTAGTGAAGAAGAGCTGAAACACAGTAATGCCTGTGTTACTTTATTTTATCTGAATTCTTGGTCATAAGGACATTGAGATGAATAAAAGAATATATGAGCTTGTTAGGATATTTATTGCCCTATGAAATCGAGAATGCGGAATTCATTTGAAAAGATTTTTATAATAGTTTACATGGCCTGGAGACACAAAATCGAATCGTGATGTGATGATCCATCTTTTAATAACTTTGTTTCGTATTTAAATTCTATTAAGGATTTTGATTGTTTGTTTGCAATAATCTTTCAATCAAAGGAGAAAATGACTTCCGTGGAGAAATTGTACATCAGCAGAACTAAAAATTTTGTTCGACTCCAGCTACGAAAGTTTCATCAAAAATCTTTGTGTTCTATACAAATTCGTGCAAATCATCATGTGATTTGAACACTCAATTTTTCAAATAATTATGAGCACTTTTCATATAAATTTTCAATCGTTTAAAATTGTTTGTCATACAGAATCATGCCATAAATGTCGCAATTGACAGGAAAAACTTTCTTGGGAAGGTTATTCCATAAAAGAATAGCGCGTCTAAACGAGCTGTAGAGTATTATGCAATTCGTTGGAAAATCATTTACAAAAGTATGTGCTTTGTGAGAGATACAGGTACTCTACTGAAGAACATTTAATTACTTGGAATTGATATTTTTATTTCTTCAAAGCACTTTCCATGCTAATACCGATAGAACAACGAAATGCACGCCACATTGTGTCCATGCTCTAATGAGTCGATAGTCTATCTACCACTATCGCTTTCACCATTTTCTGTATTCGATGGGAAAGCTAAAAAAGAGCAAAAAGAGCCTCAAAAGAGCACCAATCCATACATGAGAGTTGTATTTTATCTGGGGTCGGGTAAAGGTTTTGAGAATATTAAGAAGGTCAGATGGAGGGAAATATACACTGCCGATCACTTGAATAGGTAAACTATTTTCATTACATTCAAATTATTTTTTTTCTAAAAGTAATTAAGTTTACAAGTATATTATTTTCTAAAATGGTAAAATATTGAATTATGTGAGTTTATAATAAAAAAAAAATTGTTTCAATAATTAATAACTGAACTTTAGTAATTTGTTTCCCAAAACGAATATGATTTTCAGCACAATTTTTTGGGTCATTTGAATAGGTTCACTATCATTCATTTAAAAAATTAAAGAAGAAAATGATTTTTTTGTAAAACTTTTTTTATTTTTCAAGATTTCTTACAATGTTTTGATGATTTATTAATAAGAATTCCATTTGGGAGGGAGCTATAAAGGTTTTCAATAAATGATAATGAAATTTTTGTAAAAAGCTTTTTTAATTCCTCCAATGAAAGCCTATTTGGTTTCGTATTGTCTGCCGGACTCGTAAAAAGCTAGCCCCATACATTTTCTATAATATTTAAGTCAGAGGAATATGGTGGCCACTCTAACTTATTGACATTTTGGCTTTGAATCCACACTTTTACAACCCTGGCATTAGGTATCGGTGCATTATTTTGTTTAAATATCCAGAGAATTGGTCTAAAAATAGTAGAAAAATATGGAAACACCTTTTCAAGTACTGTTTTGTAGTTATTCGAGTTCATTTTTGATATGAGGAATTGAAGCTCAAATGTACCATAATATGAAATCGCCCCCAACACCATTACACTTCCCTCAAGTGATCGGCAGTGTATGTACCTTGTAACATCTTTAAATGCTTCTTTAGATACTCAAAATATGTGATACAGCCAGCGGATAAAAAAAAATAGTTCTCATTGCCAGAACATCGATAGTGTCTGTTTGCTGTATATTAACACTATCCAAAGTCTTAGATGACAGGATTGCATCAGGCCTATACGTGGTGAAATAGCTTTTAGTCTTGCGTTCATTATATTCAACTCCATTCTCACTATTCCACAATATTTAAGCAATATTTTAAAAAATAATAAGACTTAATTATAAAAAAAAAACAACATAAATTGAAAGTGTTGTAATATTTTCAACAATTAGGTTTGAAAAAGATGGAATCGTTGAATTGTTTCTTTTTCTTAAAGTAAGCTAAAAATGTTAATTATACAAACTTTCGGCTTTGAGGTTCTTATATATAAATTAAAAAATTTTTAACACTTTATTTTGTGTTTCTCTATTTAATTTATTTTTCCAATATTTCGATCAACCTCGTTGATCATCCTCAGGGAATAAATTATCACTACAATACAATAAGCTAAAAATTTCGTATCAGCATTTACAAAAACCGTTGTTAGCGCAGAATTGAAAAATATTTCCTTTGTATATGCAAAAAAAATTATTTTATTTGAAATTTATTTTTTCTTTTGTAATGTTGCACAGCACATCTTCTTCTTCAGCTATTAATTGCTATTGTGAGCTTGTTTATAATAAAATTTTTAAATTATAATTTTTATTTCTTTATTATTATTAATATAAACGTATGTATGTCATTATATTTTAGCTGAAAATTATTTACTTTTTCAAGACACTTAACCTTGTTTCTGTATTGGAAGCAGAGAAAAGAGCGATAAAACAAAGTCTTGAAGTGTACGTAAGAGTACATGTTCGCTTAAAGTTCATTTTTACACCATTTACGGCACAAGTTTTCTTTTTCTTTTTTTTTTGAAGAATAAAAAGAGTGTTTTTTATTAAACTTTTTTATTGAGATGGTAATTCATAAAACACTTTAAATAAATTTTATACGTTACTGTGTGAAAAGCCAAAACAATTTTATGCTCAATTTTTAACACAACGACTCATGCTTAAAAAAATACAAAATTTAACAAATTTAACAGAGAAATTTCCTTTTTATGCCTATTCGTAGTTTAAGGTCATTTTGTGGCAGGTACTCGTAGTTGTTGCGTTGGGTCTTACTTTAAAAACTGATTGATTTTTTGAAATATTGTGAAAAATAATTTAAAAATAATTTTCCGTCAATCTACTTTAAATATAATAACCATTGATTAATATGTGTTTCTGTTCATACCCTTCTCCTTCCCATACTCATTTTATTTTATTTTTATTTTATTTTTGATAATTTTCCATTCTCTGTCATGAAATGAAAATTGATTTGAAAAAGCTGTCATTTTAAATTGTTGACCATCAATCATTAACACTGGCTGTAATATTACGAGTAATAAAGAATTTTACAGTCTTATTCGTTATGATTATTATTAATAGTTTCGATGTCATGGAGTTTAAACATTTATTGACTGAAATAATAATGAAGTGTATCATTGAAAAATATAAAAATGTGCGTTTTTTTTTTTTGGTTTTTATTTTATTATTAGCGAAAAAGAAAATTATAAAATATTACCATTTGGATTTTTTTTGTAAGCGAAGTTTTAATTGGAGATATAAAGATTTACATAAGAATTGCACGGAGTAGCAACTTTATCAGAAATAGCTTTACAAGCCAGTGAGAAATTTGGCTTTAAAATTAAGGTGAAAGTCAACTTTTTAAAAGTTTTAATCACGGCTGTGGAACTGACTCTTACTCCACCCGCTGAAATTATTAACTTCCTACTCCATCTACTATATAATAGATATATGGATTTAAGTGTTTAAACCAATGGTGATAATTATTATAAGCATTTCTGGAATATTCTATTTATTCTTTTAATATTTGAACAAAATACTGCTGAAAACTTCAAATGATAAGTGAATTTAAGGAATTATTTTTTATATTTTTTTTCTTTTAAGATGTTAGAGCTATGGTTTGAAGCCGAAGCTCTTGCTTGTCTAGTAAAGCAACACACTAACCGGTACTTTACGGCGACTGCAGGGCACATATTTGCTAAATAGAGCCTTATAGAAGGCCTGCTTTACGTTACGTAGTATATTTATTATAGTTGAAATAAAGGCTTCAAAAAATTATTTACTTTAGATAGACAATACCACTTTGTTCATATGTGCCCATAATTATGAAAGTGGTCTAAGTCAAAATTTTAAAAAAATTAATTTATTAGTTATTTCATACCACATTATTTTAAACTAAATTTATTCAATATAATTTTTAGGAAATTGTCAAAAATTAACCATTAGATAGTGGTTGTAATTTCAACATTATATGGAATTCATTTAGTGTTAATTATGAAAGTGGTCTAAGTCAAAAATTAGACCGTAAATTTTTGGTATCGGGCCATTCCTTTCTACCGAATGACCGTGATTTTGGCTTAATAGAAATGAAAATAAAAAAGCAAATTCCTTATATAACCCTGAGCTTTATTATAAATTGATAGAAAAGTGCAGAAGAAGAAATACATTTTCGATAAAGCGAATTTCGCAGCCGGATTTTATTTCAACGATATCACAATCCATAACAAGAAGAGTAAAAAATATCGCGGGTGAGTCTGTCTCTTGGCTACAAATTCAATGGATGAGATTCTTAAAAAATGAACCTTATAAAACGTTTTATACAACTTCTTTAGATGATTCTAAATGTCAAGTTTTGGATCTTTCTCCTATAAGAGGAATACCAAAAACATACGGAAATATTAAATTACTTCCATTAGACCAGTATCGGAAAAAATACATAAAGATATTTTGAGTTTACTATCGTACATCCTTGAGTTTTTCAGGAACATTTTAAGATTACTGTTGAAAAATAATTAACAAATGTTCAGTCAAATTATTGTTTTAAATAAAACTCAAAGTTCTTTATTGCTTTAAGTCATTTATAGGACATTCAGTTAATTTTGAAAATGGTCTAAGTCAATTCAAACTTTAAAAACAATATTATCGTATGAAATTCACACAAAATTTCATATTCGTAATAAATTTCTATTAATTAAGACTAATAAAATTAGAAATTAAAATGTCGCATAATGTAAAAACATTTTTTAATTTATTCAAATACAAATCATTAAATATCTCGAAACATGAAATATATGACTTAGACCACTTTCATAATTATGGGCACATATATAAGATGTGCGTCACTATAAAGTGTAACACCCATTTTTCTTAATAACTTTTTTCACCTTTAATCAAAATTATTTTTCTTAATCACAATATCTTTGAAAAATGTGTCAGATTTTAAAATGTATCAGTTTGTCAAATTTGACTAGTTAGTTAGTTCGCAATGGATAATCAAAGACAAGTGCATACAAAAATTATTCAAATAATTCAAAAAAAATCATATTGGAGTTATACAAATGTTGCTAGGGAAGTCCACGTGACCAGGCAATGTGTTTCCAGAGTGGTCAAAAAGTTCAACAAAGACCTAAAAATTGAAAGAAAGCCTGGAACAGGTAAAGCAAAACTGGTAACGAACGACGCGAAAGCCAAAAAGGTTGAGAAGCTTTGGCTGGCTCTTCCAAACATTTCTGGTCGCGAAGTGGCCCGGCGCGAGCAATGTTCGGAAAGTTTTGTGCGCCGAGTTAAAGCTAAAGCTGGCCTTAAAACATTTAAAGTCCAAAAAGTTCCGGATAGAAATGCTAAGAAGAATATTGAAGCAAAAAAAAAGCAAAACTCCTCAAAAAAGAATTTTTTCAAAAGTTCGAATGTTGTGTAATGGATGATGAAACTTACGTTTTTGCAGACTTTGCGCAGCTTCCTGGCCAAGAGTTTTATGTAGCGGATAGTAGAGGCAATGTTTCTGAAGAGTTCCGAACTAAAGCAACAGAAGTGCATCGTTTGTTACATTGGGATCAATAAACTCAGATATTTATATCAAAGAGTGTCTTCAAAAGAGGTTGCTCCCATTTCTAAGACAGTACAACATATCAACATTCTTCTGTCCAGATTTGGCAATATGTCACTACAGTAAAAGCGCAATAGACTGGTATAATAAAAATAATGTTATTTTTGTTCCAAAAGAGGCTAACCCACCAAACTGCCCAGAGCTGCGGCCTATTGAAAGATATTGGGCTCTGGTCAAAAGAGAACTAAAGAAGAGTACATCTGTTCCCAAAACCATTACTAGTTTTCGATATAAATGGACAGCTGGTACCAAAAAAATCACCGAAAACACTATAACATTGCTTAAAATTAAATTAATTTTTAGATAAAATAATACAGAATATAAATCTGTAATAAAAATGCAAAATAAAACTGTTTTGTTTTTAACTCTAGCTTACTCCAGTCAGTTTTTATTTGACTTTTGATGTGTTACAGTTTATAGTGACGCACATATATACTTGTATACTTATATATATACACATACATATATATTAACTTTTCATGAAGTTGAAAATTTTTACTTCCTATAGTTGAAGTGTTGTTTTTTTTGTTTTTTTTTTGTTTGTTTTTTGTTTATGCATGTCATCTAAAAATATCACATTCCTTAAACTGAAATGTTATGTTTTTTCGGTGGTTAAAAGATTCTTGTTGTGTATTAAAAACGCAAGTATTTGGTGTTTTTCTGGTTGTTGTTATTATTTTGTTGGCTTTTGTTAGCTGTTGCTTTTCAATTATAATTGTTGCTTTTGTTGGTGTTGTTGCTGTCACTAATATTTTTGGTATTACATAAATATAAAGCAGAACAACAACGGAAAAATTCAATTTCTTGATTTTCTTTTTAGAAGTATTTGTTGTTTTTTCTTTTCATATCCTCAAAAACGAAACAATAAATTATATTGTTGCTTTTGTTGTTGTTGTTGGTATTTATGGTCGCTTAAACTCAAAACTGTATATAAACAAACTTATATGCAGTAATAGTATATGTACACACATACAAACATACATATGTGTGTATGTATATTATTACAATTACTTTTTTATACTACTTTGACTGTTACTTAAGCTTCATAAGCGTACAAACACACACACACACACGCACACAAAGAATGTATCCTTTTTTTGTAGTCAGTGAAAGGAATTCCAAAACAAATCTTTGCTACAAACGCCTTCAATTCAAGTACTCTTTTGCCGGATTTTATCTGCTAAGTGTCATCAGTCTTATGCCGCCATTTATTTGTATTTATGCTCTTCTTTTTACCACTCTTCTAATTTCTTTCTGATGTTGTTGCCGTTATTATAACCCTCTGTTACTTTTCCTTTTTTTTATATGTTACATATTTCACACTCTTCACACACATACAAACACACACACACACACGCATAAGTGTGCACTACTACTTACAGTCGTGCTGTTTCTTGTTGTTTTTCCTTGTTTTCTTCAATAATAACACAAAAAAAAAAGGAAAACCACTACTAAAGAAAACTGAACAAACAAGAAAATAAAAATATAATCCAAAAACACTCACTAACACATACATATGCATTTACTATAAAAGCTTACTGGCATTATGCTTAAATAATAATTTGTAAAAATATTTAAAATTGTCTATGTATGCGTACGCACAAGAGTATGTGTGTGTAAATGTAGGAATTTCGTTTTATTCAATATTTTTTTTTTCACTTTTATTAACTGTAAATAAACACATACATATACACACACGCTTTTTATATTCACACAGTGTGTATTAATTTGTTTTTTTTTAGCTTTAAGGAATAAATAGAAAATTTGTTCGCAGCAGTAATTACTAAAGGGCCCATTTAATTGAGGCCTTTTTGATGGCCTTCTGTTTTGCCTCCTTAATATTCAATCTAACTATTCAAAGTAGATCTTTTAGGTCTCTGTTTCAAAAGTCTTAATATAGACAAGAACTTTAAAATTTCAACAAAAAATTATTTTATTATTAAGACCAATACTCAGGACCAATCTCCAGGAATGTGGAGATTTATTGTATTTTTTTCATTGATGAGACAAGCTGCTGTCAATTTGACCACTCAAAAGCCAGTGTTATACCTTCACCCCTGAATGAACGACAGCAATTGCCCCATCTCTCAGTGGATGTTGATTGTGAAGGGTAAGCGTCTTCACTAAGTAGGTTAGCTGTTCTCTTCGCAGAAGATGCCGCGCTGTAATCCTGATCTTTCGTTTCAAAGGTGGAATAGACTGGCATGTCAGGTTGTAATATGATTTTTTACCAAATGTAAAACAACTAAAGATTTCATTACATTTTATTAGTTTTTGGATTGTGATTTATTGTGATTACATGGGTCCAGTGCAACCCATTAAAAAATGGCCTATAAATTAAATAATTTTTAACATATAATGGGCTCTTAAGGAATCAAAATAAAAGCCTATCATTAGAAAAATCTATCTTGGTAAATACTACTATTTTGGTTTCCAAACTGAAAAATTTCCGAAAACACTTTTTATGACCCTGACTCTTCCCTTTATGTTGAAATTGGGGTAGTTGGTAGATCCAGAATTTCCCTTTGTTCTACCGTGCTTTTTAGATAGGTAGTTATATATATATGTCAACAAAAAACGAATGATCAGGAGAAAAGCGCCACCTATTGGGAAGTAGCATATAACAGCTAAAGAACTACTTAGCGAAAGCACTCACCGCAATCAACATGCAACGATGAGGCAATTGCTGTTGATCATTCAAGGGTGAAGGTATAACACTGGCCTTTGAATGATCAATTCACAGCAATTTGTCTCATTCCTAAGGCGCTTAATAATAATATAATAATTGATAATAATATATGTACTGTCCTTTCCAAAATTCCAATACAATGCACAGCATTTAGTAGGGGTATACCCCTGAGTTTGGTCTCAAAAAAAAAAGTTAACTTTCTTGATAAGAGCTATAAACAGTCTTTTTCTAGAAGTTCATTAGCCCATCTTTCTTTAGAACACTTTTTATTAGGCCGTTTAATTAAAGTGAGTGTAGTGTTAGGCCTTAAAGAGCAATGAAAATCTGTGTAAAATGAAATTGACTCCGCCCTGCTATATAAGGCTTTATAGAAGGCCTATTAAGTGTCACTTTTTTTTACTAATACAATGAACATCATGGACGTTATCCACTTACATATATCTAATATTGCTTTACAATTTATTTACAAACAAATATATATTCCATCCAAAAACTTATTAAATATATGAAATTTTATAGTCTGTACTTGAGTCCAATTTAACAAAGCTTGGCAAAGAGTCACATTTAAGTTTAATTTTAATTTATTGATTATTTTTTGCCTGCCTAGATTGGTTGTTTAGATAAT
The DNA here is from genome assembly GCA_963576795.1 of Metopia argyrocephala. Taxonomy (NCBI): domain Eukaryota; kingdom Metazoa; phylum Arthropoda; class Insecta; order Diptera; family Sarcophagidae; genus Metopia; species Metopia argyrocephala. The sequence goes on from OY756209.1 coordinate 148,126,001, forward strand.
ATGGGCGCTTATCTGCAAACTTCGAGTAGCATGCTGAGATATCATAATAGTCGTAACGATATGTATTTTTCTAATATACAAATTGTAAGACTGAAGCATATAATAGAAATCAAAGAGATGATTAATCGGCTATGCTTCTTTTTAGAGCGGGCTGCGATTGCTATTAAATAAAACAAAAACACTGTTCTAATTTATTTTACATTCTTCTGTTTGCGTACTGTATTTGTAAACTTTTATGTATTTGTGGCAAATACCTCATAGCCCTTTATAAATGTGCCGAAAGGTGCCGATCGGCTTAACACTTAAATAGGAACGTTCACTTTGGTGATAGGAGTAGGACACAAAATATAATTTGGACCCAGTGCTTGGCTTTAGGATAAAGATAATAATAATTCAATAAAAAGCCTCTCATAAGAAATATTGTTACGAATTATTAATTAGAATTCGTTTTATATTAAAGGGTTCGTTTATTGCAACTAAAACATCGATACTTTTCTTTTTTATAACGTTCTATAACTCATTTAAAACCGTAACGTGAAGCTCTAATTATAGTACATACAGGTTTCCTGGTAATTTTCGTTGTTTTTTGCACTTATTTTTACAGAATTCTACCAAAACAATTATAATTTTAAACATACTCGAATGTTCTACGTGTATTTTGTTATTGTAATAATTTATGTATATACCTTAACTGTCAGAAATAGTGACAACAACTAATTTAAAGGTCTGTAATGTTTATTTTACTTCATAAAATTATTATTCTTCCTGAAAATTTTTAGAATTTTTGGTCATTAATCTTCCCATCTGTAGAGTTTGCTCAATATTTTTGCAAAAATCTTAATTTTTGCCAAACATTTCAACAAAAAAAAAAAAAAAAAAAAACTGCTGATTTTCGATACCAAAGAATAGGAAAAAAACATATCTGTGGACATTTGACAAAACGTCTTCTTTCAAAATCAACAACTTTTCAGTAGAGCAAAAAAACAGTTAAAAAGGCTAATAGAAGTTATTGCTTAGAAAATTAAAGAAATTTTGATTTTGAATATTATACACAAATACTTAACGAACATTATGCGACCTTTGTTTTATCTCTAGAAGCAATAGTTTTCTTTAAAACGACAAAAAATTAATTTAAGCCTTTTGTGAAATAGATTTTAAATTAAAAAATTAGCTTCCACCATACAAGTCGTTTTGTGAAAATTTTTTTGATTAAGTTTGAAAATTATTTTAATCGCTTAAGTCAAGACAAATTGTTTTGTTAAAATGGAATATGAAAAAAAGGATGAAAGAAGTTGATCTGGAAAATATATTTCGGTTTTATTAAAAAGCAAGTACTTCTATTTTTCTCTACGATATTCAAATACTTAATTAAAAAATAATAATAAAAATTAAATAAAATTTTAAATAGACATTCAATTTTTCAAATTATTCTTAATTTTCTGAAAGAAGTCGTTTTGTCAAATTAAATTTGGGGGAAAGTCTGAAAGAGGTCGATTAGTCAACTGCATATCTTGCGTTCCAAAGGTCGTAGAAATACGGGGATTAGAGCAAAAGAAGGACAAGCAAATTCTATATTTACTATAAAAATCTTGGAAAATTGTCTTATTTCGAGAGAAGACGTTTTTTTCAAAATTCCACAGATATGATTATTTATATGCCAAAACAACGTTTGCCGGGTTAACTAGTATTCTGTAAAATAAACATCAATTATTCAATAAATATATATTTAAAAGAGCAAGTTTTTCTTTCAATTTAATTTTTTTTACGAAAGGCACAATATATTCGAAATAAAGAGAGAGAGATTGAGAGAGAGACAAAACTTTTTGTCTAAGAACACATTTCCATTACAAGCAATTTATTATTTTTGCCAATTGATTAAAATTAAAAATTTTGCGATATTTTGTTATAGGCCAGTTATGTACTCATATATGGCTGACAATGAACTTTTATTATTACTGCCAATTTCAATAAATAGAGATTTATACAAACATACATAAAAATATAATTATTTATGACATAAAATATAATGATTTTTATTGCGGCAGCAGAAATAAATTGGATTTGCATGTACTAACTTGTGTAGCACTTATATTTTTATTTATAAATATGTATTCCGTCATCGCTTAATGTATATTGCCATAAATTATAATCATTTGAGAAAACATCATAATGCCAATTATCAAAAATTATAGAAAAAAAAAAATATAAAAAAAGAGAAAACAATTTATTATAAAAACTACTTTATCTTGTCACTCATCTACACTCTATTCATCTATCTAGTAGACAATATTAAACAAATATTCGTATTTTACTGACCATTCAATTTATTATTCGACTAACTGTGTGAAAAAACAAAAAACAAATAATTGTTTTACAAAATTTAGATTTTGAATTTCCAAACACACAAACATACAGCCATCCACCCATACATACATACTTCGATAGCATAAATATTTTGTGCATTATTATTTCAAATTAATTTTGTTTGACATCAACTGATGGGCAATTTTGTAATTAAATTTGGTGTTGAGATTTACAATTGGCCTATTATTTTACTGTTCTGGTATTTTTACTGTTATTGGCTAAAAACTGGAACTTATTTTTGAATGGTTGGTTGGTTGGTGTGATAATGTCATGACAAGATAAAAAAAAAAAATTTAATATTTGTGCACCATATCAGGTCATTAAAGATGCTTTAATGACTGTTCACGTATTTAATTGCTTAAACAAGAGAAACATATTTTAACACCAGAACTACCAAAACTGTCATATTGTTGGATTTCAGATGTCAACACTTAAAAATTTTATAAATGATTTTGCTTGTACTTCAAATTTTATTACCAATATGTACAAAATGTATACACAAATAAATGTGTGCTTGTGGGTGGGGTTTGTTCATTTGTTTGAAGTCTATCGACTAACACTGTACTTGGGATAACCAAACTACATACATATATTTAAATCTTCAACTTTAAAAAAAAAAAAAAACAAAATTTTAGCTTTATTATTTATTTATTTATTTTCATCTATTAAAAAAAATATCCTTACAGACTACAAAACAGTTTTATCTATTTAAACAAGAAATTAAATGACGTTTAGCAACTGTCAAAACACTCAATTGTTTGCGTATGATCAAATATACATTTAGTTTTTCAAAAAAAAAATTATCGGTTTTTCTGAAATTATAATTCAAAAATAAGGGGTTCCCCTTCAACAAAAAAACAATTTTTTTTTTCGAAATCTCCTTGCAAAAATACTTTATGTTAGAGGCGGTACGGGGAAGCTTTTTTTCCTTGTAAGGTGGTACACTCTAATGTACATTCATACATATTTCTTATATTTAATTTGCAATGTAGATCATAATTTGCGCTCAATAATCTTTTGTGATTTTCAATCCAAAACTGGAAAATATTCTGTGACTAATCGCTTATAGAGGGATATTTTAAAACATCAATTTCGTTCACATTGGACCATTATACGATTTCAATGTTTTTGACTATTTTATTTTTGTTTTATCTTTTTTTTTTCTTCTTCATTCTACGAATCAGAATTTTTTTCAATATTTTTCAAGTAATAGTCTCATATGATGGCCTAAATGGTTGACAGGATTTGATGTTTTTTTTCTAAAATTTCAATGGTGGAATTAAAAGAGTCCCAAATAATAAATGCCTGTTGTACTTTTTCAATTAGATTTTTTTGCTTTTAATGCAGCGTATAGTTCACAAGATGACAGCTGCGGGTTCAAATCTCAGCTCTGACATGTTGAAAAAAAAAATATGATAAAATTAATTTTTTCGGCGCCTACCTCTCAGCTGCCTTCTGGCAAAAGCTCTGGGAGTAATTTATTTCCATGAAAAAGTTTCTCAAACCTGTCGTTCGTAGTCGACTTTAAACTGTAGGTAGCACTGCGAGAAGCTAGGCCGTAACCCTGTAACAGGATTATAATGTCCAATTATGTATGTATGTATGTATAGTCCACAAATGTTTATATGTTACAACATTTTGCGAATTAAATTCTTTATTTCTTTAGCTCTACTGCTACGTTAAGAATTAGTATAATCCCCAACGAAAGAGCTATAGAAAAAGTCACCATGAATAATGACCCCAAAGAAAAATGGCCCCAACGCATAAAATGAAAAATGCCTTCATTTTTGGGGCAATCTTTCAAAATGAAAAATCGCCCCAATAACCATTATGAAATTTGGCGCCAAACTAAAGTGAAAAATTACCCCAAAAATAAACAAAGTTTGAAAAAAGAAAATAACTTAAAATAAAGTAATTTTTTAAAAATAAAAAAATAGCCCCAATTAACACAAAAGGCCTTAAATTTTTTTTAGTAAAGTTTTTATTCCATGTAAAAAAGAGAAATATTTAATTAAACCCTTTTAGGCCAATTATTACAACTTGCCGTTTGTTAAAGGTAGGATTTTATCAGACAGATATCTTGTTGTTGCAAGTAAACTTTAACCTAAAGTGATCGATAAAGTTATTGGGAAGATTGCCTTACCTTTTGGTTAAAGTTTACTTGTAACAACAAGAAGCAAATTATCTGTCTGATAAAATTCTACTTTTAACAAACGGCAAGTTGTAATAATGGGCCTTATACGTACATTAATTATATTTTCTTAACGAATGAATACAAAAACAAAATTTTAATTTTATTTACAAAAAACCACTAACAGAACAACGAATTCCGTAAGGTTTCTTGTACCTTTTTATATTTTACTCATTTTATGAAAAATGACCCCAAAATAATTTTAAATTATTTTGCAATATTATAAAAATTTGGGGCCATTTTTCATAATCCAAAATAGCCCCAAAGGAAGAAATGAAAAATGACCCCAAAAAAATAGGAAAATTACCCCAAAATTTCGTGTTGTTGTGCTCCATTAAAATTTTTGGGGTCATTTTTCTTTGGGGCCATTTTTCAGGGTGCCATAGAAACATGCTTATTTCCTATAAGCAATCCCATACAATACTTGTAAATATTTTTAAAATTTAATTAATTGATTTAATAATTATAATAAATAATAATTGTTATTATATTCCAAATAATAAAATGAAGACATTTAACGATCACAAACTTTTCTAATTTTCATAACACCTACCTTTCCTAAACAACAAAATTAAGAATTGTTCCATTTGATTTTTATTAAATTTAATTTGTTTTTTTTTTGCTAAAATAGTTATTTAAAGTCATGATTTTAGACATTTATTCTTTAGTCATAATTAATACTGAATTCCTTTTACATTTTACATTTCATTTTATATGAATTTTATTATACGAATGTCATAAATTGATTAATGCAATCATCTAATAAATTAATGGTTGAACACTTCTTCTTCACTCAAATAGAATAAGAAAATCGATTAATATGATGGGCACACATTTACTTCTTAAAAAGAAAATCTTAACAAGACCCGTAAACATGTGAACTTTGCACACATGTCTGCGTTTATTCCAAAGGATTCCCATGTCCACGAAGCCAAAGACACAACTTTTTATATTCACTTTTACTCTTTTTTATGTTTTCTGCTACTTAAGTTGTTGATGTTGTTTATGTTGTTTTTCCTTAACAAATTCATGTTTCAAAGTTATTAGCTGAAGAAAATTTAGTTGTTACGTGATGCTGTCACAAAACGCCCAATAGCATTAGGAAAGTTTTCTTATAACAAATGTATATACGAGTAGTAAGAACTGTCTTTGTATGTTAGCAAGTATATATGTAAGTAGTGAAAGCAGGTAAAAGGCATTGTAAAAGAATAATTTCTTTTTGTCGTTGAAATATATTGTGTGCGGCTATGGTATGGTTGGTAATGCAACCGCTTACCAATCAGGAGAGCCTGGGCTCAAATGTTTGCCAGACCATTAGTAATAATAATTCCTGTCATTAGCTATTAACTAGCTTTAGTATGACGCTACAAACAAATTTTCTAATTTTAGTCTTTATGTAACATCTGGTGCAGTTGAATGCTGAGGAAATTAAAAGAATATCTTGATCGTTTTGTTGATTTGCTTTGATTACATTCTTTTAAAATCTGCATGCGTAAATTTATTCCCTATATATGAATATACGTACTGTTTTTGATGTATACAAATACTTAGTCACAACCCAGTTAACATACACACTTGATTTCATATTCGATATTTTGCATTAATGTGTGTATTAGAGCGTACCACTTTACAAGGGGAAACAGTTTTACTTCACCGCCTCTAATATAATGAATTTTTTTAAGGTGGCTTCGAAAAAAAATTTATTTATTTTTTTTTGCCGAATGTGGGGTTCCCCATTTTAATTTTTTTTGTTAAATCTTTGGCATTTACAGTCCGATCTTAAAGAATGATATATCAAAGTTTTTGTCTTGAGAAGATAAATGTTTTCCCTTGTTATTGGCCTTGAGAATCTTCTTCTCGTTCTAGTATTTATCCACCAAATCTCTGTTTGTAGTACGCTAATGACAGAAATTTAAAGCTTGCAAGAAATTATTAATCTTTTGATTAGTATAAGATAAGAAAGCAAATTCCAAAAGAAACCCTTTTAAATTTAATTAGAAAACTAAAGCTCGTTAAAAATCATTACATGGAAGAAATTTTTTTATAAAATCGTGTCTTTTTGTCTACCTTTCTTGGTTCTTTAATCCGTTCGCTTCTAAAGCAAATACTATGCTGTTGATTTACTTGTTTTTTTTTTCTTTAGAAGTGATATACAAATTTCCGTTTGGGAATTTACACTGAAACGGCAATAAAATACTAAGATTTGTCGATATTTTTTTGTTCACTTCGTTCTACTTTTAAATTCTTACATTATCTGAGCTCAACCTATCCTAAACCATGTTGTTTTATATCGTTAAATTAAGAAATATTTCAGTACAAAAGGATCTAATATTATTTAATTAATTAATGTAATTAATAATTATTTAATACGAGTATATAACTATTTGGGTAGAAAAGTGTAATAAATTTTTAATTCAATATAAGCTTTCATGATAAAAATGTCCACTGGGAACTCGGTATGTAGACAAACTCATAAACATGTAAAAGTGTGTGTTTGCTTGTGAAAGCATGCATTTCAAAATGTAACAACAAATATACAGAAAAAATTAAAGGCATTAGTGTTGATCATTTACTGGAAATTGAGCAATAAAGTCAAATGAAACCTCTTGTTATTTACAAACACATCTGAAGAATATATTACGAAATGATGCTTTTATTTTACTATTAAAGCTTCTCCTGCCAAAAAAACATATTAAATATAATACTCACTCGTATAAAAAGAACTATAAACCTTCTAATGAAATAAATAGCGAAACTAAGAATAGTAAAAAACAATATTAAGGGTTTTCAGAACTTTAAATCTTTAAAGATTTTCTAACATTTCATTTTCAAAGGAATTGTTCATTAATTAAGTTTTAAAAAGAAAATAAAAAAAGAGTACAAAGACAATATAAATTTCTTATCCATTTTAAATGAAATAAAAATTATTGTTCAGTGGTGCTGCTTTCAATAGAGCCACTCTTAAATTAAATTTTTAAATAAGAAAAAGAAAAAAAATATTCACAGTAAAATAGTTCGTATTTTGTTTCCTGCTCTACAAAAAATGTATTACCCTGTTTCCCTCTTGTTCAAAATATTATATATTTTTTAAATATCCTTTATACGTACATATATATATATAACTGACCATTGCAACTCTATTTCAGGGTTACGGCCTATCTTCTAGCAGCACCCATGTTGTGAATGTTAATTTTTATCCATGAATAAACCGAAATAAAAAAGAAATATATAACACGTATGATTATATTTACATTACAAACATGTAATTTATGTCATTTTTTATAATAAAATAAGTAAACAAATTTATTAGAAAGAAATTATTCATCTTCTGTGGGTCGTAAGTAAGAGAATAGAGCCACCAAGTTTGGTCGGGTGAAATTTGATAATTGCAGGTATTTAATACCGTAATTTTTATTTATTAATAACTGGTAGAAAAATTATTATTTTTGTAAGAGCCATGCCATTACTTGGTATTGTGTTTGCAAGGTTTTGATAAGATTTAACACGAATGTTTTCGCATGCATAATTTGTATTTCCTCAAATATTTGTTTCGACTACTTACCGCAAGTTTTTAAATAGACTTAATTTTGGCAATTGAGAAAATCAGCTTAGAATCTTAACTTTATTTCCTTTAGACGATTCTTTACACTCCTTTCTCTATGCATGATCCAGACCATTATCTGGCTAAGATACTTACAGCCTTATTTATAATAAAAAACTAGCAAGTCGTTGTACACAGTGACTAAGTTTGTTATTCCTATACGTGAAATATCTTACTCAAATGTACAAGCTATTTAATGTTTTGGATTATCTGACTAGTTATCGAATAGAAAATATGGAAAGTTTTAATAATATCAGTCTATAGCGGGTGATAAACTTGACAGTTTTTTGTCTCATATGCTAGCGAGTTGATAACTTTTCATTATACATACTGCCGTGAGTGTATTAACAATACACATATATTGCCTCCGTTCTGTTTTTGATTTGAAATTTTCTGTTGTTACTTAAGAATGCAATAATGCATTTTAAGACATTTTCGAATTGAATTCATGTTCTCAAACCTATCAAAATCAGTTATAACCTAACTTTGGTATCTCTGGTATTGTTCTATATAAGTTTGTGTGTTAGTGTATGTGTGTGCAAATGTGTCTGTTTATTTAAATTTAACTTTTCTTTAAAGATTCAAACGCAGTAACTTTGGATCTGCCAGTAAAAAGTTAAATAAAGTTAAAGAAAAGAAAACAAAAGAAAAAAAAAAAAACGAAAACAAACAAAATCTGGGAATTACATGCAAATTTCTTGTCGTATCTCATTATGAATAAAAATAAATACAAATCGACACACACAAAAACGCATGAACATACATACACACACACACACACAAAATCACCCACTCGTTTAAACAGAAACACTCATTTATCAGCTGCTTGACTTATTCTAAAGTATGCGGGAGTGAGTGAGTGAACCAAATGAGGAAGAGAGTAAAAAATTCGTTAAAAAGTTGTATAAAAATATGTATTTTTTTTATTTGGAAGCAAACACTTTTAAGAGATGTCTGTCGTTGTATAAATACCCCATAACTAGTAGCATAACTGGTAGCAGGAAACAAAAGAACATTCCAAAGAATTCTGTTCGTAGTCCTTTCGCTTCTTTATGTTTCGTTTTTTTTTTTTTTGTTTCTTTTGCTACTACAAATGTTGTCGTTATTTCCTTGTGATTATGAGATATTCAACTAAAAACGGTTTTTATTTCGAATAGTTTGTTTTTGAACAATAAATCAGAATGGCATCTTACGCCTCTTAGTATTAGTAGTGGTACTTAAGCTTTCTTTTTCTTCTTTTTTTTTTTTTGATAACAGAACTGGCAAGGCAGCAAGAAAAAAGTAGCCAAATAAATGAGTGAACAGAAAGAGACAAATAAAGAGTGACAGGAAGGGAGAGAATTTAGAGGCAGGGTTGCAAAATGAGATTTTTACAAATTGTACTTTTCAGACAACGTGTGCTTTTAACAGTCAAATTTTACAATTAATTTTTTTTAGTTTTCCTTTTGTTGTTATTTTCTATCCGAAGCTGTAAATATCGGTTGCCAATTAAAAACTAAACTGTAAAGAGCATTGTGTTAAAGTCGACTTTCACATATATTGTTATAAACCAAATATCTTTTATTACAGAATCTGTGATGATGCTTAAAAACGTTTATAAATCGAATTTTAATTTATATATAAAAATCTTTATAAATTTGTTACAAAGATGTAGCGAAATATTTAATCAAAAATAAGTAAAAAAACCGCAAGCTTTAAATTTATTAATTTATTTCATTATTTTTTTCTTTTTACAATAATGCGTAAATGCATATAAAAGCTACGCTTAATTTAATTTCTAAAAATGGATTTGATTGAAATGTGTTTTGAATTTTCAGTCTGTATTAATCATTCTTATATTCTGAATACATAGGGTTATACATTTTTAGTAATTTATTAGGAATTACCAATTTATTATAAATTGCCCCAAGCATATACAACATATGCAAAGTCGTGGGCGTATGAGCATTATTATTTTTTAATATACAAATGAAATAATACTCATACGCCACGTAAAACGTAATACAAAATATAATATTTTACTATTTAAGGATCTGACACTTAATAATTCAGTGTTTCAATGCAGACACACATTTCAGATGTCACACGTTATCCGTCTTTCGGTTTCAAAGAGAAAATTTAATATATAAACCCGAAAGCTATGATTTTAATAAAACTTTTCTTTCAATACAATGCTTGTATTTTGCATACATGGGCATACTGCATTACTTTTTTACTGCAATACGTAAACCAGTATTCAGTAAAAAGTACTGATTATTGAAAATAAAAATCAGTATTCAGTAAATTTTACTGATTACTGGAAAGAAAAATCAGTATTCAGTAAAAAGTACTGATTACTGAAAACAGAAATCAGTATTCAGTAAATTTTACTGTTTACTGAAAAGAGAAATCAGTATTCAGTAAAAAGTACTGATTACTGAAAACAGAAATCAGTATTCAGTAAAAAGTACTGATTACTGAAAAGAAAAATCAGTATTCAGTAAAAAGTACTGATTACTGAAAAGTGAAATCAGTATTCAGTAAAAAGTACTGATTTGTGTAAAAAAATTCAGTAAACATTAAGTGAAATCAGTATTCAGTAAAAAGTACTGATTTGTGTAAAAAAATTCAGTAAACATTAAATGACTGATAGTAGGTAGATACTGTGTGTTTTAAAAATGATATGTACGCATTGCTCACTTACATGAATAGTGGCATAACTGAAAAACTGCATTTCGAAAAAAATTAAGAACTGAAAAAATTATTTTATTTTACATTTTTCAGTATATTTTCTGAACTTGAATTCTCAGCTATATAAATCAGTTTTTATTTACCCAATAACACATTTCATAATTAAAAAAAGTAAAAACATACAAAACAGAAATATTCCTCGAAATTCAGTTTTTCAGTTATGCCACTATTCATGTAAGTGAGCAATGCGTACATATCATTTTTAAAACACACAGTATCTACCTACTATCAGTCATTTAATGTTTACTGAATTTTTTTACACAAATCAGTACTTTTTACTGAATACTGATTTCACTTTTCAGTAATCAGTACTTTTTACTGAATACTGATTTTTCTTTTCAGTAATCAGTACTTTTTACTGAATACTGATTTCACTTTTCAGTAATCAGTACTTTTTACTGAATACTGATTTTTCTTTTCAGTAAACAGTACTTTTTACTGAATACTGATTTCTTTTTTCAGTAATCAGTAAAATTTACTGAATACTGATTTTTCTTTTCAATAATCAGTAAAAAAAGAAAATACTGAAAAAGTACTGGTACTGAAAAATGCCCATCTATGGTATTTTGTCATTTTATATGAAATAAAATGTTATTTAAATGATCGGCTCTTAATTGATAGCAACAACAGTCAATTGTTTGGCAGCAGTTCTTAAAACTTTTTTCCTTATTTCGGGGAGTATCTCAGCTGTAGTCGCCGTGGTCTAGTGGTTAGTGTGTTGGCTTACTAAGACATGGGCCCTGGGTTCTACTCTAGGCTCCGACATCTTAAAAAAAGAAATATGAAAAAAAATATTTCTTTCCGCGACTACCTCTCAGCAGTCTTCTGGCAAAAGCTCTAAAAGTAACTAATTGCCATGAACAAGCTTCTCAAGTCTGTCGTTCGGAGTCGACATTAAACTGTAGGTCCCGGTACACACAACATGAGTGCTGCGAGAAGCTAGGTCGTAATCCTGACACAGGGTTGTAAAGGCCAGTTATGTATGTTATGTATGTATGATATGTTGAATATCAAATGCTCCAGCAGAGCATAAAAAAATTATTCAACAAAAAACTTCTTCATGCAATAAAGTCGCCATCTTAAGTATTAAAGACACATGTGGTCTGGAACATACCCTTAAGTTGCAGGACATAAAACTGTTCACCCATAGCACGCTAAATTGACAATGACTCTGCTTACATTTACTAATTAGCATTTATCTATCTAATCATGCTTTATAAAATTATTTCAGCGTAATTTTCAAGAAAATTACTTCATAATAAAATCTCAGCTCTGACATCTTGAAATAAAAGAAATATGAAAAAATTAATTCTTTCGGCGACTACCTCTCAGCAGTATTCTGGCAAAAGTTCTAGATTGCCATGAAAAAGCGTCTCAAATCTATAATTCGGAGTCGACTTTAAACTGTAGGTCCCGGTACTCATGGATAAAAATTGACACACACAACATGAGTGCTGCGAGAAGCTAGACTGTAACTCTGAAACAGAGTGGTAATGGCTAGTTATGTATGTATGTATGTAATACCAGCTGTAAAGCACACGAGTGTTTTGGACAGAGCACTCATTTTCAAAATTTTAAAGAAACATCAGTAGAATTTGTTTATAAAAAACTATATGCGATCTTGTAAAAATTTTGTTTCTTTGTAGAAAGCAAATTTCCTTAAAAATAAAACATATATTAGTTTAGTTTTTAATAGAAAAATATTAATAGTGAAGTTTCCATTAATAGTCTAATTCTGGCAGCAGTGATGAAAACAGGATTTAAATCGAAAAAAAAAAAAAAATATCGGTGGTAGAAAATTTTCTAATTCTCTTAATAGATATGATGAGCATTGAGTCTAATTCTTTAACACCTTCACCCGGCCAAGAGAATCTCATCCGCACTGCTTGAAAATACTTACATGAAATGGACTGTAGCATTGCAGGTTGGTATTGGAAATAATTAAAGTACAGACTACATAGTGAAAGCAACACGAAACTGCACCAATTTTCAAAACCAATGAACATTTTCAATAGATATACGGCATAAAAATAGCAGTTCTACTTTTAAACAGGTGTAGTCGGATTAAATTCAGTCTACTTTTATAACACCTCAAATTCGAGTAAGAACTCCAACGTAAAAAATGAAAATAAAATATCAAAAATGGTGCCTATACGACTCAATCAAATAAAAGTTTATGCCACATGTATGTAGATCCTTAAATACAGAATACTTACTTACCTAGATGGCCATAACAACCCGTTCACGGGATTCGGCCTGCATTAACAGTAGTCTCCAGGCATCTCTGCTAAGCGCGCGCCTTCTCCAGCTGGTCACAGAATGGGTGTAACCAAAGAACAAAATAAAGTTTTAATAACTATAGTTCGGGAAATGTCCCTATACAGTAGCGAGCAAATTTGGTCCTCGCTTAAAATATACGACCTTAGAATATATTTAAATTTGTAAATATTGTGGTTAAAAAATAATATGGACTTCTATTACATATTTTATTTTTATTAAAGAAAATAATAGAAAACTTAATACTTAAGCTAGAAATCCCCGAACTATTCTAAACTCGACAAATTTGATAACACTAATTTGCACACATCATTTACAGATATTAATTTATATACATATATGGTACATATGGTTACAGGCATGGCCATTAAAGTGTGAAATAAAATTGTTTATATTCACAGCACAATTCCTTTAAATATTATGCGATGTTATAATTTTCAAAATCAGCAGCATATTTAACAGCAACCAAAACTATCACAATGAAATCTAATTTTGAAGCATTAACTCGTAAAACATACAAACATACCGCAATACTTTTCAATTCAATAGCCATTAGATATGTACAGATATTAACAACAACAAAAAAAGAGGACATACATACGAGTACGACTACATACATACATACATACATACACGCATACATGTATTAAGAATTGTTGTTTTCTATATTATTTTATTATACATTTGCACACATTCGTGCTTGTACACACATAAACTATGTGCAGTAGTATGTTCGAATACACACATACATACAATCATCTATAAAATGTGCTTATTCAGTTGTCTCTCACACACGGCAGATAAATGAAGTCACGTTCGAACGATTTTTCTTTTGGGTCCATATTAAAGTACGTGCATTTTGTCAAGTGTTGCAGGATCTTTCAAAATATATACTGCTGTTTAAGTTTGCAAATAGAAATCTAAATACAAAAGAAGAAAAATAAAAATAAAAATAGACCAAAATAAATTCCATTACAAACGAATTCTCTAAAATTAAAATAAAAATAGAAATATACAATAAATATATTGTATAGTTGGATGCCTTAAAGGACTAGTGGGTAGTTTGCTAATCTTTTAAAGCGGCAGTCATGGTTCATGTTTAGACTAGAGAATTATATACATACATACATACATAATTGACCATTACAACCCTGTGTCAGGGTTATGGCCTAGCTTCTCGCAGCACTCATGTTGTGTGTGTTAATTTTTATCCATGAGTACCGGGACCTACAGTTTAAAGTCGCCTCCGAACGACAGATTTGAGACAATCAATTACTCCCAGAACTTTTGCCAGAACACTGCTGAGAGGTAGTCCCCGAAAGAAATAATTTTGTCATATTTCTTTTTTTTTCAAGATGTCAGAGCTGAGATTTGAACCCAGCACTATCGTCTTCGTAAGCCAACACACTAACCACTAGACCACGGCGACTACAAACTAGAATTGGTTTTAATTATTTAATTTCATATTAGATTGTTATGCTTTTGACGAAAAGATCTGAAATTTGCATCAGACGACTTTTGAAGCGTTCTTTAATGCCAGAGAGCGCTAAATAAATTGGTCTATTGCATCAGAGTTTTGTAATTCAAATTAGCAAGCTGATCAGTAATTATATTTTGGAATTCCTGACCTGAAGCGCAGTTCAAAAAGGAAAAGTTAAAAAATTGGCGAAAAAGCAAACAATTTTGCACTACATAAGGAAGTGCAAAGTAGGAATTAGACCTTGAAAACTCTAGAATATAAGAATTTCCGTACTATAGTGGTTAGAGCGCTCGCTCAAAAACTCAAATGGCCAAGGTTCGCATTAGAGCAAAGGTGAAAAATAAAAAGTTAGTTTGCGGTTTTTTCAAAATTATAATTTTAAAATAAGAGGTCCCTCCCTCCAAGAAGTCCATCTACAAAGTAACCGCTCCCTGACATTCCACTCTATTCCACCTTAACCTTTGACAACGGACAACGAATGATCCGAAGAAAAACGCCACCTATTGAGAAGTAGCAGACAACAGCGAAAAACCTACTTAGCGAAGGCACTCACCACAATCAACATGCAATGAAGGGGCAATTGCTGTTGATCATTCAAGGGTGAAGGTAGAACACTGGCCTTTGAATAATCATTTCAGAGCAATTTGTCTCATTTTTAAGGCTCTTAATAATAAAAGAAAACAAAATAAATGTTCTGTTGTCATAATGTACTGTTCTTTCTACAAAAATTCCAGTACAATTCATTGCATTTAGTAGGGGTTTACCCCTCAGAATTAGTCTCAATAAAAAAAAAATTATAATTTTAATTCTGGTTTTTCGACCTTTATTATTTAACCTTTAACTACTGAGATGGTGTTAAATTTTACCCCCTCCTTAGATTTTTTAATTTATTTTCTTCGGTTGAGCGCTGTTGAGTCCCTGTTTTGTTATACTAAATCTTTGATTTTTTTATTTTTATAATCATATTTATATAAAAATGTATTTTCTTGTTCTTTTAAAAATAAATTATTAAAAAAAAATTTTTTTGACTAATTTTTTTGGTAAAACAAAAGGTGGTAAAATTTACCCCACGTCAATAATTATGTAAAAATATTTCACCTCCGTAGTTAAAGGTTAATGTAAAGAATTACTCAAGCTTAAGGTCTTTTTTTAATAAAAATCGTTTATTTATTTATCGATATTTCGCTACTCCTGCGTGTAGCGTCTTCAGGGAAAAAATAAATATTTCCATTACATTAAAAAAATTTAATTAAAACCATTTAGTGAGGAAAGGTGTTTGAAAAAAGTTACTTATTTGTCTAAATAAATAGTAAGATCGTGTCAATATAGCACAAAGTTTTAAACTAAATACTCGTACTACAATGAAGTTTAAGTTTGTTAGTTTAACATTCAATTAAAAAAATTTAACTAAAAGTAACACAAACACTTTTTTTTAATTTTTTGCTGATTAAAACATGTCTTGTATGCCTTTCTAACACGTAGAATAAATCTTTTCTGACAGAGTGTTATTTGCTTAAATTCTTTAATTAAAAGAAAATATAATTTGAAAGCATTTCCTTTAGAATCTTATATGCACATGAGCATTGTCGTTGAATTTCATTTTATTTTGTCTGCTGTATTAATATTCTAATTATTTTTCTATTACAATTTGTTTTTTTATTTTGTGGTACTTTGATTTGCAATTTTTGTTGTGGCCAATTTCAATAAAAAATGTTTTCTTTTTTTGGTTTTTTCTGCTTTTATGATCAGTTTTAAAATGAAAATTACTCGTACTTGCATGTTTTGATGGAGGAAGAGATGTGATTTGAATTGTTTTTTCCATTTTTTTTTTTTAATTTATACTCATTCTCAGTCTGTGTTCTTTTTTAGCAAATGAGTTTTCATTCTGTATTTTATGTTTCTGAAGAGTGAATGTTCTATTTGTTTTCTATGTTTTGGGTTTGTTTCTCTTTTTTTTTTGTTCTTGTTTTTTGTGTTTTTTGTTAATTTTTATTACAACTTTATTTTTTGTTCATTATACTTGTAGTAGTGTTGCTGGTTTTGTATTCATGTGTAGATTTTGTTAACCGTAAAGTGGGATGGGGGCGATGCTCTTTAGTTCTTTATCTTCTTTCACTAGAATGTTTTGTATTTTCCGCTTATTTTGGCCAAATGCCAGTAAGCAGTTTTAGTACTGCTTAGAACGAAAAATAGAAAAAAAAAAACCAAATCTTTTCACTTATTTGCATATGCACGTCAGTTTGTGCATATTTTTTGAGGCTCACATACACACAGACACCACAGACACACATTCCCTACATAAATGTAAACCAATACACGTACATACACATTACAAAGTGTATATTTCTTCAGTTAAACAGAACAACAAAAAACGGTACTGCATCAAAAATTTAAAAATGCAAAATTGTAAAAATGTTTTATGCAAAATTGGTGTGAGAGCAAAAACTAAAAATATATTTTTAGTGGATTTTTAAAGAGTAGTATAAAGGGAAAGTATAAGACATGACATGGAAAAGGTCTGTTTGCCTTTCACTTAAAAGCGGAAACAGGATGTGAGTACAAGCAACACCGACGACAACACTAAATATTCTATAATATTACAGGGTATGCTAACAAAAACGCTGACTGATGACTAAAGAACAACATTGTACAAACTCTGACAGAGTTAAATACGATATTTATTATGTCTCAGCAGGGACATTCGATATCGAGGGAAATTTCATATAATTTTAAAACTACACTCAGGAAAAAAAGTGGTAGAAAACTACCGAAATTGATATTAAAATCGAGTTAAGTCCGTTTGTGCTTATTACTTATGATATTTTTATACAATTGTTCACGATTTTACTACCGGTTTTTCTTGATTTGTTAACTTATGGTATTTTGTGCCATTTGTTCTTATTTTAAGCTTGACTTGGTACCAAAAGTTAACGAAATATTGTTCACAATTTGCTCTAAATTTGATAATCTTGGTTAATAATTTTAGAACGCCTTTTTTCCCTCTGTGTATTTACAGAGAAATTTCGTTCGATATCGAGTGCCCTAATTTGCTCATATGTCATCATATGGTTTCAAAAGACCATTAATTTATAAGGAATGAATTTGTTTTCAATAGCAAAAGAGCCGATTTTTACAAATAAAAGGCAATTCTTGCTATCCAAAATAGGTTTAGATATCATCCATCTAACAATCTTAATCGTACGATAGTAATTTAAATCAAATTTCGACAAGCACTACTCACTTCTTTATCCTTCCCACATAATATTTTCCTAGACCAACACAATGTATTGCATAAGTAGGGGTCATCTCCTCAATATAAAAAAAAAATCAATTAATGTGGTATCACAAAAGGTAGTTATTAAAGACATTTATTATTACTCATATATTTATAAATATTTTAATGTACGCTGACGACGTCAAGATTTTCCCTCATTTAAAGCATTGATGCCCAAGGTAGTAGTATTGGTGAGAGTGACGAAATAACACTGGAAGAAAGACACAGAAGTCCTGCAAGTGTAGTTTGTCTCTCCCACTCAACATGCTGATTTCCTATTGATTGTTGATTGACGACAAACAAACGAGCGTAAGTATACGTGTGAGTTTAATTTGCTGATATCAGCCACTACTGGCCATCTTTGATTTAAAGTATTTAAACTCAGGTAACTTACTTAATAAAATGTTGGATAGTTTTTATCAATGAAATAAATTTGAATACATTCGCTCATCATAGGAAGTCCAGGTTACTAGAGCTGAAAGTTTGATACTTATTGTTTTGGTAGTGTGTTGGCTTACTAGAAAAGAGTTCCGTGTTCAAACACCAGCTCTGACATGTTGAAAGAAAGAAATTAAAAAAATATTTCTTTCGGCAACTATCTCTTAGCAATCTCCTGGCAAAAGCTCTGAGAGTAACTGATTGACATGAACAAGCTTCTCAAGTCTGAAGGTTTCGCTACTCATGGATAAAAATTGACACACACAGCATTGGTTCTGAGAGAAGCTAGGACGTAACCCAGAAACAGGGTTGCAATGGTATGTATGTACTTATTACCTTGAAAAGTTTGACGATTTTCTTCATCTTCACGTATTACTTTTACAAAAAACTCATCTTTTATCCTCATATTTATCAAATGGTTAATAAGGCTGACACGTTTTAGTACTTTTTAAATACTGGAGAGATATTTCAGTTAAATGATACCCATCTTTTAAAAAGAATGTTCATACCACTAGTCATACTTATCTTGGAATACACTTCTCTGGTCTGAGATCATCAATATGGTGTTCAGATTGGCAAAATTGAGTCATTTCATAAACAGTTTTTTTCTTTGTGTATTCGAAGTCTTTGATGGAGGCTGAATATACCACGCTATTAAAGTAGTCTGACTCTTTGAAAAACAGAAGAATTTGTTTAAATACCACCACATTCATAAATAACTTAATATGCAGTGCTATTGATTCCGAGGTTTGAATTTGTTAGTAGAATTCATAATTTAAAACCGCCCTATAAGTTTGATTCAATCCGAAGATATATATTTATACGTACATACCTGCATACATGTTCCTGCAACATTCTACACTCCACTTTATGAAAAGAATTTGGAAATTTTCTATGTAAAAGCATTGCTTATTAAACAGGTTTTTGCTTCTAATCTCAACTGTTTTTAATACAAGTAAAGTCCTTCAGCAAATCACATGAATATATGTGCCCATAATTATGAAAGTGGTCTAAGTCAAAATTTTAAAAAAATTAGTTTATCAGTTATTTCATACCACATTATTTTAAACTAAATTTATTCAATGTAATTTTTACGAAATTGTCAAAAATGAACCATTAGATAGTGTTTCTAATTGCAATATTATTTGGAATTCATTTAGTGTTAATTATGAAAGTGGTCTAAGTCAAAAATTAGACCAAAAATTTTTGGTATCGGCTCATTCCTTTCTACCGAATGACCGTGATTTTGGGTTTATATAAATTAATATAAAAAATCAAATTACTTATACAACCCTGAGCATTAGTTTGAGTTGATAGAAAAGTGCAGAAGAAGAAATAAATTTTCGATAAAGCGAATTTCGCAGCCGGATTTTATTTCAACGAAATCAGAATCAATAACAAGAAGAGTAAAAAATATCGCCGGTGAATCTGTCTCTTGGCTACAAATTCAATGGATGAGATTTTTAAAAAATGAACCTTATAAAATGTTTTATACAACTTCCTTAGATGATTCTAAATGTCACGTTTTGGATCTTTCTCCTATAAGATGAAGACCCAAAACATACGGAAATATTAAATTATTTCCATTATACACCATCATTAGACCAGTATCGGAAAAAAAACATAAAGGTATTTTGAATTTACTACCGTACATCCTTCCAGTTTTTCAGGAACATTTTAAGAATCTTAAGTACGCGAAATATTGATAAAAATGGATTACTGTTGAAAAATAATTAATTAATGTTCACGAAATATTTTAGTCAAATTATTATTTTAAATAAAACTCAAAGTTCTTTATTGCTTTAAATCATATATAGGACATTCAGTTAATTTTGAAAATGGTCTAAGTCAATTCAAACTTTGAAAACAATATTATCGAATTAAATTCACACAAAATTTCATGTTCGTAATAAATTTAATTTATTATATTAATAAAATTATAAATTAAAATGTCATATAATGTAAAAACATTTTTTAATTTATTCAAATGTAAATCATTAAATATCTCGAAACATGAAATATATGACTTAGACCACTTTCATAATTATGGTCACATATGTATGTGTGTTGCATAACCAAATATTAAAGAATTCCTTTCATTGTCAAATTTTTGTTTGTTAACTTATAAGGTTAAGAATTTAGAAATTTTATTTTATTCTGATCCTGATTTTTTGTACGGTTTCCTGTATTTAATAAAATATTATGATTTTTTTTTTTTGGTTGTTTTATAATGTTGACCATTTTTTGTTGTTGCACTTCTTGTGAATAATATGAAAATTTCTCATACATGCATGGAATTTTATAAAAAAATTTTCAAAAGAAAAATAAAACCACAACAACAACGTCATGTAATATTAACTTAAAACGGATCTTCAAGACAAACCATTTTTATATAAAAAAAAACTACAATTGCAGCAAAAGAACATAAAAAATTACCAACAACAACAACTAATTCTACTTTATTTTGAAAAGATATCCTCTTGCAGTCATTGTTGTAGTGTCGTTGGGTTTTCCAAGCACATAAATGTGTTGCATGTACACGTAAAAATGAAAAGAAAAAAAAAGAAACAACAACACATGTCTGTGTGAAGAATAAGTAGAAGCAGACTGTGTTTTACAATTGCTTGGTATTTTGTATTGTTTGTTGTTGTTGTTGGTTGGTCTTAAATGGCTTTAATTTAGTCGTTTGTTCGCTAATAATTTGTCACTTTTAACACCGGATCTACTACATATGTATGTACGTTCATATGTTTATGTATGTGTGTGTGCAAGTATGTATGTGATTAAAAGTTTTTATTTTCATTACATTCTACTTTCTACACATTTAACACTCATTCTTTAGGTTTTTTACTGTTTGTCGGTTTGCAAGTTGTTAGTCGTTGGTTGTTCATTATCGCCAACATTATTTATTCAATTTTATGTGGCAAAACGAAACTCATCAAATGAAAATTAATGAACAAAAAAAGGAAAACAACAAAGAAAACAGTAGAGAAGAATTTTAATTTGTTTTCCTTTTCGTTTTTTTTTTCTCTGTAATATTTTAATTTTATGGTTTATTTTCGTATTGGTAGAGCCTTTATGATTTACACTCCCATATGCACCTACAATTTTGTAGTTGTTGTGTTGATAGCTATGCGGGTGTCAACTAACACTTTAATAGATATTCTCTCCTTTATTACCAAATATGTATGTACTGGCAAGTGTCAAATTTGAAAATATTTGTCATAAAAATAAAAGAGTCGCACGAATTGTCATATTCTTTTTTTTAGCTTGTAAATCGTATTTGCTATCATAAGTATACACCCTTACATAGATAATATTATACGAGTATTGTATTATTTCGCATTATCATAAAATAACACCTTTTGTTTTAGATGGTTTTCATATAAATTTTGTTGTTGTTGCTACTACAAATGACAAAACGCCTGTGGTAGGGTTTAAAATTTAAATTTTTTTAGTTTTTTTTAATGTTTAAAGAATAACAACACAAGCAGTATGTACATTGTACATACTACACACATACGTATGAGCATATGTTTATATATCTAGAAAAGAAAACGAGAAACAAATGTTACGATGTCAGATAAAAACCGTTTGTTGTATTTTAATGGTGATTTTTCTTTCATTTGTGACATGAAAGTTTTCCTCTTATCGCACAGTGTTTTCTATGAGAGAGTTTAGCATTGCAAAAATAAAAAGAAAAATGTTGTTCACTGTTGTAAAAAAGAATTGAGTTCATATGAATCTTGTATATTCTTCAGTTTTTTAGATGGGTAGTCGCCGTGGTCTAGTGGTTATTGTGTTGGCTTACTAAGACGATAGCGCCGGGTTCAAATCTCAGCTCTAACATCTTGAAAAAAAAGATATATGAAAAAATTATTTCTTTCGGCGACTACTTCTCAGCAGTCTACTGACAAAAGCTCTGGGAGTAATTGATTGTCATGAAATTGTCTCAAATCTGTCGTTCGGAGTCGACTTTAAACTGTAGGTCCCGGTACTCATGGATAAAAATTAACAGACACAACATGAGTGCTGCGAGAAGCTAGGCCGTGACCCTGACACAGAGTTGTAATAGCCAATTATGTATGTATGTATGAAGGTATGTAAATTATGGGTAGGCAATGTTTTTCAAAACAAAAATCTATTTTAGAAATTAAAAAAATTCCTTTATAACTCTGAAATCCAATCAGGCAATAATTTAATCGAATATTTGGAATTTTCTCTGATTACTGTCTTTACACTTTGTTTAGTTGAAAACATCATTATTAAACTGAAAATACATCATTGCTTTATAAGTGTCACATAAAGCAATAAATATGTAAAAGAGAGCCAACATACAAGTAAAAAATAAGTATTTGCTGCCTTTCTGTCAATTGGAAAGAATGCAATAGAGTTTTCTTATTTTTTTGTTTATTTGAGACCAATACTCAGAGGTAAACCCCTACTAAATTCAGTGCATTCTATTGAAGTTTTTGGAAAGGACAGTATATATTTTGTTTCTTATACTACTATTAAGCGCCTTAAGAATTATACAAATTGCTGTGAATTGATCATTCAAAAGCCAGTGTTATAACTTCACCCTTGAACGAACAACAGCAATTGCCTCTTCGTTGCATATTGATTGTGTGGTGAGTGTCTTAGCTAAGTAGATTTAGCTGTTATCTGCTACTTCCTAATAGTTGGCGCTTTTCTCCTGATTATTCGTTTTTTTGCTGACATTGGGTTAAGGTCCAATAGAGTGGAATGTCGGGAATCGGTTGCTTTGTAGATGGTCGTCATTTTTTTAAATTAAAGTGTACTTTTGCAATCGTAAAGATTCGTACAGTTATGGGGTAAAGTAAACTATAAAATAAGTTTACATACCTAATTGGTCGTTGTTACTCTTTCTTTGTTTCTTTGTTTGTGGATGGTCTTCTTGGAAGGGGGAGATCTCTTATTTTTAAATTATAATTTTGAAAAAACCGCAAACTAACTTTTTCATTTTTCACCTTTGCTGGGATTTGAACCTGCCCCGTTGGAGTTTTTAAGCGGCTTACGAAAAAGACAAGTTGCTGTCAATTTGATAATCGCTTAAAAGCCTTTGAATGATCAATAGCAATCGCCCGCTCTATCGTTTGAGTTATTGTGCGAGAGCTCGAACAACTATACTACCCACCCCCAACAACAACAACTTTTAACTTTTAAATGAGTTGCATGTTGAACAGTTGACTTGCAAGGTACGTCGTAACCGCTGTTAACGACGTAACGTTTGCTGTGCGCTTCCACTTTAATAAATGCTTCACAAGGTTTTGAAAATTGTACGCTATGAGAACGATAAAAATAAATGCGACTGATACAGTACTCTGCGACAAAGATCGACTAATTCATCCTGAACACTGTTGGTGCAATCCCAAACAAACCGACATATAAGTCGAAATGGTCAGAGCCTTCTGTATCTGTTAATTATAATATTATGATTTTTATCATTTAAATTTATTTATTATTTGAACACTGTTTACCGGAGATTATTAGTAAAATTGTGTATGTAATTGTGTGATTGCTTGTGAATGTATGACAATAAACAACCACACCTTTTTAATTCATGAGATATACTCGCACCTGCTTGCCTACATGCGTATGTACATATTATGTTTCCATATTCCTATGTAGCACACAAAAGTTAAAGGCCCTTAAGATATAAAACACAGATGATAAGCTTAAGCAATAAAAGCACAATATAAACGTGCCTGCCACCAACAGTAAACAACCATCGCAACAATAGCAGAATTTGTCACTGCCTTATTATCATAAAAATTTAAATTTAAAAGGCTTCCCATTCTATTATCGTTGTTTTAATGAGAAATAACTTAAAAAAGATAACATGTTTCAACATTTTACCTACAGATATACTCGTAATCGCTATATAAAAAATTATAAAAAACATTCATACAGGATGAAAGCATGTAGAAAAATGGAGTAACGGCGCTTGCAGCCGAAGCCAATCCCTGTTTGGTTTCAAGCAGAAATTTTTTTGTTGAGCGCTGGGATGTACCGGCTATTATAGACATTTTTTTTCAATGATCAGATTCAGCCCGAAATCCGGGATATTATGTAGAAGCTCAATTAGCTACTACTGCGAATACGAGCCAGAATCACTAACCACGCGAATTAGTAAAACTGGCAAAATTCATTTTATTTCACACAAAACGAAACATATCTAAGATATTTATAGATATTTTGATGTGAAATTCCGCAAAGCGTTCACTGACTTCCTTATAAAGAGAAAAGAAAGAACAAATTAAGAATTCATTTATATCCCATTTAGTATATAACAGTGTTGTCAGATTAGGGGATTTATCCCCAAAATGGGGATTTTTTTCTGAAATGGGGATGAAACAAATACATTTGGGAATGGGGATTTTATTGGGGATGATCGACAAGTTATCGGCGATTTTTAAAATTTGTTTGCTAGGTTAATTATATATTATAGATTTCATACATTCGGAACACACGATGAAAGAATTTCAATAGAGTTTCAATTTTCAATATTTGCTTGTAAACTTGTTTAAAACTCATACTTTCGTATAAAATATTTGCAACGTGTGCTCTTGGTTTTAGTTTGAATAATTTTCTCATATAAATAATAACACTCCCATATCATTATGTTTCAGCCACCTTTTTTAATGGTTTTTATTGCAAAGGAATTCAGTATTAGAGGGCCTTCTTACAACTAAATTACTTCTTTTGTAGATAAACAAACTACTTAATTTTAGTTTCGTCCGACCACAATTACTTCTCCACTTATACTTTATGATATGGGAATGTTTTCCATACTATGACAGAGGACATCTAATAAGAATTAAGATTCAATAGATGCCGTATACTATACAAATATTTCCAACGACATCATGATGTCTTATGCTGAATATGAAGTGGCACAGCCATCAGTATTTCAACAAAATAATGACCCGAAACACATATCGAGGCCAGCAAGAGGTTGGTTTAAAAAGAATGTCCTCAAGATTTTAAGTTGATAGCAGTCTCCAAATTTACATACATTCAAAATTATTGATGCAGTTTATGTGGGGATTTTTGGGGATGAACTAATCAAGGTTTTGGGGATTTTTGGGGATATGAATTTCGAAATTGGGGATGAAAATTGAAAACTATCTGACAACCCTGGTATATAAAAATCAAACAAAAATATTTACAAAGCAATACATTTCTGTTTTTCAAAACAAATATTTTCTAAAAACTGCAGATGAACTCAACTATGTTTATATAGGCATAAAATTTCCATTAAATTTACTTTCAAACTACTTTTTTGATACAACTTTGCAATTAAAGTCTACCAAGTTTATTGCTTACTTTTCACATGTATTGACAGCAGTGTATACAGGCAATTCGTAGTCGCCGTGGTCTAGTGGTTAGTGTGTTGGCTTACTAAGACATGGGCCCTGGGTTCGACTCCAGGCTCCGACATCTTCAAAAAAAGAAATATGAAAAAAATATTTCTTTCGGCGACTACCTCTCAGCAGTCTTCTGGCAAAAGCTCTGAGAGTAACCAATTGCCATTAACAAGCTTCTCAAGTCTGTCGTTCGGCGTCGACATTAAACTGTAGGTCCCGGTACTCATGAATAAAAATTGACACACACAACATGAGTGCTGCGAGAAGCTAGGTCGTAATCCTGACACAGGGTTGTAAAGACCAGTTATGTATGTATGTATGTATACAGGCAACTAAGCGTATACGTTTAATTACCTCAAAGAGGCAATTAACCGTATTCATTTAAATGACTTCCACGCATTATTTCCCCAAAAATTTTGACACGTTCGTAGAGGCAATTATCCATGGAATACTATAGTGAAGACTTTTTTAGTTTTCATTCTACCTATTTGACAGAATTGCTTTTGTATGAATTGGTTTACTCCAACCCAAATCTATAGTAATAAAAATAACAATTAAATAAAAAAAAACTCCTCGTGTTTTATTGATATACGAACCATTACAAATAAGTTGATAAAGTTTATTATATTGTGAGTTAATCATTATTCTTATAGTCGTTGTTGTAGTTGAAATTATATTTCTATTTCTATTTCTATTTCTATTCTGATTTTATTTATATTTTTTATTACATGATTTCATTATATTTTTTCTTTTCTTTATTTCCTATTTGTCTTTTACTTTTCCATCTATTATTACTCGTATTATTTGATTTTTTATTTAATATCATCAAATCAAATTAATCTTCATCTCAATTCTTTTCTCTTTACGAAAGTTATACCGTTTCACACGATACAATGTAAGAAACACACACACACACAGACACACACTCACATTATCATCGCATACATAATGTAGTAGAAGTTGTAGAAGAGTTTGAATGTGTTGAGGAGTAGAGTGAACATTTCTACTTACTCGTAAGAAGATGAGTGTACAATAGCATCTTATCCCTGTCTTGTCTTTTGAAATTTATAATTTTTCAGTTTCTGTTTGTTTTTATTTTTGTTGTTGTTTTGTAATATTTTATTGCGTTTACCTTTTAAAGGGACACACAACAATAACAATAGAGGACAATAGCAATAATAATATGAACGCACTTTATCCCTGTCAGTTTGTTATCACTTGGTCAACGTCATTTACTTTTGGCTGCTATACTTTGTCTGTTTCTGTTTTTGCTCATTTTCATTTCGCTTTTTCAAACACACTTGCTGAGCGAGAACATTTGAAAGAAATGCTTTAAATGGATGATGATGTTGATGACGATGATAGCACTGAGATGCTCTATGATGCTCGTAATGATGTACATCTATAGCTGGTTTGTTTTTTCGTTTTTTGTTTATTCGTTTTGTTTTGACTGTGTCTGTCTGTCTGTTTGTTGGTGATTCCTGTTTATTTTTTATATTTATTTTTCTTTATTGAAAAATTACATTTCAGAAGTCAAGGTATAACGAGAAAATAATAAACGCCATTAATCGCCACAGTGTGACGCAATGTAAACAACAACAACGCCAACGGCAACGACAACAAACCAACACCAACCAATAACCTGTTGTAAATAAAGAAGATAAAGTGAAAAGAGTGAGTGTATATGCGTGTGTGTGTGCGTGTGCAAACAAAAAAAAAAAAAAAACAAAAAAGAAAACTTTAACAAATACAATATAAACCACAAATGACAGGTGGGTTGTATTACGCACATATCCACACGTACACATTATAAATGAAGTTGAATAAACACTAAATATTAAGGCAGAGTAAGAACGAAGAACTGTTTCCGTACAAATAATTTTTTTAATTTTTTGAAAAGGGTAGAGTTTTTCATTTAGAAATTCTTAAACTACTTTTTTTTTAATTTCAATTTTTAGCTATAAAGAAAACCCACCCAACGCTACTCTTTTCCTCTATAATTACTACTGTAAGAGTAAAAATAAAAAAAATGTAACATATCTTCTACATCTTCCTTGCGATTATCTACTTAATTTTGGGTCAGCATAATGGCTATTAGTATGAACCACTTTCATTGCTGAGAGATCTATTACATAAATAACAATTTGTGTTGGTGGATGGTGTCATGTAGAGTAACCTGTGTACGCGAGTACATACAAATAAACACAAAGCCAAGTGATAGGGTAAAAGTGTAAATGGGTTTTTGTGCTTTTACGATAAAGTGTTGTAATTTAAAATTTTATGATACACTTTTGTCAAGTTCAACCTGTGCAAACAACGGCGGTAGTCCTTAACTTAAAGAAGCCAATGAAAAATGTATAAAAACAGCGAGAGGGAAGAGAGAAAAAATTTAAAAAAATTAAAAAAATAAAACCATTTATTTTAGTGCTATAAAAATCAGTTGATACATACATACAATTGTATTTTTAAAAGTATGTATATACATACATAAATAATTACAAACATACAAATATAATTGGCCATTACAACCCTGTTTCAGGGTTAAGGCCTAGCTTCTGGCAGCACTCACGTTGTGTGTGTTAATTTTTATCCATGAGTACCGAAACCTACAATTTAAAGTCGACTACGAACGACATAAATAATTGCAAAAAATAATTCACATTAATTAATTTAATTAATATCCATAGTTCATATTTTTTGTAAAATTTTTTCTCTTCTTTAAGGATCTGGTAAATCGTATTCGAATTCCAGTTAGATTATTTATAGTTTTCGTGTGATTAAAGACGATAAAAATTTGTTCTTTATAAGAAACTTATAGCGTTTTCTTTTCTACCAAGATATGTTGCCTTTCATAAATTTTTCTCCCTCATCTTGACAAAATATTCCTTTTTAAAGAAAATATCCTTTAGAGCAGGGGTGAGCAACCTTTTTAATCAACGGGCCACTTATAAATTTTAAAATTTTTTGGCGGGCCGCACATAAATACTAATAATTTACAAAACTCTATTTATAATAAAAATTAGAATAAAAAATTATAAAATTTAATGCCAAAAAAAAAAAAGTATTTGCTTGAAATTTTTAATGAGAAATTTGGCACTGTTTTTTCGATATAACCTGCTCAATATCAGCCGGAATTGATGAGGTAGCTACACATACACAAGTTTCTAATCGTGCATTACTCAGTCTTAATCGGTGGTAATTGGTCGGTGGTCGGATTTATAAACATTCTCGATGTTTACTGAGAGAAATACATTTTTTACATCAGTAATATTCTGCATGTCCATCACTTCCCTTTGAAAGCCTTCGGGAACTGTATCCACATCGATAATTAATGGTTAGGAAAACATTTTCATGGAAACTTCTCTCTTCTCAGTTTCTTCGTAATTGAAATTCGTTTATTAATGTGTCTATAAATTATGTGTATTTTTGAGAAGCAGCAACATTTGTTTGGCGGGCCGCATAAATAGGTTGAAAGAGCCGCAAGCGGCCCGCGGGCCACGTGTTGCTCATCCCTGCTTTAGAGCAACAATTAAAAATTTCGATTAAGATAAAACGAGATGAAAAAAGAATGTATAACACCCTATTTTTATGTAATATAATAATAAAATATTACACATTTTTGTAGAAACGAAAACGCCATTAATCTCCCAGCAATAGTATTATTATTATTACTATCAAGGAGTAACCATGCCCAAACGCAGTCACTGCGAACCCAAAAGATCTTTTGTGCTCTACTCCGCTCACGGTTGATGACCCCGATGACCACCATATAAGTAGTAGTTTTTGAGTGTTTTTTTTTTCTGAAATTCGTGCCATATATCAAAGTGAAATTTAGCAACAAGAAACGTGACTAATTGATCCGAAAGGTATTCTATATTTTTTCAGGACTCAATGCAGTGATTTCTGAACTTATCGCTTCATTCCTGAAATTCTGGCCATCTTTCCAAACTCCAGCTCTCTGACATCTTAAAAATGAAATATGAAAAAAATATTACTTTCAGCGATATTCTGGCAAAAGCTTCTCAAATCTGTCGTTCTGTCGTTAAACTGTAGGTTCAGGTACTCTTTGAATAAAATTAATACACACATCATGGCTGCTAGGCTGTAACTCTCAAAAGAGTAACAACGATCAATTAGGTATGCAAACTTATTTTATAGTTTACTTTACCCCATAACTGTACGAATCTCTACGATTGAAAAAGTAGACTTTAACTTAAAAGGCTACATAGTAACCGCTCCCCGACATTCCACTATATTCCACCTCAACCAATATCAACAAAAAGCTAATGATCAGGAGAAAAGCGCCACCTATTGGCAAGTAGTAGATAACAGCTAAAACTACTAAACCTACTTAGCGAAGGCACTCACCACACGACAAACATACAACGATGAGGCAATGGCTGTTGATCATTCAAGGGTGAAGGTATAACACTGGCCTTTGAATGATCAATTCACAGCAATTTGTCTAATTCCTAAGGCGCTTAATAATAACAGAAGAAAAAAATATATATGGACTGTCCTTTCCAAAA
Source organism: Metopia argyrocephala (assembly GCA_963576795.1). Classification (NCBI taxonomy): domain Eukaryota; kingdom Metazoa; phylum Arthropoda; class Insecta; order Diptera; family Sarcophagidae; genus Metopia; species Metopia argyrocephala. The sequence goes on from OY756209.1 coordinate 148,156,273, forward strand.
ATTCCAATACAACGCAATTAGCAGGGTTTTACCCCTGAGTATTGGCCTCAAATTAAATAGAAAAAAATAACTTCAAATCTACTTTAGCTATGGTTTTCATATGGCAGTTAATATTTAATTTCAGTATGATTTGTTTTATTTTATTTTTAATTTAAAATTTTGTAATTTTTAGATTAAACTGTTGATTTCTTCTATTCCTTTGCTTTTCATTATCTTTTAATGTAATTTATTTTACTCTGTTGGTATTGGTGTGTTATTTTTTCGATGTATTATTCTATTCCCAACCTTGAGTAAAAAGAACAACAACAGGAACAAATGAAGAAAAACCCTTTTTTACGACACACTGCGGCCATTTTGTAAGTAATGGAGTAAAATTTTAAGAAATACTAACAGTTGGAGGTGAAACATGGCAAGTGGTACGGGCTGTGAGCTGGCGGAGAAACTTGTGGTACTTTAAGGTGTTTCAAAACACATACATTCTCTTATAACTACAATTCATTTACTAATACTAAAAAAAAGAAACCATTAAAGGATTTTCAATGCTGTCTAAATATACAACTTCAAGTACACCCACACATACATACATATTTATTATGGCTGCACATGCTTTCCAAAGAAACATTCATTCATTCATTCATTTAATTTATGTGCTGAAGGTGTTAAACGTTTCATGTTAAGACGAGGCAAAGTGAGCGTTTTTTTTTTTCGTTTTCTAATTTTGGGTCAGATCCTCGGGGAGCCATACATAAAAATCAGTGTCAACACAAAAAGAGCAGAAGATGAAATTAAAAAAACAAAAAAGGAAATCTACAAAAAATACATTTTAAATAATTAATAACTGCTCTCCTTTTTGTTTTTGTTTTTGTTTTGTTGGAAAATATTTATGCTCTTTTTGGCAGGAACATTAAAATAAAACAGAAGAAATGCCAAGAAACTGTGATCAGAGCTTATAAATTTAGATTCGTTGTGGATAAAAGTAGGATTCCTTGCAATTAAATGTCAACAAAAGAAATTGAAAAGAAAGGTTTTTTTCTCTCTACTCATTATAAGTATTAACAGTTTTATTTTCTTCAAATTTATTCTACAAAAGAGAAAGCGGTCATTTGTAATGCTGATTTGCTATTTTAAATTCCCATAAGATTATTGAAATACAAAAAAAAAAAAATGTTTGATGAGAATTTAATGAAAATTTTTAAATGATTTCTAACACATTCCACTTAGTTTAGTTTTTATTGTATAATTAAAAATGTTCAAGAATTTTCATCATATTCTATTACGTTTTCATAAAGTTTATAAGACTTGGAGTAGTTTTTTTTTTATTTATGGACGAACGTCTCTAAAATCCAGATTATTATTATCCGTAAAACGAAAACAAAAACAGAAAAAAGAGGATTTAGAATATTCTCATTGAAATTTGTTAAAATTCCTTCTCTCTCTCTCTCTCTGTCTTTCCCTTTCTTTCAGCTTTTTATTTCACTTGCAACACTTTAAAATAACATTCTATGAAACAAATCTGTTGAGGTGTTTTTAAGAAAGTGTTTGGCTGTGCATTTGCGTCTTCCTGTCTGTTCTAAATTCCAGTGTGGCAACAATATTTGCTGCATTATTTAATATTTTTTCTGTTCCTTTTTTTTCTTTCTTCGTTAAACTAACGTTTTATACGCCTGTGGATAAGTGGCAAAAAAAAAAAATAAATAAACAAAAAATATTAAAAGCTGAAAGAAAGCAAAATAAACTATATGTGAGTGTGGCTGTGTATGTGTTTGCAGCAGTTCACTCTGTAGTTGTTGTTTTTTCGGGACCATAATGCCGATAGTGTTCTTAACTGTCATAATTCATGAACATGAAGGTTATAAAAGGGAAATATCTATATAACATGTTATTTTTAGTAAAAACGCCATTATAAAGGAAAACTGTAAGAAATAAAGGAAGGAAGGAAAAAACGATTTCACATACTTTAAGAAGTCTAAGCTTTCTATTACCATTTCCCTTCAACATACACCCAATTTTGTTTTTTTTCTTTTTCTTTTTCTTTGGCTCTTTTAATACTTTTTTAATACTATTGAGAGCTGTTGCAAGAGATTATTTTGTGTACTAAACAACCAACTTATTGTCGATGTCAATGAAATTTTGTTGTTGCTTCGTTTTTTTTTTTCTTTCTGTTAATTACATACACACCATAAACAAACACTGCCTTATATACCCAGCAAACACAATGCCAAGTAAGCTCCACATATTCAAATCAATATTTAATTTTGTTAGAATTAAAATTAATGAAGAGATAAAAGAAGACGTTAATTTTTTTTCCAAAAATTCTTAATAATAAAAGTATTTTTGAAAATGTAGTGATAACTCTCCTCAATTTAATAAATCTACAAACCTAAACGATGAAACAGAATACGACGGCAACTTTAAGCAAAAACAACTCTGAGAGTGAACAGCCTCATAATTAAAACGACGGCTACAGTTTCACGAACTGCCATTTAATGTTTTTACATTTCTTGCATTTAAAGCTATTAAAAAATTAAGCTTATGAAAGTTGTTACTAAGAATTGAATTCATATTTTATAATTTAATCATGTTTACGCACTTCGCTAATTATATTTTTTATAATATCACTCATTTTATTTAACAAATCACTAAATTATTTATTTATTTAGGCCCATTACTATAACCTGCCTTTCGTTTAAAGGTAGGATTTTTTCAGACAGATAAATAGCTTTCTGTTATTAAAAGTACACTTTAACCTAAAGGTAAGGCAATCCTCCCAATAATTCTATCGGTCACTTTAAATTAAAGTTTACTTGTAATATCAAAATGGAATATGTGCCCATAATTATGAAACTGGTCTAAGTCAAAATTTAAAAAAAAAATTAGTTTATCAGTTATATCATAACACCCCTGCAGCTAAAGTTACAACTAGTAACGTTTTGAGACAGTCATGTTACTAGTTGTAAAAAGACTGTCGCAAAATTGACAGATATGAACTAGTCTAAAGGGGCCAAGTTTTTATTTTTTTAAGTTTAAATATAAAATGTGACATACAAAGTATACAGTTTTATATTGTCATTAAAGTCATTTAGTTTTCATTATGTTATAAAAAAACATACATTTCTTCAAAACTATACGTATATTCTTTTTATCCAGAAGAATTCGAACATTAAAAGATGCCTTGAATTAGAATCAACTCAAGTAAGTATAAATAATAAAAATTTATATACATATCTATGTATGTGGTCATTTTTAAACCTATGTATATACATTCTTTAATTTTAGGTAATAAACAAACTACTTGCATAATACTGTCGAAAAAATTGACATTTTACAAGGTAATATTAAAGAAGAATATTTCATACATATATTTACAGAATTTACATTTATTTATTTACTAGCTTATAAGGAATTGAAGCGTATAACCATTGTGCAGCATTACGCAAATACGAGATATAACACCCTTGTGAATATACCAATCTATGTAAGTACAGACACACATAACACACATACGTCTATTTTAATTTACTTTTAATTTTTTCAGACTCCATTGTGAGCTTACCCAGTACAGGGCAGAAAGATCCTGAGATTGTTTTGCGTTCTTATTTATTCAATTGAAATTGTTTTTCTTAATTTTTTTCGTTTAATGAATTTTTAATATTTTATGTTAAATATATGTAGAAAAATTCATATTAAAAAACGATTGATTTTAAATAATTTCGGCAAAATTTTAACACTAGTCCAAAACTGGTATAGAACAGATTGGTAAGCATTAGTAAATTACGCAACTAGTACGAAACTGTCTTAAAAATACTAGTTGAAAGACTAATACTTACGTATATAGTGCATATTCTAGTTAATAATTACTAGTATAATACTGGTAAGTAACTGTGCACAAATGAACTAGTTGGGCTCCTATGACAACCTAATGTTAAAATCGATAGTTCGATATATGAAAAAAGGACAGATAGGCAACCAGTCTGAAGTAAAAAGCAACTAGTATACTTCTACTCATATACTAGTTATTTTGTCTGCAGGGACATTATTTTAAACTAAATTTGTGCAATGTAATTTTTACGAAATTGTTAAAAATGAACCATTAGATAGTGGTTGTAATTTCAACATTATATGGAATTCATTTAGTGTTGATTATGAAAGTGGTCTAAGTCAAAAATTCTTTAGATGATTCTAAATTTCACGTTTTGGATCTTTTTCCCATAAGAGGAAGACCAAAAACATACGGAAATATTAAATTACTTCCATTATACACCATCATTAGACCAGTATCGGAAGAAAAACATAAAGATATTATGAGTTTACTATCGTACATCCCTTCAGTTTTTCAGGAACATTTTAAGAATCTTAAATACTCGAAATAATTATAAAAATGGATTACTGCTTAAAAATAATTAATAAATGTTCAGGAATTATATCAATCAAATTATTGTTTTAAATAAAACTCAGTTCTTTATTGCTTTAAGTCATTTATAGGACATTCAGTTAATTTCGAAAGTGGTCTAAGTCAATTCAAACTTTAAAAACAATATTATCGTATGAAATTCACACGAAATTTCATATTCATAATAAATTTCCATCAATTAAGACCAATAAAATTATAAATTAAAATGTCGCATAATGTAAAAATATTTTTTAATTTATTCAAATGCAATTCATTAAATATCTTGAAAAAAGAAATATATGACTTAGACCACTTTCATAATTATGGGCACATATATCTGTCTGATAAAATCCTACCTTTAACTCACGGCAAGTTGTAAAAATTGGCCTAAAACTATCAAATGTTCTTTGGATTTTTTTTCTTCTTATTTTTCTTTGCACCAAAACTAAAAAACAAATGGGTTTGTTTACAAAATGTATGAAATTTAATAAAAGAGTGGTAACATTGTTGAGAGAATTTGTGTCTCAAAATGAGAGCATAAGAAAAATCGCTGTCAAAATAAAACAGATTCTGTTTCACTACAGCATTCTGCAGCGTTTCTATGTGCCAATTTGTATGGAAAAAATCGTCGAGCTCCAGTACTGTTTCTTTATTAAAATAAAATAAGTCCCCAAAATATACAGAAAGCAATAAAATAGACTTTTAGGGGTTGTTTCAGTTAATGGCGGACATATTTCAGATCCGCTTGTGTTTATAAAGAAGGCCGTACTGCATCTGTTAAAAAAACAGTAGACTCAAATGGACACATTAGATCTTATAGGTCACAGTGTCTTGCAATTGTGCTTCTTCTAAATCTAATATATAAAAATTAATGTACATTTTGATGTCACCACTAACTGCGGAAACAGATGAATCGATTGCAGCCAAGATGCCAGGCTAAATTAGGGATAGTCTGTAGTTTGTTTATGTGAAGTTTGTGTGAAATCGGCCTATTGGTTTAGGAGATATGGCATTGAGATTTTCCTATATATTCCCATACCAATTCAATGTAAAATTTTTTCGTATTATGCCTAACTTATATCTTGAGAGTTGTTATAGCAAAATTTTCTAAATCACTAGTCAGAAAGTAGGCGTGGCACCTGCTATGTAAGTTAAATGTTAATTTCTTTATATCTTGAGAAGTGTTAAAGCTAAAGTTTTTAAGTTTAGTGTAATTGATTAATTAAAATCATTAAAAATAATCAGTGGAAAAATGAGTACAAATGGTAGCGGTAGGTGTAGCGAAGCACTCCGGGTTTAGGCTGGTAAAATAATAATAATAATGGAGTTTTTTATTTTATTTTAATTTTAAGAAAAAAAAAATTTACAATGAATCAGTTTATTTTTATTTGTGTGTGGGTATCATCGGTCTCCTTGTTTATTACGGTGGTAACGGGTTTGTGTTTAATTAAGTTAATGACAGGGGGCGGGAAGTGCTCCTAAAAAAAAATCACATTTTTCAGCAGTCAACACTGTCATACTCGTTTGTTCAATCTTAAACGCAATAAGTGTTGCTTTAGTGCCAAATTACTAAACCAACAAGCAAGTAAATTATGTAAGAAAATATACACACAGTAAGGAAGTCGAAATTGAAATTGGACAGTAAAAATTTTAGCTTTTGAACTCAGAAGCACTTCCCTGAATACAGCGTTAAGGTTGATTCGAAGTATTTCGACCTATATACGATCTTTGTCTGGGTATTCGTTTCCCTCAAAACGAATTCACATAATCCTTATCAAGCCTTTGTGTTTGTTGGGTATACACCTCTGATATAAAATACTATTAAATTTTATGTATGAAATATGAATATAAAATCTAATGAAATATTTCTCACTAAAAGATAAAATGCAATTTTCTTTTATTAAAGGTTTAAGTGCTAAGACGATAAGCTTTTAAACATTCTCCTTTCTCTTTAAATAGAATTGGAATTAATCTGCGGATTTTAAAATCTCTAACAAATTATAGCCCGAATACAATAATAAAATGAATGGAAAAATTGTATGTTTTATATAGTGGGAATCACACTTCGTTTTAAACACTCTTGAAAGCCTTGCAAATAAGTAGCTGTAGCCTACATTTTGTTATTGTTTGACATGATTTGCAACACTTGCGAGGGCTTTGGCAACGCTTATATTTTTATTATACAATATATATACAAATACTATAAGCTGTTAGGAACTACCATTTGGAAAGTAAGGACTTGAATCTTGATTCTGATATTTAAATTGATTCATAAAAAAGCAGTTAAGGAAAATGCCATATTGAAATTGGAGAGACTCATTTGGTTAGGATGTGGGAACATATTTTGCTTTAGTCTTGTTTAAAGTTTTTCGTTCCAAGATGCTGGGGAGATTGCTGATCTAATTTTTAATATGCTTTACGTATCAACAAGTAACGCTTGCACCGAATGTATCTCCTCAGTAGTGATGCATTTAGAGCGAAAATACGCAAGAGAATTAAAATATGAATTAGAAAAAACTGTCTTGATGAATATTATCTACATACAATAAAACAACTCGTCAATCACAAAATGTTGACTGCAACTTATTTAAGATGATAGACATTAATTTCTAACTTTATATTTAGAGTTCTGATTAAATTTAAAATTTAATAGAAAAAAAATAAATCTCTGTTTCTCTTTATTATTTATCTGCTTATGGTATAACCAAAAAGGCCAGATTTGTTGAATTTTAAGAACAAAAAAATCTAAAATTATTGATAAAGACGAAAAACAACAAAACTATTTACACAATTACTCTCTTTGGTCGGCTCTGTCTTCAATACTGATAAATGCAGTGCTTTTGTTGCTGTTGTTCTCTTTTTTCTTAGTTTTTGTTTCAGAGAAAATTACAGAATATGAAGTATTGCTTCTTTTGTTGTAAAGAAACTTCATGTCAGCAACAGATCTTTATTTAACATTTAAAACAGTTATTGGTTTTGTTTTTTTTTTTGCCTACTTTTTACTTTTAACCTCTTAAATGGGTGCTCTCTTAAATACTGGTTTGAGAATTTTGTTTCAATTTGCAAGTTTTTGTTGTTTTTTTGTTTGCTTTGTTTTTATATAAATCTGTTGTGTGCATGTTAGTGTATTTCAATTTGTATAATTTTGTAGTGAGTTTGTAAAGGAACTGCAGTGCTCATCATCTCAATTATTTAAAAATAATAAAAAGCAAAAGGCGATTAAAAGAATTGAACCCAAACAAAAGAAAAGTGCTGTTGATGTGTAAGTATTTTTTAAAGGGAATTTATATTTATTAAAGAAACAAATAAAATTAATAACAACAAAAACATAATTGTTTTCTGCCCCATTTGTTTTTTTATTTTGATAATGTCTGTCAAAATGAAATATAAAGATATATACGGTAAAAAACATAAGTACACATTTTATATTTTTAAGTTATTTGAAAAAGGACGTAAAGATCCTTTTCTCAAGTTTAATATAATAATTTTTAACACACTGAAATGAATGTTACGAAACGATAATCAGGTAATTGACTGCTTAAAATAATATTCTTTGAAGTTTGGGGATGAAGTAAATGATTTAAAAATTACAACGGCTAGTACGCAATGTCGGTGGCGATAGCTTTATAATTTGAAGGCTATTTTTCATAGGTTCGACACCCAGCTCCGACATCTTGAAAAAAAAGAAATATGAAAAAAATATTTCTTTCGGCGACTACCTCTCAGCAGTCTTCTGGCAAAGGCTCTGAGAGTAACTAATTGCCATGAACAAGCTTCTCAAGTCTGTCGTTCGGAGTCACCATGAATCTGTAGGTCCCGGTACTCATGGATAAAAATTAACAACCACAACATGAGTACTGCGAGAAGCTAGGCCGTAATCCTGACACAGGGTTGTAAAGGCCAGTTATGTATGTATGTATGTATTTTTCATAGCTGATTTGAATTTAACAAGTTATATAAAGATTATATGTAACAGATAAAAATTACACAAAAATTCAACACTGGAGAGAATTGAGGAGTATAATAGTGTTAAACGTGATGTTTTTGCCCAGACTCGCTGAACGCATTACAAAGTGGATGGAGAAAGTATAATTCCAATATACAATTTCCAGAAGAAGGTTGACGATTGTCATGAATATGAACAGAAGAATCAAAAACTCTGATCAGATCTTTGTAGCTGAAATGAAAAACATGTTCAGTTCGGCTGGTAGACAGTTCCTACAGGTTGTCATGTTTCTAGTCTTAATTAAGAGATCAGAGGAAACATATTTTAAATTCGTTTAATAAAATTTAGTTCTAATCTGTTAAGGCATTTTAATGATTAAATAAATATTAATTGAAAAAATATTGTCTTTTTTCAAATCTATTCCATTAAAATATTTTCTGTTGCATGATTTTGTATTACACGGTAAGCACAAAGAGAAAAAACTCGTTCTCACACGTTAATTTTATCTTTTACACTTTGTAAGTGGCGCCCTGTATATCATACAGATTCCACAGATTGTTTAAATTATGGAAAACTTCTCATGTGTGTGTAATATGTGCGGCGTTTTTTGTGAGATTTTTTTCTATACCTAAAAACAGGTAAAGTATTTAAATGGTTCTAACATTTTTAAAAGGTTTTAACATGGTATTGGTTAACATGTTCATGTATAGATAAGTTTGTTTTACCATCAAGTAGATTTGTGCTTAATAGTTCATTTAAGTGAGCGCTATTTTTAGTTAAAAGAGCAGAGATGAACTAGTTTGATCTTCTAGTTCAACGACTTCTTTCCTTTTACATGCAGCTTTTACATGTATGGGAATTTTCTTACAATTTCAGAGCGTAAGACAGCGTGTAAAATTGACATGAAAAAGCCGACTTTTTGCAATTTCGTTTTGTTTGTGTTAATTTTATACAATAACTCAACACCAAAGTATGTATGTATTTGTATGTTTGTATGTGACAAGTAAACGAGAAAGAAATATGTTGAAAGAGATACATTAGTGAAATATAGCCAAAAGAAACATGTACCAGAATGAAACAAAACCTTAAAAGACATACTGAACTAAGAAAGCTCATTGAAAAGAGCGGCTCACTTAGTTCAATTGAAAGAGTAGTACATTTGAACTAGGTCGTTCATGTACTACACAAGTCTACCATCAAGTGTCATGTACTAATTGTAAGACAATCAGATCAGAAAGATTTTTCTGAGTCAGTATTTTTATTTTAATAGCTGAAAGAAATTGGTTTACATTCTTAATTAATAAGTATTTCTTTTTTATGCTTAAAATTATAAATATACATATCGTTTAGCAGGTTTTATTTATTTTTTAAATTTTGGCTTTTGGCTTCTCATAAAATGTGAAGCATGCTTGTGTACTTATTATTTTGACCATTTAAATGTCTTACTTTGGCAAAAATCTCTCTCTGCAATAGAAGATTTACTAAATAAACAAAGAACCTTTAAAAAAGGTGTCTGTACTCGTGGTATTTTAAAAGAGTTTTAGATTTATTGAACTTTATTCTCTTTACTCTTTCTTTACATATGTCCGAGTTTGTTTTCTTTCTTTCTTCCAAACATGAGCAACCATGTAAAACAAACAGATTGACCATCAGACGTAAGGTGTATTATTACTGAAAGTGTTTGCAAAAGAATAAGGCAAAAGAAATATGTATGAAACACGTAACACGTAAAAGGGAACTGTTCAACAAAATGCCAAATGAATTAAACAGCGAAGGTGAATACTTATAATAATAAAATATTTTATAATACAAAGTATTATGGCTTGAACACGTTTTCAATTAAATAGTCATTACTAAAGTTTGAACAGTTATTGACTTGATTTAAATGGTTGTTTTTTTTAAACCGTTAAGAAAATTCAAATTTAAAAGATATTGTAATTAAAGTACACAAAATTATTTTAAATCTCAAACAGAATTTAAATGCAAATGTTTCGTTTTAAATTTTTTTGGGGGCAAATCATATTCATTTGAAATTTGAAAATATTTCTGTTAATGGTTTAAACACTCAGCTTTGTTACGCGCATACAAGCACATGAAAAAAAATGTCACAGTCGTTTATAAAAGTTTTTTTTTTCCACAAGTGTGGATATTTAAATGCTCTCTACGAATGCGTGTAATAACGTTGACATGTTTTATTATTTTTTTTTTGTACTTTGCCACACATCAACACCAGCACACATGCTTGCCACAAAGTTGTTGCAATACAAAAAAATATTTTCAAAATTTTATTGTTTTATTATTTTAGTTGTGCTTCAGCACCAAAAAAAAAATTTTGTTACAATTTCATTTTTTCGCCTTTTCAATTATCAGCAACACCATCTTTAAAGGGAAAAAAAACAGAAAAGGGGAGATTATAACTGCGTTCACAATATGTGCTCTGACTTTTTTGAATTTATTTTCTGTATTTTAAATGAATTTGTTTATAAAAACAAAAATTTTGTTGACTTTAACGTTTTTATTGTGTGTTATTACAGCAGATAATAAATAATTTTTTTTTTGTGTTTCTGTTTTAATTTTTTTTCCAATAGAAAGAGTAAATTTTATTGAGAAGTTGTAGATTATTGGTAGATTACAATAAGTGACTGAAACAACGAATTTATATTGAAAAAAAAAAAAATAAAACACAAAACTATAATACTGGTAATCACACCAAATACTGGTATTCCAAATCACGTCAAAGAACAATAAAATGTTTGCACAAACGAGTATGCTAAGTTTCCTATACCTGTTTAGATAAAATTCAACTTTAAGTTTTGTTTAGGCTCTCTGCTTGTATTGACATCACTAGTCATTGCTATGTAACGTGCCTTTTTACGAGCTCCTTTCAACCTTAAAATTATCTGTTAATATTTGTTGAAAAACTCACGTAGCGAAAAATATTCAAGTTTTGGTCCAATACGTGGTGATTTTTATTACAAAAACAAATGTATTAAGAGAAAACGTATTTTTGTTGTGTTATCTTTTTTCCAATTGCTACAGTGGCACAAAAAATTAAAAATATAATACGATACTTAAATTAAAATGAAATAATAAAAAAATTAATTTGTTTAGTAAAAAAAAAAGTTTATTAATGAAAAAAAAAGAAACACGACAACTTTGTAGCAAAATCGTACACCCTGTGTTCACACACAAACTTAGTTTATGTTTAAGTTTGAAATCAGTTCGACACAAAACAATTTCACTCGTAACGATAACTTCATATGCTTTTATGCATATGTTTTGAGAAAAAACAGTTTTAAAACGGTTTTAACTTACAGCTAATCTAAATATATAAAATTGAATGTGTGTTTGTTTATTTGTTTGTTTGTTTGTTTGTTTGTACCTTATAGGAGACCAAACCTCTTAACCGATCTTCCCGAAATTTTCACAGCATTTAACTGGGACTCTGGCATGATTAATAGGGTACTTTTTTTCGACCACGCCCACTTTTACGCCCACTTTTTTAAATTTATGTAATTGCTTCCATATAGTTTTTAAAAGATATACTTCAAATTGTATACACATTATACTCCAGGCGAGGTAGAAATACACATTTTTTACGCCACGCTCCCTTTCACGCCCCTTTTCAAGCCAAATTTTGTTTGAAAGCTTTAAACTTTTTGTTCTATATAAAATTTTGGTGCTTCTTTACTACGTTTATTAACGAATTTACCTCAAATATAAAATACATTTGAATTAAAATAGTGGGGTAGCCTTACTCTCTTTCTCCCACAACTATCTGCAAAATATATAAATACTTTAAATTATATTATATAACAAGGGGGTAGCGAAGCACACCGGGTTCAGCTAGTTCTAAATAATTCTAATTTTAATTTTTTCATATTTTCGATAATAACCCACATAGAATAATAAAAATAACTAATGTAAGAAATTGGCAACCATATCAAATTTGCCAGAACATTCTTTACAGCTCAGTTTCACAAACGTTTCACAACGGTATGCGTTTATACTTAATTTTGAAAACGCTTGTTCTGACTTAAACAGGTTTGAAGAGAAAATTTAGTGGAAACGTTTCGAAATTTCAAAACTGTTTGTATGGGATCCGTACTATAATGTTCACATTGATCATATCGAATTTGTCCAGAAACAGTTTTTACTTTTCTGCTTGAGAGATATATATAGAGGATGTTCTTCGCTTCCATCATATTCATCACGACTTGCTTTAATTAAATGCCAACATTGAAAAATAGAAGAACTATGCTTAATGTTTCATTTATAGTAAACCTTTTAAATGGAATTGTTGTATCCGATTTTCTCTTAGGCAACTTAAAGTTAAATGTTCCCCAACGCTCTAAAATGTTCACAAATGTTCAAATGTTCACAAAAAGTTCGTTTTCTTTTTCCCCCTTCCCACAGCATATTTTCCTAGACCAACATAGTCTATTGTATCACTAGGACTCATCCCCTAAGTGCTGGCCTCAATACAAAAAAAAAAAAAAAAACGCTTAAGTGGAACATTTTTTGAATCATATGCTACAAAGCAATTACTGATAAAAGTTGTCAGGCCAATTCATGAATAAAGTTCCGTTTGACTCTCAATACTCACTACATTCACATTCAATTAAATGTGGTTTAAGATGGTATTACTCTGCCCTTGTATCAACATTGCCTTGCATTTACTACGAGTATATGACCAACATTGTAAAATCGTTATTAAATGGAAATATTAATTTCACAGACATATCAATTAAGTGAAGTAAATTTGAATACCAATATTGTTTTATAATATATTTTTAATTGTGTTTTAATGTCTATAGTCTGCAAAGATTATTTCCATAGACAAAAAAAAAAAAAACAAAAAAAAAATTCCTTCAATATATTTCAATAACCAATTTAACTTATAATTGCATCAATTAAAGCAATTAATTGATATTGAATTAAAACCAATTAAGTGTTTAATTGAAATAATATATGAACTTTTTATTTTCTATGTACAGAATTAATTTTTTTTAAATTTTCCATTTACTTTTGTTTTGAGAATAAAAATAAAAAAAATAATAATAATTTGCAAATTATTTATCTACTCACTGTCAATACTGATTACGAATGTATGTGTGGCATTCCTTAAAGAGTTGAATAATATATTTCGGGTGTGTGTGTTATATTTTCATAGAATAATATCACAGATGTCATAAAAGAATATTCTATAAATATGTACGTACTTATCTCAACATTTGTAGATACAAATGAAGCTGATGCTTCAAAACAACACACAGTAACACTGGCTTAAGATCTCAAGGGCATCAATTTAATGTTAAAATAACAAACTTGTTTGTGTTACTGCCGTTTTTCTATGAATTTTATGGTAACGTTGATGATGAAAATGTCACAAAATATTCCTTTTTAAAATCGAATTACAATTATATTAAAATTTATTTTGCTCTTGTTTAAATAGTTGTTTTGGAAGGGAGGGAGGGAGGGGGGACAAACAGATGAAAAATTTTAAGTAGATTTTATTGGCAAAACCATCAACAATACAAACGATTAACTTAATCCATCATTAATTTACAGAGTCATTAATATTAAAATAGGCCTCTCTCTCTCTTCTGTTCAGTTGTCTGTTTGTTGTTGTGCTTCTAAGTGTGGGCATGCTTTTATCATTGTTGTGCGTGTTGGCTGTTGTATATGTATGTAATTGAGGGTGAGTCTGTATTTGTAAGTTTACAATCATTTAAAATGTTCATTCAAAAATACTGTGAAATAAATACCTTCTAAGGACAACAAAAACAACTATAAGACCATAGAAAAAATAAATAAATAAATAAAAAATTCAGTCAAAAAGCAACAAAAACAAATACATGTACATATATATTTAAGCAGAACACAATGAAAGAAACAAAAAAATAAAAAAAATTAAAAACTTTATAAAACAAATGGTTTTCTTGGCTTTTCAAAATGTCACAAGTGGATATTTTAAAACACCAAAACCAAACCAAACCAATTCAGCACTAACGAGAAATAGCAAACCGAGTCAATGTTTTCTTCATTTTATTTTCAATTTTTAATGGCTTCTGTGGTAGCCTTGCACCACTCTCCACCTCCAAACTTTTAAAAAGATTGTCTGTAAGTGTGCCTTTCTTAAATACAGTTTCTCATTCAATTTCTAAGGCTCTTTTATCCTCTACTTTGGCTTTAATTTTTGTTTTTGTTTTTCTTTTTAACTCGCTGTTAAATATTTTAAAACAAGTCAATCTATTTTGTCTTCAAATTGGCAAATATGGTCACAAAAAAAGGAAAAAAAGAAAAAGAAAACAATCACCATTTAAGAAATTATTAAATTTCTATTTAGTTTTTCATCCTCTCTTTGTGGGCGCTTATGCATGTGTAAGTATCTTGAGGAGTAGAATTTGTGTAGGAGAAAATGTATGTACATGGTTATATAAGTAGTACATACATACGTATGTAAATATATTTAGTTTAGATCCATGAAATATAAGGATTTCTTTGAAATGGCGTTGTATTTTCCGTGGCTTAAATTTTAATCATATTTAATGGGTTTTTAAATCTTTGTTAAGTAATGCGGCAACACTAAATGATACGGCTAATATTTAAATTCATCTTTAAGGGGAGTGAGAATAATAAAATGCTGCTAATTAATGACAAAATCCATTTTATTTATTTATTTATTTGTTACAACTTCGATTATTAATTGCTTAAAATATATATACCGACTAATTAATGATTTTATTTATTTTTTATAGAATTTAAAAACCATTTAAATCAACATTTGTTTTCAGAACAATTAAGAAAACATACAAAATTCAAATGAAATAACATACACTAAAGGAAACCTGTAAATTTTTTTTCTTTTTACAGAATCATAATTATAAAATGGAAAACATGAGCGCATAACTTGCATATGAAAATGTTTGTGGCATTTAAGGAAATTAAGATTTTGTCATTATAAACCAGTCACAACAGACACGAGTCTCTGTGAAAACATGCTGTAAAACTCTTTATGCTAAATTTTTAATATTGTAATCGCAGAGAACAGGTATGCACAGGTTAAGATTTATTGTATTTTTTATTATCTTTTGATTTTATAAAATTATTTTTAGAATAGCAGCGACAAAATTGTAAAATAAACATATCGCACAGTGGGTCAAAGTTATTATTTTTTGTTCAAAGCTTAATGCCGTAAAAAATTTAATTATTTTTTTTAAGACCAATACTCAAGGGTAAACCTCTACTTATGCAGTGCATTGTATTGGAATATTGAAGATAGAACATAGACAGATAGATTTTTTTTCTAATTTTATTGAGACAAGTTGCTATCAGTTGATCACTCAAAGGCCAGTGTTATACATTCACTCTTGAATGATCAACAGCAATTACCTCCTCGTTGCATATTGATTGTGTGGTGAGTGCCTTCGCTAAGTAGGTTTAGCTTTTATCTGCTACTTCACAATAGGTGTCTCTTTTCTCCTGATCATTCTTTTTTTGTTGACTTTGGTTAAGGTGGAATAGAGTGTAACGTCGGGAAGCGGTTTCTTTGTAGATGGTCTTCTTTTCTTTTAAATTAAATTATACTTTTGCAATCGTAAATTTTGTACAGTTATAGTCTTGAATGATCAACAGCAATTGCACCATTTATCGGTGCCCCGTCTTCACTAATTAGGTTAGCTGTTATATTCCCACAAACAACGGAACATTTTCTCTGTCATTGTCCCGCACTGGGGGATCTGAGAATGAAAATCTTTGGACGCCCCGAATTTATCGACAGATCCTGTTTAACTGGAGGTGATTTGAACAAAATTCACACCTTCGTAAGATTATCGGGTTAGTTGGAGAATGGCCAACGGTCATAGACATGTTTTTGGTGGATATAATGGTATCACAACGGGACCTTATTGGACCCAAGTGTGCTTTGCCTAGGGGCGGCTGCCAATTTTAACCTAACCTAACCTAACCTATATTCCCACAAGGTGTCGCTGTACTCCTGATCATTCGTTTCTGGTGGAATAGACTGGATATGTCAGGCAGAGGTTTTTCTTGCTGAGGGACATCTTGAGGGGGGAGGGGAGAGGGGAAGGGACCTCTTATTTTTTTAATTATAATTTAGTAAAACCGCAAATTTTTATTTTATAATTTTTTTGTCCTTCGCAGGGATTGAAACTCGGTCGTTTGAGTTACTTTGCGAAAGCTCAAACCACTATACCACGACCCCCCCAAAATTATTATTATGAGAAGGAGTTTTAACATAACGAATGAAAATCTGTTGAGTAGACCTTTAGTATCGTCTGACCCTTATGCTAGAAGATAACCTCCAGCATATTTTAGTGCAGTCGAATTCGGATTTAAGCACACCGCTTAAAAGAAAAATACGGATATAAGCAAAATAAGTGTATTTACCCTTGTTTTCTATTAAATTCAAAGATATTTAACACCGTTTAAAAGAAAATCTGTTTTAAAGAAAAACAGCTTAAAAGAAACAGATTTTGCGTTAAAAGGCACAAAATTGTATAAAAAGAACTCCGCTTTGTCGCAAATACGAATATTAAGGAGTTATCGACGACAAAAACGTTTTATGCCAAGAATGTTCATTTATTGCTAAAATTGTTTTTAATTTGTCTGTTAACTTTGTCAGAATTTGAGTTTTTATAAAACATATTGATTTGTTTTATTTTTATTTCAAAAATATTTCAGGAGTTCGTTTAAACGAAATAATTTTGCATTTATCCGAAGTCCTTGTAAAGGAAAATTCCAGCTCCACCGCTGTTTGTTTACATTTTCTTATAACCGAATTCGACTGACTCCAAAAGTACTTTACATTGATCCTTTTTCAAAGCTACGGCCTATTTTCTTACAGCACCCATATTGTGTGCGTCAATTTTTATGCATGAGTACCAGGACCTATAGTCTAACCTCAAATACGAACGACAGACTTGAAATACTTGTCCATGTCAATAAGTTACTGGCTTAACTTTTGCCAGAAGACTGTTAAGAGTTGGTCGCCGTAAGTAAATTTTTTTCTTTCTTTCTAGTAAGCGGGCACACTAACCACTGGACTACGGCGACCAATAACACAATTTAATTCAATACTATTTTCTCGTTTTAAATAATTCAATGTCTGATACTTATACAATACTAGCTGAACCCGGTGTGCTTCGCTACCCCCTCGTTATATAATAAAATTAACGGCGGTGACGTGGTTCATAGTTATATGGCGACGTTAACAGTATTAAGAGCAATATACTACCAAATAAAAAAATCCGTTGGAAGGAACAAATTTATACAGAGAACAAAACGTTTAAAACTTTCAAATCAAATTTTGTGTTAAAGGAGGCGTGGCGTAAGAAATGTTTATTGCGTAAAAGTAGGCGTGGTCGAAAAAAGTACCCTATTAATCATGTCAGAGTCCCAGTTAAATACTGTGAAAATTTTAGGAAGATCGGTCTAGAGGTTTGGTCTCCTATAAGGTACAAACAAACAAACAAACAAACAAACAAATAAACAAACACACATTCAATTTTGTATATTTAGATTAGCAATACAAAAAAAAAAATAATACAAAAAACTGAATTTCATTTAAAAATTTGTAGAATCAATTACATTTTTTATTGATTTTGGACCTGAGTCTATCAGTTCTTCAAAACTTTATATCAATTACTTATACAGTTTCCGGTTTCTTAATATAAGTATATTGGAAATGTCCAGGATTCTTAACGCCATATGCTAAGAAGCGGCGTATATCAATGGTTTTGCGACGAACAGGATAAAATATCATCACTAATAATGACAAAAATAATAACAATTGAAGGAAAGTACATAAAAACCACAAAAAAAGAAAACAAAATAAAATTATTTTAATCAAGTAAGGAAACGTCCTTCAGGCTACTTTGATAACAATTAAACACTACTTCTACTACTACTACTACTACTACTGCTACTACTTCTACTACGAATCTTACTATAGAGAACTCATTAAAATCAGTCTAAACTTTGTAAGCATGTACGTATATTATGCAGTTGGTTGCATGTATAAGTATATGCTGTTGTTGTTGTAATGTAATTTGCTGCACTGTAAATAAATATTTTACCACAATAGTAGTAATGTTTGTGGATGTGACAGACATTTCTTTTCAAGAACTAAATAAAACGAGGTAAACACGCACAAGTTTATATGAAATTCAATTATAAAAATATATACAAAATTACTTACAAAAGAAATGAGAAGAAATCAAGTAAAAAAAAAGAAATAAAAAAAGCGCGTGAGAGGGACACACAAGAAAATTTCATTGCATTTGGGGATTGGGGTTTACAACAACTTACAACATACCGATGGTATGTCAAGAATTTGTGTGTTTTCTTTGTTATTTTCCATTTTTTTATAGTTTTAGAACCACAAACTTCATTGAAAAATATGTATAACCAACCATATAACGGTAGTTTAGTGTCAAATATAAAGAAAAATATTTGTATGTATGTATGCATGTGTGTATGCCTGTAAGAGCCAAAATGAGGGTATGTGGAAGAAATACGATGGCAAGGATAAGTCTAGTGGAAACGTGCATTCATGTGGCATTTTTTTTTATTTTTTTAGGCAATTTTTCTTCTGTTTTTTTTTTTTTGTTTGTTTTCTGGTTTTTAGCTTTAAAAGACTAAAAAGGATTTTGTAGAGGTAAAAATAAAACAGAAAAATTAAAAAAAAGAATGAATGTTACAACCTTGATTTGTTAAAAAAATAAAAATAAAAATAAGAAAATATTTTCTGCACTACATTCAGATTTTTAACAAACTTTTATAAAGAGGTACATACACCACACATGCATACGTACATACATATGTGTGTATGCGTGTATGTATTGTACTTACAAACGTGCTTCATTAAAGTCTATTAAAACTTAACATAAGAGTAGTAGTACATTGTATTAAAAAATAATTTTAAGGTTGTGAACTACAAATACATAATTTGTATCTTCATATGAATGAAATTTTAATATTCAAAACAAAAATAAATAAAAACAAAATTATTTTTCGATTTATTAAAAATATATAACAAACATAGTTATGCTATAAGTATACTTAAAAATTAAATTTAAGTACAACCAGACCCAGCTTTACAGCCTTAAAGACAGTACAAAAGACAACGATTGTCCTCTACGTGGCATAATAAGCATGTCGTGGTTTAGAAGATTATACAGCAAGGACTCAACTGGCTAAGCAGGTGAGCAATAGGTCTCTAGCACTGTCTCCCATGCCAGAAAGGTAGTTGAGAAGTAGTTATTTAAAGGCTGGATCATGAAAAAACAACTACAACATCATCTCTAATATCATTAAGATATTTTATTCCTTTACAGTGCGGGTTTCTTAGGGTTGAGTGCTGTTGGATTATGCAGTAGTGAAGGTATAACACTGCTCATTGAATAATCAATCAATAGCAACCCACTTCTTTGCGGTTCGTATTTTTAAAGTAGGACCTTTGGTTCTTTCTGAATGATATCAGATATGATCTTAGTAAGTTTAAATCAAAAGTCCATATACTTTTTCCTCTTTTCTCTCATATTTTTCCAGATCAGCACAACCTACTGCATCAGTAGGGGTCATCCCCTGAGTGTTGGCCTCAATAAAAAAACCACAAATAAAGATACGAGAACATGTGTAAAGTATTTTCAAGTACAACAAGAAACTGAATTTTAAATATGAGGAAATCTTCCAAACTTTTTCGTTGTGAGAAAAAACTTATTTAGTAGGACTAAATTGGTAATAAATCAGGCCAGGATTGACGGATTTCAAACTAATAAATACTATCAGTAAGAGAAAAGTGTGTCTTTTGGAATATTTTTATAACGAGCGTATGATTTTTCATTTCTATAGTAATTTTTTAATTCGGAGATTGGTATAGGGGGTGTCGTGGTATAGTGGTTAGTGTGCTCGCTCCCAGTGTAGGAGAAAAATCAAAAATAAACTTTAATTATAATTTAAAAATAAGACAACTGCGACAACTGATATTAGTCCAGAGTCTTGCTGTGTTCTCAATCTGAATATGGAATGGGGAATTGGCATTGGAATGCTCAAAAGGGTTTCAGGCATACCAAGTCATTTATTCTTCCACAATTGGTTAGAAAATCTGATTATCTGCAGTATAGAAAATCAGACCTAAAAATATGAACAAATTTTCTTACGGGTCATTTGAAAAGAATGGCGGTTATAGATGTAGATATTAATAGACCATGCTCACAGGCATCAGAAGACGCGGAATACATATTATGTGAATGTGTTCGCCGTAGTCTAGTACGTAGTTTGTTGGCATACAAGACGAGGGCTCTGTGTTCAAAACCCACCACAGATATCTGGAAAGAAAAAAATATGAACAAATATTTCTTTCGGCTACAACTTCTTAGCAGTCTTCTGGCAAAAGCTCTGAGAATAACTGATTGCCATCAACAAATGTCTCAAGATTATCGTCTGGATTTGGCGTTAAACTATGGGTCCCGCTACTCATGAATAAAAATTATAACTCTGAAAAAGGATTGTTATGACCAATTGTGTATGTATGTGTGCCTGTATGTGGATCTTGATAGATTCAGATGAAGGCAGCTAGGGACACATATGGTCTTACTAGCGGATACATCCACCACTAAATTTTTAGACCTGCTGGTATTCAAAAAGAAGACTCAAGTGAACATAATAGATCTTATAGGTAGTAGTGCCTTGCAAGTGTGCTTATATGCCAAAAAACATATTTTAAGATACTGTACTGCTCTCACATTACTTGTATATTCAGTAGAAATTATGAGTCGATATTATTTGTAGCCACTTTTAAAAGAATTTTCAATTAAAAGGATTATAAGTCATTAAAGCATAAAATGAAATAAATATACGCATGTATGTATGTACTTGCAAGCACATGCACTTTCATATGTATAATGTAAAAATGGTAAAATTTCAATATTAACACTGAAAATGCATAATAATACCACTTGATGATAAAATAAATGCAATACAACATCTTGTAATGCATAAATATACGTAGACTGAGAGGATATCAAACAATATTTAAAAATTTACATTTAAATGTTATTAAACATACATACTCGTGTATCAGGGATTTTAAATGCATGAAAGATAAAATATTAATATTTTTAATAAATTTCAACGACATGCATACATACTCGTACATACTTTAATACTCTAGAATTATATGAGATTATGATGGGATTTGATTTCATAAAATAATAAATTAATTATATACTCAAAAGCAACTCATACGTACTACTTAAATGAGTGGTTATTTGAGTATGTATTTTGCAAAAATGCACATAAATAATAGCTCTCATATGCATAAAATAAATTTCATAAATATATGAGTACAACAAATGTACAAGGACAGAAACAAATATTGTACATAGAGATGAACAATTTTGAATGCATTTTATTTATTTTATCGAATTAAGTAATTATTATGAATTATTAGAAGTATTATGGCATATAATATAGGTGTTTAGGTACGAGTACATATTATAGAGAAATAACAATTTGATTTTGCTTATATATTAATTATTTTTAATAAAATCAGCAATCCGATTGGAGCTGGTAGCAGGGTCATAAAAAATGACTACACTTTTATACCAATTTATGATTGATTTGTCTATCCCAAATCAACCCTTATTTCAATACTACTTCTATGTTAACAAATTTGTGTATGTGTTTGTGTATCTACTTATTAGTAGTTTGTATATTAGCTTATAATTTATTAGTACGAGCAATGAGCGATGAGCAATATTCCGTGTGCATCCCAAAATACAGTGGCCATAACCTTGCCAGCCGATTTCGCTGTGTTCGCCTTCTTCGGAGCACTTTCACCAGCTTCCACCCATTGCTTCGATTGATTTTTGGTTTTCTGTCGAACTCATTTTTGTTCAACACTGAGCAAACACGGCACCCATCTTGCCGGTAGCTTTTTCATATGCAAATGTTCATGCAAAATGTTAACACACGTTCATATGATATGTTTACCATTTCAGCAATCTCTGGTATTTTGACCCGGCGATCATTCATAACGATATCGAGGATTTTTTTGATATTTTCTTAAGTAACCACCTCTTTTCGCCTTCCTGTTGATGGTATTGTTGCAGTGTTTGTTCGGCCCCGTTTAAATTCAGCAATCCAATATTTTACAATATAATCTGACGGAGCAGATTCGTCGTAATGTTTATCAAGCTTTTCTTTTGTTTCTTACGCCGTTTTGCCTTTCAAATAATAGTGTTTAATCACTACACAAAATTAACTTTTTTCCAATTTCCAAGAAACACAAAAGTTGCTTACTTCAAACGACTACAACTGTTTAGGGTCGTACCTAAACACAATAAAAACACGGTTCGGTTTCTAGGTTATAAGTCTTTAAATTTAAAATATTTTATTTATATATTAATTTGGGTTTTATATCTATGTGTGTATGTACATATGTTTCTAATTGTATATAATTATTATTTGGGTCATTGTTTATTTTCTGTAAAATTTGTTTGTATTTATGTTTCTTTAATTTTTATATTTTATTTTCCTCACTTTAACTTTATTACCGCCGTAGCACTTATTATTTTCACTAATTCAAAAAATGAACTACTTCTTAAGCTAAAGTATATGAATACATACAGCATTGAATACTTATAAAACAGGCAAAAAAAGAGAAAATAAAAAAGAGGCAAAAAGAAGTGCAGTCAGTGTTGACACTTTAAGCGTGTTTCTAAACAACAACAAATAAACTAATCGACGAATTTGGCTAAAATTTTAACAGCTAACGTTTGAGAGATCGTAATTTCTAAGAAAGAAAAAGTTTTTGTGTTTGTGCTGCCATCTAGCGCTAGGTAGCTTCAATGTCAATTCGCTGTAGATTGTGTGTTTCTACCATATGATAAAAGGGTGCAATATGACACGAGACAATTGTCCACTTTGACAAATTATATTTCTCACAGTAAAGAGTGATACACACGATCACTGTCAGTGTAACACAATAACAACAAACATTTGAAGCACCTCAACAACGATCATAGGCAGTGCAATACAACAACACATACATATATACCATATAAAGCACTTAAACAAATACCGTCAGGGGCGTCACAACAAAGCATTATATATTAGAAATGCAATGTGGTATTTGTCGCAATGTCCTGTATCATACGCTCGCTGGTCACACAGTGTGTTCTTGATATTTTTTTATTTCTATACAGCTCACACCGTATGTAGTATATAACGAGTATAAATTTATGCTATTCTATGCCTATATATTTTAGGGTTATGACTTTTTTTAGAGTATAAAAATTTACCTTCCCCAGCCAAAAAGAAAGTGAAAAGTATTAGGAAACGAGATCATATTGCACCAGAGACCACAAATAACAGTTATTGCTTAAAAATTAAACTAAAAACATCATCGTATTAGAGTCGACAGACATATATGATGTTATATATCAAATTAAATTGGAGAGCTCTTACAGAATCTGTGGTGATCTTGCAAAAATGATCATTAATCAGATTTTAACTTTTATCTTTTGACGGAAAAATAAAAAGTTAGATGAAACTTTTAAAAAGAGAGTTTAATTTTTTCAACATAAAATAAAACTCATTTTGTGAGTTTTATTTTTCATTTTGTGAGTTTTATTTTTCCGTCATTTAAAAAATATTATTTTTGAGTTTTATTTTTCAGTCAGAAAATAACTGTTATTTTTCGAGTTTTTTTGACGGAAAAATAAAACTCTGTTTTTGAGAGTTTTTTTTAACTTTTTTTTTCTGTTGAAAAATAACTTTTTCTGCTGGCATTTCTTGGAAAAACTCTCAAAATAACAATAAAAAAATAAGTTTTTATAACCGTTACGGTCCCTGTATTGTACCATTTTTTATAAAATATTTCATTCTATATGTATGTGGTCCATGGTACGATGTACGGAAAATTTGTGAATTTTGAATTGTGACTCTTTATGATTTAATGTGCGATATGAATAATTAGTCCTCTTATCCTATACAATTAGCAAGTAAATGGCTTTGTATTGCATATATTATTTACTAACTTACTTACTTGAATTTTTTATCTTAATAAATGAAACAAAATTAAAAATAAAAACTATTTGCATTTGGTGTGAACAGTTTTGTTACTTTTTTTGTGCCAAAATCACCTGCAAACACTATTCTTTTTATTCATTTAAAATTGTTTTTCACATGGTGGTGAAAGGTAAAAATTTTGTAAGAATTAAGGCAACACCCTATTATAAATGTATGTAGTATATGTGCATGTGTTTGTATATTAAAATGAATTATTAAATAAATGCAGGTATTTGTAATCGGTGTTGGCTGCTATTAAAATAAATATTAATTAATCATTTTTTTTTTTATAAATTTACTTTCAACTTGCATTGATTATACACTTTCATGTTTCCACAACAGCTTTTGTTTGTTTTTCTGTTTTTTTTTTACTATATTTTACTGGAGAAAAAAATTATAAAATTTATTACCTGTTTAACAATTGCCTTTTACAAATAGTTTGTGTTTTTTTGCTTAGCGAAGGTGTATTAAATATTTAAGCACGACCTGCATTTTTAGTTATATTTTGGTTTAGTTTTTTGTAAAAATATTTTATTTTATTTTATTCGCTTTTCTGTTGAGCTGGCCTTAACACATAAAAAAATATTAGTTGTTGTGTGTAAAATGAGGAGAGAAAAGCACGCTTGTGCTTGCCTATATATAGCAGTACATAGAATGCATAACAACACACCACACACATGCCCACATACATACATACAAACATCCATACATTGTATATGCAATTAAAATAATGTTAAGTGCCGCTGCGGGCAAAGAAAAACATACTCGTACTTACACAACCAAATATACAAAAAAAAATAAATAAATAAAAAAGAACCCCGAAAACATTGCATACTTTGTAGAGCAGCACAAAAGTATTTTTATGTTTGTATGCATGGGTGTGTGTGTGTGTATGGGTGAAGATGTATAGATACATATGCGTTTTTTTAGATAAGTGTGTGTGTGAGTATAGGTTTGTTGCATGTAAGCAAAAGCATACCACCAATAAAATAACCAACAAAAATAACAATAAAAGCAACGCTAGATATCACCATCCATCCATATTTAAGTTTTTGTTTCTCCATTTGTTCTTTTTCCCTCCCCCTGTTCAAGAGACTCCTCATTATTTTAAAGGTAGTGTTTTTTTTATTCACTCATATGCATGTATGTATGTGTGCGTGTGTGTATTCGTATTACTTTCCATTTCGTATAAACATTGATAATATTGTTGATGCTGTTTTTGTTTGTCTTTGTTGTTGTTTGCTGTTATTCTCGTTAGCCATAGCAGCAGTGAAATGCATACGGATTACCAAAGGTGTAGTGAGTGTTGCTACACTGTTTAAAACATCGAATATAATATTTGTGAAGTAGTGACAGCATAAGTGTGTATGAAGTTTCGTTGTTTATTAACACAATAAAATTATCTGTGTATGAGTTTTAAATGGATCCAAAAAAGCCCAGGTGGTTTCATTACTTAAACACTTGTTAATACCCATACATACTTACATACATACATATGTAGGTACAATGCATATATAAATAAAAAAGTGTTATTGTAAGTGCTTCATTAAAGTATAAACACCAAAGAATAAAAGTCAACAAAGAAAAAAATATACATACACGTTGACATTGAAATTGAATCTGATTGTGTTTTAATAATTTTCTTTAAATATTTAAAAAATAAAACTATTTCTTTATTTGAAAAATTATTTTTAAAACTTTACTAAAGCCAATATTAATCAATTTTCACAAAATAAGCACACAATATCACAATTTGTGAATTGTTTTTATTTGTCTTTGTTCAGTAATATGAATACTTCAGCTGGCAAAGCGCTTAACTCCACATTTAGATTTTTTTACTTTATTATTAGCTCTTTACTGCATGATAACAAAAACAAATTTCTTTCAAATTAAGAGTTTTTAAAAAGAAAAAATTTGTAAACAAACAATAAAGTGTTTTAAAATCTATGTTAATTATACAAACTTTCGACTTTGAGGTTCTTATATATAAATTAAAAAATTTTTAACACTTTATTTTGTGTTTCTTTATTTAATTCTTCCAATATTTCGATCAACCTCGTTGATCATCCTCAGGGAATAAATTATCACTACATTACAATTTAAAACATATAACATAAATTTAATAAAAATCACAAACAGAAAAATATCACAACTTTCATAACGAATATCTTACATAACTATTATCCGTGGTGTCGTCGATCTGTTTATATTATTTGTCACTCACTGTCATGTTTCTTCTTTTTCAGTTCTGTGCTTATTTATTTGTGTCGATATATACATATGTGCACAATTATCAGTATCAGTTTTAAAGTTTATTCGTTTATTTGTTGGTATATTTATTATATGAAGCATCTCTTTGAAATATCTCTTTCTATAATTATTCTCTCTTTCCAATATCATCACTTTATTAAACTCAGGTTTGTGTCCAGTTATGCTACAGTGGGCTGCAAGTGCTGTTTTTTTATTTAAATTTTTAGCATTGTTTTTTAAGTCCGATTTATGTGATGATATTCTGGTCTTTAATTTTGTTTTTGTTGTACCAACATAAACTTTTTGGCATTTATCGTTGTCGTCACCATTGCACGTTATTTTATAAACCAAATTTGCTTCATCCATTTTGTCTAATTTTGTTTTCATGTTTGTAAATAATCTTTCAGTTGTATTTTCTGATTTCATTGCCAGAATATAATTCTCTTTATTATATATATCAGAATGTTTAATTCTTTCGGACAGGCCTGGTACATAATTAATGGCTGAATATATCTTTGTAGGTTCATCCACAGGTTTGTTGTCACTACGATTTTTGTCATTTTTCTTAGTTTGTTCTAACAAGTTCTTAATTAACCGCTTTGGGAAGTCATTTTTTATAAGTATGTCATATATTTTTCGTTTGTTTTCATTATGGAATTCAATGCTACTGGTATTTAAGACTTTATTTATAAAATTTTTTGCTGTGTTGATTATCATATTTTTAGGATGTTTTGAATAAAAATTTATTAGTCTGCCTGATGCCATTGATTTTTGATACCAGTCTATTTTTAAAGTATTACCATCTCTGATGACGAGGGCATCTAAATAGGGTAATTTATTCTCAGATACTTTTTCCATAGTAAATTGTATTTGTTTATTAAATGCGTTAAGTATATCCAATGTCTCTTGTATTTTGTCAGTTTTTACAATCATAATTTTTTAAAATCATAATTTTTAAAAATTCTGAAAGTGGAATTAATTGATTTGGGCAGAGAAACATTTCCTATTGGATTTGTATGGAGAAAAAAAATTAGAAAAGAAAATAAAAATTTAAATGTGCTGTCAGGTATCAATTGGTAATTCAACAATAGATATATGCAACAAAATTAAAGAGAACACAAATACAACTCCAAGTACATTTACACAGAAGTATTGCAAGGATAACATTTTATGTATTTACGCCCGCCCCTCCACCTCTACGAAAACACCATTGTTAGGTTGTTAGAATCTGCCTCACAAGAATATTTTTATTTTCTATTTTTATTCAAATTTATATTAAAAAAGTGAGAGAAACCTGGATGAAAAGAATTCAAAAAATACGAATTTCTAATTTCTATAACAAGGGCATGTTGATAGATTTTGTATAGAAGATGCTCTTGTACACATACATTTACACACATTAAGACAGCTACACAAATCCATCTATTCATCTTTACATATTGTTGCACATAAACAGATACACATACACATATACACTAACAAACAGAAAGAAAAAGATTATATTTTAACCTGTTCAATGAAGTTTGTTTTGAATTTTTGTTTATGATTAGAAACACAACTTGTTCCTCTTGGCTTGCATTGGTTTTGTCGATATTTTTACTCTTCCATTCTTCTCTTTCTTGTAACTTTTCTTTTACTTTTCATTAACAAATGCACTTACAACAGCAGTAAAAAAAGAAAGGCAGTAGAAAAAAAAAAAACAAATTCAACCTCTAAAATTGTTCCATTTCGATAAGTTTACGATGATTGTACAAATATTTTGAACTCAAAAATGCCAGTAACAAAAGCCTCAAGAAGAGCAGAGTGAATACGAAATAAAATTTTGTATAGAATTATTAGAAAAAAATTCTAAAATGCTATTATTTGTTCATCGATTTTAAGTTCTCTTTTATTAAAAAGCAAAACTGATTTATTGAAGGTGAAATTTTCAAAAGATAAAAATTTATTTATTTATTTAAACATGTACTTTTGTTGTGGTTTTTTGTATAGTTTAGTTGCCATATATTAAATTATTTTGAATAATTTGAATAGAATTCAAATTTGTGTAATACATACTACGAGTGTGGGTAAATAGAAACGTTTTCTTTTTGTTAATGGTCTAGAAATCCAAGTTCGTTTAAGTTTTATTAATTAATTTTGTTTCATCATTAAACTTTAAATTTTGTCATTATATGATTCTTTTTTTTTTGTTCATAAATATACAGTGTAATCAAAAAACTTTGACTATCCAATGGACAGGCGTCATTATTGATACACTTGCTCATCATATGTGCTACACAATTTGTCTGATTTCCTTTAATAAAGTTTTGAAACATGAAACATAAAGAGCGTGTAGACAATGTCAATTTTTTTAATCAGACAAAAACACAGGGGTAAATCTCTATTAAATGCTGTGCATTGTATTGGAATTTTTATGGATTTTGCATAATCGGTATATTTCGGATAAATATAAATATTTACATCTTTTAAAATGTATATAAATAGCTAAAAGGGTGTTTTTGTTAGTAGCCTACATATGGGCTGTGGACTCCATGATACTAAATCTTCTATAAATCGTCTTCAGAGTCCACAGACCACATATGAGCTGCGAATATTTTTAGCTTTTATAATACATTTTCTATAGCGATTTTCTTTTTTTCACTGACAGCGTTATTCATCAAGACAAAATAAAACAGTATTAATTAGACTTTAAGCCATAATAAGTCGAAAAACAAAAAACGAGATTTCCTCCATGTCCCAGTAAATATTTTTTTTTTATGGTCTGTTCTGTGAAGTCCAAGTCAAATAAACAATGTTCTCTCAACGCCCACAATTTTAAGGCTCTTTAAATTTGTATGAGTAAACAGCCGACATATGTGCAGTGGACTGCTGGTGCTTTCCGTTCATAGCCCGTATATGGCTGTGGACAGTGAACGTGTTAAGCGCCTTAGGAACGAGACAAATTGCTGTGAATTGATCATTCAAAGCCAGTGTTATACCTTCACCCTTGAATGATTAACAGCAATTGCCCTATCATGTTGCATGTTGATTGTGGTGAGTGCTTTTGCTAAGTAGATTTTTAGCTGTTATCTGCTACTTCCCAGTAGGTGGCGCTTTTTCCTTATCATTCGTTTTTCATTGTCAAAGTTTAAGGTGGAATAGAGTGGAATGTCGGGGAGCGGTTATTTTGTAGCTGGACTTTTTGGAGTGGGGGGACCTCTTATTTTTAAATTATAATTTTGAAAAAACCACAAATTAACTTTTTCATTTTTCACCTTTGCTGGGATCCGAATCTGGGCTTTTTGAGTTTTTGTAGCAATGAATGGGAGAAAGTCGCGGTTTTACGGCAATTTTAACAGGTTGTAAAATTATCTTATTATTTGAAAGTGTACGAAAATTAGAATTCATGGCTTAATATAAAAAGAAAAAAAAAAATAATTGTATATCATCGCGTAGTTAAAAATTGCAGCTTTCCATTGGTAGTATGGATATTGTAGTCGGGGGTGCCATCAAGCCACTGTATCATACACATACAAAAAATATCGTAAATTTTTTGTGAAAGTTGAATTGGCATGCGAGGCAATACCTGTACAGCGATGTTGCAGCCTTACAACGTGTTTACAATGTAAACGTATAACCGCCATAGGGGACCCTAAAGTGGTTCTTAAGTCTACAAAATTTTTTATCAAATATTTACTAATAAACGAATTTGTATGTTTTATCTTTTTTTCTTTATTACAACTTTTAAGTTTTGTAGAATAAATGATTTAAACTAAAGGAAAAACGATGAAAATAATTCAGCATTTTTTAGTAACTTTAAAGCGTTTCTAATTAGTTGTCAATAGATGTTCGTATCTGAGTTTCTGATCACTTGTACACATTTTGTTTACAAATAATTTAACTTATATGACGTATACAACGTATGAAAAATTAAAAAAAATGCAACAAAAACTAACAAAAAAAAAAAAAATAAATAAATGAACAAAATACCGGAAGACATTTATTATTATCGTTGTGTAAGAAACAATCCAAAATATATCTCCTAAGCAGACCTATTGAAACGTTTAACATTTCATAGCAGGCGTTTGTTTCTAAATATTTACTGCAGATGGTTAAACTCTATTCTTTGATATGCAAACCTTGCAAAATATTCTAAAAGTATATACATTTGTTTGTATATACATATGTATGTATGTTTGTGTTTGTAAGTTTACTTTATATTATTATTTTTTACTCTTTGTTAGAGCCTTATTTTTATTAATTTCCTCTCTTTCTCTTTTTGTTGAGTTTTGTCATGAATTTTTTTAAATACACCGGAATTTTATTTATTTCTTGTAATTTTCGTATAAAAAGAGCGAATGTAACTTTACCTCACATGTACAGCATCCACGCCCTGTATGTAAATTATTAGCTGGAGCCCAAAAAAGAAAAACACTTTTTTTCTCTCTCTCTTTTTCTCTCTCACATTAATACACAGATACCTATATAAACAAAGAGATAAACTTGCAATGTTTGTTTACATGTGCTTATGCTGCTTGTATTCCAGTGTATAATTTTTTTCTGACTCAATTTTTTGCTCTTGTTGTCATACAATTTATTGCTCTCAATAATTGTGGAGAATTGAAGTTGTAATTTTATATTTAAAATACAAAAACTACTAAAAGAGTGATAAATCAAGAGAGGGAGATAGAGAGTAGAAAAGACACAATTCTGAATAAATTCTTAAAACATTCAAACAGTTTATTCTTTATGAATTTTGCTTTGCTTTACATTGCTTTGCTTTACTATTTCTTATTTATGCCGTTTTCTCTTGAGCCTTCTTTGCATTGGTAAAACGCCCTATTTTACCATCTGATTTGTATTGTACTTGCATTTACAAACTGCAATCTACTTTAGCTCAAGAATGATTATTTCGAATCGTCAGTCAACAATAAAATTATTTTGACTGCCACATTATTTTGTAAAAGTTTATATTTTTTAAAATGTTTTTGTTACACTTACATTAAACACATACACTCTTAATAGACACATACATACGTTCATAGGTATGGATGTAGTTGTTTTTGAGAGATCATTTAAGAGTGATCATCTTTAAACACTTTTATTTACAATAAAATTTAATTTTCCTGTCACATGTTTTGCTCTCCTTTTTTTGTTTTCTGTCATTTCCCATTTTTTATAATAATTTTTTATAACAGAATGACCTTTTAAAAAAGGGCGTTAGTAGTATAATACCTTTTAACCTAAATTACACGATAAAAAAGAGAACAAAATACATATATTACAGAAAAAAAAATTATCTTAAATAAAAGCAACAACAACAATAACAACAACAGCAATACGAATTCTATGACAAAATACTCCAAAAATATACACATGGTATGCTAAAAAATAAAAAAGACATAAAAAAACAATAACAATAACAAAACTTTAATACAACAGTAACAACTACAACTACAAATAACAATTACAATTTTTTAGAGATTCTTGTTCTAAAATGAAGTAACGGAATTATCAATTGAAGCAAGAGAAGTCGCTTGTTGTGATTTTGAAAACAAATATGCGCCAGCATCCTTTTGGGTGCGTTTCTCGAGAGAGAGAGAGAGAGTAATAAAGAGAGACTGTCATTAAGAGCTAGTGACCCTATATTAACCTCATTTGTAGCTTTTGTAGAATGTCGTTTGTGGTAGAGGACATCATTTGGAGAATAAAAAAATCTTAACTTTTATATGGAATCATATATGCTCCATACGCAAGTTGCCAGTAGTTGCTACAGAGCCCGCGGGTTGAAGAAAACGTTTTGAATAAACGTTGCGTGTACTAAGAGTGCCGATAAAAAAGATTTTTATTATATTTAAAAAAATTAAATAAAAGAAATCATAGTGATAAAAATTATTCACTAAAGAGAGAAATCGAATAGTTAAAAATTTAAGAAAATAAAAAGAAAGAAATGCGTGTACAAATATTTTGTATGTAAGAAAAGAAAAAAGTAAGAGAAGCAAGTGCTGTGCCAGAATATAAAACAAGAAGATATTATTCATACAAATTCAAACAACAAAAGGATAGATAAAAATAAATAAATAAATAAAAGAAATTAAAAAAAGAAAATATTTGAATTAAATAAACAAAAGTGTCAAAAAAAAGCTCTGGAAAATTAATAAAAAAAATCTGAAGAAAAGTTTTAGTAAAAAATTTTTTTCCATTTTAAACGCAATAATCAATAACTAAAAATAAACAAAAATAAAACAAACAAAAAATAATAATAATGAATTGAAAAATCAAGCAAAAAATACAACCATTACTGCCGTTAGTTTTTTTCTTTGTTCTCACAGAAAAAGACAAAGAAAACTATTTAAACGCTTCTTTCAAAGCCTGCCAACAACTAAAATGTATGTGTTTTATGGAAAAATAAAATAATTTTCTATTTTTTAAATCTACACCATTCACATGCATATTTATGTGTATTATTTCTGTTTTTACATATTTTATTAGGGCGTGTTAATAAATAAAATTTAAGAATTGTTGCTCCTGTTGTCTGGACCACAAGACAAAAAAAAAAAAAAAACAAAAAAAGACGAAGACCAAAAAACTTTTAACGCATTGTCCTAAAAAAATATTTTTTTTCTTTTTTGTGGAGAGTTTAATTTATTTTGTTGTTATTGTTATTGTTTTTTGGCACTGGAAAACAAAATTTAGATTTTCCAATAGAAAATCATGTGCTTTGCGGTGCTGTGTCTACAGGTTTTGTTAATTTATTTTTTTGTTTTATTTTTTTGTTGGCCCTTTAAATTTTTATAATTTTTTTTTATTTTCTCTTAATTTTACGGTATACACAAGTAGGACTGTGCGTGGGGAGTATGTATACATGTGTGTCTGCATGTAGGCATGCATGAGTAGTGTGCAGGATTATGTACCAGTATGTCTGTAAACGTGTCATTGTGTTTTGTTTTTCCAATTTTTAATAAAATATGTTTTTCCCTTAACCAGTTTGCTGTGTTTTGTTTTGTCTAAAATTAATTTAAAAATTTTAAATTTCCTTCTTTCTCCCCCACCCAACATACTGGTTTATTAATATTTTTATTGTTCAGTTTTGTCTGTGGTATAACAGAAAATATAATAAGAAATGTAGTAAAAAGAATTAAAATAAAAACAAATGAAAAACGAAAATATATTCACAACGTTTAAGTAACAAAAACAAAATGTATTGATTGTTGTATCCCTTGTGAGAGAAATGCGTGCTTTGTTTTAACGTATGTGGTGGCTCACTGTGTATGAGAATTTCTTACTTTTTGCACCACAAAACAAAAAACAAAAAAAAAAAAAAAAAAGAACTGTAAAGAGAGTGTTATTTGTTTTTTTTTCTATGGTACTCGTACTTGATGTATTGTTTTGTACTCGTGTATTACAATGTCTACACTACCAGTTTATTGTTATTGTTGGTTAATAATCTTTGTTACAAAAAAAAAAATAAAAATAAAAGCAATATTTACTAAGAGTATAAACCAGCATACATACATACATACATACACATGTGTGGGGATAAATATTCTATTGTTTTCCCTTCAATTTAAACACTGCCTAACCACCACTGTCCTAACACTTTCCAGTTACTGTTACTGATGTTCCTTGAAATATGGAAGATTTTCATCTTCATCTCCCAGCTGAAGTGGGTTGTGTTTTGTTTTTACAATAGAAAATAGAAGTAGAAGTTAAGTTCTTAAAGGTTTTAATTGATAAAAAGTTTTAAAGATGTTATCCTTTAGCAGCTGTTGTCCATAACGGATAAGTATTTAAATAAAGGACACATTCAAATTATGTAAAAAAGCACAACAAGAAGAGTCGTATATAGTTTATAAAAAAAACTAAAATGAAAAAAATATATATAAATTTTTTAAAGTGTGCGTGTGTGTGTTAAAAATTAAATTAAAAAAAAATTAAAGTTTATTTTTTACCACAGTATTTCCTTAACAATGTTGAACAAACATGACGACAATTATACATGTCGTTGCAATTAAATAATTGTCGGTCTAATATATAATTTTTGTTTTTCTATTAATTGTCGTGACCATTACCACTTGAATTGCCTGAACGTTTTCTGCCTATAAAAACGATTGAGTTATTTTGATTTCTTTTATTTTTTTAAAGGTCTTTTTACTAAAAACCATGACAGATTCAAATTGAAAATAAATATTTTAATGGCAATTGTTGTTAATTTTTTTATTTTTTGGCTTCTGAGACTTTTGCTTAATGTGGCCAATAAACACGAAGACATTGCTTTAATCCTTAGCATGAGTGTTCTGTTTGTAAATCATACAAGTTTTTCTTGCTAGAAATATTAACATTCACAGCAACATTAACAGAATCATTGCCAGCATTATCTCGTCAACAGCAACATTTAAAAAACCCACAAAATAGATACGGGTTAAGATAAAAATATAAAAAAAAATAAACAATAAACAATAAACAGCCACCACAATAATAAAAACAATAAAAAATAAGAACAATTGATAGCTGTGACTCTGCTGTTCTTATTTGTGTTGAAAAGGGGCGAATCATCATAAGAAAACGAGACTTTTGCCTGTACTCGTACATTGCAATGGATGACTTAACAATGGTCATATAAATAAAGTAAAAAAGTAAATAAAAATAGTAAACAACACATGACAAAGGCTTTTATTCTTTTTTGCATTCTTTTTTAAGATTTTTTTTTAGTTTTACAATATGCTGGATACTCGAGTTCGAGCCCAAGTAAGAGTTGATCACTCTTTAAGACAGAAACGCTTTAGATCGAAGTTAAATTCTATAAAGAATTTAGATTTTCTTGCAATGCACTTTTTTTTGATAATCAAAGGATAAAATAATTTCCGCGAAGGAATAGACTAACGTGGATAAAATTGACTAGTGTGCTATTCTTTCACGGACATCATTTTCTTCTTTGATTATAAAAAAGAAATCATTGCAAAAAAATTTAAATTCTTTATAGAATTAAACTTCGATCTACTTTCTGACAAAAAAAAAAGAATTTTTGGTTTTTTTATTATTATTTTGATTATTATCATTATTGTAGCATTTGTTCCTACTACTGGGGCCTTATTCTGTAATTCTCTTAAGCTAAAATGCTAAAATTTTGCAGTTTTAAAACTGGCTGGACCTTAGAATAATAATTAAAAATTTTAGAGATAATAGGCATGAAGCTGTTAAACTACAATACGTGTTCAAGAATTAGCTGCGGAGAGTTACAGAATAAGGCCTTTGGTGAACTTTTTCATATTGTTGAGCCTACAGTTAGTAATAGGCTGACACTTACAGAACAGGCGCTGTCAAATAATTTAAATTTCTAATACATCCATCCTTTATTTGTCAGACAAGCCACGACAGATCTTATACAGGAAAAAGGACAACAAAGTTTAAATAAAAAAATTTTACACGTTTGTTCACCCAGTAAATGATACCGATTAAGTTTTCCATTTAAATTTTTTCCGCAAAAAATATCTACTTTGTATAGACACTACGTATTGCACCATTTGGTACTCAGATATAAATGGGTTTTAATTAAAATATGTACTATCATATCATCATACGAATTTATCACATCAATTAAAAGATTTCAATTTTGATTTAAAATATAAATTAAAAACTTTGGCTTTAATATACTTCCCTAAGTCACTAGCCAATACATTCGTTTAGTTAGATGATTCTAAAACCAATGACATAGGTATTATTCAGCGGCAAAGCTTGATACCCGACATATAAATATGATGATGTAGACTAATCACACTATTTTTATGTTTTTTGTATTGACTTTATTTGTATTTAAAAATTAAATGTTTTTATTTAATAAATCTTTAATTTTTATAAACTCAACCAAAATGTGACGTGTCGTAGGAGATCATACCGGGGAATTTTCTATTCATATAGCCAATTGTCATTGTAGACAGATGTTATTTTTGGTTGGTTTGCCACATGTACATAGATATAATATATCATTTCAAAAGAATTTCACAAAATTTCATATGGCTATCCCGATCATGCATCTTTACACCTGTTGATTATTTTCTGTGGTGCAACGTATTGTTACTAGTTTTTTGACATATTCATATATACTGCAGCCTCAAAGAACAATATTGATTATATTATGCATGCAATACGGTTAGGCATGATATAACAATTGATTCAAAATTGGTCATTGAAGATATGCTTCGTTAAGACGATTGTTTCTAAATATTACAGTGTTTCACGGATATTTGCTTTGAAAAAAATGTCAAAATTTTCAGGCAATTATGCGTGGAAGTCATTAAAACGAATACGCTTAATTGCCTGTATACACACCCACAATACATCTGAAAAGCAAGTAACTCTATACTTATACATAAACTTGGTAGACTTTAATTGCCAGGTTGTATCAAAAAAGTTCTTTGAAAGTAAATTAAACGGACATTTTGTACCTATATAAACATAGTTGAGTTAAGCTGCACTTTTTAGAAAATAATTATTTTGGGTAATTAAACGAGGGAATTTAAAGTGAAATTTCTCTTTCTGGAAAATACATACATACATAACTGGCCTTCACAACCCTGTGTCAGCATTACGGTCTAGCTTCTCGCAGCACTCATTTTATGTGTGTCAATTTTTATCCATGAGTACCGGGACTTACAGTTTAATGTCGACTCCGAACGACAGACTTGAGAAGCTTGTTCATGGCAATCAATTACTCCCAGAGCATTTGCCAGAAGACTGCTGAGAGGTAGTTGCCGAAAGAAATATTTTTTTCATATTTCTTTTTTTTTAAGATGTCGGAGCTGGGTGTCGCACCCAGGGCTCATGTCTTAGTAAGCCAACACACTAACCACTAGACCACGGCGACTACAAAAAAAAATACATTTTAGGTAATTAAGCGAATAACGCAATTAAGCGAAAGTTATTTAACCGTGGAATTTTATTAGAAAATGGTAAAAAAAATATGAGGATTTAGAAATTGAAGTAAATAAGCGTAAAAGGCAATTAAGCGTGGAGCAATTATCCGGGGAATACTGTATTATCACCTATTAATCTCTTGATTAAAAATCGAGCGGGCTTAAAAGAGACACATTGTATATAAATACAAATAATTGCATATATAAAATAAATAAATACATATAAAATAATGCATATGTATATTGAAGAATAAAAATATGCAAATACCACGAAGAAGATATAAAAAACAAACAGTAGAATATAAATTAATAAATGCAGACAATACGAAATGATAGTTACTGAATAGCTACTGTGTAAAATATTGAAATCTGAAATTACATTCGTTGTGCATTAGTATTTACACACAGATGCACTTACATGCTCATTCTTACTTAGTCATTAGTGTATGTAGTTAGATTTGTGGCATTCAACAATATATTTCAGAATCATATTTGATGGCTACCAAAGAATTTTATTTTATTTTATTTTATTTTATTTAATTGTTTCCAAAATTACCAATATGCAACTACAATAAAAATCTATAAGATTGGGGAGACAAACCTTAAATGTTTCTATGAAATATCCTTATTTTGTTATAAAATGAAGTTGCTGCATATGTTGATTTTCGTTATTTAGCTATACAAATTAACACACATATTACATACTAATGTCTATGTATTTGCTACAGTTGCAATATTCATATGATATATCAGACGAATAATGTGAACTAATGCTGTAACTGAAGTTGTGCAATAGATTGGCGCCTAAAGTCTATATTATGACATTATGGTAGAAGTTCACCCATAAAATATACATCGAGCGATCTCATAAAATATTAATGCACGATTGTAAATACACATGTGCTCATAGTTATTTAATTATATGCAATAACCATGTCTATCATATACTTAAATAATAATATTACACTCGAAAATTATATGTACGTACATATAAAAAAAACAAATTTTGTTTGCATTCCTTACTATTTTTTGTTTTTGTTTTCTTATTGTGTTTCTTTTTTTCTTTCCTTGGTTTTTTTTAATCTTTCATCTTTTCTTTATTTCCTTCATTTTTTGTTTGTTTTTTTTTTGTTTTTTTTTATAGGGCACACCATGTGTATGTTTTAATAGACGCCAAGAGTTCGCTAGCAGGATATAAAAAAACAAAGAAAGAAAAAATATAAATAAATAAAAAAAGACAGACAGACATACAGACGTACACATTAAATAATTTCTATATATTTATATGTATGCATATTGTATACATACATACGTATGTAGGTATGTGTAAATGATCACTTTTCTCTCTCATACACATTCACCTTTTAGATAACATCCAGACATGTAGGCATTTACTCATTTGGAATATTGTCTGTATGCTGATAACAAATAGAATGCAATATTCGTATATACGTACCTACATACGTACATATGTTTGCTAAAAATTGTTGAAATTAGTTTAATTTCAGTACTTTTTAAATACATACACACATACATACATAATTGGCCATTACAAACCTTTTTACAGGACTAGTTTCTCGCAACACCCATGTTGTGTGTGCCAATTCTTACCCATTAGTACCGGGACCTACAGTTTAAAGTCGCCTCCGGACGATAGACTTGAGAAGCTTGTTCATGGAAATCATTTACTTTTGCCAGAAGACTGCTAAGAGGTAGTCGCCTAAAGAAATATTGATCCAATTCACAAAATGTTATAGTTGTCGTAGATCGGTAGAAACTATGACAAACTACAACTATTGTACATAATGTTGTTGGTAATTTCCATATCAAAAACTACTACAACATGTACGAAAATTTTTCCTATGTTTCCGAAATGTCGTATCAATACACCAGAGTTGGAAAACTTTTTTTAATTTTTTTTTTATTTATTTATTTAACTATAATCTACAACATTTAACTATAATCTACAACAATATAACATTTTGTGAATTGGGTAATTGTTTTTCATATTTCTTTTTGTTTTTTCAAGAAGTCAGCGTTAGAATTTGAACCCGGAGCTCTTGGCTTAGTACGCCAACTCACTAACCACTAGACAACGGCCACTACTTTTTACGAGGACTACTTTTTAAATATTAATTTTAAATAAGGCTTAATGTGGACTAGGGCATTTCTTACAAACTTAAAGGGATATGACAAGATAAAAACTAACATCCCAGCCAATTTTTTAAATATACGAGTAATTGCAATGTTGATTCTTTAATCGAGCACTGATTGTTTATATGCGTTTTAATATTTTTTTTGAGCAAGTGCCGGGCAATTTTTAATTAATAAATATTTTGTTGGTCCTGTAAATGCTACAAAAAACATGTACATTTTTTATATCCAATTCGTCGTCCCGAAGTTATCTTGACGTAACTCCAAAAAATATTTTTTTGGGAAATTGAATTTAAAGTTTTATCAGTTTATAGAAAAAAATTCAGTCGAAAAAGGTGACTCCAAATTTTTATCAGATGTAGTGCTAATAATTCTTTATCGAATAGTACAAAAAATTCTTAAGTCATGGAGAAAATTTTTTAAGTTTTAAACATTTTTAACTCCAAACAAAGAATAACAGTTTGCCGTATAAGCCACTTTTTGGGAACATTTTCTTTATTTTTGGCACATACGTCCAAATAACACCGATAGAAATTTTGGATTGTTTTTTGTCTGATATTATCTTGACGTATATGAGACATACTTAAGTAAGCAAAATTCTTACATTTAGTATTTATTACTACAGTACTAAATAAATAAATTAGGATTAACAAAGCACTTTTAATCTGCCTAAAGGAATTTCGTCCATCTTTTATTATAAAAGAAAGCTTTCAGTGTTTAATATAACAGCAACAGTACGAGTATGTACTCAGAATCCAAACGAAAAAGATGTTACTTACTGCGCCATTTGGAACGAAGCACAGAATGGTCGCTCTGGTAATGATATCGATAGTTCTATAATAAAAATTTTGGAAAATATATTGAAGGATTTTAATCATATTGAGGATATCATTCTTTGGAGCGACTCTTGTGTGCCAAAAAATAAAAATAAAATATTTTTGTCTGCTAGTTTTAGCATTTTATATAAAAATAATAATCTAAAAACAATTACTCAAAAATTTTTAGAGCCGGAACATTCCCAAATTCAAGAAATTGACTCTGTCCACAATGCAATAGATCGATTTCTAAAGTTAAAAGAAATTCACAGTCCTTTAGATTTAATAATAAAATTAAAAAATTACCACTCCAAAAATTTAAATTGAATATTATTGAAATGTTACCTACAGATTTCAAAATTTATTCAGTTATTGCGCATTAACTAAATTTTCAGAACGTTCCATTTACTAAAATTAAAGCAATTAAGTATAATAAATTTAATTTATTTTCTTTATCCTATAAAGCATCTGTAAGTAAAGATGAATTTCAGTCATCAAATTTAAAAAAACAAGCGAGAAAAGGAGTTTTTTCAAAATCAGATGAAATGTTTGAAAAGGAACTCAGTATATGTCCAAAAATCAATATTTCTGAATATAAAAGAAATGATATTAAAAGCCTTTTCCCATATCTTCTATACAATGATGTTCAGTTTTATTCAAAACTATTTACATAAGTTATAACATATTAAGATATTATTAAGATACTGAATTAGAATTATCTATAATGTACTTAAAAAACATACTTTTGATTCATAAAAGTTTTATGAAATAAATTTTGATTTAAAATTTATTTTATATACATACATATGTACCTCTAAAAAATGAAAATTAGTTTTTTATTAATTTATTCCTTTAATTTTAATGTAACAGCAATAAAGTGAAGTTAAAGAAATCTATTCTTTATGATTTCTTATTACGTTTTATCTTTTTTTCTTATGAAAAATCTTTTAAATATATTCATTTATGTACGTACGTCAAGATAACGCAAAATTTTTTTATTTGAAAAATTCCATACATTTTTTGCCGTATATCCACGAAAGTGGCGCGTACGTCATTATAACATAAAATTTTTTTACCAAACGTGGATATACGGCAAAATGGCTCTTAAATATCTCAGAAAATTTAAGAGATAAAGTCCTGGTGATTGAACACATCGAAAGATCTAATAATTTAAGATTCAAAAATGGTCGTAACTCATTTTTTTTGATTTTGTGATATACGTCCAGATAACTTCGGGACGACGAATTGGTGAATTTTAATATAAAGTTAGCTTTAAAATTAGAATGATGTTGTCATTAAAAAAAATTGAAATTCGTTTAAGGTGGTTCACAATACCCGCCAAGTTTGTTTGTTTTTATATTTAATTGAAATCGAATATGAAATATTTTTTTTTCTCTGTATTTCTAAATTCGTGTTTGTACTTTTGTTTTATTTTTTTTGTTATTAAAAACAGACACACACAGAGATAGAGATCCTTGAAAAAATTTTTAAATTAAAGCGACATTTGCATACATGACGAAAGCATACGCACATTCATACAAACATACATACATACATACCTGCATAAAATATACAAAATAGTTTAAAAGTAAAAAAATTATATACAACAGAGCACAGATGAACAATCTAACCCAGTTCATATTTGTTTATAATAAATAAATGCAAGCAAATTATTTTAAGATTAGATTTTAGTGTATACATATAACACTTTATATTTAAATTGAGGAAAAACTGTTGTGTATACATTAAAGAGTTGTCGTCGTGGTCTAGTGGTAATTGAGTTGGCTTACTAACAGCTCTGGGCAGGGACCGTAATCATTATGAGTTTTATAATAAAAATTACACAATAATGATTATATTGTGAGTTTTAAAGATTTTCTTCAATGGTAATGATTATTTTTGAGTAATATTAAAAAAATCAGCCATATTCATTATTTTTGAGCAAAAGAAATAAAAATCAAAAATAATCATTATTTATGATTTTTATTTTTTTCGCTCAAAATAAAACTCATTTTCAATTTATGACTTAATAAACATTAAAAAAATTTGGTCAGAACTAGTAAAAGAAAAAAATGTAAGAAATGCTTATTCATTTTGTTATATAAAAT
Source organism: Metopia argyrocephala (assembly GCA_963576795.1). Taxonomy (NCBI): domain Eukaryota; kingdom Metazoa; phylum Arthropoda; class Insecta; order Diptera; family Sarcophagidae; genus Metopia; species Metopia argyrocephala. The sequence goes on from OY756209.1 coordinate 148,198,926, forward strand.
ATCATTTTCTTGCACAAAAATTATATAATTAATTTTTTTTTATACATCATATATAAAGTCGTAAATTAAAAATGAGTTTTATTTTGAGCGAAAAAAATAAAAATCATAAATAATGATTATTTTTGATTTTTATTTCTTTTGCTCAAAAATAATGATTATGGCTGATTTTTATTAATATTACTCAAAACTAATTATTACCATTGAAGAAAACTTTAAAAATCAAAAATTTAAAAATCATGACGGATATGCAAAGATTGTTAAAAAATAATAATAATGGTGCAAACAATTTTTGTTTATGTCTGTTCTAAGTGATTGATTTTTTGATTTAAAAAAACGAACAATAATCATTATTTACGGTCCCTGGCTCTGGGCTCAAGTCCCAGCACTGATATCTTGAAAAGAAAAGATATATGAAAAATAATATTTCTTTCGGCCACTACCTCTTAGCAGTCTTCTGGCGAAAGCTCTGAAAGTAACAGATTGCTATGAACAGCTTCTCAAATCGGTCGTTCGGAGTCGACTTTAAGCTGTAGGTCCCGGTACTCATGAATAAAAATTGACACACACAACATGGGTGCTGCGCAAAGCTAGACTGTAGCCCTGAAACAGGGTTATAATGGGCAGTTATGTATGATGTATGTATACACTAAAGACGTCATTGTCATACATCCAGACATAATAACCCAAAAACTCAAAACTCATCGTTTATATGTTCTTTTCATAATATTAAATAAAAGAGAAAGAAGCACTCTTTTTTAAAACGTTAGAATTACGAAAAAATTTTCTTTGTAATCTGAAAAGGGGGGGGGGGAGCAATCCTGGGGCATTATCCTGTAATTCTCTTAAGCTAAAATGCTAAAATTTTGGGTGTTTGCAACAGGCTGGGAGTTGGAATATATAAAATTAAGAGGTTTAGAAGTAATAGGCATGAAGTTTTTAGATTACAATAAGCGTTCAAAAATTCTATTCGTATCCAAAAAGTTCTAAATCAAGTTTATAAATTTTTAGTGATAGAGTTTTAGCTTAGGAAAGTTACAGAATAAGGCCTCTGGATTCGTTTACAAATAAATTCTTAGTCAAGCAAACAACTTGGGATTTTTTTGCTCGTCATGGTAGAGAAAGTATAAAAGAAAGCAAATACACCAATATTGTTCAAAATATTGAAAAAACTAAAAATTAAAGAAAGGTTCCTTTTAATATTACAAAATATTTTTTCGTTCCGAAAAACCTGATAACTTTTCTCGATAACATAAAGAGATTTAAACTCGGATTACCAAACCAAATAACAACAAAAAGGTTTTTTATATTGTTTGGATACAAAATCTCAAAAAAGTATTTCGTGCATATATGTACTCCTACTTTAAATATATAAATATTTCTAAATTGTAATTTGTTCTGTTAATATTTTAATCAAAATATTTTTTTACACAAGTATGTCTGTATTTATAAGCACGATATATAATTTATGTCTTCAAATCTTTTTTTAACATTTTAAACGTATAGTAGTGGTAAGAAACAAAGAAAAAAACAAAAATATTGTCCCCATCTATTTAAAATATTACAATGCTTTTGTCATCTCTTCTCTTTTATATTTTTGGGGGATTTTTTTTAGTGCAGTTTCATTATTTGTAGTTTTCAATTTTTTTATTTTGGAAAATTTATCAGACTTGATGTTAAAGTTTTAGTTTTATTTTTGGCAATATTTCAAAATGGGTGTCAACAGAGAACAAAAACGGAACACCAACACAAAAAAACAAAAAAAAAAAAAAGCGGATACACTAGAGCGGAATGTGAATAAATTTTTGGCAGGATTTAACAAAAAAAAAAATAGAATACAGTTCACCCTCTTATGGCTCAGTAATTAACGTACAGGCTAAAAGATAATTTATAAAATAATATTATAAAAAAGCATAAAATCAATTATAAACTGAAATTACCGAATACAGGCTGCTGATATTTTAATTGAAACCATTTTATAGAAGAGTTGTCTGTACCAAAACCGGAAATAATTAAAACGTTATAAATGTTTCGTTAAATATTTGAAATTTTGTCAAATGAAGCAAATTTTTTTTGTGACGATGTAGGGAGAATCGTTAATTTTACCTCGTTAGGCTATTCCAAATGTGTCATACAATAAACATATTAAAGACTACACGCCACAAACTGCAAATACTTCAAAAAGAGGGAATATCATGTATGTGCTTTAAAGCGAAATCGCACGAAATGAATTAAAACATATTCGTCCCAATTACTTTAAAATTTTGGTAAGCAAAGTAGTTATTTTGCTGGTCAGTAAGTTATTGCATTAAAAAATATATCAAAACATTGTTAAATTTTAAAATTAAAACAATTTGAAATTTCATGCAATTTCCATTTCACACAAATTCGTTTTACAGCACGTACCCGTATAATTTTGTGTGCATATGAACACAAGCGGCACAAATTTCTTTTTTGTGGGTGACAATGAATAGACTATTGCCTCCAATATAATTTTGAAGTATGAAATAGAAGTTTTATTGTAGAAAATCAATGCATGAGATATAACCATTAAAAAACAATAAAACAAAAAACTCTAACTGCAGTACTAATTTGCTTTCAAATCAGATACTCAGAAAATTGGCAACGCACCTAACGTTACAGAATTTGGACAACTTTTAAATGCGATGGCAGTTGAACAAATGACTGACTTTGTACAGTTGTTAACGACAAAACGCATGCTCTGGGGCCTTATTCTGTAATTCTCTTAAGCTAAAATGCTAAAATTTTGGGTTTTTGAAACAGGTTGGGCGTTAGAATATATAAAATTAAAAAGTTTAGAAGTAATAGGCATGAAGTTTTTAAATTACAATAAACGTTCAAGAATTCTATTCTTAGCCAAAATCAAGTTTATTAATTTTTAACGATAGAGTTTTAGCTTAGGAGAGTTACAGAATAAGGCCTCTGTACTTCCACTTTTTATTAAGTGGCTGATTACTTTGCAATATTTATTGCTAAAGACATTTGTAGTTTTGTTTTGGTGGCCTGTAGTCTTCAATGTGTTTAAAGCTTCAGTCCTACCAAATAGAGGACAGAGAGAAAATTGACGCGCGTACAATATTAGGATTTCTTGTTTAACTTTTAATATTTCTTTCAAATTAATTACATATTTAAGCATATAATATACTCTTCACATTTTTAATAATTACCTTTTAATATAAATTTTGATTTTTCTTTACAGCCAATATCATACTAGTGAGGCGTTGTTTCCTATGTTCTACTCCTGAATGCCGTGCCACAACGTAACGTCGTTTATAACGTTTTTCTTTAATTATAAATTTACAAGGAGTATGAGTATACAAAAATGAGTTTAAATGTATTTCAATAGTCCTTTGAAATTACGGGCGAGTGATAAAGTTTTTGTTACGTGTACTTGTTCTTCTTCTTAGTATGTAAGTGTTTAAAAGGCAGCTGAAACGAAAAAAAAAAAAAATAATATAAAAATAAATAAAAAATAAAAAGCGAATAAAAAAATAAGAAACGAAAGTAGGCAAACAGCTCTTCAAACACATTTTGTGCTTGATTTTACTAAGAAGACTGCATTTAAATCAACATTTGCGCCATTAGTAATGGCACGTTATGCAGAGTTAAAAGATTTTAATAAAAATGCGTTTAAACTTGTATAGCTTTCTTTTTGGTTAAAGCATATAACAACAAATATAACGTGTGTGCAAGTGTGCTCAATACACATACACACACACATACATATACTCGTATATTAAAAAGAGAACTTTTTTTTCTAAAACTAAAACTAAAACTCTACTCAAACAAACCAAAAGGCTTTCAACTGTTTTCCACTATTGTTTTTCTTTTCCTCGCATTATAAAATAGAAAAAAAATAGAAAAAAAAATAAAATAAAATTTACAAACAAATATATACAGACTCAGGCAAACACTTAGACAGATCGACAAACGGACGTAGCAAATAACCAGTTAGTGAGTCAGACGGGCAACTCTCTACTGCCAATAAAATAAAAATGACATCCATGGTAATATGAAATCGACTCCGTTTAGTTTTATTTTAGTGCGTGTATATGTACGTGCAACAGTACCATTTACAATAATAATTTAACTCGTTGCTAAAAAGCTTTTGTATGTTGCATTTATAATGCTGGTTATTCTCCAAAGCAGAACAGAACTAGAATTTCCCTCAGGGAATATTATTTTATAAAACTAAAAAATAAAACTAAAAATAAGAAACAGTGAAAGAAAATAAATATACATTTACGAGTAGATTTATTCAGGCAAACAAGTTAAAAAGGCGGAGCTAAACCATTGTTTAGATGAAATTTTCAATTATCCTTAAAAACAAGAAATTTATAAATAAATAGAAAAAAAAAAGAAAAAAATACTGAAAATATTAACAATAAAAGAAGATTTAAACAAACTTGCTAACGAAAAATTAAAACAAATCACCAGCACAAACAAAAACTTAACAAAAGCAGCAGCAGCACAATTAAAAAACAGCATCACTATTACCACTGGACTGTCAGTTTACTCAACTGTCACAGACTGTTGAATATTTCATCTGTCAGTTGTGTGAAACACGCGAAAAAAAAAGGAATTTCAAAATGATGGAATTGCAATATTTTTAAATAATAACAATCGCAACAACAACAACAAAAACAAAAGAAAAAAATAAAGAAAAAAATTCAATTAAATTATTAAAACAAAAGCTACATATTCATATGCACCACGTTTTGAATGCATCCATTACAACAATAACAAACTGAACATAAATTTTATTGTTGTTGCCACACAACAACAACAACAACACTTGAATACTTCAAGTCGTGTCGTCAATAGCGATTACTACACACACATACACACATCCACCAACACTCAATAATAATTTTCGTAATTCGTAACAACTCTCACATCGTCAGATTACGTTTTATTGCGCTACGTTTTCGTTTACAATCGAAATTTATTCAACACCAGGATTGTGCAGAATTTTATACGATACCGCTTAACAGTAAACGCTTACCTACTTCATGTGGCAGAGGTAGGCGGCGTTGGAGGCGGGTTGGCGACATATACCGTCGTTTGGTCGGCAAACAGTCGAGCAAAAGGCATATTGGCGCAAGGCTGCCATTTGTAGGCGATGCACCGTCTTGCGGAAAGATTGTAAGTACAAACATTTTAACAAATATTTTCTTATTTACTCGTATGTTATTTATTATATGTATTATAAAAATGCCTCGTCTCTTGTCTCCTGCCTACTAGGTCTAACATTCACTCTACTCTGCCATGTTATTCATTAAAAAAAAAAAAACTTATTTGCTCATATGCATTCTGTAGATGTGTTTGCAAAAACAAGGAATTTTTTATCTTTAAAGCAGGGATTACCATTTCATAGCACAATTGTACAGAGAGCATTCACACATATTGCTTATGCTCTTTTATTTTTTTCAGGTTTACTCAAAAGAACTGATCGATGACACTCAAAATATATTTTATGTTAAATAATGCAATTTTTTTAGAAACAATAAGAGGTTGGTTAGTAGGAGAGGAAATTTATGAACCAAAATTATATCCTAAATTGAAAAGGCGATTTCAAGTTTAATAAGCTTAAAAATTGTTAGAAAAGGGTAGGCCATTTAGTGATGGTGTTTTTATTAAGCAATTGTTAAAAAAAATTTTTGAAAAGGCCTAATTATAATACAAATATTTACCGACTTAAAATTTATGTGTTCAAAGCAATGCAACAAATTACGTTTATGTTAAAAAAAAACATTCTACAAATTCGAAATTGTCATAAGAGTATAAATGTAGAAGATTTTATCTTATAGCCCAGTTATTTATTTATTTATACTTTTAAAAATATATAGATATTTTTTTTTTTTAATGAAGAAGTGGATTTTTTATTTTCCCTAAATATAGTCAAACATTTATAACTTTCTGCATTTATGTTGATGAAATGCTGACATTCATTTCACCGTATATTACTAAAACTTTTCTAGGACTGTAAACAAATAAATTCTCCCAACTTCTTTTTTCTCTTTTTTCTGATACACAACCAAAAAATTTTTGGTAACCCCTGCTTTAAAGCAGTGATGTCCAATACTACAAAAACACTCTTGCGCTTGTGTATGAAGCAGAGAAAAAACTCTACTTACTTCTACCAGAAATGGGAATCCGTGAATTACTTTATGCTTCTCACTTGTTGAGACAGCACTACGCTCACAAAATGTTTAAAGAGGAATATCGAAGCGAATTCTTTTTTATAAAAAATAATGATGGTAATGCACAATGATTATTCAATATTATTTCATAAAACGTTATTATCTTTCATGTCATGGGGAATACAAAGAACTTAAAGGAAGAGATAGTATGCTCAAAATGTATGAACTTCAAGCTTTTTCAAGTTTTTTCGTGAAACTTGTGATTTATGAAATCAGTACTAATAATGTTAATGAAGTCAATAACATTTTAATAATAATATTAGAACTTTTAATAATATTAACAATAATAACAACAGTATTTTTTTTTTTTTTTGGTGAGAGGGGAAATGCATTTACGCACTTAGGTGGTTGTTGCCACCCGTCGTGCCGGCCTCCACGCAGTTATTGCGTGCCTACCGGCTAAAACCCCTCTCTATATCACCAGGCTCCATCCTGGGACCGTCAATTTATGACATTACTTCAGGATGGAGCCTTATATGCCGGTCCAGTTGGACCCGATAACAACAGTATTACTAATAATATGTGTAAAGTTAGTGATACCAGCTTTGATAAATGATACAAAAAATATGCACTATCCATCCCTGCACTATGTTGGAGAGAAGCTAAAATCTAAAAAGAGCAAGAGCAACAATATTTCATTTTATTATGTACGTGTTTGACTTCGACGTAAACAGAATTTGTAGTTTCCAGAAATGGGAATGTTCGAATTACTTTCTGTTTATAACTTCTAAATTATTTCTTCATAATTCTGAGTAAAGTACGTAATCGATTGTCCGATAGTCATGTCACCGATCTATTAAGAATAAAGGAGTACCGAGGCCACATAAATTTGGAGGAAATAATGAATAATTATTTCAGTTAAATAAAAATAACACAAAAAATATGCACTATCCATCCCTGCACTACGTTGTAAAGAAGCTAAAATCTTTAAAGAGCAAGAGCAGCAATATTTCTTTTTATTTTGTACTATCACGCGTTAAAGGGAAAGAGATTTTTGGACATCACTGCTTTAAAGCATATTTCACCAAAACTCTCAATAAATGAAATGCGTCTGTAGCACAATTGTGTACATAAAATGAAGATTTGGATTATTTTGCTTTAAAGTCAAGTACCTCAAATGACTTTTTTTTTTTTTTTTTTGCCATTGTCGTCTGTATTAATGTAACTATTTTTTGTACTCTCTCTCTCTCTCTTTGTTTCTCTGTCTGTCTGTCTGACTCTCTTAATTAAAAATGAAAAAGTATGGCAAATTGTAAACAAATGGAAAAAATCATTTGTTTCTCTTTACATCTGTAGAACTCTACATACATTTACAAGTACATACATTCGGGCTTTAAAACACAATCTTTGGTAACGGCTAACAACCTCATGATAAAAGAATTTTAAAATGTGTCCCATCTGCTTGCAAATGTTCAACTGCAAAAGAATTGAATTATTAATTAATGGTGGCAAATAGAGAATTCCTATTATTCGCTTATTTGTATAACTTGAAGAAGAACTATTTCATAATTTTAAATAAAATAATTTTAAACAGAAAAAAAAACATCATCATTGTTTTTGACAGAGTTCAAGAGATGAGATCATAATAAAAATTTTAGACATGCAGACACAATTCATATCTTCTGTTTTTAATAAATAAAGATAATTAATGAAGGAATGTTCAAATTTTAATTTTAAAAACAAAACAAAAAAGAGAGAAAAACGAAAGTAGTGTTGAAGCAAATGCATGTTCTGCAACAACTTTCTTAAAAATTGTTCTCTTTTCTTAAAATACAATCGTGAATAACTTTCTAGTTTTCAGTGGTCTGCTCTGAGGAAAAATCCATAGCCGTTTTATTAATGAAAGTTGTTATTTAAGTTAAAAAAATTAAAATGATTTACAAAAAAAAAAAATCATTAAAATTTTTCTTTCTCAAAGATTTTTTTTTTGTTAAAGGAAGAAGTCTTAATATTCCTGTTATCATATTCTGATTGAGCGTAGAAATTACCTTTCAATTGAAATCATATTTCAAAAGAATTTTTGTACAACTATTTTAATGCATGTTTACACACATACGTACGTACATACATACTCGTATATGCACATACATGTGCATAGATTTAGAAAATAATTCAATACACATTGAGATAATATGAAATAGAGTTGAAATTCTTTGAATATTTGAGAACTTTTATACCGACATTTGTACATACACATGTATGTATGCGAGTACAAGGCAAATAAACTACAAAATCCCATTCAAAGACACATAAAACTGAAAGAAAATAAAAAGCGATGAAACAAAATGACGCCGAAAAAATATTTTAAATGCAATACCAACAGCATTAACGAATTGCTTAAAGACATGTTTAACTTATTCTCTTCTACTACTCTTTTCTTATGTTGTGACAGTAAAAAGAATGGTGATTTTGAAAAATTTTGAAAGTCGGATTATATTTAAGGATATCAAAATACACAAACACACTCAACAAATGTCGTTCAAAGCAAAAAATAGATAAAAAAGAGGAAAAAAAAACAGAATACATTTATATTTTTTTTATATGAAATTTGCTACTTTTTTTCATCATTTTTGCTGTTTCTTCTGTGTTTGATTTTTATTAAGTTTAGTAAAGTTCTGTTTTTTATCTTCAAAGTTTTATAAATACACATACACTCTTACAAAATCTTATAATAAAAATAGCAACCAGAGTTGTTAAATTATTTGAGTTCAAATGTGTTTTTTGCAAAAAAGTTCTTCAATTATTTGCTGTTCGAATATTCGAATAAATAACACCAATAAGTTTGAATAATTTCAAAAGAATTAAACAAAATGCTAAAATAATTGTTCTTCTAAAAATTAAAACTATTCTCTAAAGATGAAAAACAAGGTAGGAGAGTGGGGGGGGGGGCTGTAGACTATCCCACAAGCCATGTAATATGCCAAATTTTTAGGTAGCAGAGTATCAGTTTGATTGTCTAAATACAATATGAGAGAAAACATATTTGGAAAATTTACCGTCTTATGGCTCTCTCTGTTTTCTGAAAAATTTAAAAAAATTAAGAAATTTCAGTAGCCCAGAGAAATGTTTTTGTTTTTAAATATTTGAAACAATTAAAAAACAATTTTTCAATTTATTTATAGACTTTGAAAAATATAGTTTTTATTTTATTTATTAAGTGCCTCAGTAGTTGAGTAGGTAGTGTACTAAACTGTTAGTGACCAGAGACCCTGGTCTGCAACACTATACCGAGCTTGTGGTCTTAGTCCCTCTGCTCGTAATACTCGTAATTAAGTAGTTAGAATATAATATAACATTGTATTAATATATATGAAAATAAAATAAATAAAATATTTCATTAATTTTTTTTAATTTATTTATTTTATTTGATACAAACATACATGGCCATTACAACCTATTGTCAGGTTAACAGCCTAGCTTCTCGCAGCAGCCATGTTGTGTGTGTTAATTTTTACCCATGAGTACCGGAATCTACAGTTTAGAGTCGACTTCTTCTGAAGATGTGGGAATACACATAGTAAAAAATATTTACTTGTGTGAAACATGACATTACCTTTTCGATTCCAAAAGTAATAAATTCTGAAGTAATTCATTATTTAATTGATTATAAAGTAAGGTAATAAATCTTTTTTCGCTGGGGAATTTCATATTATTTTCTCTCTGATTTTGTGTATGTAAAATCTAAACTGTTCCTAGAAGTGGAATAACATTTACTTGAAACTATTATTGGAAAAAATATTCGTAAAAAAAAAAAATACGAGAACCAAGGAACTCTAGGGCTCTTGACTTTTACCCTTTCTTTCATATTATGTTAATGTGTACAGAGTAAAATTTTAAACATAGTTTGGTTGTATAATAGGTTGATGTAAAGATGAAAAAAAATATTAACGATTAAAAAAGTTCACAAGTATGTGATCGAATAGTAGAAATTTAAAAATGTACCCAAAAATGGATGAAGAGCAATCATATTTATTTTATTTGAAAAATGTATTATTTAATAACACTTGAACCTGTTTTTATGCCCACAAAAAAAAAATCGCACAAAAAAAAAACTCGTTTCAAACTGGTTATTTTAGGAAATACGAAAGTCAGTTTAAACAAAGTCAAAGCTAAAGCTTGTCTTGATCATTAATAATATATCTTTATGTCGACTATTAAATAAGTTTTGAAGATTAATAAAAATATTTCCGTCGAGTCAACAAATAATAATACATGCACCATATCTACTAAAATAACCAGTTTATGTGAACAATTTTATTCCTGACTGTATGTAAAATTGTTATTGGTATTTTTCCTTAAAGTTATTAAACAGAAAAAAACTAGACCAAAAAACAAAAAAACAAGTTAAAAAAATCCACAAGTCGCATAAAAAAGGCGCATAAAAAAAGGCGCATAAAAAAAGCGCACAAATCAAGACCGCACAAAAAACACCGCATAAAAACAGGTTCAAGTGTATATTAATCGCCTGTGTTCCTAAAGGGTTCATTTGACAAGTATTGTATACGGCACCTTGTGCTAATTGTAGTTGATCATGTTTTTAGTTGACTAGCCATCTGACCTAACTACCTAAGCCCTTCATACATATATAATTAAACATTACAAGCCTGTTTCAGGGCTACAGCTTAATTACTCGCAGCACCCGTGTTGTGTGTGTTAATTTTGACCCACGTGTACCGGGACTTATAGTTGAAAGTCGATTCCGAACTACAGATATGAGAAGCTTGTTCATGGCAATCAGTTACTTTCAGAGCTTTTGGCAGAAGGCTGTTGAGAAGTTGTCGCCGAAAGAAATTTTTTTTATATTTCATTTTCTTCAAGATGCTTTTCATAAATTTTTAAAATTGTTTATGAAAACAGCAGTATATTTATTATTTATTTATTATAAAATTTTATTTGGACACAAATATTTCAACAATTTTTATTTATCATCCAAAATCTTTTCTTTTTTTTTTTTTTAAAATGGAGAAAAAAAATTACCCGAATATTTCAATAATTTTTGTTCGCATGACAACTCTAATATTTTCACATGCTTCCACAGACGCCATTAGCCGAAACGATAAAAAAAGGGATGAATTTATGTAATTGTGAAATAAAAATCATATTTTCTCTTTTATTTTGATTTTTTGCAATTCAGCATAAACGAGTAATGAAATGAGATTCAAGTAAATTTTGCTGGAACAATAAATAGTTTTGTACTCAATAAAAGCGAACTCCTTTTAAGTAACATATCGTTTTATCGGGTTTACAGATAACTCGTGCAATGCATATACATACATACTATATAAGTATGTATTACATATTTTTTATATTTTTTTTTATATTATTCTATCAATATATTGGCTTTTAAATATAGGAGTATGTATACAATTCCTGTACACATTAAATTTAAAAGGAAATTAAAGTGTAAAATACAAAAAATAGTTCCCATGTCAAGATATTAAATCAAATTCATGTAATTCATGTGTCCACTAATCGACAGTAAAATATTTCTGAAATTATATAAAATTACAACCCAAAAGTATAGCCATTAAAAACGAATGAATTGTGATGTTGTTTTATTTTTCTTATAAAATAAAAATAAATCTACAAAATCATGCTTACACCCTTACAGTTACTAACATAACTACATATGTAATGTATGTATCTGGTTAAAAACATTGGAAAAGATAACAGAAAACACGCTTTGAAGGGGCTAATAGAATAGCAAAACTGTAGTCGAGTGATGAAGAAGATATGTATGAAGAGATATAATAATATAATATGTGACATTACCACAAACAAGGAAAACTTTAATGATACTTATTTCCCAAACACACGCATTTAATAATGCGTACATACACACATAAGTATGTACATATACATACGTACGAGTATAAAAGGATAAGAGTAATGGCAAAACATTAAAACAACTGTATCGTTATATCGTTCTTTTTATTCATGTTTTTGTTTTTGTTTTTGCTTCTGTTTTTGTACTTTTTTTTATTTTTAGTCTTAAAAAGAAAACTCTAAAGCATACATTTTCATTTTTATAATATACTAGCTGAACCCGGTGTGCTTCGCTACCTCCTCGTTATATACATATTACAAAAAAACAAACATTATTAGTGGTGTAACTAAGTATCTGAATTAAAAGAGAAGGGGGCGGTGAAGTGGGCGTGGTTCTTAGTTATATGACGACGTTAACAGTATTAAGAGCAATATATTACCAAATAAAGAAAATACAAATTTCTACATAGAACAAAAAGTTTGAAACTTTCATACAAAATTTGGCGTGAAAAGGGGCGTGAAAGAGGGCGTGGAGTAATAAATTATTGTTTATACTTCTTCTGGATTATAATGTGTATACAATTTGAAGTAAATCTTTTAAAAACTATATGGGGGCAATTACATAATTCAAAAAAGTGGGCGTAAAAGTAGGCGTGGTCGAAAAAAAAGTACCCTATTAATCATGTCAGAGTCCCAGTTAAATGCTGTGAAAATTTCAGGAAGATCGGTCCAGAGGTTTGGTCTCCTATAAGGTACAAACAAACAAACAAACAAATTAACAAACACACATTCAGTTTTATATATTTAGATATGTATGTGTGTGCATATATAAAATATCCCAGTTGGCTATGTCTTCAAGACGTCCTCGGGGATGGGTGCACGACAATAGAGGGTCCTGCACGACGTATAGACGACAGCTAGAGCAGTTCGTCAGAGACATTTTTAAACAAATGTCGCAAAAATCGTGCACGACTGGAAGAGCAACAATATAACTGAGCATGTCGTCAATCACATATTGTATAAACTATGCAAGCGTGTGGCCAATATTCTTTTTATGATCGTCAACTTCAAGGAAATATACTGCAAAACATCGTGCACGAACACAGCCACGATGTTGTCGATAACCATTAGTGGCGTGTCTTAAAGATATCTCTGACGACAGTGTCGTGCATGACGGTTGTGCCAACTGGGATATGTTTACACATAAACAACACACATGTAAAATACAAGTGGTTGTGTGAGACATCGAGTTTAGAAATTCTAAACAAAACCATGAAAAAGTGTGCATCTCTTTATTAAGTGTTTGTTTTGTTGTTATTTTATGGTCTTAATTTTATCACCTGAATTTTGCCATCTTCCACAAACATTAGCTGTTTTCAGTCAGACAACTTATTGATGAGAATGGTAAAGCAGCTTGAGAGTGTATTTCGTTTGTCGTTTCCTATCGGTGTTAGTTGGTAACTTGGTAGGAACAGAAGTGTAGTCTTTACTATACGCAGTATCAATTAATATCAACCACCAATACTCTCGTAAACAAATATAGGCAAAATAACTTATAAAACTTTGTATATAAATACTTATAGAATAAGTTTGCCAAACATATATAAAAAATGTTTCTGGTTGTAAATCCATAAACCTTTTGTTAGATTGACTTGGTTAACCGATTTTAGTCAAAGCTACATATTTATACACTAATGCACATGCAAACAAATCCTTATGCATGCATTCGTGTATTTAAGTATGTTGGTGTAAAGAAAATTTTCTCTTGTGGTCTTTCCTTTTTAGATCAATTAGATGAAAACATAAAATTTTCAACGTTTCCTTAATGAATTTTAACAAAATATAAAATTCAAAGGATTCATTTAATCCTCTTACTCAAACAACATGCTGATAATATACAATCTACCAAATATTTAATATAAAAATTCTGTAACAATTATTGTGGTTTGTAAGTTACAGCCCATTTTGGCTACACTGCGGATAGAAGACTTTGAAATTTTATCCTAATTTATGGGCATCTAAATATTTTAAATGTTTAAACTGAACTTTGTTACTCATGCAAATGGTCTGTAAAATATTTGAATTTGCATTTAAACAACTAAAATTTAGTTTGACATTTTGTTTTACTTAAAAATTGATTTAAATAATTAAAAATATTCATTTATTTAATAACTAAAACACTATAAAAAATTACAAATGCTAATAGAAATAATGTTTGTAAGTTTTAATTGAGATTCCATTTCTAACAATGCATATGATTAATTTAACAGTTTCTATAAACATTTAACCTTTGAGGTCATATTATCATATAAATAAGTACTGACTAATGAATATAACCCAGCAAACAATAAAATATTACCTTCAAATTTAAATTCCATAGATTTTTTAAGCGACTGATTAGAAAAAAACATTGTTCTCATTAAAAATACAAATTATTTAGCAATTTCATTTCAAGTAACTTGCAATCTCGTCACTTTACACCATGATTTTTAAAGTATATCTTTTTTAAATCTTTTAACGCTCAACGACTTACAGTTTAAAGTCGACCTTGAACGACACAGATTTGAAAAGCTTTTTCATGGCAATCAGTTATTCTCAGAGCTTTTGCCAGAAGGCTGCTGAGAGGGAGTCACCGAAAGAAATAATTTGTTCACATTTTTTTTTCAAGATGTCAGAGCTGAGATTTGAACCCGGAACTATCGTCTTAGTAAGCCAACACACTAACCACTAAAAAAATTTTCTAAAATGTTTGTTAAGGCATCGTTTTAGAACAGAAATTCTTAATAAAAAAATTTTAGCTTTAAAGTGTACGTTAGCTAATGATTACATTAAAACTGAAATAGGGTTTTTTTTTTGTAAAACAGATATAAATCTTTTAAATTTATATAATTTTTTTAGTAAATAATATTCTAATTATTGCTATTTATAATTCGGCCCTATTCCCGTTGGCGTTATCGTTTTAAATGTCGTTTCTATTTGGTTGTCGTTTTTATGTCGTTTCGTTTTTAAAATGGTATTCCTGAAATAAGACGAAGACGAGGATAAAAGTTACCGAAAACTACAATAAAATCAGAGAAAACTTGGTAGCACTAGAAAAAATGTCTACTACAGAATTTTATTTTTCAAATTGCATTAAATTTAACACAGCTTCGTCCAAAGATGATAGTGGAATCTGCTTATTAATTCCTCCTCCTATTGCTCTGGCCTCAGATTTATTGGTTACCAGCTTCTTTTTTATTTTAAACTTCAAATCTTTCCATATCTTTAAATTAAATTCTATATTTTAAAATGTTTAGCTTGTTATTAATTTAGTTTTCCTTGCTATGTACAAACCATCTCCGTCACAGACTAGAGGTCCAAGTGGATTTATTTTTGCCGCAACTTCCTTCCAAAAACAAATAAAATTTAAGAGTTTTATGCCGTTTTTAAAACCTTTAGAATATTCACGATTTTTCACAATTTCTGATATTAAAATTTCAAACTGTTGCAACGTTGTAATTTTCTTTTTCTATTTTTCAAACCTCTCGTTTTAATGTTGCTACTAAAAATGAAAGCGACAAAAAACTGGCGTTCCTTTATCGTTTCTATCTTCGTTTTTAAATAGAGAATACCGACATTTTTTGATTATTGTCGATAATGACAACGGTAATGCCAAGTTGTCGTTTTTATTTAGTTTAAAATAAGAATTCAATGAAATGAATTTTAAGAAAATTATAAATTACTCTTTCTGGTTTGACTTTGCGTTTGCTGGGTAGTCACACTCTCTCACACATACGAATGCATGAACTGATATAACCTTAAATTTTCGTTTATCTCAGTCGAAGTCAGACACTAAAATACACACTAGAAGAGTATATTTGTGAATTGTTTCATTTGATGTGTGTTTGTGATATTGATATTGTACTCGTACATTCGTACATACTTTCATTATCAAAATGCTTTTTTAGGCAATAAATTTATTCAAAAATTTTATTTTTTTTTTCTGATACTATAGAGGGGCCTAACACATGGATGTGCCCAGCCAAAAAAGGACTTATCCATTATTGATGAAATTAATCTCAGAAAGTTTTATTTTTGGTCAATCCCCAAGGAATTTGACAAGTGATTGTTATAAATAGAACGGAAGTAATTCAAGGGCCTGAGTAGTATTCGGTAGTAGTATTGCTTAGAAAGATGTGATTTAAAAGTATTTGGTATTCAATGAAAATGCTATGAATTTGGAACAATTGCCAAAATTGCTGGAATGCTACCTATAACCTTATTTTTGTTGTAAAATTGTTTACTAATTATTCAGAATAAAAAAAATAAATTGCGGAAATAATGAAAATTTCAGAATCCATTCGGCTTATGAAGATGTAAGCATTAAAAAATGAGTTGCATTTACAACAAATATTATTTTGCGGTATTTAAGTACTTTTCCGTAAAATAATAATTTTTTTTGCTGTCAAAAATAGACCAAATGGAATAGTAAATTGATTTAAATCAAGCAAAATTTGAAAGTTTTGTTGGAAAGCCTGTCATATAATTTTTGTATGACATTTTATTTATATTTCCTACTCAGACCATTTTAGACTAGCTCATCTCTCAGGGTAGATGCTCAACCCTCTGGTCATTTATATAAAAAAAAAATTTTAGGTATTCCACAGAAGTCCAGTTGTTAAGCCCCCAATTCCCATCCATGTCTGCTCAGTACCCTGAAAATTCATTGCAAAGCAGAACCCTCGAACCATACTTATCACCTTATCACCGAGCTCACCAACCCATATTTCCAAGTCCACTACTCTTAAACATATTTTGGAAAATAATTCGCATTGTGTTTGACAGCAAGATCAATGAAAATGTTTGAACAGGGTACTCAGGCATTACAGCTACCTATACCATTACTTATGGCTGAGATTTACTTCTGTTGCTCTTTATAGTTTAACTTCTTTTTTTTACTTTAATGTGAGATCTAGTGACTTCCCAGCAGAAAATAGTGCTCACCAGAAAGTTATTTTGTAAGGGAGAAATTGTAAGCAATCACTTACTCATGCGCATCAATAATGAATGATTTTTATATGAAATGAGCCGCTAAAATGCAATAGAAATGCAAATTTATTGCAACCAGTAAGCAAATAGTACATAAATAAAAAAATAATACCTTATCATGTAGCATATTTGAAAGCTTTAAGGTGTAAAAAACAATATAATGCTTCCATTATTGCTTACAATTTTATTTATTGCTTCCAAATCTTAAAAATTTTCTGCTGGGTTGTACAACTTTCAAGGTTTTATTTTTAATTAATTTTGGATATTTGTATAACGTTAAAGTTGAGCCTTCACTGATCGAGTTTGATTTTGCGGCCTGTATCAAAATGACAATTTAAGGTGCAACAAACAAATATTTTATTCCTTGGAATGGCACAGCCCATGAACAATAGCTGCCTGTGATTTTTTAGCAAAGGATACTGTAGTCACACTATTACATTTCAATTCTACAATATTTTAAGTAATTTTATAGCATTTTTTAAGCAATGCAAACAACTGCTATCGATATGAATTTAAAAACGGTATCATCGGTTTGCCAGTATTGCGAATGTAAAGTTGCCAACACTGCAATTGTCAATCCCCGTTGGTATAAAAAAACCATAAAATTTTTTTTTTCTTCAAATTATGATGTTTACAGATTATCTATTATGGACAAAGATTTATGCAAAAATATAGTCTATTGAACCCTTTTAGAATGATCTCAGATCTAGACTTTATGACCCCATCAATTTTTAATTGTAATATTTTTTCTACACAATTTATTGGCCGCATACTTTCTTGCACACCCGTGTGTGTGTGTGGTTTTGCTGAATGAGAACAAAGAGAAACCAATAAAATATTTCTTTTAAACGAGCTGGTAGTTGGTAGTTGGTAGTTACTAAACAAGCTCCTTTTTTTCTGTAAGCACTTTACATATAACTATTATGACTGTTTCAGTATTCAAATGAAAACTGAATGAGAAAATAAACTAACGAATGAACGAACAAACAGATGAACACAATTTGCTTAAGGCTTTTACAAACTCTAGACTAAATTGGACATCCGGTGGCATAAATATTTTTTTTCGCCTCTTGTTCTCATTGAATTTGTAGCAGTAAAAATATTTATATAGAGTAGCAGAGTATGGCAAATATGTAGTAGTAGTGGTATACTAAATAAAACGGAATAGCAAATATATACAAGTACATATAAATAGATATAATAATAGAACAAAAATAAAAAAATAAAAATATAAAAAAAGAGTACAACTGAAGGGAAAAAGCCTCCAGCGTATAAAAACGGCAGAAACATGTACAAACGAACACTATGAAAAGGCAGAAAAAAAAATAAAAATTAAATTCATAAAATATATACAATGAGACATCGTTGTTTAGTTAGTTTGGTACTCGCAATATCTTTTACGGATGGTATTCTTCATCATTGCACGTCGCCACTGTGCACAATACAAAAACGCACTCTTTCAACGGCAGTGCCATTGCCGTTGCCGCCATTTATATTTATACCATAGTTCACAACTAATATCTGTGCATATGTATGTGTGCGTATGTGTGTGTGCCTGTTTGATATATTTCCCTACAAAATTCCCTATAAAATTTTCTATTCAAATGACATTCACAATTTTTTTTTTCCTTCGCACGAGTATATGGTATCCATAGGCATTGGTAGACAGTGTTTGTTGGCAGAGCAAATCTTACAACATATTGAAATAAATTATCATACTTAGTGTTTATAGCCAAGTTAAGAGGCAAAAGAATAAATTGAATAAATGCACAATGATGTCAGGGGGGAAATTGTATGCGCTTACTTACTCGTATTGTGTTTGACATTTTCTTATTATTTCTTTAAACCACAAAACAAGTTGAAAATGCGAAATATTCTCTAAGTATTTGTTACACATACAATTTGTTATGTTCTTATATCATTTCTCCTTTTAATTTGTAAATGTTTTTAGATTTTCTTTGAAACTTCTTTCTTTCATTATAATTTAAGGAAATTTTAACCACTTTTGGTTTTTGTGCCAACGAAAATTTGTCAAATGCCAACGTGATGATTTTTTATTTTAATTTTTTGTATTTTTCATGAATTTTTGTTCACAAAATTAATTACATGATGAGAAACGGATATTCATTTTATGAATTTACTGCCATACTCATAAAAATAAAATACTATTTGACAATTTTTTGCAAAATAATTGTCAAGTAAGCCTTTAGTAAATCTGCAGCATATTTCGCTGTTTTATTTTTTAGATCTGTTAAGATGTTGTGGAGCTGTGATGCATAATAGGATTGTAGTTGATTCAAGTAGCTGGGCGAAATTTGTCACTCCAATTACAAGAAATCTCGAACAGATGGGTGAAAACTTAAAATGCAATTTTGCTTAGGAAATAAAATCCTTTACATTTTTACTACCTTTGTTCTTATGACATTTTACTTGTAGACAATTTAGATCATCTTTTTATTAACTACACACAAAAAGTCGAAAACATAAACACATGGCCCTATCTAAACATTCATACCTTAGAGGCCATTACAGTCCTCTTGGAGGGTTACTGCTTAGTTTCTAGCAGCACCCATGTTGTGTGCGTCAATTGTTATCCAGTTACACTCAGAGCTTTTGCCAGAAGACTTCTATTTTTCTATCTTTCAAGATGTCAGATTTGGATTTTGAACCCGGAGCTCTTTTCTTTTCTGTGGAATTTTGAAAAAACGTCTTCTCTCGAAATAAGACAATTTTCCAAGATTTTTATAGTAAATATAGAATTTCCTTGTCCTTCTTTTGCTGTAATCACCGTATTTCTACGACCTTTGGAACGCAAGATATGCAGTTGACTAATCCGACCTCTTTTAGTCTTTCCCCCAATTTCAATTTGACAAAACGACTTTTTTCAGAGAATTAAGAATAATTTGAAAAATTTAATGTCTATAGAAAATTGTATTTAATTTTTATTATTATTTTTTAATTATTTGCATATTGTAGTGAAAAAATGAAGTATTTTTTTTTATGAAACCGAAATATTTTTTCCAGATCAACTTCTTTCAATCTCCTTTTCATATTCCATTTTAACAAAACAACTTGTCTTGACTTATGCGATTAAAATAATTTTCAAATTTAATCAAAAAAATTTTGACAAAACAACTTATATGGTGGAAGCTAATTTTTTTCTTTAAAATCTATTTCACAAAAAGTCTTAAATTAATTTTTTGTCGTTTTAAAGAAAACTATTGCTTCTAGAGGGAAAAAAAGGTCGCATGATGTTCGTTAAGTATTTGTGCATAATATCCAAGTTCAAAATTTCTTTAATTTTTTAAGCAATAACTTCTATTAACCTTTTTAACTATTTTTTTGCTCTACTGAAAAATTGTTGATTTTGAAAGAAGACATTTTGTCAAATGTCCACAGAAATAATCTAATACACTAACCACTAGACTACGGTGACTCGACTTAAAACTAAAACATCGTTGTTCTTTCTTAACGATTAAATCTACCGAAAAGTATCTCCCAATAACAACAGAATCATTCAGTTTTAAAAATCTTGGATCATTGAGCTCCTTTCTTTACGTTTATGAAAAATCAAAATTCCTTTTAAAGATGTAAAAGTTAAATATTTATTTGAAATAATACTCCCAGATTAAGAAATGTATTATTGGTTTCTCTTTGTTCTCATTTAAGGGCAGTTTAGACCAGTGATGTCCAAAAATCTCTTTCCCTATAACGCGTGATAGGAAAACAAATTCTGCTTACTTTGAAGTCAAACACGTACAAAATAAAAAGAAATATTGTTACTCTTGCTCTTTTTAGATTTTAGCTTCTCTCTCCAACATAGTGCAGGGATGGATAGTGCATATTTTTTGTATCATTTTTATTTAACTGAAATAATTATTCATTATTTCCTCCAAATCTACGTGACCTCTGTACTCCTTTATTCTTAATATTACGGTCACATGTCTATCGGACAATCGATTACGGACTTTACTCAGAATTATGAAGAAATAATTATGAAGTTATAAACAGAAAGTAATTTTAATATTCCCATTTCTGGTAGAAGTAAGCAGAGTCTCTTCTCTGCTTTATACACAAGCCCAAGTGTGTTTATGTAGTATTGGACATCACTGGTTTAGACGTTACTATTTTACGTACATAAAATCAAAGAGAAAATATTTTGAAATTCTATGCGTATTTTAAAAATGAGAGTAAAAATCTTACGACAGATATTTTTTGCGTTTACACGGTTGGTAAAATACCAAAAAAAGTAAAATGAAAACATAAAAATGCATCCCTGATCTAATGAAATATGAAGATTTTTAAAAAAATTTCAAAAAACCAAGAGACTGTTAAATTTTCATCCGTATTTTCCGCAGTGTCGTACATTCTCAAGTTTACACGATACTTTCATTCTCTTCTACACAAAAATTTGGCATGTCGTACGACTTATATTACCGTCTAAGCCTGCCTTTAGCAAAACCACACATACGGCTGTGTAAGAAAGTATGCAGCCAATAAATTGTGTAGAAAAAATATTACAATTAAAAATTGATGGGGTCAGAAGGTCTAGATCAGATATTATTTCAAAGGGTTAATAGACTATATTATCTATTGTTTTTTGGAAAATATTCAGAGATCATATTTCTTTTGTAAAACTGCATGTGTTATTAATTCTTTAAATTAATATCCATGTAGTCGCCGTGGTCTAGTGGTTAGTGTGTTGGCTTACTAAGACATGGGCCCTGGGTTTGACTCCAGGCTCTAACTTCTTCAAAAAAAAATTATGAAAAAATATTTCTTTCGGCGACTACCTCTCAGCAGTCTTCTGGCAAAAGCTCTGGGAGTAATTAATTGCCATGAAAAAGCTTCTCAAATCTGTCGTTCGGAGTCGACTTTAAACTGTAGGTCCCGGTACTCATGGATAAAAATTGACACACACAACATGAGTGCTGCGAGAAGCTAGGCCGTAATCCTGACACAGGGTTGTAAAGGCCAGTTATGTATGTATGTAATATCAATTAAATTCATACTCGTATCACATCACATTAACAATAAAAATCTTTCCTTTTCTTAGAAAAAAAAAAAGCCGAAATGATTTTATTGGTTTTTGAGTTTTCATAGAAAACTATGACAGTAAAACTGTATTTAAACAGAACAATTTCAAGTCTACCAGTATTTGCTTTAAGATTTTGTAACAATGAACGAACGAAAAAAAGAAAGGAAAAGAAAACTGAAATAAAAACTCAGAATTAATCAACATCATCAAGTATTAGACGAGAAACTACTATTATGGTTGTCAGCAGAAATGCAAAAATTCATTATTAGTTTTGGCATTTTACGCGCGTCACAAATGTGCTGACAAAATACTTCTGAATAGCATAGACAGTGGGTCACAAAAATATTTGAACAAAGAAATAATAGTTTTAGTTTCCAATATTTTACAGTAACGAATATAATAAATGTAAATGATAATTTTCTTACAACCACAGTAATAAAATAAATAATCTGCACGTACGTGTGTAAATAAGTATTGGGTACAAATTAAAAATAAAATAATTTTGAGGCAAATTTATAGCTAAAGTTGTTTTAAAAAATATTTTAATTTATTAAAATGTCCTAGAAAAGAAAACAAAACAAAATTTGTTACAGTTTTGAAAGAATACGAAACATACAAGTAATTAAAATTTAAGTAAGATTGTCTAACAAATATTTTCCAGTAAGCCTAAGACAATTACGTAAAGGTTCTTTATTTTATTATTCAACTTGACAACTAATAGGATCCATCCTGTCAAGTTTAATTCAATTCCTTCAACGTGCGGATACAAATTTTGGTTTACAAACTTTAAGCAGATGAACCCAAAAAAGGAATGTAACGTGTAACAGTCATTGACACAAACACAATCAACTTTCATGTGTAAAATAGAGTAAAAATTCACAAGAATTTATAGAGCAGTGCTGGCCAAATAAAAAAATATAAGAGAGTGTTTTTTCAATCGACATTATATGTAAAAACGAATACATTGATGGCACTACGGTGTTAAAGCGCCCACAAGCGCCACAGCCATGTTTTAAAGTCTAACCAAACGTTTTTATGACTTTCTCTCGTGTAAAACAACAACAAAATTTTATGTTTGTCTTGATTTTTGTGTTATTGTATTACTCCATGTTTTCTTGTAACCAAAACAAATTGAATATTTGATAGTGTTGGGCAATAAATGAGAAGAAGTAAAACAAACACAATAAAAATCATTCGAAACACAAAATCTTAGTTTTACATACACGAGCTCGTAAAAAAACAAAAACTCAGAGAATATTTCAACAGATTCATCACTAAACAGACGCCAATGGAAACTATTATTGAAAAACAAATATAAAATTTTATATATGCGAGTATGTCTGCATGTGAAGATAAATATTTGCAATTTTATTCAGCAAAATATACATTTTCTATTGGTTTTCAAGTATAAAGAATAATAATAAAAAAAATAAATAATAGCGTCTGCATTAACTACAACACGTACAACATACGAGTACATACGTATCTGAGTACGTTACAACAGAACTAGAAAAGTAACAAAAAATATTAAATTTGTGATTTAGTGGGATTGCTATACAGTTTTATGCTGTGTCATCACCTTAATATTGGACAGACCTTTGACCTTTTTACTAAATTTCGTGTAATAATCAACAGGCATGCCATAAAAGCACTTCATTTTCAAATCAGACACCATTGTTAGCACACTGTTAAAACAGTATTGTTTGGCTTTAATCATTTTGTGGTAATTATAAACACTAAATCATGTTGTGCTGTGCTGTGCTATGCTGTGAAAGACTTCAAAACTGAATTTTCAAAAACTAATCATGATTTTTGTTCATTCGGTCAAAATAGAAAAGGCTAAGTCCAACCATTCTGTAAGAAGCTTCCATGTCCTTTCATTATAAAAAATAAATTCTTTGAACTTCCTTATATTGATTATATACAATAATACAACTTAAGGTCTCATTTATAAAAAAAAACACAATTGTTAACCGTATTTTTGATATTTCGCTACTCTTTTGTGTACTTGTCTTTAACTATTTTTTTTTTATCAATATTGTTTTTCCTTTTATTTCTTTTCACACTGTTGTTTTTTATAAATTTTCTATTTTCTATTATTATTTAAATTTATTTAATTTTTTATAATTAGTTTTTGAAGAAATTATTTTTAATTGCAATCATATTTATTGAAATATGTTTGTTGGTTGGATTATAAATTTCTCCCCTTTTCTTTTATTTTTTTTTATATTTTATAAAATAGAAAGAAAAATTACCTAAAAATTTTCAAATGGACTTTTAATCTGTTGCATATCTTCAATATTGGAGAGACGAAGGGACAAGTAATTTCAGTGGAAATAAAAGAATTTTAATGAATTTAATGATTAAATAAATTTATTAAAACCTTTTGTACAGGCGAAACTAAATTCAATGAAATGAATTAATATTTGAATATAACTGAGCAATTTTTTTTTGTAAGAAATCGAATTACATGACAAAAAGTCATTGTTGGGTTCCAAATCTAATAATTAGTTCTTATTTGGTATGTCTTCACAGGATAATAAAACAAAATTCAAAATTAAATATTGAAATAAATAAATAAAAAATCAAAACAAAATTAGAACCACAATTACCTACAAGTCTTACTGTTCTTCATCGCTTAGTATAATTCGAAAATATTTCGTGCTCATGCTATTTAAGCTTCATTATAGGTTGTGGAAACCCTTTAATGAGTACTGGTCTTTCTAAAGAAAGTTTTTTTGTATTTTTTAGAGGATCATTCTGTATAAAGAAATTATGCGTTAAAAAAAAAGTTTACTCCTTTTTTGAACTACACAAAAGAGATTCTGTATTAAAAAAGCAATTTTCAAAAAATATAACCCACTGGAACTTTCCGCCCATAATCAACACCAAAGAGTCGCATTTTATTGATGTAATGGATTTTCTATCAACAACTCTGGATTCTCTGAGTCCCGAATAGAACTTAACTTTGAACCACAATTCACTATTGTTTCTTGACGAAAGATGCTTCATAATTTGAAGAAAAATTTTTTAGCTTTGAAATACATATCTTTTAAACAATGTTGAACAAAATCTCTCTATTTATACTCGTAGTTTCTCGAACCTAGGCAAGAGTTTTACATGCAAGAGTGTGAAATTAAAGAGATAACCACTTGTAATATTTAATACACAATGCTTACGAATGTTTCCTAAAGTGGTTTTTACACAATGCTACAAGCAATACTGTCTTATAAGAGATAAAAAGTGTGATGTGATAGGTTTATTAGCAATTTTCTGACCGTATTAGAGTGAATTCGAGTTCTAAAAAACGTGTTCTGTAAGCCTGGCTTACGTAATAATAATAACTAGAGCAGGGCATGGTATACATTATATACCATTTCATATGTATTTATCACATATCACTTATACGCACTGGTTTTTTAATGACACATTTGCCACAGTATGTGTATTCATATTACGACTAAAACTGAACGTATAAGTAATATTTAATTTGTTTACATTTCAAGTCCCTATACTACAGCATACATTTAGGGTTACTGACACAATAAGTGTAGTACACTGCGTATGATTAATACTTAATTAAATAATAAATAATTCTAAATAAATTAAAATAAAATAAATGTTAAAAATTTATTCATATTTGGAAAAACAAGCTCATTAATTATTTTGCATTTATTTATATATATATTTAATTTATATTTAATATTACTTAAAACAAATTTATTTTTTTTATAAATATTTTGCAAAAATATTTCATTACGTTTTAGAATAATAATTGTAAATGAATATAATGAATTATACAGTGCATATTATATATATTCATTCTTTATGAAGAAAGGT
Organism: Metopia argyrocephala; assembly: GCA_963576795.1. Classification (NCBI taxonomy): domain Eukaryota; kingdom Metazoa; phylum Arthropoda; class Insecta; order Diptera; family Sarcophagidae; genus Metopia; species Metopia argyrocephala. Next base: position 148,224,819 of record OY756209.1, read on the forward strand.
ATAAGACCATAAACAAAATCATAGTACTCTGTTAAAGAGGCCCAATTGCTGAGGACGCCGTGGAACCGTTCTTATAATAAAGTTGCAAAATGATAATCAATGCCAGTGTAGCATTGTTTGAGATCTTAATTCAACAGTGCTAAGGATTAGTCTCGTTTCTTACTTCCCATGATATCTTACTTTCTCCGACCATAAGAATGACCGTAACCTCAGAGCTAATAACCAAAACTGCTGCTTCTGAGACTGCGCGATATGCTGATGATGCTCTGAGTGCCGTTATGACCTGTACAGTCTCCAACTGTTATAAGTTTTTACATTAATATATTTTCAAAATATGTTCTTACCCCTGCTTGTTGTTGGCTTAATTGTCAATTAAGTTTGTACTTAATTGCTAATTAAAAATTAATCTGTTTAAATGAAATAAAAATAAATCTGTAATTTTTAACTTCAGAAAAATTTATATATAAAAAAAATTTAAAATGTCGTCTGTGAAGAATTCATTTGAACTTCGTTGGATGAAATACATTTCATTAACTTATAAATACTTTTGTGTGCTATCACCTAATGAAAAAATTTTAGGGCTTTTACATTTTCATCCGGTATTAGGGTAAATTTATGTATAATTTTACACACTTTCTAAAAAGCAATTAAATCATAAACAAACTGTATCAAATGTTTATATACTCGTATACTGTAGTTTAAGTCGGTGAAAGTGTACATGGGCGTGTTAGTTTACAAAATATTGCACAATATGCACAACCACTATACAAGTTTTTTTCATTTGCATTTTATTGTAGTGATTTTTTTTTACTTTTATATTCCCTCAAAGTGAACGAATATGTAAATTTTAATTTCTTTTGTTCTCTATATAAATATATACCCAGAAGACTTTCGAAAAGTTAAACAAACATATATACTAGGAGTATAATCTAGTGATATTGGAATTATTTTTATTTAATTTTTTTTTACACGTTTTAAATGACAAATTTGATACAAATTGTAAAATATGTTTTGTAAAACTGATAAATCATAAAGTGCAAATTTCATTACTTGCTCTGGCTTGTGGTAAAAACTTCACATTCTACTCTCCATTTTTCCATTAATTAGAGACTTTTTCTGAAAAGTTTATAATTTTATTCATTTAGTATTTCATTGCAATAACTAAAAGCGATATACAAGTTTTACTTTAACAGATGGATAAATAAAAAAATTCTTTTGACCCAGTGATTATCATCCAAAAGCAAATGACGAATTTCGAACAATGCCCCTTTAACTTAAAACTTCTTTTATGAAATTGAAAAAGAAAATCATCACGACAAATTTTTATAAGAAAATTTCTGATCAGATAGTATATTTTAAAATTAATTTATTTGTATTGCTGTATTAAAAATTTTATTGTTATTTTTTTATCTGTACTGCCTCCAAATACACAATCCATAAAAATAAAACACCTTTTTAATGATACATAGATCTATATATTTCGAACCTTTTGGTTCATCATCAGGATCTTTTTAATAAATAGTTTACACAATTGTAAATTCTCAGTCTTTTCTTTTTAACATAATAATATATATTGATTGGCGAACAGCAATTGCCCACCAGTATCATGCCATTGGAGGCCTTTAGACTTTTGTTAAGGGCAATGCCAAATGTGTTTTGGAAAGAATAAAATGTCCATTAAAAAAGTTTTTAACTTTATACATTATATTTATTTTCAATTACATATTTACTTACACATTTACAAACACATCTTTTGTTTGTGTATGTAAAAGTTAGAGCTTTTAATCCTGTTTTGTAACCGTTTAGAACTTAATTATGCGTTCAATAATAATTTTAGTAACTTTTTACATGTGCACACATTTATGTACCTATACATACATACATACATACATACAGGCAAACACATATACATACATGTTATGATGTTGTTAGCCAACTTTAACATACAAGTTGGCTTATACGAAGCAAGAATAGCATGCATTTGCATGTATATGGTGTATGTGTCTGTGCTAGACAACATGTTAAAGTGACAGCTGCTCAAATGGATTTTAATATCAATTTGTTACGGCTGTTCTTACTGTTCTTATTGTTATTGTTGTTTTTGTTATTGTTATTATTACTTTAACTATTTTTGTTGTTGTAAATGTTTTATACTGTTTCCATTTATTTTGCTTAATTGCTTATAAGGATGTAAGTTTCTTGTCATAGAATGCTTGTTAAAATACTACAAGATATGTCTAAGTGTGTTTTTACGTATTAAGTTGGATGTACAACTAACTATAGTGCACACCTAGAGTAGTTTTTATTTTAGTTACTGGGTACTGTACATCCGTACACTCATAAGAAAAATGTAATTTATTTTTACAACAGGTTACTTGGTTGCCAACGATGTCATACTATACAGATTTCAAACTGAACAAGGAAAACTTATTTGAACAACAAATTAGTTCTAGCCAACTTGAAAACATATTTAACACTCTCGAATATTAATTATAATTTCCAAATTATTTTTATTTTTTGAATTTTTCAATATAATGATGCTTCAAATGTGGTCATAATATTTATTTATAAGAATCGTTTAAAGTGTTGTTCCAAATTGTTGAGATTTCTTCAAACAAAACGGTATCAGTGTGTTTTGGTTATCTTCAGATTGTTGCTGTTGGATTATTAAAAAAGAATTTTTTCTTTTGTAACATTTGCTTTTTCCCAACCCAAAAGTATATAAAATTCAAAATTGTTCTCAAATTACAATTCTAAGTCACTCTCAGTCGTTTATAAAATTTTTTAATTACTTTTTTTTCAAAACTAATTGTAATTTGAAAAGAGCCTTAAATGTTAAATGTGAAATATTTAAATCGATATTTTCCTGATTAAAAATAATTTTTGTAGAAAAAGAAAAAAATTAAAAAAATTTTTTTTTCTTTGAATAAATTAATAGGCCGTATTCCAATTGGCGACGTCGTCGTCGAGTAACGACATTTTTGTAGCAGAATAAAGAAAAAAATGTTTCTCTTGCCTTTAATCTATTACAAAAATGCTGTTACGCGACGACGATGTCGCCAATTGGAATACGGCCTATTAATTCACAATTGTTTGCAATCAAGCGTATGCAAATAAATAAATCCATAAATTTTAAATACTACTCGTATTAAACTTTTTAATATTATTATAAGTAAATGAATAAAATAAAAAAAAATATTAAATAAATTATTTAAAATATTAAAAATTTAAATTACACCAATACCCCGATTTGCGTCGCTTCAGTTTGCGTCGCTTCGAAGTCTTTTTTTAAGTTTCTGGAATTTCAATGTTGCGTCGTTTTTGTTTCAGTTTGCGTCGCATGGCTTCGAAGTTGAGTCGTAAATGCTTCGATTTGCGTGGTTGATATGAAAATGTTTTTACAAAGTTAAAGCAAAAAAAGGGGATTTCCCATTTAGTACAAAGCAAATTTGCAGGTGTGCGTTGTTTACATGTTAAGCGTAATTATTAGTTTCGAATTATATCAGTGGTCTTCACAATTGTTATATTTTTATTTTAATAAAATCTGTTATTCAAAAAATAATAAGAAAATATATTTTTTTCTAAGCTAAAATGTTTAAAACCTGTATTGACTAAACGAAAATCAAATACGTAAACAATTGAAAATTCTGCTTCAGTTTGCGTCGTTTCGGTTTGCGTCTCATTTTTTCAGTCCCAATTATCGACGCAAACCGGGGTATTGGTGTATTTAAAATTATTCATAAATAAAGCGCAGCAGTTATTGCTGTTGTAGTTCTTGCTATGCTCTCTTGACAGTTAATTAAAACAAAAATCGATTTCATAATTTTTTATTTGTACGAAATTATACGAAATACATATAAAAACAAATGAGCATTAAAATATTTAATCGTCATTTAATTAAAAAATATTTGTCAAAAGGAGACGTAAAAAAAATTGCTGTAAACAAAAAAATAAAAATACACACTCAACACACACAGGAATTTTCGATGATGGTCTTTAATTCGATTTAGGCTTTTTTTATTTGCTCATGTTCTTGCTTTATTGCCATTATTTTATAAGAGCCGCTTATGTTTAAAGGCCTGTTGTTTTCGTCATTGTCATTAAAACTGCTACAGCCTTTATAATACCAAAGTCTTCATGTGAGTGTTTCTTAGTTGTTGGTGTTTTTTTATTTTTATCCAATGTAATAAAGTAACGGCTTATTAAATTAAAATCTTGTAAAAAGCAAATACATAAAAACAAAGAATTACGATCATAACAAACTTGAGCTCACTCTGCCTCTCTAACTCTCCATCTCTCTATCTCTCTCTTTCTCTCTCTTATGTAAATCTATAAATAAATTTGTTCGAGTGAGTAAAACGAAAAACAATAAAAAAGAAACAACAGCCATAGTAAAAATAAAATAAAATAAAAAAGAAGCTCTAAAACTTAACTCGTTCTAGTGTGAGGAAAACAAAATATCAAGAGAATATATTAAATGAAAAAAAATAAATAAATAAATAAAAAAATGCAAGTAAGAGAAAAGCATCATTAAAAACAGTTGTTGTATATTTTATTTTAATTTTTTTGTTAAAATTAATTAAAAGCCTTGGAAATTATTATTCGCTTTTCTTTTCATTATCCTGCTTTTGGTCCTCCTATTAAAAAATTTCTTATTAGGCAAACACCACGTTAAAAGAGTGTAAAGTAGAAAAAGTTAAACTTTTAATGCACATTTATTTCTCTTTTACCTTTAAACGAGCCATTAACTTCTAATGGATGCAAATAACATTTAGGAAGTAATTAATATTTTATATTTCTTTCTATTTTTTCTGGATTTTTTTTATTTCATTTTTAAACCGCAATAACTTACAATTAAGGATTATAAAAAAGCAGTTGCGAAGAACTCAAAGCTAAAAACATTGTATATTTAAGAGGATGAATGTTTCTACTTGAGTAAATCAAATACCACGATTTTATTAACGATTTCTTTATTTTTCAGAAACTATTAGTGGATGGTATAAGTAATATGTATGTATGTATATGCATATGTACATTAACGTGTATGTTCTAGATTTTAATTTGTTTAAAAAAAAGGCTAAAAACTTTTGAATATGTGTGTTCCCAAATCTGCCTGTTTTTGTTCGCAAAAATTTTAATCTCTATAACTATAAAAATTCAGTTTTTTTAATTTATAATAATAAACTTTGCATCGAAATGTCAGCACGTTCTGTGCGATTTTGTGTACAATTAAATAAAAATTTATAAATTCACAAAGAAAGTTTAAATAACTAAAAAGTCTTCGACCCGCAGTTTTTTGTTTTATATCGTCGATGGAATTAAAGAACGCTGTAACTGACAAAACCTTAAATGTTCACCAGAGCCAAAAACCCTGTATAAAAATAGAACAAAGACACTGATATTTTTCAATACACAGATGGCGTAAGTGAATTTATTTTCGTCGTAGAAATCTGGGACCGGGACCAATTGACGCGTATTTTTTTTCTGATAAAAATGATGAAAAAAACGTGTTTTCGATTTTTTGTCAGTTACAGCGTTCTTTAATTCCATCGACGATATGTTCTTTTTACTCAAGCCATATAAGTTTTTGTAATACATATGCAGTTTAAAGCCTTTTAATGCTATAAAATACTTACTAAACTTAATTTTTTGTTACACATCCAGATATAAAAAGAGAGATCCTCCGAGGTTTTGTCAGAAGGCTTCTACGAGAGTTCATATCTTCTATTATTCACAAAAACAAACAAAAAATTAAATATTCAAAATATTTACCTCTTGAAAGGTTAAATCTCTGCAAAAATGATTCCTTACCTTCGGACGATACCGTATTTAAAAAATGTATAATATAAACGTTTCGCAAACCAAATTCCGAATCTATTGTCATCAAGGTCTCATTTTAGCCCATATTTTGAAGGTCATATGTGTACAAAATTAACAATTGTTTCGAAATTCAAATTTGTGTCGCTTTCTTTCTATTATAAAAATATTTGTCTTGTTGTCTCTCAAACAATAATACAATACAAATAAAAATATTGTACTTTATGGGCTGCAGGCCCAAAGTTCGAGTCCCAGGAAGTGTGATCAATTTTTTTTATTAATTTTTGTTTCTTCAGAAACGCTTTAATCAGATCAAAGTTAAATTCTATAAAGAATTTTTTAGATATTTTTTTTTTTTGCAATGAATATCTGTGGCATTTTGACAAAACATCTTAAGTCAGATTTAAAAAGTTGAGAAAAATGTTGTTAATGATACGAATTTTTATTCAAAAAACATTTTTGTGTACGTTTTTAAAATTTTGTATTATAGAAGAAATTTTTGCTTAATTTCGGCTTATTTTATTTTTTTATAAAAATAAATTTTTCCCCGAGCTTTTTTGAAAAACGTTTTTGCTATCTTATCTCGACTTAAGGTGTTTTGTCAAAATGCCACAGATATTTTGATGAGCAAAAAAGAAAATTATGTCCGTAAAGGAATGGTATACTAGCCAAACTGAACATATGTTTTCGACTTCAGCTACGGTAGTCTCACCAGAGTACTTTATGTCCTGTGCATATTCAAGACCAAACATCAACTATTATTCAGTTTATGGAACTTATTTTATCATTTGTTTAGGAAATTATATTGTAAATTTTTTTTATTAAGAATCAATTTTTGTACCAAATTAATGACGAAAGAATATAATTATAATACCAAATAGTTAATAAAACTTGTTTTTTTTTTCCTAATTTATATTCATATTTTCTGGATTACAAGTGAAAAGGATATGGAATGTAATTAAAAAATAAAGTTGTTGTTGTTCTTGTCTTTAAACAAAGCAAACAAATTAAGTTAAAAATCAACCAAAAAGTAAATAAAAATAAATAAATTACTTATATCTCAAAAATAACTGACTTTATAAAAATGTTAAATAAGCAACATGATTAAAACAAATTTTTATTACAAAAAAATATAATAAAACAAAAGAAAATAAAAATGAAAAATATGCAGATATTTTTTTTATTAAATAGTTCACTTGCATTATTTAAAGTGCCTTTGAAGTTTTGAAAAGAGCTGCATATCCGTTAGTGTTTTTGTTTTCTCCATTTTTCCGTTTTTACATAAAATGTGCCCGATGAGACGATCTTTTTTATTTAGAAATTCACAAGCGAATATATGCACCATATTTGTCTTTTTTATTTATTTATTTCTTTCTTTTTTTTCTTTCTAAATTTACAAACAAAAGCCAAAACAGAAAAAGAAATATTTTTATATCCGTTTGCTATGATTTTTCCTTTTTTTTTTTGTCCTGAATACGTCACAAAGAATGACCCAATTTGTTGGTTGAGTTACAATATTTAATGAAATTTTATTTACTATTGCATTTGAAAATGCAAAAACCACAAACAAAGTAAATAATTATTCCAGTTGCTTTTTATGTTTTACTCCCTTTTTTTCACTTAATAAAATAAGAAAAAACTTTTGCTTCCAAAAAGGGTAGAAAAACATAAATTTGTTTAGTAACTAATTAAGAATAAAAAAATCATACCTCGTGCCCTAAAATCTTTATTTACCAGGAACTAATTGAATATGAATTGTATTTCAAAGTGTTCGGGGTCTGCATTAATAATAGACTAGAATTCAATCAAACTCTGAAACAGTAAACTCTGCTCAGACGATTGCAAGCTCTTACAACATTGTCATAACTGGTAATATACTACCAATGTATGGGGAATAAAAAATAGTCATCACTCTGAAGATTGTGGGTTTACTGAATCGCTATAAATTCTAGATTGTCAGCGTAATTGTCACTGGCTTTTCTTGTTCATGGCAATTAATTACTCTCAGAGCTTTTGCCAGAAGACTGCTGAGAGGTAGTCGCCGAAAGAAATATTCTTTTCATATTTTTTTTTTTTAGATGTCGGAGCTGGGTGTCGAACTCAGGGCTCATGTCTTAGTAACCCAACACACTAACCACTAGACCACGGCGACTACAGAATACTCATTCGATTTATCTGTGGTCTTCTTTATATGAATATCTGAATTAGGAGAGATTATCACGGTCTGGTTATACAGAGAAAAATTTTATAATTTTAGAAGTTAATTAAGTACAGAAATATGAAAAAAATATTTCTTTCGGCGACTACCTCTCAGCAGTCTTCTGGCAAAAGCTCTGGTAGTAAGTGATTTATGATTGATTGATTGAATTTTAGTCAGTGGGCTACCACGGGTGTTAATTATTAATACTTCTTTTTTATACATAAAAAGTTTAAAAAGACTATTTCGCCGCTACTGTAATAGAGGATTGATTTAATTTTTAAGAAAATATTTAAAATGAACATCATGGCGTATAACATTTAATTAAGTAATTTCGTTTCTGTTATGACCTCAAAAGCATTTAGTTTTGCAAAAATTTATAAAAATTAATTCAAAGAATCTTTTTTTTTTTTGTCGTTTAAATATTTCTTTAGATTATATAAAAGAAGTGATGTGATGCCTTTTATTAAGTCTACTACACGTATGCATGCTATATAAAAGAATATATATCAAATACAAAATATTTATTTTAATTATAAATAATAAAAACAGTTGTAAATTTGCTGGGTTCATAATTATTTATAAATGTGTAAAAATACAATATTTTTCCTCACTTTTTTATATATACTCGTAAGTATAAAAAATCTAAAACCATACAATACTTTAAATATAATAAAATTTCCCAGTAAACAATAAATAAGTCATTAAATGCAACATTGCTCTCATCAGTTGACTGCTTTCAAAACTCTAATCTATTTCTTTATTTAAAATTACGGACAATAAATCCTTGCCTTACAGATGCAGTAAATAGAGATTAGGTATGGATATGCAAAATAATTTCTGTTGATACTCGTAATTATAAGGATTAATACAAATTAGGTGAAAATAGCAATTATTAGCATAAAACGATTGCGCTTTCTCCATGTGCTCAATGAACAAGGTTTTACAGAAGACGTTTGTTATTTCCAACCGACTATATCACAATTGCCAATCAGATCTCGGCAACAACAATGTTCGCTGCTTACTTTGCAAGGAAAAAACAAACAGTCTATGGAAAAATGTAAGAGTTTTCGATGTTTTTGTCAGCTGGACAAAATAACTCTATTCTATTTTTTATAAAAACAAGGCATATTAAAGATAGAAATGGCCATTTATTGATACAAATAATATAAATTAACTAGTTGACCGGCAAACATTGTTTTGCCACATAAATTTGCTCTAGAAAACATTTTTTATATTTGATAATCTTCACCGAACTCCAAAAGTCAACCTTGCTATGAGCAATCAATCTCTGCGTTACTAATAATTTTAATAAATGATTATCTGCCATTTTCTGTACTTCAGTTTGATAGTTGGCTAGAGGGAGAAATATCCCCTGTATTGCCCCCTCTGAGTACCACTTAATAAAAAAAAACCTAAACCATATATGTTCTACGGTACGCAGATATATATTATCTAGCTTAAAATTTCATCAACGTCGGTATTTTATTTAGATGAGGCATAAATTTCCCCTTGGGGCGGGTACCTTTACATTTAGGGGTATCATATATGCTCTACGGTACGCTGATCTATCTATTGTAGTTTAAAATTTCATCAACTTCGGTACGTTATTTAGGTGAGGCATAAATTTTCCCTTGGGGCGGGTCACCTTAGCATTTAGAGGTATGAAAAATAGATGTTGACCGATTCTCAGACCTACTCTGAGGAGGAGTTTGGCAACAAACACCACGACACGAGAATTTTATATATAAGAAGATAAATATATTTTATTTATTTTTTTTTTTGACACAAATATTCAGGGGTAAACCCCTACTGATACTGTGCATTGTATTGGAATTTTTTGGAAAGGACAGAAAATATTTTTTCTTATATTATATTATTATTAAGCCGCCTTAGGAATGAAACAAATTGCTGTGAATTGATCATTCGAAGGCCAGTGTTATACCTTTACCTTTGAATTATCAACAGCAATTGTCTCATCGTTGCATGTTGATTGTGTGGTGAGTGTCTTCGCTAAGTAGGTTTATATATCCTCTGCTACTTTCCAATAGGTGGCACTTGTTTTCTGATCATTTGGCTTTGTTATCGATGGTTAAGGTGGAATATCAGAGAGCCGTTTCTTTGTGGGTGGAGATCTTGGAGGGGGGAACCTCTTATTTTTTAAATTATAATTGTCAAAAAACCGCATACTAGCTTTTGAATTTTCCACCTTTGCTGGGATTTGAACCTGGGCCGTTTGAGTTTTTGGGCGAGCGCTCTATCCACTATACCACGTACAAAAACAAACAAAAATGTCAATAAGTAGTTTGTTCACTTACATATCGTCAATGGAATTAAAGAACGCTGTAACTGACAAAAAACCGAAAATACGTTTTTTGCTTCATTTTTATCAGAAAAAAAAAATACGCGTCGATTGGTCCAGGTCCCAGATTTCTACGATGAAGATAAATTCACTTACGCTGTCTGCGAAATGAAAAATACCAGTATATTTGTTCTACTTTTATGAAAGTTTTTTGGTTCTGGTGAACATTTAAGGTTTTGTCAGTTACAGCGTTCTTTAATTCCATCGACGATATATCTGTTGTTGTTAGTGTACTTTCCTCCAATTAAATGCAAACTTAAATCTATGACTAAAAAACTGAAGCTATATCTTAAGGTTAAATTAAAGTTGAACTTGAACTGGAGAAGTCGCACGCTAAGCAGACTCGCCTAAAAACTAGTGCTGAAACAGGCCGAAATTCATTAACGGGTTGTTATGGCCAGCTAGTAGTAGTAATTAGTAATTTCGTACTTAAAAATAAAGTTGATAACTGGCAGTAAGCTTTGCCAGATTATGGGTAATATGAAATTAAACCTTCGTGTTTGCTGGGTACATACTCGTATTTGTCTTTGTCTCTAAAAAAAATAAAGAGACTTATAAGGGAAAATTTCATTATAAACTCGGCAGTAGTCATATTAGAGGTATGTGTGTGGGAGAGAAATGTTAGTGCGTATGTTAATAAGACGCTGACAGTTAGTTTAATATAATTAAATCATATAACAGGATATACATACATGCATAAATGTACATACATATGTATACCTTTATAAATACATATATATTTTTTACGCATGTGTTAATGCACAGCGGCTTTATTTCTTTTATACAACACGTGTATCCAATCTTGTTATTTCCACCCTTTTCGTTTGCACTTTGAAATGTGTTTGCTGCTGTGACATTCATTAACGCTGTTAATTTTTCGTTTTTTTCTTTTTTTTACCTTTAATCTTGTCAAAGCGGAAGTCAATTTTGTTTAAGCCAATATTTTTCCTGTACGTAAAAATTATATTATTAGTGATTAATTTTTGTTTCTTTATTTAATTCTTTCCTTTCTTTGCTTTTAAATTAAATTTTAATGCGATTTATTATTTCCGTGACGAGTATTTGAATAACGTGCACAGAATAACAATTTTGTATAAAAAATATTTTAAACAAAATTTCTTAGAATTTTTAAAGTATGAAATTATTGGTTGTTCTGTCTATTCCCTGAGTTTGTTAGAATTTGTGAAATCCAATTGTACAAAAATTATTCACAGCAATACCATTTTTTTTTTTAAGTTCCTTTTCGTCATTTTAGGAATAAATAAAATGCATTTTTCTTTCATTTCGGCATTAACAAATATGTGAATTAGACATTCAATATAAAATTCTTTTTATTTTCTATTCAGTACTCAGTTTTTCTTCATTCTTTGTTAAAAGAAAGAAGAAAAATAATAACTCTGAATGAATGAAAGGAATTAATGACTGGTTTTCTTGTTGTACTGCTTCATTTATAAAGTTCTCTATGGTTTAAGAGTATATTTCTTTAAAGAAAACAAAGGAATGCATAAAAGTTTTGTAGATATATAAAGGTTTAACTATTCACTCCTTTCTATACGTATGTTTTTTCTTATTTGCGATATAGATTTATAATTAAAAAGAAAAATGCCATTGAAAAGAATGTAAAGAAAATTAGTTAGAAAAATTCGAAGTGCATTCGAAACAAAGTGCTTAAATTGCATGAATTAGAAATACTACAATCAAAGGCCAGATATTACTTGACAATAACCTGCCACTCTAAAGAAAATTTTTTAACTAATTTCCTAAGAAAAATCTTACCAAAATTCTCTGTGATCTAAAGACAGGAAAACAAATTATTTTCGAGATCATCTATTGCTCTATAACTTATAAAACATTTGATTGCAAAAAGAATGATTTACATTAATAGCCTGTTGATCAAATTGTGATCATATTGTCATAAGAAAATATTTGTACTTATATTTACATATACACACATACGAGTATGTATGTATGTACATATACAATGTTTCTATGCCTCATCCTATACAACTCTATCAATATCATGTAAACTCTTTAGTAATATTTCCATATAAATCACAATTGTGTATATGTGTGTGTATGATTGTTGTTGTTGTTGAAATTGCTGCAGTTTCCATCACAAGTAATTACAAAAACTTGGGCGAATACAATTTTAAACAGATTTTTTCAGTTTCTTTTTCTTGTTTTATTTTTATTTTTATTTAATAACGTTCCCTTGCCTAAACGAATACACACACATTCGTTCTATTTTTGTAGTTTTTCTTTTTTTTTTTTTTGTGAAATTTTTCTTTTCTGCATTTTTATGTTGTTATTTCTGTTGTTCTTGTTTCAAGTGTTGTTGCATATGTAGAATTGGAAAAGAGCTTAAGGCGTATACGACAAAATTAAATGGAAAAACTTTCTTTTTTTTTCTATTTTCTTTTACTTTACAGAGGTTTTCCAAAGTCAATGCATGCAAAACATTTTTGTTTGCAGAAAAAGAAATGTTGGTTAATGGGACTTGGCAACCCAGTAAACCAAAGAGTGTTGATGTTCCACTTCAAATTTGTATCAGTAATTAAAAACAAAAAAAAAAAAAATTAAAAAAAGAAAAGAAAAGAAAAAAGAAAATTAAATAGAAAAAATTCTAAACTTGAACTTAAATAATTTAAAAACCTCGTTTTGTTAATATACAATACATAAGCATATATTTACATACAAATGTTAAGAAATATATGCTTATACATACAAATGTATATACATAAGTAAGTATGTATGTATGTATTTAAATGCGAATTCCATTTATAATCATATGGCTTATGTGCTTAAATGCGTATGCATTGTACGCATAAGTCTTTAAAAGAGAACTGATTTCGAACAGCGAAAACCGACGATGTCACCTCACGATGGAGGAGGTTTAAATAGAAAATAAAAGTTTGAAGGCTCATGCAAATACGAGTTTTTTCTTTTAAATATTTTTATATTTAAGTATTCATTTTCTTGCAGCCACCTCTACTACCAACCCCACCCCACATAGAGAAGCACTGCTTTTCAATTTATGAATGTTTATAAATGTTTGAAGGAAAAGTTCTGCTTTATTTAACTTTTTTTTTTTCTTTATAGAGGAAAACAAAGAAACTAGAAAAATGAGAATTAATGAAATAAAATATACTGCAACAAAACTATTACAAAACAATGTTTACATACATACAACAAAAAAATAAAACTTAATTTTTTAAAAGGGAAATATTAAAAAGATGATTTCTAAGATTTTGAAATTGCTTTTGTGTTTTCTTAATATCTATTTTGTAGAGAAGATATAAGATTTTTCATATTAGTCAGCCCATAATTTTTAATTCGCATATTTTTATGTGTTTCTAATACATACATTTGCTGTAGAGCCGTTTCCTTTTCCTTGTTTTGCAAATCAAAAGTTAATTTTTTAGATGTAAAATATAAAAATAAAAAGTAATTTATTTTCATATCCTTTTAATTTTTTTTTCTCCTTCTTCTTCTTTACTGTGCTACTATGCTGTCCCCTTGTTTTCAAATATTTTCTTTTTCCATTTTTTTTTTTCATTTTTTTATTTTTTTTATTTCTTCTCTTAACAATTTTCTTTTGTTTTGGTAATTTGCTTTAGTTGGTCGTTTTTGGTTCGTTAAGTTTGGCAGTCAAATTTTTGTTTGTTCAGTGACATTGTAAATTTGACTTTTGAAATTTATTTCGCATTAGAAATGGCATACAATCCCATAGACAACAATTGCTACTGCCACCACAGACGACGTTGTGTCACTTAAGCGAGACCCATAAACACATTTGCAAATGGACTTGGGGACGCCAGAAAACTTTGAATCAAATAAAAAAAAAAAAGAAATAGAGAAAACAGAAAAAAAAACTACAATCCGTTTTAAAACAAAAGACATACAAAATAGGAAAAAAACATGAAAATGATAATAAAAAGAAAACAAAATTTATCAGAAAGACAGTTAAAGAGTATTAAAGGGTGAGAAATGGAATTTATTAGTTCGTTAGATTTTGTTTTTAAATAAATATTTTTAAATGGTTTTACATTTAAATTTTTGCTTAATTTTTATATTTTTTTGAACTTTAAATTAAAGGATTATTAAAAGAGCCAAAATGTTTTAAAATGCTATTTAAATTTTATTTAACTTTGCTTTTCATTAATTAGTTTTTTATTTATAAAGTGCAGTACACCCTATCGAGTGATGGTCTTGCATGACCATCGCCTATCACTCATGTTTGACCTCAAATCGTCAGTCAAGCTAAAATAAATTTGGTAAGCAAACATGAAAAGTAAAAAAAAAAACAAAAATTGCATGTGCTCTACTAATTACTGTATTTCGTAGCAGCATATAAATTCTTTGCGAAAATTATTCTCTGACTCTATATTTTATTTTAATTTTTTTTTTCTATTTGCCATGTAATGTACCAAGAAATTAACTTTGACTGAAATTTTTGGTAAAATATTATTCCATTAACAAAATGACGATTCTCATAACCATCTTTTTATTTCACTTCTAAATAGCATGAGTGGGGGTTACTAAAGTTGCCTTGTTTATCAGATGGTAAAGACTTTTATACTTTGACATCACTCTTACAATACCAATTCATATTAAAAGAAGTTAAAGGGGAACAGATTAAAATACTTATATGCTTGAAAAGTCTAAAGGATAAGATATGAAGAACGGTTGTACTTAATTACATACATACATACATGTGTCAGGATTAAGGTCTAGCTTCTTACAGCATGACAAATTTGAGAAGCTTTTTCATCAAATAATCGCTAAATAATTTTTTTTCTTTTTTTTTTGGGTTTACGGATGGCATTTTATCCTTTCATTGATACGACATTGTAAAATAAATCTAAACTTATTTAATAAAATTTAGTTTCTGACATTTTATGACGACATACAATTAAAAAAAAAAATTGTAGCCAATCTACATACATATGTGGGATTCGAACTCATCCATAATATCAATGTTTTGATTTGATTTATTTGCCCCTCAACACTTCCTATTACATTAGTTTTTAAAATTATCGCGACTAAAATGAACGCCACCTAGGGAAGTATATTTAAACCGATATTACTTTCAATTGAACATTAGCAATTTACAACAACAAATGCGTCGAAATTTAATAACCGAATAACCACTAGTCGCCGTGGTCTAGTGGTTAGTGTGTTGGCTTACTAAGACATGTGCCCTCCGACATCTTAAAAAAAAAAGAAATATAAAAAAAATATTTCTTTCGGCGACTACCTCTCAGCAGTCTTCTGGCAAAAGCTCTGAGAGTAATTACTTAATTGCCATGAAAAAGCTTCTCAAGTCTGTCGTTCCGAATCGACATTAAACTGTAGGTCCCGGTACTCATGGATAAAAATTGACACACACAACATGAGTGCTGCGAGAAGCTAGGCCGTAATCCTGACACAGGGTTGTAAAGGCCAGTTATGTATGTTTGTATTGTTTACAAAATGTATGAAATTTAATAAAAATGTGGTAACATTGTTGAGAGAATTTGTTTCGAGCATAAAAAAAATTGCTGTCAAATAAAATAGATTCTATTTCACGACTGAACTCTCCAGCCTTTTTATCTGTCAATTTGTATAGAAAAAAATGTCATGTCCCAATTTTGTTTAATCATTAAGATATAATTGGAAACAATTTCAAAAAAATCCAGTATTCGAATTTCGCTCTTTCACTTTTTTATCAAGGGTTAACGTAATTGTTGCGAGGAAATTGAAAATAGAAAATATTCATAAAAAAAGCAAATAATATTATATTGAGTAACAATATATTGAAAAAATATATTACAGGTATCTCTCTTACTATGCGCACTGTTCCAAAAAAATTTCGCGTTACATGCTTCGCTTTTAAAAAGGCTTGGGCTTTTTAAATGCTTACGTACATATGTACTCACATATAGACTGAAACTGATTTTTTTTAATCGCATTATATTGAAAATGTGTTGTAGAGGTACCGTGTGTTATACGATGTATACCCATACTTGAAAACTATTCTACAAATCTATTTATTAATAGTCGTTTTTCATATAATTCACAGTGTAAAAGATAGCTCGTATACTGGTAAAAATTAAAGTGCTATAAATGAATACCTAGTTTAAGTGGAATGGCTAAACAATAACAACAACAAAATAATACATACATATATAAATACATACAGACATACATACATATGAAGATTTTCATTTTTTAAATTAAAAAAACAAACCACAATAAACAATATAACGGTATCAGTGATGTAACTGTAACTGTAACAGAAACATTAATTTGAGAAACCAAAACATCAGAATGAAACTAAAATACTTGCATTGATGCTACGCACACACACACTCATAATTACATACACTTACAAACAAACAATGAAGAGGACATGAACCGGGAGTGCATACATAAAAATATGTTGTAGATCAACAAAAAAAAAAAAAAAAAAAGAAGAAAAAAAAAAACGAAATTATTAAAAAAAATGAAAAAATATTATAAATACGGTAGTGTAGTAGGGATGTGAGTGCTTGTAAACAATATGAGTATTTGTATGGTTGTGCCACAAAAACCTCTCATATGTTCTTATATTTGTGGTTCATACACATACAGACAAACATGCAAAAATGCACTTTCGTATGTACGTATTTTTAAGTAAATTTTAGTTGACATCTGACGTTTAATTTAGTTCGCTGTTCATTTGTATACTATATTTATATACTATACAAACCGAGTGTTTGTCTACTTTACAAAAATTCAGTCTATTTAAATGTCTGTCTGTCTGTCTGTTTGTCTGTCAGTCAGTCAGTCATTTGGACAGTCTATGAAATATACGATATAAGAGCGTAATATTATATAATGTTCTGAATGTACAAATTTATTTTATTTTCTGTTTTTTTTTTTTTTTTTATTTCTTCTATATGTTTGTTTTTTTTACTTTGTCGGTCGTTTATCATGAGTTTCTTAATATTTTTTTTTTCTTTTTCTAAATTGCTAAAATGTCAAATTATAAATATACATATTTTATTAAAAACTATACACATACAACATGTACATATACATACCTACATACATATATATTTTTAATAGAGTTCCTTTATTTATTTTTTTTTTTAATTTTTCGCAATTTAAAAGCCAGAAAATATCTGTGTATGTATGTGTTTATGAATTTATTTAAGAGTACATTTTTTCATTATGCATTCATTAATTTTTATGAAAACATTTCATGTTTCTTTTGCAAACAAACATCCTTACACACTTAATGTGTTTGAGGCTCTAGGTTCGAGCCCCGGGAAAGTTCTGATCAATATTTTTTTATAATTTAATTTTTGTTTCGTCAGAAACGCTTTAATTAGATCAAAGTTAACGGCAATGAATATTTTTGGTAATTAAAGAAGAAATGATGTCCGTGAAGGAATAGTACACTAGCCAAACTGAACAATTGTTTTCGACTCCAGCTACGGTAGTCTCATCAGAGTTCTTTGTGTCCTGTGCATATTCAAGACCAAACATCAACTATTTAACTCACACTTTTCTGGAAATCGCATACTGAAATTATAATCTTTCATATGTATGTACATACACTTGTATGAGTTAGTCGAAGTAAAGTCACACAACAGTTTTTATCATATTCTCCTTTTCTTACCATCATTGCTGTTCTTGTAATTGTCATCTTATTTGGATGAAACAGAATTACAATTTTTATTTTGTTTTTGCCCTCTTATTCCATGTAATCCACATTAGTCGGCATCGACGACATGTACGACTGTAGCCGTGGTGGTTAGAGTGCAGCGCTAGAAGCATGCGCATTATAACTTAATGTGTTTGAGGCTCTAGGTTCGAGCCCCGGGAAAGTTCTGATCAATATTTTTTTATAATTTAATTTTTGTTTCGTCAGAAACGCTTTAATTAGATCAAAGTTAACGGCAATGAATATTTTTGGTAATTAAAGAAGAAATGATGTCCGTGAAGGAATAGTACACTAGCCAAACTGAACAATTGTTTTCGACTCCAGCTACGGTAGTCTCATCAGAGTTCTTTGTGTCCTGTGCATATTCAAGACCAAACATCAACTATTTAACTCACACTTTTCTGGAAATCGCATACTGAAATTATAATCTTTCATATGTATGTACATACACTTGTATGAGTTAGTCGAAGTAAAGTCACACAACAGTTTTTATCATATTCTCCTTTTCTTACCATCATTGCTGTTCTTGTAATTGTCATCTTATTTGGATGAAACAGAATTACAATTTTTATTTTGTTTTTGCCCTCTTATTCCATGTAATCCACATTAGTCGGCATCGACGACATGTACGACTGTAGCCGTGGTGGTTAGAGTGCAGCGCTAGAAGCATGCGCATTATAACTTAATGTGTTTGAGGCTCTAGGTTCGAGCCCCGGGAAAGTTCTGATCAATATTTTTTTATAATTTAATTTTTGTTTCGTCAGAAACGCTTTAATTAGATCAAAGTTAACGGCAATGAATATTTTTGGTAATTAAAGAAGAAATGATGTCCGTGAAGGAATAGTACACTAGCCAAACTGAACAATTGTTTTCGACTCCAGCTACGGTAGTCTCATCAGAGTTCTTTGTGTCCTGTGCATATTCAAGACCAAACATCAACTATTTAACTCACACTTTTCTGGAAATCGCATACTGAAATTATAATCTTTCATATGTATGTACATACACTTGTATGAGTTAGTCGAAGTAAAGTCACACAACAGTTTTTATCATATTCTCCTTTTCTTACCATCATTGCTGTTCTTGTAATTGTCATCTTATTTGGATGAAACAGAATTACAATTTTTATTTTGTTTTTGCCCTCTTATTCCATGTAATCCACATTAGTCGGCATCGACGACATGTACGACTGTAGCCGTGGTGGTTAGAGTGCAGCGCTAGAAGCATGCGCATTATAACTTAATGTGTTTGAGGCTCTAGGTTCGAGCCCCGGAATCATTTCTTCTTTAATTACCAAAAATATTCATTGCCGTTAACTTTGATCTAATTAAAGCGTTTCTGACGAAACAAAAATTAAATTATAAAAAAATATTGATCAGAACTTTCCCGGGGCTCGAACCTAGAGCCTCAAACACATTAAGTTATAATGCGCATGCTTCTAGCGCTGCACTCTAACCACCACGGCTACAGTCGTACATGTCGTCGATGCCGACTAATGTGGATTACATGGAATAAGAGGGCAAAAACAAAATAAAAATTGTAATTCTGTTTCATCCAAATAAGATGACAATTACAAGAACAGCAATGATGGTAAGAAAAGGAGAATATGATAAAAACTGTTGTGTGACTTTACTTCGACTAACTCATACAAGTGTATGTACATACATATGAAAGATTATAATTTCAGTATGCGATTTCCAGAAAAGTGTGAGTTAAATAGTTGATGTTTGGTCTTGAATATGCACAGGACACAAAGAACTCTGATGAGACTACCGTAGCTGGAGTCGAAAACAATTGTTCAGTTTGGCTAGTGTACTATTCCTTCACGGACATCATTTCTTCTTTAATTACCAAAAATATTCATTGCCGTTAACTTTGATCTAATTAAAGCGTTTCTGACGAAACAAAAATTAAATTATAAAAAAATATTGATCAGAACTTTCCCGGGGCTCGAACCTAGAGCCTCAAACACATTAAGTTATAATGCGCATGCTTCTAGCGCTGCACTCTAACCACCACGGCTACAGTCGTACATGTCGTCGATGCCGACTAATGTGGATTACATGGAATAAGAGGGCAAAAACAAAATAAAAATTGTAATTCTGTTTCATCCAAATAAGATGACAATTACAAGAACAGCAATGATGGTAAGAAAAGGAGAATATGATAAAAACTGTTGTGTGACTTTACTTCGACTAACTCATACAAGTGTATGTACATACATATGAAAGATTATAATTTCAGTATGCGATTTCCAGAAAAGTGTGAGTTAAATAGTTGATGTTTGGTCTTGAATATGCACAGGACACAAAGAACTCTGATGAGACTACCGTAGCTGGAGTCGAAAACAATTGTTCAGTTTGGCTAGTGTACTATTCCTTCACGGACATCATTTCTTCTTTAATTACCAAAAATATTCATTGCCGTTAACTTTGATCTAATTAAAGCGTTTCTGACGAAACAAAAATTAAATCCTTACACACCTATATACATACATATATACAAACGTATGTATATAAATCTTATTTTATGAGCATTTTATTTGCTTATTACTTTTTAAACATAGTATTTCAAAGTGTTATATTTGAAATGAATGCATCATCTGTGGTCATAATCATTATCGTCATTAGGTTGAATATAAAGTTATTCATAATAATTAATGTAAGAATTAATCAAAAAATGTAATTATTGTCAATTAATTTTTAATTGAATCAATAATGCCTTTAATCAATATAGCAATCTCTCAACTTTTTCATTGTTTCAACAATTTTCATTTAACGGAAGAATTTCATGCAATTATTGTGCAATTAATAAAATATTTAATGAGTCTGTGGCCAACAACAGGATTTATTGTATCAATTAAGAGATTTGAATTGGAAATAAAGTTTACCTAAAAATAAAATTAAATAAAAAATTGATTAAAGTTTTAAATATAAAAGGAAAACAATTAAAATAATACGTTTAAAATATTTTTTATTTTTTATTATAATTCTGATTTACAGCCTCTTCCTAAAAGGGGAATGCTTTAAGACGATCGTCTTTTTATATAAGTATGTAGGCGTAGTCGCCGTGGTCTAGTGTTTAGTGTGTTGGCTTACTAAGACATGGGCCCTGGGTTCGACACCAGGCTCTGACATCTTCAAAAAAAAAAAAATATGAAAAAAATATTTCTTTCGGCGACTACCTCTCAGCAGTCTTCTGGAAAAAGCTCTGAGAGTAACTAATTGCCATGAACAAGCTTCTCAAGTCTGTCGTTCGGAGTCGACATTAAACTGTAGGTCCCGGTATTCGTGGATAAAAATTTACACACACAACATGAGTGCTGCGAGAAGCTAGGCCGTAATCCTGACACAGGGTTGTAAAGGCTAGTTATGTATGTACCATGCAGTAAATAAAATAATCGGTTGATAAAATCACTAACTATAAATTAACTATTTCGCAAGTGACTACAAACCGGTTTAAATCTCGTGCATATATCAACCAAAAATATTACATAGAATTACACGTCAGTATTTAATAAAAGAAAAAAAAAACAAAAATAAATAATAAAATAAAAAACAAGTCAACTATAAAATGTTCTCTTGAAGTTTCAAAGCAATTTGAATCAAAATTTGCAGAAATAATATGTAAGATTAAAATATTTTTTATTTTAAGAAATATCATGTTTTTCATACAAACTTTTATAGCCCAAATTAGGGAGATCAAAGTGATGAGACTATAATGGCAGCATTGTCTGCCCAAAAAGTTGTCTTGCTCGCCAGGAAAAAAACAATGTGGCAATGTTTTCCCAATAAACACTATGAAGGAGTTGAAAGCACTCAGTGACAAAATAAGTAATGAAAATCTACAAATTTATGTAAGTTCTTATCTTTCTCTATTTTTACCACTTTTTTTTAACTTTCGACCTTTTTTTTTTTTTGCAGACCAATGCCATGAAATTATCTCTGAAAGGGAAATTGCCCAAAACGTTAACGACAATTATATCTTTAGAATTGATGGTACTCATGGAAAAAAACGCTTGAAGGATTACGAAAAAATTTTTGAAACGTTAATGGATGCGGTTCGGCCTCTCTGTAATGACCCACACAAAGAATTACGCAATGCCTTAGCTGTTATTAAAAAACTGTTATTAAAAAATATTATTAAAACAAAAAATAATGTAATTGTATATTTTCTATGAACTGTACAAAATTTAAATTTAATTTAAACTGTAATTTAAATTCAATGTAAATAAAAATGAATTACAAAGTGGATTTTAAATAATTTTTTATAAACTCGTTATTAGTAGCAAATTTTTAAATTAACTACAAATTGGTTGAAAAATAAGTAGTTAGTAGTCAGTTTAAAAGTCATGCAGAGGTGGACAATTGACTACCGCTTATGACATGCCCATGTTAAAATAGTGAGTTTGCGACAAGGAAAAAAGTCAATAAATCAACTAGATATGCTTATTAAAAAACCAATTTGAAGTTACTTAATAATGTGTTTGATTTCCTACAGGGTATGTATGTATGTATGTATGTATGTAAAACAACAAAATACCACTACAATTTCTGAACGTTTCTAACCATTCGTCTTCTATAAATAAGCTGTTAGTGTGTACTACTGGTAAAGGTTAAGATTTGTGTTCTAAAGACAAGTATTTATAACTCGATTTTAGTCCTTTAAATCTCTGTATCATATAAATACCATAAATTATTTAGAGATCGATGCCAGTTTTCATTTACTTGTAGGCGCTGAAAAGTGGAATAAACAAAACTTAAAAGTATTGTAGATTAAATATTTCAAGTATTAAATAAAAAAAAAAAAATAAAATAAATAAAATAAATATTAAATAAAATCTGCTAAACGAAAATAATTAGCAATTAATTTTATTTACTATCGGCCGTTTTCATAAAAATTATTGCAGGTTTTTTGAAGGCTTCTCTGGCAAGTATTGCATAAAAATTTGTCAAGTAAACCCTTAATAAATGTATTCTATTTTTTTATAAATATAGGGATATATTTGTTTATTTTTTTTTTCGTATATTTTCTATAAATTTAAAATCAAGGTTAACAGTTTACTTTTTCTTAAAAAGAATTTTCGTAAGAAAAATATTAAAAAAAAAAAAAAACTTTTTTTTCTATGATTGAAACACCCTAATGTTGACAGATTGTATGTCACATATGTTTGCTTATTATATTGTATATTCTATATTGTATGTTTTTTTTCTTTATTTTTAAATAGAAAAACTCTTTTTAAGACAACTTTTATAGAAATTCTTGTGATTTATGTTCGTTAAAGTTTCAAATATGACAAGTCTGTTACAAGCAAGTCTTTTGTTCAGTTTTAAATGTAAATTTTTTACATTTGAAATCTAAACTAAAAACCTAAAAAAGAAAATGGAAAGAAAACTTAAATGGAACTGAAAATAAAATTTTTCTACTGCCATACTCGTATGCATATGTATGTGTGAGTGTATTTGTTATATTATTGTAAGTACGAGTATAAAAAGGTTCGCAGAAAAAAGAAAAACTTTATACATGATTTGATGCAGTAATAATTTTAAATTTCTGATGCGTTGCCAAACGGTTTTTTTTTTACTTTTTTTTTACTTTTTTATAAATGTTTTCATATTTGGTTTCTGTATGTACGATATCACTTTTGTAAGTTTCTTTTTTTTAATAGTTTGGTCACTATCGTTACACGTTATGTTTGCCAATCTCGTTATTTATCATTTTAATTTAGATATATTTTTTCTGTCTCTAGTTTTAGCTTTTTACCATTGTGGATTTGAAAAGAAAGATAAATAACTTTTGGATTTTAGCTTTCTTTCTGTTATTCTCTACATTTGCTGTACCTCCATACAATCAAGTGTGTGCTGTAAGTCACATTTGTGACACTTTTGGAGAGACAAAAAAAAAATGGTTGAAAATAAAAAATAGAAAAAGAAACATTGAAATCTAAATGAATTTGAAATGGCCTTGTGTTCATTGGTGTGCTTTTGTTTCTGCCAAGAAAAAAAAAATAAATTAAAAAAAAATTAAGAAATGATTAATAGTTTTGGTAAAAAAAAATTTTACTTTTTTGAAAACAGCAATATGAAGAAAAAAAAAGGTGAGAAATTAAATCCCTAAATGTAAAATAGAAGACATTTTTCACTTGAATGAAAATGCTATTTCTCATTTGAAAAATAATCATTAAAAATAAAAATATTTAATTAGTTTTTATTGTAATGTTTATTAGTACGAGTATAATATAAACAATAAAAGAATAACTTTGAACTCCTTTTTTAAGACTCAAATTCTCATTCAGGTTAGCCTTGCAAAGAATACATTGTAGCTGTCCTATGATCTCTCTTCTAAAATATCTAATACCTTCTATTAAAAGGTATAACAAATTGTAATTTTATTATAATACTTTTTCTAAATATATTTTATTTTAAGCAAGTTTTTAGTTTTTTGTTATCTTAAATTTTTTAAAATAAATATTTATTGGAAGGATTGTATTCAAATAAAATGTATTTATCTAATTATTTTTTTTATTATTTACGTTTGTTTAGGCATGTACAGTTACGAGCAGATAAATAGGTTCACATCACATTTTTTGCTAAATTCGCCTTCAAATAACTTAAACAGCGGTAATATACAATAAAGCGATATTTATTACATTAAACATAAATAATCACATAAAATGTATTTAATTATAATTTAAAAAAAAATTAGAAAAATTGATATATTTAATATATTAATTGATGCCTGTCGAGCAAATAAATAGGTTCATTGAAAAGAGAATGACATTTTTATACAAAAAAAGTGCAATTGCAAGAAAATTTATAATATTTTGTTAAAAATCCCTTATTTTGAATCACCGCCGAACATCTCCGGGGCATTGATTCGACAAGTGACTGACAAGTCTCTAATGGAATTGAGTACCAAGCTTCCTTCACTTTTGTCCACAAATCTTCTTTATTTTTAGCCTTGAGTGGTGCAATTTTGTCCTTAACGATTCTCCAAAGATTCTCAATGGGTTTTAAATCCGGCGATTGTGAAGGCCACTCCATTAACTTTATATTTTTCTTTTGGAACCATTCTTTTACGATCTTAGAAGTATGCTTGGGGTCATTGTCTTGCTGGAATTCATACTTTAAAGGCATTTCCTACTCGGCATATGGAAGCATTACTTCTTTAAGAATATGCAGATAAAGATGTTTGTCCATATTTTCCTTGATCCAGAATATTGGCCCAACACCGTACCAGGAAAAACAACCCCATATCATTATGTTGCCGCCGCCATGGTTTATTGTCTTCGTGGTGTACTTTGGATCATATGCTTTATTTTTTGGACGCCTTACCCATGTTCTTCCATCAGGTCCGACTAAGTTTATCTTGGATTCATCAGACCATAGTATGTTTCTCCATTTTTTTATACCTTCTGGGCCGGCCCATTCAGCATGTACTTTTGCAAACTCAATGCGCTTTTTTCTTTGTCTGTTGTTAAGCATTGGAACCTTCTGGGCCGATCTTCCGAATAAATTTTTTTCTCTTAAACGACGTCTAATGGTCCACTCTGATACGGGAAGCTTTAACTCATTTTTCAACTGAACTGCGGACATAAAAGGATTACGAGTTGACAACATCTTAATGCGATCATCGTCTCTTTTCGAGGTTTTTCGCTGTTGACCTCTTTTAAGTTTTTGTTTTGGAGGCTGCAATGCATTTCTTATCATATTCTGCGATCTCCCAAGAATTTCAGCAATTTTCCGTTGGCTATAACTTCGGCTGTGTAGATCCTTTATAATCTTTTTTTCCTCTTCACTACAATGTTTAGAACGTCCCATTTTTAAAATTTTTAGAGGTATTTGCTTTAATAAGCTCTATTAAAAGGCTGAATCTAAAGTTTTCTACAATAATTTTTATAATTTTGGCGTTTAACATTTTAAACTAACAAATTTTTCAAAGTGAACCTATGTATTTATTTGCTCTTTGATTTTATACGGAAATTTTTCTTTTTAATTTTGGGCAATTTTTTACATAATAATTTATTTATTGTGATGCAGTATTAAAAGTGGGTATTTGCTTTAGTAATAAGTTTTCCTTTTTTATTGCTGTAATGTAAACTATAGTCAAACAAAATTGATTTATCATTTTGATGTGAACCTATTTATCTGCTCGTAACTGGTATAGCTTTCTTGTACTTAATACACTTAGAAAAAGTTATACAAATTCAAATAATTAATAACACAGTGCAACAGTGAAAGAAATCCACGGAATCCACAGTATGGGATCGGTTGTACTACCAAAAGTTAATGAAACCCTGTACTGGGGTTGGTCAGATTGACTACCAATTTTTTATGGGACTCAAAAGATTTTTAAAACTACTGCGTCACTCAGAAAAAGGTGTCCTCAGTTCTTGGCTAACAGCTAACTCAAACTTAAAGATACTGCTTAACTAAGTTTGGCAGTTATGTAGTGAAGACCCTACTGAACAAATTTTAAAATATTTTTTGTCTAAATAAACTTAGTTAATATGAAATATAAATTCCAAAAGATTTGTGGTTGTAGATCTACCACGGCAGAAAATGTTATTTTTAACTATTTTTTAAAATAATTTTTTTTTTTAATTTTTTTTTTTTGTAATTTTAAAAAAATAGTGAAATATAACATTTTTAGAGTACAATTTGTTCTTTGTAAGCTATTTTGGATGCCTAAACACCTACACATTAACATTTGATAAAATGGCTTTTGCCAGAACACTACTGAGAGGTAGTCACCGAAGGGAACAATTGTTTATATTTCTTTTTTGTAAAGATGTCAGAGCTGAGATTTGAAACCGGCGCTATCATCTTAGTAAGCCAACACCACTCTGGGTTTAAATCCACATCCGAATTCAAAAATAAAACAGTTCATGTTCTTATTCAAGTTGTTTATAAAGATCTCATTATTAATTGGTAATAAAATTTGTTGTTAATTGGAATCGATTTTCCTATTTTTTTTCCATTAATTTATTGGTATTTTACAGTCAAACAAAAATAAAAATAAAAATAAAAATAAAAATTAACAGCCTGATATTTAAAACATATTTCAAAACACACAGTGTCTGCTTTAATCCAAAACGAAACCATAAAGTTTTTACGTATTCTATTAAAGCGCCACTAAATACAATAATAGATAGATTGTATAGGTACAGTAATGAAGTTTAACTTCCAAAAGGTTAATACTTAATGTCTCTGTTTAGCGTAATTTCATGAAATTAGTGCCCTTTATTGTACATTATGGTTAAATCTTAATGTCTTCAATTTATTTTCTCTGTCCTAATTTATTTTTTTCATTCTTTTTTTTTACCAGAAAGAAAGAAAACCCAACACGAAATATTTCCCAAGTGGATTTGAAAAACTTGAACAATTTCTGAACTAAAAAAGAAAAAGAAAAGGAAAAAAATACAAATTGCTTAAGGCTCAATATTTCTTTTTTTTTTTTGCGAAAAAAGAACAAAATTGTATTTTTTTTTCCTACAGGAGAAAAAATTTAAAAAAAATTTACACAAAACGTACAGGGGATGAACACATTAAGCCATAGCCAGTTCCACTAAACTTTGTTTTTAAAAGAGCTTTTAAAAGTTAGCAAAATTTACTATTTTTATACTTAAAAACTCAAGTTAAAGTAGCAACAATAGCAACAAAGCAAACAAACAAAATTTTAAATTGTCTTCCTTTTTACATGAAAAGTTTGAATTCATTTGTACTTCTACATTTCGTTTTGGCCAAAGGCACTTAAATTGAGTGACATTTTTTCTTTTTTTTTTTTCTAACCAAAAATAAAGTTTATTGAGAGATTTTTAAAATATTATTTATACTCGTATTTATTACTTTAAATTTAAATTTGAGTTCAAATCGATTATGAGATTTTTATTGGTTTCTACTTAACGGTAAAACACATATGTTCTGTTTAATAAGAGATACTATTTAGGTAATGAATGTCGAGTATACATACATACATACAGGGTTACGGCCTAGCTTCTCACAGCACCCATGTTGTGTGTGTAAATTTTTAATCCATGAGTACCTGCACCTGCGGTTTAAAGTCGACTACGAATGACAGATATGTGGAGCTTGTTCATGGAATTCAGTTACTTTCAGAGCTTTGCCAGAAGACTCCTAGGAGGTAGTCGCCGAAAGAAATATTTTTTTTAATATTTTCTTTTTTTCATGTCAGAGCTGGGGTTTGAATCCACTAGACCACGGCGACTATGTAGCGTATATGATTTAAATAAATAGCCTAAGAAATGTATTAGAGTACATAATGAATTTTAATAAATACAGCCCCTAAGGTGATCAATTATACCACACGTCCAAAATATTTCCGTACTTTAGTAAAAAAGTCAGCCTTCTATAGTTTTTTATATTTGGTGAGTACTTATCTATACTCTCAATAAAATATTTTTAATATAAAATTGTATTAATAAGTTTAGTTGACCTTATTATTGATTAATATATATTTCCTGAAGAAGCTACGCAGAGAAGTAGCGAAATATCGAAAAAATAATTTTATAATAGACCTAAAGCTTAAATAAACGCTTATATATTTTTAATATATTTTGTTACTACGAAAATGATGCACTTTTGTTTATTTTACTTGATCTTAATATATTTATGCTTCTTCTTACATATATATTTGTGCTCTCTTTACGCTCATTTATTTACTAAAACAGCTGTTTCTTTCTCGATTAGTAACTAGAAAGTATTTGTGTATTTGTAGTTTTAATACACATATAAAAAGAGATTTAAATAGCCAGGTATTCAGTGAAAAATAACGTATTATTCGATATTCGAAAAGTAAAAATTTAAAAAAATTGCAACAAAACCGATTACTAAAAATCGTGTCGATCATCCTACAACATACATAGAATAGACAATAACAGAAACAAGAAACTTTACATAAGAATACAAATAGATGGAAGCTTCTAACATTATTTGTAGGGTAATAAGAAATCTTTCCTTAGTTAGTTAAAATTAATTTAAATTCAAATTTATCTATCCCACTCATTGTATGCATGTACATATGTGCCCATAATTATAAAAGTGGTCTAAGTCAAAATTTTAAAAAAATTAGTTTAGCAGTTATTTCATACCACATTATTTTAAACTAAATTTATTCAATGTAATTTTTACGAAATTGTCAAAAATGAACCATTAGATAGTGTTTCTAATTTCAATATTATTTGGAATTCATTTAGTGTTAATTATGAAAGTGGTCTAAGTCAAAAATTAGACCACAAATTTTTGGTATCGGATCATTCCTTTCTACCGAATGACCGTGATTTTGGGTTGATAGAAATTAAAATAAAAACGCAAATTACTTATACAACCCTGAGCATTATTTTGAATTGATAGAAAAGTGCAGAAGAAGAAATAGTTCATTTTCGATAAAGCTAATTTCGCAGCCGGATTTTATTTCAACGATATCAGAAATAATAACAAGAAGAGTAAAAAATATCGCGGGTGAATTTGTCTCTTAGCTACAGATTCAATGGATGAGATTCTTAAAAAATTAACCTTATAAAATGTTATATACTTTCCTTAGATGATTCTAAATATCATGTTTTGGATCTTTTTCCAATAAGAGGAAGACCAAAAACATACGGAAATATTAAATTACTTCCATTATACACCATCATTAGACCAGTATCGGAAAAAAACATAAAGATATTTTGAGTTTACAACCGTACATCCTTCCAGTTTTTCAGGAACATTTTAAGAATCTTAAATACTCGCAATATTGATAAAAATGGATTATTGTTGAAAAATAATTAATAAATGTTCAGTCAAATTATTGTTTTAAATAAAACTCAAAGTTCTTTATTGCTTTAAGTCATTTATAGGACATTCAGTTAATTTTGAAAATGGTCTAAGTCAATTCAAACTTTAAAAACAATATTATCGTATGAAATAAATAATAAATTTCCATTAATTAAGACTAATTAAATTATAAATTAAAATGTCATATAATGTAAAAACATTTTTTAATTTATTCAAATGTAAATCATTAAATATCTCGAAACATGAAATATATGACTTAGACCACTTTCATAATTATGGGCACATATGTACGTACGAGTATGTATTTGTTCACATTATTATGCATTATTTTATTGATGATAGTACTGTTTACTAGCGATGACATAAAAATAATTAGAATATGATGAAGAGAACAAAATGAAATAGGAAGACCTTCTAAAGATGTTAAACATACAACCCTATATAATCCACGTAGCAAGATGTTAGCATCTTGGCGATGCTAATAAGAGAAGTAAACAAGTGTTAAAAGCCTAATACGTTTATTTTGATTTAAAATTTATACTAAAACCTATACTATAATTAAGAAATTTTATATTTTTTTACAATCATCTTTGCTTTAGCTGTAAACCTATAAAGCTATATATTAATAAATAATTCATTATTTATTTTATTTTTAACAACAATGATGGTGCCCACATTATAAAAGTACTGTTTTACCAAATCAAACCACAAATCACGTAAAGTTGATTCATCATACAAATATGTACATACTTAGATACCGTTATGTACGATATGTTAATATATGTTTGTCTGCATGTATGTGTTAACTTGTACTATGCGATCACTCCCCTGCTACCAATACTTTGCTCATTTGAAATTCTTTATTCATATGAATTCATATTCATCATCTAACAGTTTTGTTCGTCTCTTTCATGAAACTCCAAAGAGAAAGATGACAAAAATGACAACATACGAGTATTTTCATTATAATGCATATTCGCTTATACACATATATTCGTATGTACTTGTTAGTATTCGGTATACAATGTTTGTGTTGTCTTTTTATAAATACATACAAACATAATATGTACATGTACCTATGTACGTATGTAGCTCTGTATGTGCATAAGTGTTAAAGTACTTTAATATACGCATGGAATTATATTCATGCATGTTTACCACCCAACCTTAGTTTAATACCACAATATAATTCTTTGTACATACGGACATACATATATAGCTTCCATTTTGAATGTATTGAAAATGGAGATGAACAAGTCTAACAACAAAAAGGAAAAACCTCAAAAGAAGAAAAAAGAAAAACGTTATAATAATAGTGATTTGCAAGTGTAAAAAAAATCTAATTTTAAGGTGTCATGATACTCAAAAACATAACGTTGAAGGTTTATTACTCAACAACAACAACTTTAAACACATATTGACATGCATATTTTATGTGCAATCAAGTATTTAAATATGTAAATAAATATGACGACAGTACTTACTTATGTATGCAAATGGTTGTGTATATACATACACATGTATGTATGCATGTTTCTTTGTTTGTTTATTAAAAACTTACAATAAAAAAAATCAAATTTAAGTACTCTATACCAAATGAACCTTAACTTGATTTAAAAACTTTGTAAAAGACCAAGAGAAGAAGAGAGTTAGAGAGAGAGAGAGAGAGAGAGAGGAAGAGAAAGCTGTCATAATATGTTTTAAAGCATAAAGAAATATATTCGTATGTATGTATGTATGCATGCCTGTATGTATTTATAGGTTTGAATTTGAAATATTAAACTTATTTTGCATAAGAAATTTCTACTTCTCTACAATAAATACCACACCTTGATTGTATGAATGTTAGATAAAAATTACAACTACAACAAAAAACAATAGTAAAGACAGTAGATTATATACTTGGTTTTATGTTGCTTTAAATTTTTATGCTACAGATTAAAGAAATAACAGTAAATGAAAATCAACAAAAAATACCCCAAATTAATTGAAAAAGTAAGCAAAACAAAATAAGAATTTAATTACACAACAATAACAATCAAATGACAAATACATGAAACTGAATACTAATAAGAGTAACACGTAGCGAATGAGTGTTAATTTGTGATGGAAATCATAAAAAATCATCATACTCGTGTTAGTATTCTCCTATGAAATGAAACACTCTACTTAGGAAAATAACGGTACTCCTAATTATATGATCATCACATATACCAGTAAATTTAAAATATATTTAATTGGTTTTTCTGTTTTATTATTATTATTATTCCACTTTTAAAGTTAACAAATCATTTTATTTTTAAGCAAATAAGTAGAAGATGCATCTCATATAACATTTTTCGGTATATTGGTGTCGATATAGAAATATAGAAACTTTTTTTATTGAGACCAATTCTCAGGGGTAAACCTCTACTAACTTCTGTGCATTGTATTGAAATTTATTGTGGAAAGGAAAGTACATTATGACAACAGAACATATATTTTGTTTTCTTATGAGAAAATTTGCTGTGAATTGATCTTTCAAAGGCCAGTGTTATACCTTCATTCTTGTATAATCAGCAGCAATTGCCCCATTGTTGTATGTTAAGTGCGGTAAGTGCCTTCGCTAAGTAGGTTTTTTTAGCTGTTATCTGCTACCTCCCAGTAAGTAGCGCTTTTCTCCTGATCATTAGTTTTTCGTTGTCAAAGGTTAGGGTGGAATAGAGTTCAATGTCAGGGAGCGGTTACTCTGAAGATGGACTTCTTGTAGGTGGGGGGGAGCTCTTATTTTAAAATTATAATTTTGGAAAAATCTAACTGCAAACTAATTTTTTCAGTTTTCACCTTTGCTGGAATTCGAACCTGGGCCGCTTGAGTTTTTGTGCGAGTGCTCTAACCAATATACCACGCACCCACCCTCCCACCCTTTCTAAGAGAATGTGAACAAACGAAAACGTAAGATATCGTGGAACAGGGGCCTTATTCTGTAATTCTCTTAAGCTTAAACGTTAAAATGTTGTGTTTTTGAAACCGGTTGAGCCTTAGAATATATAAAATTTAACAGTTTAGAGGTAATACGTATGAAGGTTTTAAATTACAATAAGAGTTCAAGAATTCTATTCGTACACTCAGAAAAAAAGTGGTAGAAAACTACCGAAATTGATACCATTTGGTATTAAAATTGAGTTAAGTCCGTTTGTGCTTACTTCGTTAACGGTTGGTATCGATTTTTTTTATTAACGTATGATATTTTTATACAATTGATCACGATTTTACTACCGGTTGTTCTTGATTTGTTAACTTATGGTATTTTGTACCATTTTTTCTTATTTTAATAACGCATTAAGCTTGATTTGGTACCGAAAATTAACGAAATATTGATCACAATTTGTTCTTAATTTGATACTCTTGGTTAATAATATTAGAACGCCTTTTTTCCCTCTGTGTAGCCAAAAAGTCTTAAATCAAGTTTATAAAATTCTACCGATAGAGTTTTAGCTTAGGAGAGTTACAGAAAAAGGCCTCAGGCTGTTAGTTTTTTATTTATCAGTTTATTATAATCCCAGCAAAAAAACAAAATGGAAATTGTTCCAAACTCATAGGATTTTCGATGTTCTTTTAGCTGAATTTATTTATCTGAAACACATCTGCTTCAGCAAAACAAATACTTTTCAAGTCTTTTCACCACTTCCGTTTTATGACAACCAAATTGCTGTTTCCTCTAACAATTGCTATGTCATCTTCTTTCTGGCTTTATTATAATATTTTTATATATATATAGAACTATTATATAATTTCTGAATTTTGTAGTTCAATTCAACTCTTTTGTTTTTTTTTATTATTCAAGAAAACTATTTAAAAAAAAGTCAATATTTTAAGGAACAGAAAGAAAAAAATTACACAATAAATTAAATTTATATGTTTAACCCTTTCACTGAAGACAGAAAACAAAGCGATAAATAAAATTAAAATTAAATGGACTGAAAATTTTTTAATCCATCTATTGAACCCTATATTTGTTAATGGCTATTTTTCTTTTCAAGGTCAACAATAACAAAATTAGAGTGTTATGAGAAGATTTTTGTAATTTATTCTCCACACTATTCCAAATCATTGTACCATATGTACATACAAGCAAAGGGACACTTATCAAAAATACTTTTAATGTATGCCAGCAATTCCTTTAAAGGAAATTTATTTTTATATCTAAAAGTTAATCTCTTTTTTTTTCTAAAATTTCCTTAAAAAAATAAAAAAAAAACATTGAATTGACTGGGGAAAACAATTTGCCACTTTTTTTTTACCTACATATGTATATACATATGTAGTTTAGATGAAGAAGAAGAAAAATATATTACAATTGGACATATAAAGAAAACAAAAAAAAAAGAAAAAAGAAAACGATGACAATAACAAAAGTTAATAAACCATTTTACGTTTGACTACACACAGATAGTAGATTAGATGAAAATTAGTTGTTATTTTATATTAAACAATTCGGACAGACACTAAAATATTGTATATCTTTAAAAACAATAGAACTATTTTGTATTCTTGTCGATAAGTAAGACAAGGGTTCCCAACTTAATACAAAAGTAATCGATTTAAAAATTAAAACAAAAACTTCCTTTGCAAATTTCTTTAAATACACAATTAAATTGAAATATTTTATATGCCACAAGATATTTGCCACAAGATGAGAGTAGAAGAAATTTATTAATCGATATGGATAGTCTAAACATGAGTTATTCATATCTTCTAGTGAACAGTACAACCACAAGTTTTCCATAATTAACCCTAAGACAGTATTTAACGACCCAGTCAGCTAGTGTAGCTAAAGCACTCTCCAAAAAACTGCTCGTAACTGAAACTTTCTGAAACCACGAAACTCGTCGTCTTGCATAAAATTTCATTGAGAACGACTAACCATAGAAGAGGCCAGAGAACATCAATGAGGGATGTTAGCCACTGATAACACCGCATTAATTTGCCTGCATTTTAACAAAAATTCAATGCATTGATCAATACCAACGAATGTCTGCACTGAATCCAAATCTCAATCATGTCTATTCTAATTTTGAAACTTCGCTGCCTACTGTTTTTAACGTCTATGGCTTTAAAGCATGTGTATATAAGACATTCATGCCTATGTAGCCTCAGGCTAAAAACGTATGTGAACATGTTTATATACAATCTTATAATATTCTATATATTCCGCTTTCATATTTCTATATTTATTATTTTTTTCCAACAACATTTTGTTTCTCTTGTTCCAAAAGAACACGCCTTAAATAATATTTCTTTTCTAAATAAATAAATAACGTGCAGGAAAATTCTAGAAAAAAAAACAAATTTTTCCTTCACAGCATTAACGAAAAAACATAAAAACATGGACAAAAAAACATTTCACAATAAAAGAAAAATAAAAAGTAAAAATTAGAAGAATATAAGAAGAGTTTTTTTTTTGCAAGGATGAAAAACTTATTTAAAATTGGAGGGCAAAAAAAATATAATTCAAGATTTTTTTAACGAATTCACTCAACTGAAATAAATTTCCATTCCTTACGAACTTGTAACACATTTCAAATAGAAACATTAGCACATGTGTTGTTACTTTTATATTTCAAGCACGATAATGATAAAATAAAGTAACAATAGCAATAAAAACAACAACAACTATAGCTACTACGATTACTTTAAGAAGAAGAAAAAAAATATAAATAAAAATTATGGTACATTATAAATACTTTTTTCACTTTACTCTATAAAAATACTTATATATACCAAGGCATACATACATTCGTATATAAAAATAATAACGATATAACAATTAAAGAGTAACAATTTTTACTCTTTAAAGTGTGATCTGTAGAATATATGAAGTTTTCTTAATTAGTTAAATCCCATTTTTAGACCTATATTGCTTGCCAGTATTTTTTAAAAGGAAATGAAATGTACAGTATTGGTCATACCAAGCTTTAAAGATTACAACAAATTAATCTGTGAAATATTTTTCATATAAGAATTAATCAATAATTGAATGGAAAATACACCATAAATCTGAAAACACTTTCCATAGAAAGCAATAAAAAAAAATGTTTATTAAACGCATGTAGTTGGAATTTTTTCCCAATGATTTTTAAAAACTTAAAAATTTTGACAATTAAAGTTGTTTTACACAATTTTATTTACTACAGTGTTGAATGTTTTTTTGTTTTTTTTTTTTTTTTTATGGAATTGTGCGTTGGCTTACTAAGACATGAGCCCAGGGTTTAAACCCCAGCTCTGACATCTTGAAAAAAAGAAATATGAAGAAAAAATTATTTCTTTCGGCGACAACCTCTCAGCAGTCTTCTGGCAAAAAGTCCGAGAGTAACTGATGAACAAACTTCTCAAGTCTGTCGTTCGGAGACGACTTTAAGCCAAAGATACCCAGTAGTGGCTGATATCAGCAAATTAAACTCACACGTATACTTACGCTCTTTTGTTTGATCGTCAATCAACCACTAGGAAATCAGTATGTTGAGTGGGAGAGACAAACTATACTTGCAGAACTTCTGTGTTTTATTTTTTTTTATCTCACCATAACTACTACCTTGGGCATCAATGCTTTAAGCTGTCAGTCCTAGTACTCGTGGATAAAAATTAACACTTACAACATGGGTGCTGCGACAAGCCAGGCCGTAACGCTGACATAATCGCCAATTATCTATGTATGTTTGTACCCATACCCATACTGCTTACCAGTAAGACATGTTGTAAGGGAGAAATTGTAAACACTTACTCGCGTGCATCAATAATTCATGATTTTTATATGAAATGAGCCGTTAAAATGCAATAGAAATGCAAACTTATTGCAATCAGTAAGCAAATAGTACAAAAAATCAAAAATTATACCTTATCCTGTAGCATATTTGGAAGCTTTAAGGTATAAAAAACAATATAATTGCTTACAATTTTATTTATTGCTTCCAAATCTTAAAAATTTTCCGCTGGGTAAAGGTTCTATTGCATTTTACCGGCTCATTTCATATAAAAATATCTCACTGGCAAGCACCATTTTCTGCTGGGTCATTCAACGGGCTGCTAAAAGACAACAAAAAAATGCTAAAGGCGATTAAATCATGGCTGGGACTAGAAGATATAAAAAGAACTTCTTAATACTAACAGGACCTTCTTTTTTAAAATGGAACACCAAGTATATCTTAGAGCCGAATTTAAGTTACACAACTTTCTTATCAAAACAAATAATATTTGCTTCTTTGAATCACTTCCGCGCTACGACAGCCTCTTGTAAAATTCATTGGTGTTTCACCAAAAATAGAACTACTTGACGTTGGTTTTATCAAAGATTCTCACTAATGATTGGTATGTTCATAATTATTTCGTAATTTATTTAAGAAATTATTATAATGTAATTATTGTAATTGAAAATAAGCCACTGGAGACATTCAACACACTAAACCCTAAATTTTGTCCAAGGTCACTTGGACGGAAAATAATATGTACAAACCTACATACCTACATGTATATGTATTAGAGTGTCCCTTAAGTTCAAATCTTGAAAATATTGAAAAGATACCTGTTCGTTTTGTTTTTTTTTTCTATCAAAATGTAGTTAAAAGATAATAATAAAAACCGTAGAATTTTTCCGAAAATGAAAAATGTGAAAAACAAAGTGAGATGTATAAAGTGTTAGTAATACAGCTTAAATAGAGAAGAAATGTGAAAAAGAAGAGATACCTTCATAAAAAAATTGGCAGCACGCCTTAACCCATTAACAATTTCGGAATTTGTAGCTCAACTTGCAATAGTTTTTTGATTGCAAGTAATTTTTGGCACTTGCAGAAAATAAAATGGCAGTTGGCTAAACAGTGTCGCCCATATAGGCATTAAAAATACCCAAATTTGTGAATTATAAGAAATTAAAATTTACCGTTTTCGGGTTTTAAAAATTTAGGCCATTTTTTTTTCTTGCCCTAAGTTGAGAAATATGCTTGATTTCCATGATTATACTGCTTAAAGAAAAAAAGGATATAACAAATATATCGTTGGTCTCAGGTAGAAAGGCCCTAACTCACATAATTTAAAATTTACAGGAGGAGGTAAAAATACAACAGATATTGTAATTATTAATATACAACTTTTTATTAAATGCTGTACAATTACTTGTAATACCGTTAGTTTTAATAATATTGCAAAGATTTTTTGTTAGGATGTGCATATTTCTGAAATTTATTGGAATACTAAAAAAAATCAGTTTTGAAAAAAAATCGAGTTAGGGCCTTTCTACCTGAGACCAACGATATATGCAATACAATTTTAATTAAGCATACATCTCTGCCCTGGGTTACATCAGTGAATAAAACATGGTATAATGGATAAAGCGCTCGCACATAAACTCAAACGAACGAGGTGTAATCCCATTTAAGGACAAAAAATTATAAAATAAAAATTTGCTGTTTTTCTAAATTGTAATTAAAAAAAATATGAGGTCCCCTCGCCCCTCTCTCCCACCACAAGAAGTCTATCTTCAAGAAACTACTCCTTGACATTGCCAGTCTATTACATCGGAAAAACGAATGGTCAGAAGTACAGCACCATCTTCTGAAAGACACTCACCACTCACATTTAACATCCACCGAGATGAGACAATTGCTGTTGATCATTCAAGGGTGAAGGTATAACACTGACCTTTGAGTGGTCAAATTGATAGCAACTTGTCTTAGCAACAAAAACGCGCATAATTATAAATCTATAAAAAAAATACAAAAAATCTATCTATCTTCAGATTCCAATACAATGCCCTCTATGAGTAGGGGTTTAAAACTGAGCATTGCTCTTAAAAAAAATCTTCGAAGCAAATTAAAACGATTCAAACCAAAACAAAACTACCCATGAATTTTTATTGATTTATTTATTTACCAATTTATTTTTTTACCAATTTCTTAGAATCAGAAAATATATTGCAAAACATAACATGAAGAAGCAGTTAAAGTACAGTATTTCTAAGTAGTTTTTCTACGTTAAGTAGTTTTTCTACAACTTGGATATATTTTTCTATACTCTTGAACACATTACAATATAAATATTTCTTGATTTTATCTTTCTTGCACACGGAACTGTGGCGTGAGGTTAAAAGTTCTTTCGGCTTTGTCATTAACTGCTTTCGTGGAGACCCTATCAATTAGATTTACAATACTCGCTTAAAACCCAAATATTTAAATAAGAAAACTTTCATTATTATATTTTAGATTAACTGCCATAATAGTTTTTTCTTCCTTATAGAATAGAAAAGAAAGCGGGCTCAATCTGTACAAGACATTAAAATTTTTATTATAAAAATCAAAAGAAAAATATTGAATACCTCGTTGCTTAGGAAAGGCATGGTCATAGGGGCATAAAATAACACACGAGTAATATTTATGTCCAAATGAAATAAAAAATACAATTGTGTTAAGGGACACCCTAATATGTATGTATGTATGTACGTATGTATGACTATTTTAATTTTAATTAAAAGTTTATATAAAAATAATTGAAATGGTTAATATTTCTAAACGAATTGTTTTCATGTGTCTTAATAAATACGTAGTTCAGCAAAAAATAAAAAATATTTCTTCATATTTCTTGCAGTTTCACACAGTTCTTGGTTGTTGGTCTTTTCCAGTTTTAAGTGTGCGTTTTTCATTTACATTTGCTGGTGACATTGATAAAGTGTGAAGTGATGTGGTTCTAATTCGATCCCGGCGGAATAACTTTTTTTTTTTTATTTTTTTTATTTTTCACTCTTTCTAAGCTCAAGAGCTGTTTGTTGCTTTCCGGTCATTAGAGCGTAAAAACAGCCTTGAAATGTAATTTATTTGCTTCTTTTTTCTTTTTTGAACGTTAACTAACACGTAGAAGAATCATTAATAATTACAAATTGAATTAAATCAGAGCAGCATTTTTAAGTATATATATTTAGTTTTAATATATAAAATTTAAACATTTTTGTTTTACTGTTGTAATATGTAAAGCACTACTCTTAATTTAATACTTTTCATTGGCTTTTGTATAGGCATATTAAAGGTGGATTAAATTAAATTAAATTTTATTTTTTTTATATTTTATTTAATCATGTTTGTTTGTATGGAATTAAAAGTTAATCATATGTCATGTTTAACAAATTTCCAATAATGTTATACATATGAAGGTAAATCAATTTCATAATATATACTTATGAGTGTATGTACATATATTGCCTATGTGTGTATGTATGTATATACGTCATCACATAATATTTTATAAAAGTGGAAGTAGAAAGTTGGGCTTTAAATGCATTTACACACATACAGACAGACGTACAGAGTTTGAAATCAAGTTATCTACTGGCAAATAAATGAATAAATTTACGGTCATTTGGTTTATCTGCATTTTGCATATTCCATGTTGCATACGGGTATCAGGTTTGTTCATGGTATTGTTGTTGCAACTAAAATCCTGCCCATAATTCAAGTGCATAATAACTTTGAACAACAGTAACAGTAAATCTAAAAAAAGAAGTTTTTTTTCATGCTCATGGTCATTCATCATCGTCGTTATTAATGTAAATCAATTGATTAACAATTATTTTTTTATTATTTTCGTTTTCACTGGTTTTAAATTTGTTAAAATTTGTTATTTAAGTTGTTGATTCTTTTTTTTTTCTTTTTTATTAAATTTCAACATAAATTATAAACGTCAAGTCATCTCAGCAAAAAACATTTCAGCAATCATTAGACGAATCAAACATACATAATTGGCCCATACAACGCTATTTCAGAGTTAGCCCCTAATTTCTCGTAGTACCCATGTTGTGTGTGTCAATTTTTAGCCACGAGTACCTGGACTTACATTTTAAAGTCGCCTCCGAATGATAATCAAGAGAAACATGTTCATGGGAATCACTCTCAGAGCTTTTGCCAGAAGACTACTAAGAGGTAGTCGATGAAAGTAAGCTCCCCATTAAAGATTTTTTTATTATTGCAATGGCATTATACTCGTATGTATAGTTTTAAATCCGCATTCACTTTATTTTAATAGCAGTTTTCTAATTTGTAAAGATGTTGCAGCTTTCGATAACAAATATTTTTTTTTTTCAATTATTCATTTCACATGCATTTACCGAGAAATTTTATTACTATTGTCAAACCTTTATTTAGAATATTTGTTATTTTTATTGCATATTTTTCTGTTTTTAATTCCAATTAAATATAATTATAAATTTCTTCGTTAAATTAAATTTTCAATTTCTATTGTACTGATTGCAATGGCATAACATCTGGCAAACGGTATCAGTTTATTAATTAAGAAATCAAGAACAGAAAACCGACAATAAGCAAATTGACTTAATTATTACTCACAATCACACCAACACACACAAAAAGATTTAAAGGCAAATAGACACCAGCATTTATTGTGAAAATACTGTCAATACAGTTTAAGAAATTTACGAGATGGAAAATTTAACACTTTCAACAAATATGAATAAAAACAATAAATGCTAATCGTATATGTATGTACCCTATATATGTATGTGCATATGCATATTGCACAATTATATAAATATGTAAGAATATATACAAACACACACACACACATATATGCTTAAAATTATCTTAAAATCATCAACAGAAACACAAGAACCACTTTTCTTTACAAAAGCTTTACAGACAAAACATTAAATGCTTAACAGATGAATCAATTAAATGATGAAAGTGATTGCTAGTGGTGATAAAGAGAGAAAAGAAAGTGAAATAATAAGAAAGGACTATATAGAGGTACATACATAACCCTTATATGCATATAATTAAAAAAACAGACAGTGCTTTGTAAAATCATTGTAACACTAGAGTGGACAAATTAGTAAAACTTTTTTTATTTTGTAACGAATCAAAATTAATTTAATTTATGTAGCATGTCTACGGTTCTGCCTGCTCTTATGTAGTAAACATCTGGATATAATCAAATATAATTATAGTTATGGACATAAAAGGCGATATTTTGATTATATATTCTTTAATTTGTACTCACGAGGTCAGAACTAAGGAGATGAATCATGAATCTAAATAACCGATTACGCAATGCGTGAGTATGTTAATTTTTCGCCCTTTGTTAAATATGAAAAACGAGCAAATTTTTGTCATATTTTTTACTAAAATGTAATACAATACAAATAGTCTTGGGCATCTTTTTTTCAATTGAGACCAATACTCAGGGGTAAACCCTGCGTTATACCCTCACCCTTGAATGATCAACAGCAATTGCCTCATTGTAGCATGTTTATTGTGTGGTGAGTGCCTTCGCTATGTAGGTTTAGTAGGTTTAGCTGTTATCTGCTACTTCCCAATAGGTGGTTTTTTGTTGACATTTATTAATGTGGAACAGAGTGGAATGTCGAGGAGCGGTTTCTTTGTAGAAGGTCTTCTTGGAGGGGTGGGACCTCTTTTTTCTTTAAATAATAATTTTGAAAAACCGCAAACTAATTTTTTCATTTTTTACCTTTGCTGGGATTTGAAAATGGGCCGTTTGAGCTTTTGTGCGTGCGCTCTAACCACTATAACACGCACCCCCCTTTGAAAACGTTCGACTAAAAATTGAATTCTTTTTATACGTACAACTGACTGAACAGTCAACTACAAAAATTACTTCTATGGAAGGAATTCTGGCAGTGTGTAGGATTATGAGATTACAAAGAACTAATTTCTGTATTTCATCAGAACATTTTTAATTTTAGTATTGCCACCATATTCTGGAGTAAACCAACAGAGTTGCATATATCACTGTCATTTACTAGCTGGCACCTTTGCTTTCTTCTGTACTCGATTAAAGAGTTTTCAAATAAACTTTGAAACATCGGGCTATAAAATTTGGACACGGCACTACTACTACATACGTATATGGGCTACAAATCAACATTGAATCAACCCTGTTCGCAATGTCCTAATTAGGCCTGCCGTTTTGCCACAATAGCATATGATTAACAGCTTGTTCATAGAACACATAAATTTGTTGTTGTTTCACATATAAAAAGACGAATTTCAAAAACCATTTGTATCTTATGAACAGGCTGTAAATGTATATGAATCAGCAATATTACTAACATTTAGGAAAGATCCGTTTTTGAATTTGGAAGTTGACCACTCTGAGCATAAATGTGTGAGAATTTGTTAGTAAAAATTCTGTTTATATTGTTTATATTAACTGGCACTATTTAATAACGACAACTTACATATTTCATTAACAAAAAAAAAGATTTAATTTTTATTACAAGATGATAATATTGGTGTTTTGTACCTCTTCGTAAAAAATATAAAATACGTGTAAATAATGTCTAGCAAAATCTCGCTGGCTGTAGAATTTTCTGAGTGGATTTTTAGATTTTCTTTGTTCTTTGTCATGAATTTTGTTATTATATTCAGAAAAATAAACAGTGGAAGCTACTAGAGCCTGTAATCGTCATAAAATCATTTCATCCTTAGACGACTAACAACGTAAAAATGAATTATGTGAATGTATATACGTAATATTTTTTACTATTTTATTTTATTTTTCTTACAGGAACTTAAAAGAAAATCTCTTATCGATCGACTAACATTTCACAATTTTAATATGAGCATTTGTTGTTTTTAATTATCTTCTAGGGGTGGACCTGGCCTAAGATGGGGAGCGTGCTGTTTGCAGCTGTGTTCATAGCGTTACATTTTGCCACCGGCGGCCTGGCCAACCCAGATGCAAAACGTTTATA
The DNA here is from genome assembly GCA_963576795.1 of Metopia argyrocephala. Taxonomy (NCBI): domain Eukaryota; kingdom Metazoa; phylum Arthropoda; class Insecta; order Diptera; family Sarcophagidae; genus Metopia; species Metopia argyrocephala. The sequence continues at coordinate 148,268,430 of OY756209.1, forward strand.
CGACGATCTCTTAAGTAACTACAATCGCTTAATACGGCCTGTTGGCAATAATTCTGATCGTTTAACGGTCAAAATGGGTTTACGTTTATCACAATTAATCGATGTTGTAAGTATTGTTTGAATAGAAATTTAAAGAAAAATTTAATTTTTTTATTACACGGTGTTACCAAAGTTAATAGACTTAAATGCCAAAGAAGTGATATTATTTTCTTGATAGGTAATGTCGATTATAACAAAAATTTGAGTCGGAAATATGCGTAACACCTCCAAATCTTGAGTTATAATAAGATTAAACAACCAGTTTAAAATTTAATTATATACTCAAATACATTACGGATTACGGCCTAGCTTCTCGCAGCATCCATGTTGTGTGTGTAAAATTTTATCCATGAGTACCGTGATCTACCGATCGACAGACTTGAGAAACTTGTTTATGGCAATCAGTTACTCTGTGAAGAAGCTTCTGTTACCGGAAGAAATATAATTTTAATATCTTTCATTCAAGATCTCAGATCTGGGATTTAGATGTGGAGCTCTTGTCTAGTAAATCAACATACTAACCACTAGACTACGGCGACAGAGAAATGCTGTTTTAACTAATATACCATTCAAAAGGTCTTGTACCCCTTTTTACGTAGTTTAAATTTAGATACATAGACCAGAGAGCAAATTACACCATTCGATATCGAATGAAATTTCCTTGTAAATTGTTTTAAAATTATATGAAACTTCGTTTGGTATGGAATGCCGTAATTTGTCCCAAGGTTTTTAATCGTAACTTACGATTTTGGTGATGTCTCGTATATCGCAAAAACCATATTCGTATTATACTCTACGATAACTTTCAGCAAAATAGTATCACTTCCCAAGTATTTTTTACATCGTGATATAAATAAAATAATTAAAATAATATTTTAGTTGGTAAAAAGTTACAAACGATAATTTCTTTTTCTAAAATAAATGTTAACCTTCATTTTATGGTTATTATTTGCAAGAAAACTCAAAGTATTTTCAGTAAAGGATCATATGATTATATGATTTAGTACCTAAAGTTTTGTTTTAAATACTCTTACTTAAAAATTAAACAATCCAATTCAGGCTTAGCGAGGAAATCAAGGTTTTAAACAAAAATAGTTTTTACTTTAAACCCCTTTTAATAAATTTTAATTACAAACTCCCATGAATTTTTGTATCACTCATTTAAAAATTACAAAACAGTCTTTTGTAATTTCCATGCTAGAAATATTCGTATAATTCAAATTGGATTATAAAAATAAAACCCCATACAAGTTGTTGGGGCTCTTCCTATAAATATTATAAATATGGGAAAAGAAAAAAACTGGCAAAAACTTAATTATCAAAAGACTTGTAAAAACTTTTCACATTTCAACACGTTAGTCTTAATTGTAAGACATCAAGTCATGGCATCAACATCATAATCGACAAAACAAATCGACAAGTTAAACTGAAAAAAAAAACTTATGAATTTAGTTTTTTGCTTAAGCAGGAAAGACTAAGTGAGAATAATGAGTATATGTGTATGAGTGTGTGTGTGTGTGGCAAATAAATAATTTATAAATAGGAAACAAAATATTTATAACATACCATTATAAATATAATTTTTTTTTGCAAGAGAAAGAGTTCCCTTACCAATGTCACTAAATATTTCAATATTAATGAGTACAAATGCTGCTGTATATGTGTATGTATATGTCTGTATGTATATATATAGTATAGTATGTCATAACAGTACATTTATCATAAAAGCAAGAACTGTTTTCAAATTGGAACAATCTTAGTCATTTTTGTTCAAACGAACTATATTTTATTTTTTTTTTAATTATCCCACATTTTCTAGTAAAATCTTAATGAACATATGCTCGCATATGAGCTAATTATGAAATTAAAGAACAATATTTGTTGTTTAAGTTGTTTGCAGAACCAGAGAGTTATGTAGATAAATGTAGATTTGAATTAATGATTTATTATCGTCACAATTTCTTTTCCGTTCATAAGGTTAGTGGAAAAGCCAACCCCAAACTTTCTTAATTATCGGTGTACTCGCAATACGGTGAGCAAATTATAATATTGCATATAATTAATATTCTCTTAGAACTCTATTATGGAAAGCTTATTAGAACAGTGTATTGAAATAACATAGACTACAGCAGTGATGTCCAAAAATGTCTTTCCCTATAACGCGTGATAGGAAAACAAATTCTGCTTAAGTCGAAGTCAAACACGTACAAAATAAAAAGAAATATTGTTACTCTTGCTCTTTTTAGATTTTAGCTTCTCTCTCCAACATAGTGCAGGGATGGAGAGTGCATATTTTTTGTATCATTTTTATTTAACTGAAATAATTATTCATTATTTCCTCCAAATCTATGTGACCTCTGTACTTCTTTATTCTTAATATATCGGTCACATGTCTATCGGACAATTGATTACGTACTTTACTCAGAATTATGAAGAAATAGTTATAAAGTTATAAACAGAAAGTAATTCTAACATTCCCATTTCTGGTAGAAGTAAACAGAGTCTTTTCTCTGCTTCATAGACAGGCGCAAGTGTGTTTATGTAGTAGTGGACATCACTGGACTACAGCAATGTAATCCAAATCTGAATTTTCTGCATACAATTGTGCTACAGACGCATTTCATTTATTGAGAGTTTTGGTTAACTATGGACTACAGCAAAGATGCCCAGTAGTGGCTGATATCAGCAAATTAAACTCACACGTATACTTACGCTCTTTTGTTTGATCGTCAATCAACCAAGAGGAAATCAGCATGTTTGAGTGGGAGAGACAAACTACACTTGCAGAACTTCTGTATCTTACATTTCGTCACTGTCACCAATACTACCACCTTGGGCATCTATGGACTACAGTTACCACTCTGCTTAAAAAAAACAGTAGAAAATTACTATGAGTTTGAGTACTCATTTAAGGAGATTATTGTTACATGAACACTTACAGATCGTTTAGATCGCAGTGTATTCCATCTGTACACGGTCTGTATATACAAATAAAGTAATAGACTACTAATATATATAAAAAATTTCTTTACATTCTTCTAATTATCTAATCGAAAGCGTATTTAGAGCATCTAATATTCTCTTCAATTTTTTATTCATTTAAAAAGTCATACATATTTAGAAAATCATTTTAAATTAAGTGATTTGTCATAGATGTTGGGTTGTGTTGATTGTTTGAAATAATTGTGGCTTTATGGCCATTGCTGAAGTAAAACACAATGTTACAAATGCAAATTTAGCTATTAAATAGTTTTAAGTATACGAATATTAAAATTCAATCACTGTCTTTGCTAAAACGAATTTAAATTGCAGTATACACATGACTACCTACATACATAAATATTTTCATATAAACAATAGTTAAACACTGGCATGCTTCGCTATTTCTATTTAAATTAATTAAAATATTAACTTAAAAAGTATGGAGAGAGCCACTTTCAAAATCACTCACCCATTGGATTCATCATGTATATTGAGAATGAAGTTGGTTATACCAAATTTCTAAATTTTTATTATAACCATTCTCAATACTTATATAAAATTAGTATTTACTTGGCTTAAAAAGTTCCATGACCACTAGTTCAATTCCAACAACTTTTTTGATTGATAATCTTTATTGAATACTAGCGGACTCTGTGACTGTTTTGCCACAGAAAATTATATACGAATTTTTTTCATAAGAAATAAACTTTCATTGTCTTCAGTATATACAAAAATCAATATTCAGTTTGTATGAAAGCTATCACGCCCACTTGTTAAATTTCGCCTACTTTCTAAATGAAGATTTTCATTAATTGTAAAGTAATTCAGATCAAATTGAAAAACTTTACTTTAAAACATTTCCCAGAAACGCAAAGATTTAGATTTAGTTCACTTAAGTGGAAGCACCACGCCCACTTGTCCAATTTAAGTATGAGCCAGGAACTTATTTGAAACAAATTTGGAAGCTTCTCTAATTACGATTCTTCATATACACAAAAGACAGCATTTATTTTGGGAGGTATAATATTTTTTCACTAAAACCAATAATCAGGAGAGTACACGTAAACCCCTACGCATACTGTGCATTATATTGGAATAGAAGAAAGATTGATTTTTTTTTTTTTTTTATTAAGCCATTTAGCTGCCTTCTTCAACAAACTTCAAACAAACCCACAAATACATATTAATTTTTATATGTATATTCATGTGTTTGTTTTTATAGTGAATTTATACTGTATGTACGAGTATGTACAGTGCTATTGAAACCAACCATTCCATTTTTGTAGTAGATTGTATTCAATCTTCTAAAATCAAAATTCACTTTTTGTTGTTATTTTACGAGTAAATATTGCGGTTTTGCATATTTCATGTGCATTTTAATTCACATGTCAACTTCAATCATTTAATGCAATTAATGTTCTTGTAGTTGTAGTTGTTAGAATGAGACTGAATATATTAAATTTTTAATATCTAACTGTCGTACCTTCTTTAAATTTTACAAATTCAATTTCCATATCATGGACTTTCCAGAAATATGGGCGAAACATATGGATAAATTAATTATCTGGTCCAATGTTTTAAAAATATGTATGCGCTCTATGTATAAGTATGTATGTATGTTATTTATATATTTGCATCTCCCATAGCCTAAACAAAACCTCAATGTTAACTTTTCACTTTGAATTCTTAAAGGATAAAATTTTTTTGTTGAGTTTATTTGTTATTCCTACTGTTTGTTCACAATATCTTTGGAAATATTATAACTTAAAAGCTTTAAGCATAATTAAATTCGTACTTTTTTTTCTTTTTGGTTGCAAAATAGCATTTTTGTTTTTATCCATTAAAGGTTTTTAATTTTTTTCTTTTTTCAACTCTATACACACAGATGATCGAAATAATAAATACAGTTGGAAACAAATTTTTAATTCTGGTTTTTTGACCTTTATTATTTAATGCAAAGAAATTCTCAAGCTCAAGGTCTCTTTTTAAATAAAAATCTTTAATTTAATTATCGATATTTCGCTATAATTAAAATATAATTTAAATAATTTATAAATAAATAATTCCTGAAGACGCTACACGCAGGAGTAACGAAATATCGCTAATTAAATAAAAGATTTTTATTTAAAAATAGACCTTGAGCTTGGGAATTTCTTTACGTTGGAAACAAATTGCATAGTCTGTATTGGTAGCAGTAAACTCAATAAAAACCTATCGCCTCCCTATTTATTTTATAGTAAAAATATTAAATATTTGATAATGAAGAAATACGTTTTGGGAAATATTTGATATTTTATATGTATGATTACTCTTTGAAATTTATAAATACCTCAGAAGAGAAGACGACTCGTAACAAAGTAGGTTAAAAAACAAAGAAAATCTTTTACATTCAATTGTCAGTAAATATGTTCTGTTTTGTACAAAATCTCTTAAAGCTAAGAAAAAATCATTAAAACTTGCAGATGGCGAAAAAATAACATCCGACTTTTGATACTCAAATATTTACTCTTTCTAAAGGAAACGTTTTGTGCCGTGTAAGGAAATTTTAACTGATACAGAATGAGGCATATAAGTCTGCTGTCACATTATGATATTTTTTTCTGAAACTTATTTTTAAAGAAATTAAAGATTTTTACCAACACAAAAGAATTACGAATGAAGGAACAAAAGATAATTTCAGAGTACATAAAACAATGTACTCAATACCCTTCTTCTCTCTCCCTTCTCCTATATCCTCAGACTTTCAGAGAGAAAAATTTCACAATGTGATACCAGACTCAGTTTGAACTATCTGATGAAAATTCTAAAACGTAAAGCAGGACAATGGAATAGCCCAAAAGTGTTTTCTTCTGTATTCACCATAGTCTAATGGTTAGTGTGTTGGCTTACTAGACAAGAGCTCCAGGTTCAAACCCCAGATCTGAGATTTAAAAAAAAAAAAAAAAATGTGAAAAAATATTTCTTATGGCGACCACCTCTTAACAGTCTTCTGGCAAAAGCTCTGAGAGGAACTGATTGCTATGAACAAGCTTCTTAAGTCTGTCGTTCGGACTCTACTTTAGACTGTAGGTTCCTATACTCATGGATAAAAATTGACACACACAATATGGGTGCTGCTAGAAGCTAGGCCATAACTCTGAAATAGTGTTGTAATGCCCAGTTATGTATATAAGTACAACTATCCCTCGTTTTACACGCTATTCGTTTTGCACGTTTTCGATTTTACACAGTTTTTTAAATGAAAATTTAAAAAAAAAATTATGTTAAGAATGTCTAATTTTGTCTGCAAGCGAATTTATTTCTACTTAATTATATCTAAATCTGGCAACACTTTGACGTATACCTCTTGTACTCTCATGAACTTATCGAAAAAAACACAGAAAATAGGAATTCCCCTTTTAGTGTTCAATGCAAAATTTTATGTGTCCACATACAGATGAGTTAATTGATTTTAAATAACAAAACGAATATCATTTTTCATAAATTCGTATTAATTCTTACAAATTATAAATTGTTTAATATCGTATCGTATCGTTGTTTTCGTTTTACACGGTTTTTTCATTCAAAAAGTATTTTTTCGAGTTAAACGGTTTTATTAGGAACGTATCTACCGTGCAAAACGGGGGATAGGTGTATGTTTGTTTCGCTGTACTTCGAGACGGGACAAGGCCTTTGAAAAAGTCAGCAACAAAACTGACGAAACATTGGGTGTAAAGCTTTAAAAAATTTTGGTTTTATTTACATAAGAAGCAAGGCACTACTAGCTAATATGTAATATCATAAAGATAATTAAATAAAATTATTTAAACTTAAATGCTATTGTGAAAGTTAACACATTCTTGTGTACTTATTATTTTTACCATTTATGCTTATATGAACATGCATGCCTGCCTCTTTTGGTTTTATTGTAATTTTCTTTTTACTCATTGATAAATTGAATTTATAAGGTGTCAGGCAGCAGGTGTACAAAGAAATAAAAAAAATAGAAATAAAAACCAAAGAATGGCAGTGGTAAAATTGCCAACATGAAAGCAATTACATATTAAGTAGATGAATTAAATTTATTTATAAAATTCAATAACAATCAATGAGAGAATAAGTTTATTGTAGCAATAGCAATGCATTTAATATTGAAATTACACATTTAACACTTTAAATCCTTTCATGGCAAACGTGAAACAAGTATTTTATAATAAAAATTCCGGTAATTTTAGACAAAAAAAAATGGGGGAAAATAATCACACTTGCAAGGGTAAAAACTTTATATAACACACCACTCTTCTTGTTCCATCACATGCACACACCGTCACCTTAAGGACATTTACAATACGTTGTTGTAAAACAGATTACGAGTATCAGTGTCAGTACGAGTTCGAGCACGTGCACCACCATCATATTGTATTCTATTGTATGGATTCGAAAGATTTAGTATGATTTTTTGTTTTTTAATTGTTTTTTTTTCTTCCTCCCCTTCACTTACATTTATTACTTTTTTTTTCTTTTAGTACAGTTGTTGGGAACATGGTATACATTCGAGTAATAGAAATCCATATTTATTGTTTACGTGTTTATGACTTTATAAATCCACTGATTGATTGTGTAGTAGAAATGCTTACAATGTTGTTTATTGGACGCACTTGAAATATTTACACATTGTTATGGTGTGTGTGTTGCCATTTGTAAGAGGATTTTTTTTTCTTTTTTTATTTAATAAATATAATAAATATAATCTCTAAGTAATTATAATCTATAAGTATAGTAAAAAAAATTACAAACCTAGTAAATGTATTTTAATGTTCTTTTGCTTGTCTTAAGTCATGTAATAAAATATTCAATGAATTCTACATTTAAAAACATATATCTTAAAACACTTGCATTTATGTTCACATGCTCTTAAATACTGAATTGGGGAAATAATAAAGTCTGCAACATTATTTTCGTAATACGAGTACATATTAAGCAAGTAAAAGTGGTTAAAACGGTATTAACGATTTTATTAAATGTAAAAACTGAAATTAAACAAGCAGTTAAGATATTATAGCCCTTTTTGAAATGAACAACAACATTTTAAAGAAATAAATTAAACGATATCGTTATCAAATTAAAAACTGGCAACAACGTTTATAAGAACATGAATTTATTGCATTTCATTTCGTATATTTTACATATTTCTGGTACAAAAGGAAACTAAAGACATACATATTTACTAAAGACGTACTACACACATACCATAGTGTGTGTAAATAAAAGAAAAGTAAAACGAACGAAAGAAAGCATGACTGAATGACTGACTGAAAGTGAAGAAAAAGTTATTGTCGGAATGTTTAAATGTTCAAATGAAATGTTAAACTGCATTGGTATGTAAATTAAACAACTGCAATAAGCAGTTGCATGCTGCGAAGAAAAATGTTGATTGAAAAATGTAACTTGAAAATCAACAAATTAAACATTTTCAGGCACTATAAATTGCTACAACCATTAATTGAATATTTACTTTTTAGATAAAGGAGTCTTACAGAAAAATAAAAAAAAACAATTGCTTGAAATTATTTAATTTTCAAAATGAAAAACCAAATGTCTGTTATACTGTCGGTGTGATGTGTTGTATTCACGTCAACAAATTACACAACGTCCGTATTCGCTATTTGCCAAGAGAAAAAGAAAAAATTGATTAAAATGTGGAAAACTTTACACCGAAATTGGTTGCAATGGTTGATTTCTTAAAAAAGAAAACAAAAAAATGGTTTTATTTTGTGGCCTTACAATTAATTTTTGTACAGTAACACAAAATTTTAATTGAAAATTGTTTTGTGGTATTTTTATATATTTTAAAGTGCTATAAATTTATATCGACCAGATTTGACGGTTTATCGTCATCTAATCGATTTTGGGCCCCAAACAAAGTACATTGATAAAATTTTAAATACAACACTTGGAAACCAGTTAAATATACAACACAAATTAGAATTATTGACCAAATATTAGAAGAAATAGAATTTACATCAAAATATTTAATCGAAATTAGAACTCAAAGTCTAATAAATGGGGAAAATATTTATTTTTATGGTATTAAGCAAGAGACAGAATTAAAAATGAAGCAATTCAAAAAAAAAACTGATTTTTTTTTTATTAAGACCAATACTCAGGGGTAAACCCCTACTCATGCAGTGCATTGTATTGGAATGTGAAGATGGTTGATAGGTTTTTTTTTTTTCCATAGATGTTTGTATATATTGCGTCTTTTATTGTTGATGACACAAGTTGCTGAAAATTTGTCCACTCAAGAGCCAGTGTTATGCCTTCACCCTCGAATGATCAAACAGCAATTGTCTCATCTGTCGGTGGATGTTTTTTTTTAATGTGAATGGTGAGCGTCTTCAGTAGATTAGCTGTTATCTTCCCAGAAGGTGGCGCTGTACTCCTCATCATTGGTTTTTGGTGGAATGGATTAGAAATGTCAGGGGGCGGTTTCTTGTAGATGGTCATGCTGGAGGGGGGGAACCTCTTTTTTCTTAAATTTAAGTTTTAATTTAATTTGTAATTTTTAGAAAACCGCAAATTTTTATTTTTATAATTTTGTCCTTCGCTGGGATCGAACCTCTGTCGTGTGAGTTTCTGTGCGAGCGCTCTACCACTATACCACGACCCCCCCTAAACAAAATATCATTAGATCAATGAATGAGAGATCTTAGTTTCCTACCCTGAATAAATTTCTTTAAAAATTACAAGTTTCGCCACATACTGGACACACTGTTTAATCAACCCGATCTAAATAAAACAAAAATTTGGAAATTCTTTAACAGTAATGCGTTCTGCTCAACGTAATTTAAATATTTATTTATTTTTAAACCACCCACATGATTTCCACTCACTCTAGCAATTTTAAAACTTAAGCTACGGTCACATTAGGCAAATATTTGATGAAAACATTTATTTTTTAATTTTTCATTACTTCACGTATAATTAAAATATATTTTATTTTTTATTAGTACTGTTTTTAATTAATTATTGAATGAATGCTTGCATAAAACAAAATATTTGTATAAAATATTTCCTAAAGATATAATGGTTACGTCAAATATTTGTCTTTAAATATTTAAAGAATAAAAGGAATAAATACTGTTCACCAAACCAGTAGGAAATAGTGCTTACTAGTAAGTTATTTTGTAAGGGATAAATTGTAAACAATCACTTACTCGTGAGCATCAATAAGGCATGATTTTTATATAAAATGAGCCGCTAAAATGCAATAGAAATGCAAATTTATTGCAATCAGTAAACAAATAGTACAAAAAATCAAAAATAATACCTTATCCTGTAGCATATTTGGAAGATTTAACGTATAAAAAACAATATAATGCTTTCATTATTGCTGACAATTTTATTTATTGCTTCCAAATCTTAAAGATTTTCTGCTAAGAAAGTAGAACAAATACCAGTTTACATTTTAAAAAAATTTGTTACATTTTCAATATAAAACTAGTAGTTCTGGCCCAACTAAAATAGGTTACGGGATGTGAATCCCAATACAATTCCAAATCTAATAATTAATATACATTTAGATGTCACCACTAACCGCGGAAACGGATGGATCGATTTCAGCAAAAATTCCAGGGTTGGTTGTTTATGTTGAAGTTTATTTGATCTTATTGACTGCATGGTCAAGAAAAATCATCATTTAGAAAGTAGGCGTGGTGCCTGCCATGCAAGTTCAAATTTAATTTCTTTATATCTTGAGAAGTGTTAAAGCTGAAGTTTCTGAGTTTGGTGTAATTGAGTTCGTAGTCATTAAAAATAATCAGTCGAAAAATGTGTACAAATGATAGCGGTAGGTGTAGCGAAGCACGCCGGGTTTAGGCTAGTTATATATATTTTTTTAAATTAAAAAAAATAATTAAAATCCGGAAAAGGGTTACAATAGCTGAAATTTGAGGTATTTCCTAACAAGTAACCTATTGTAGTTTATCCACAGTTGCAAATTATCACCAATTTTCTTAAACAATATTACACTTTCTGATTATTTCCAGCTTTAAAATTTTTTTTATCACAAATGTTTGAAATATTTCCAAAAAGTTTATGAAATTTGTCAGAATTGCGTGAAATATAATTAATGTATGCCCGAAATATGTTTTAACGTATTTTTAGTACGCCATTGCGTGAGAAATCGCATCAAAACATATTTAAGAAGTAAGTTAAATTTCACCCCCTTGCGCCATCAAGACGGTCTTGATGATTTTTTCTTTCCTAAAATTTGACGTTTTTCTGCTTAATTTGTTTGGCAGCCATGTTGTAAAAACTATATCTTATTATTTATATTTTTTCATTGTATACTCCAAAGCAAATAATATACTTATGTAAAGACTATAAAAACATATTCTTTTTTTTATTTACAGAATCTAAAAAATCAAATCATGACGACAAATGTGTGGGTAGAACAGGTAAATTTGAAAAATTAATTTAAAAAAAGCAAAAAAGAAATGATTTAATATTAATTTAATATTCGGGAATACTCATTTAATCACACCCAAGAAGTTTAAAGTTTTAAAAAAATTTAAAAAAAAAAAATTTTTTTTACTTATTTATAAGCGAAAAATTCTAACGTTAAAAAATGCAGTGAATAAAGTGAGTGTTCCCTAGTAATTAGCATTCATTTTATTTAAAAATATTTTAAAATGCACTTGTTGTATATATGTATACAATTAATATTTTGCTATTAAAAGAAAATTATTGAAATTTTTAACTACAGAGAGAACATATAGAAAGATTTTAATTCAATATTTTTTATTTTATTTTTCATTTGAATTATTTGTTTCAGGTGATTCAAATAAATGTCTAATTGTTTATTTGGCTGTAAAAATAGAAATGCATTTGAACTCCCAAAATTTTAATTAATTCGTGATTTTATTTGTTTAATTGTTTCACTAAATTTTTAATTTTTTTATGTTGAAAAACTTACAACTTTTAATTTATTTTTTATTTTACATTCAATTAAACTTCTTAATTGATATTATTAAAAAGTTAATTAAAATGATTTTCAATTAAGACTTTTTTTCTTTATACGTATTTGGGTGTTGTTCCGAAATCAATTGAAAATATAATTGAATTCGAATTAATTTTTAAAGTCTTATATGAAAAATTTCCTTATTAAATAAGCTCTTAATAAACTTGTGAAATTGCTGTCGCTGTAGTCTAGTCTGTAGTGTTTTAGAGCTCTAAGTTCAAACCCCATGTCCGACAACTTCGGGGATCACCTCTTAACAGCTCCGAGAGTAACTGATTGTCATGAACAAGTTTCTCAAGCCTGTGGTTCCGATTCGACTGTAAATTGTACGTCCCGATACTTATGGATATAAATTTGGAAGAAGCTAAGCTAGCTATAAATTGATGTATTTTTCTCTTAATAAAGCAAAAAATAAATATTTAAATATACATACTCTACACTTCTGACGTATTTAATCCAAATTGTTATACTCTTTTGGTGATATTTTCCATTCAAAAAACAATAAAAGTCTCATAATTAATACTAAAACTTTAAACATATTTAACAATGTGACCAATAAAAATCATTAATCCCCTTAAAATATAATAAATTTTCAATTACATGAAATTATATGAAATTTATGCATATTTTCTGATTTTATGGAATATTAGATGTTTTTTATGAACTTATCTGTCAGAAAAAATAAAAATTATTTGCCAGATTAAAGTGCAATTAATGACATAAAAACGAAAAATCATTTATACAACCAAATAAAATTAAATGCTATATCGCTGAATAATTGCAATCAAAGACAAAAAAAGATAAACCTGCCAAAATATCTGCTTTTAAATTTTGTACTTTGAGATAAGAATTAATAAAATAAAAACCAAAATTTTTGTGGAAAACTCATCATATATAAATAAAATGATTTCTAAGAATATGTACAAATGATTGTCATGAATATGTAAAAATCACAAAGAAAGTCTGATTAGGCTACAATAGTCGTAGGTAGTCCGAAATCATGTTCATGGATGTAGTTGTCTCTTTGAACTGAATTTAAACTCATTTAATAGAAAATTTAGTTCTGAACCAATTAAGGCATTTTATGATGAAACAATATTAATAGTGTGATGACGTGCATACGGATGTAAATAATTTTTCATTCCATCATAGAAATTTTGTTAAAGTTTTTTTCATTTAATTAGTGCAACATCAACTTTACTTATAAATACATATGTATGTATGTACATACAAATTTATGTATTTCATTTACTCAAAAAAAAAAAATCCACACTGTAATTATTTTGTTCCAATTGTAATATTAAATCATGTTTTAATTTTATTATCCCATAACTCCACCTTAACTGGTTTTATAATTGGCATCAAAGTATGTATAACGAAAGCCAAAGCGATATTCCTAAAATCTAAATTCATTCAACACAAAAACTCAATTATTCCTAAAAAAAAAACGTTAAAAATAAATTAAATTTGTTTAAACTGTAACAAAAACAAAAATAGTAAAAATAAAATAAATTAGTTGAGTATTTCGACTGGCATGCACAAAGGATTTGTTATATGACAGGAAAATATACCAGTACAGTATTAATGCCGTGAATTTAGAGTGGAAAAAAATTTGTTGGATTATAAAAACAAAAATTCTCTAAAAAAAAAAAATAAAACAAATACTCGTATGGTTCTTTTTTTCTAACCAAATATAGATTTAGTTAGTAAATGCGATATGGAGAGTAAAACTGTTGAAGTCTAAATTAGTGCATATGTACATATACATACATATGTATGTATAACACATGCATATAAACCAGGAACAAACAAAACTGTAACATTAACAATTTTTGATCAACTTAAGAAACCATATTAATAATTAAATCTCTATTATATGTACGAGTACTTTTAAATAAAAATAAGGCAAAATTAGTTTCTCAAATAATGCATAAGAAAAAAAAAACGACGTCAAAGTTGAAGAAATAAAAAAAAATTGCAAATCTCGAATATTTTTGATAATCTTTGCACATAAACTTGTTAAGAATATGAATATAATCGTATATAAATACTTTTAATGCAGTCATCTTCACAAAACCGTTTGAAAATTTTAAATCGGTTCAGAACTAATCAAATTTTGAGGATGAATTCAAAGTTCATAATATTGAAAAGTGATTTACTCACATCTTGAAATGAATAAAATATTGAAAAAAATTTCAGCGACTAACTCTTAGCAGAACCGGCCCATTTTCTTAGTAAGCCAACACACTAACCACTAGACCACGGCGATTACATATTGAAATTATTAAAGAATAACAGTCAAATTCATAATAACTCCTTAACCTAGGTTTTATCCACACATTATTTATGAGACGTTATCTGTCTTATAAGCTCAAAATAAAAAATCTTATTCATAAATGATTAAACAGAATACGACCGCAACTTCAGGCAAAAACGACTCTCAGAGAAAACATGCCCAAAATTAAAACGACGGCCGCAACTTCACGAACTGTCATTTATTGTTTTTAGATTTCTTGCATGTAAAGCTATTAAAAATTAAGTTTATGAGAGTTTTTGCAAAGAATTGAACTTATATTTTATATTTTAATAATCTTTACACACTTTTTCAATTATTTTTACTAAAATATCACTCATTTTATTTAACAAATTTAAAAATTTATTAATTTATTCAAACTTTCAAATGTTTTTTCGATTTTCTTTTGTTCTTATTTTTCTTTGTGCCAACAACAAAAACCAATGGGTTTGTTTACAAAATGTATGAAATTTAATTAAAGTGTGGTAACATTGTTGAGAGAATTTGTTTATAAAAATGAGAGCATAAGAAAAATCGCTGTCAAAATAAAATAGATTCTATTTCACGACTGCATTCTCCAGCGTTTTTATCTGTCAATTTGTATAGAAAAAAACGTCATGCCCCAGTTCTGTTTAATCATTAAACCTTTCATATGAGCAAATTAACTAATAAACGATCTTAATGTTATGCTGGCAATACCATGATATTATTTCAGCATAGTGATGCACAATAAAAGCTATCGGTTACTTCGGTAATTTTTTAATAGTCATAAAAATAATGTAATAGTAACACAATTATACATAAAATAGATGTCATTGAAGTAATATTTACTGCTGTTAAAAAAATAACTAAAATAAACTGAAAAAATAAAAAAATAAAATTACCTTTGAAGCACATATTTTTAATTCATGTATAAAGTAATCGAATACTATCATTCTCTTTTTGGTTTATGCATCACTATTCTGTTTACATTTTTTATATCAAAATTTGGTAAAAGAGAGAAAGAGAAAGAGAGATTTACATTCGTAATTTCTACAGGCACTGATGACAGAGCCTGTAAAGGAAAGAGATGGGATATGTAATACAAAATAAAAACAATTTTTTGTCCATTTAGAAATTTAATTTTGTACAGAGACTGCAATCATTTGCTATTATACGAAAAATTTTAATTATATGAATTTAAATATGTACATACATATGTATCTATACTTGAAACTATATAAGTTTTATTCATTGTAATACTATATTATTCCACTTTTATTTATACAATATCCAATCTAACTCACAAATGTCGTGTTATTATACGGTTAAAGTACCTAGAAACCTACAATAAAAATTTCTTATTTATAAATGGTTTATGAGAGAGTTATGACACTGTTTCTTGATTATGAATACAAAATTTAGAGATTTTGCTTATAAGGCTCTTATAAGCACGTTATATCTCATTATGAATTGGACTGTAAGGCAATACCTTATACCTTGGCAATACCAATGTATACCGATATGTCGACAAATATTCTTTGCATGTTATATACATATATGCCCGTATTCATAAAAATATTTTAGGTTTATTGTGGGTTTATTGGACAAGTATTGGATAGAAATTTGTCAAATAAACACTCAGTGAACCTAAAATATTTTTATGAATACGGGCATTATTTCATAATTTTTCTAATTGGCGTTTATTATATAAGAAAACTATTATGCACACTTGTATTATTGTTTATTGGGTTCTTTGTATGTAAATGTGTGTTTAACAAAAAGAAAAATATAACACACGAACTAAAACAAAAAGAAAAACAATAAATAAACAGTCCAATAAGTAAACAGAGAAAAAACCACAAGTTTTTATTTACATTTTCACATTTTATTTTAACTTTTTTTTTGTATTTTATTGTTCAGTTTTATTTTTGCATATTTTCTCTTTTTCTCTCTGGCTATCTCTTTTTCTTTTGTTTTTAACTCCAATTGTTATTTGCATGTATACTATGTGTGTGCCCACATTTTGTGATAATTTATTCAAATTTTAATTAGATTTTTATTCGCTCTATTGTCAGTTATTTTTGGATAATATTTTTCTTCTTTTTTTTAATTTCTTTGTTTTACAGGAATGGAATGATTACAAATTAAAATGGAATCCTGATGATTATGGTGGCGTTGATACGTTACACGTACCTTCCGAACACATTTGGTTACCGGATATTGTTCTCTATAACAAGTGAGTAGAAAATATTTCTCTTTTACAATGCCACAATAGCTAATCAAAGAATAATTAAATAATTAATTAAATCAGAAAATATATATTAATATATATAAATATAGATGTAAGTATATAAATAATACAATTCTGAAATATTTTGTTGTTATTATTCTGAGACAAATGAATAGTTCAACAAATTTTTAAAATTCATAAATGCATATGGGCAATTTCAAAAATTTTCAACATTTGTTGAAACTGAGTTCAGATGCGTATTATTTCTCCAGTTTTTCGAATTGACCACAACGGTCAAAAGGGAATGGTAGGCCACACTAGAAAACTGGGAAATTCAAAATTTCAGACCATCAGTTCTTTATTTTTAAAAGTTATGGGCAATAAAATATCGAAAAACTCAAAAAAAGGCTTGAAATTTGCAAGATTTTTTTCATATTTCATCACTTTTCTACTTTTAGTTTCAAACTTCCGATGCTCACTGATATAAAATAAAGTCACTAGACTTTGTAGATATTTACACTATAAAAGTTATGCCCATTCTACTATTTGTGAAAAAGTTGTACAGCGGTTCATTTTTGAAACCAAAATTTTCCGATTTTTGAATTTTCGCAGTTTTTTCTATAGCGTTTTTGCGCCGTTCAAGAAAATTGCATTTCGTCAACAGTATTTATTAGATGGTGTAATTTGCGCCATATCACCTCGATGTCAGGCTGCTAGTTGCTGAGAATGATGACCTCAAACTTTTATGGAATTGGCGTAAATTTTTCAAAAATGACAGTTTTTCGTGCCTGACATTTGCAATCATATTTAAAACTGGTTTATGTATTGCGTGATCTAAACTTCTTAATAAATGGCACTTCAACGTCAAGAAGGCGTTAAAATATTTTGGATCGCAAAAATTTTATAAAGAAAATAAAACTTTTGCGAAATTTCATGATTTTGTTTCGCGTTTTTTTTTTTTAGTTAATCAGTGGTTTAAAATCAATGTAAAGTATTGGAAATGAAGTGTGGCGGTGAACTAAAGATCATATATAAATACGGTTGAATTCGGTCCATATTTAGTGGGTACAGCGCTATTTTTCTTTAAACACATTTTGCTTTGTGACATCTGCAGTTATGTATAGATTCCGCCGCGATTGACACCAAATGAAAGGTTTTTTTAAGCTTGATAATAAAACCGAATAGGCATTAAAAAATTTTCATGATTTTAAATTTAACAGATCAAAAAAAAAAATCCTAACCTCAAAAATAATTTTCATATAATTTTCTTATTTTTTAAATTTGCAAGTTAAAACATTGTTTTTCTGTAAATTAGTTATGCGTTATATAAACACATATTATAACAATCGGTGAAACATTCATATTTTTGCAAAAATTCGCGTTTTTTAATGTTAAGGATTTTTAATTATAATTGATATTTTTTTATGTATTTTATCAGTGCGTTGATGAATTTGGACTGCACTGATGAATTTGAAATGAGTTTCATGCATCCATACAACATTTATTAAAATAAACCAACAAATTTAACTTAAAATTTTTTTTTAAAGACATTTTAACATAAAACCTCCATAACTTTCGCGCCGTTTGCAATGAATGATTTACGCGAACTGTTTTGGTATGCTAAAATATCACCCTTCACGTGACCAAAGCGTCATTCGTGTCATCCAAAAAAAAAAAAAATTGGAAAAAAAAAATATCAAAATGTCGAAAATTTTTGAAATTGCCCATATATACATGTGTATACCTATGTATGGATAAGTATGTGTAAACAAAATCTTAATGTTTAATATTCTTATAAGTATTTAATTCAACAACGAATAAATATTCAATATTTCTGCAAAATACACACAGAAGTGAAATTTGATGTGTGAAATACATACGAGTGCTGGCAAAGTATTAAGTAATGGGTATCGAGTATCGAGTATTTGTATGAATTTTGGGATACTCAATACTTAAGAGTAACTACTCAATACTTTCAGGGTTGTAATTTTCTTCGAAGTTGTATAGAAAATTTGAATTTTAACGGCCAAAAAAATTTCTGTTTAAAAACACAATACTTTATGAAATTGTTTTCTCTTAACTATAAAATTCGTTTAAAGTATTGAGTAGTATTGGGTACCCAAATAAAAGTACTCAATACTATCGAATAATGAAAAGTAGCAGAATTTGACAGCACTAATATATGTATACCAAGACTACTCTATCGGACGTTTAGTAAAGTTTTATTATAAATATTTTTTTTTATTCGAAATTATTTGTTAATTGTAACTAATGCAACTTTAAGTACGAAATATGACAAAAATTTAAATAAATTCATATATTTAAATACGCACGTTTATACATACTCGTATAAGTACAGAAGTATGGATATTAAATCCGGCACCCTAAAATTTATTTTAGATAAAATACGTAATAAAACTGTTGTAGTCATAGTACTGGTGGTATTTTTCCGAATTGCCAATCTGAACCAAAAATTAACAAAAACACACACACACACAAACTAGCCTTCTCCTATTACAGATTTTGATACACCAAGGATTGTATATGAGCAGCGTACAAAAGCGAGAAAAATAAAATACAAGTACAAATGAAAGGATGTGTTTTTTATAATAGAAAAAGTATACAAAAAGTATACAAAGTAGATATAATTTCGTTTGTTTCTTTATTTCTTTATTTTTTTTTTTTTGTAATTTTTATTATTATTTATACTCCTCGAAGTCTGTTATATTTTGTTGTAGTTAATGGGCTTTTCTTTCGTTTACGCTTGACTTTTCGAGTGGGTGTTCTTAAAATGATAACCGTTTGTTTGTAAGAGGAACATCACTTTATTTACTTTACTGACTTTTGTTTTCCGTAAATGTTAAGCTGCCACTGACGCCTCCTCTATTGCACAGTGGCACAGTGTGATGTTATAGATTTTTCATAACTTTTGAAAATTATTTAAAGTCTGAGAAAAAAATATAATTGTTCTAAAAATTATTTAAAATAATCGGGTATGTTCTGAAAAACGAATTCGAAAGTTTTTTCAAAATCAAATAATACTCAAATGCACGAATTATTTTATAGTTTTATGCCCGTATTTATAAAAAATTCAAATTTCTATGCAATTCTTGTCGAATAAACCCTCAATAAACCTAAAATATTTATTATGAATACGGGAATTAGTATTCAAGGAAGATACATTAATGATTATTAAGCAAATAAATTGAAAAAATTATCAAAACAGTTTAATATTTTAAAAATAAAGCAATTTAAAATTTCAAACTTTTTCAACTTCATACGAATTCATTGTTCAGAACATACCCGAATATTTATTACATATTTATAATTTTTAAATTTTAAATGAAATAAAAACATTTGAACGTAACGTTGGAATTGGACGAGTCAAAAATTTAAAAAAGCACTAAAAACAATGCTAAAGCCGCTAAGATAGCAATGCTGGTGACAATGCCAATGCTTAATTAACCAAAATTTTTGTCTTTTATTTTTACAAATACAAAAATGTTTTGAAAACCAAGACGATGCCCAACAATAATCCTCTAAAATATCTCTAATAACCAAATCAATTGTTTTTACTAATAAAAAATTGTCAATATTGCTGACAAAACCCAAGCCTGACAAGAGTAACAACTAAATAGTGTACATACTGTTAAGTCCTCTCAAAAATATGATATTTTAGTGTTGACGTAGTGTTTACAAATTTATTCATTCATTTCTCAAAATAACACATTGATTTTTCTCACGATTTTTAACAAACTGACGCACTGTGCATTGTTGTCCATAGCAGATTTGCTATGGATTTTGTTTCAGTTATTAATACACTTACTTGTAAGTCTGTTAGCTTGGCTGAAGGGTTGGGTATGGTGGACAGAGGCTGTGAGTAAGAGAGATTGCTTAAAGTATACCAACAAATTGTAACACTTAGCGTAACTCATATTCGACTCAAATTTAAAGCTTTCACAACAATAATTTATGTTACAACTTGAGAAAGCCAATTATAATGAAACAAATTATAACTAATTAACGCAAAACTAAGACATGTCCCATAGAAAAAATTTAAAAATCTCCTTTCTCAGTGTCCGCTGCTTAATTGAAAAAGTATTTGTAAAGCAAACTAATTTGTTATATAATATGTATTGGCCTTACTCTGTAAATTCTATATGCATTTGGGATAAATTTTTATTTTATTGTCTACTAGAAATTATTCTATTTTAGGTTTTAGAAATTCAGTTGCGCTTTAAGAATTTTAATAAATATTTTACACCAACTAATAATGAATTATAACCATTTGTGTTGTTGAAAAACAATAAAAACTGTAAAGCCTAAAAATATGTAACGCATTCTGAAGGCAATACAAAAATAAATCCATAGAAAAAAAGGAAAAGGATAACAGAATACAAGTGCAATAATAAATTTGGGATTATTATGCAACGACAACAATAGCAGCAGCTATTACAGTTACAGTTGCAACGACAAATTGTTTTCATTTTCCACCTCCACATAAACACATAACCTCCCCATACGTTTTGGCCAAAGGCATTAATAAAATAATGATAAAACTTTTGAAAATTGCAAAAATTTCTATATCAGGTCACCAGTTCCCAATTATTTGTTTTCAAGGCTATTAAGAAAAATCCCTGTTGCCATCGTCCGATCGAAAAGCCGATTTAGTTGTAAGTCAAAAAGCAAATTTCTGTAAATAGGAAAAAATGTATGTACATCTTGTTTTATTGAACAAACAACTATAATTACAATTCGTTAATTTGCCCTTCCACGACATAATTGAGATAATATTTGCAAAATCATATATCAGGATGTATCGAATAATAATGTATTGAATGTACATTTAGCAGTAAATTAAAACTACAAAAGTAATACAGCCGTTTAGTGGGTAGTGTGCTCTACTGCTAGTACGATGGTTGTGGATTGGATTATATATCATTCACTTCACAATCCCAAATCATATCTTAACAATTTTTTATAAAAAAAAGCTGCTTTGACAAAGTGATGTTAGACTCTTCAACTATTTGATCACCTTATAGTAAGAGACGGCTATTGTTGGATTTTATATTTTATAAAACGCATAAAATAAATATGGGAATATAAAAATGAGTGAGTTATTTAGCAATTGGAGGGTGCGTGGTGTAATGGTTAGAGAGCTCGCACAAAAACTCCAACGACCCAGGTTCAAATCCCAGCAAAGGTGAAAAATAAAAAAGTTAGTTTAATGTTTTTTCTAAATTATAATTTCAAAATAAGAGGTCCCTTCCCTCCCTCCAAGAAGTCCATCAACAAAGTAACCGCTCGCTGACATTCCACTCTATTCCACCTTTACCAATGTTAACAAAAAACGAATGATCAGGAGAATAGCGCCATCTATTGGGAAGTAGCAGATAACAGCTAAACTTACTTAGCGAAGACACTCACCACACAATCAACATCTAAGGATGAGGCAATTTGAATGAACAATTCACAGCAATTTGTCTCATTCCTAAGGCGCTCAATAATAATATAATTAATAATAATATATGTACTGTTCTTTCCAAAAATTCTAATACAAAGAACAGTCTTGGTCTCAAATAAAAAAAAATTTCAAATTAAAACAGTAATACAGTAAAAGATTAAAAGATTATGGGTAACTCAGTAGTCTTGTGGGTAGTGTGCTCTACTGCTAGTGCGAGGATTCTGGATTTGTTTCCATATCATTCAATTCATGATTTCAAATCAAATCTTAACAATTTCTTATTTAAAAAAAAAAGCTGCAATGACCAAGTGATGTTAGACTCTTCAACTACCTGATCACCTTATATACATACTAAGAGACTATTATATTCTATAAAACCCATAAAATAAGCATGAGAATATAATAATCTGTGAGCTATTTAGCAATCCTATATATGAAATAATTCACGTATTTAACAATAATTTGAACAACATTTTAATTTTAATTTTATGTGGCACAAAACGAAAAGAACATTAGAAATGTATTTACAAAACTATTGGTTACATAGAATTTCAATTTAAATTTTTTAGTCCATATATACAATATACTTATGTACGTATGTATGTATGTATGTTGATGCGTTTAACTAAAAATACCATCGTAACCAATGTCCATACACTATTCATTCAGCATAACGAAAAAACTATACACATTTATTATTCGAAAATTGCAAAATGGTAACATTTTCAAATATTGTAGAAAGAACAATAGTTTGTCAAATTCCACTCTAAAAAAGGAAAGATTTACATTTTTTTTTTTTTTTTTGTTACAAAGGAACCAGCACCAGTAAATCTATTAAAACTATAACACTCACCAATCCAAACAATTCCAAATGCAAACATTTTAAAATCTGCAAATACTTTCACACGCTCTACACACACTCCTTTTTCCTCTCTCGCTGTAATATTCCGAATTCTGTAGAAATAAAAACACATTTTTTGTCTTGAGGAATGGAAAGAAAAAATCTGTACCATTAAAATGTTTTTCATTCAAATTTTTTTCTTATACTACTTTTTTTTGTCTTTTTGTTTATTTCACGGTATTCAGCTGAGATCTAAAAGCATAATAATTTATTGGTTTGGTGACACAGTCACGCACTGTTTACTTTACACTTGAGGTCTTTAACCAAAAACTACACTTTTCAACAGACAAACAACCCACACATTCAAACTTGTTTGTGTTTGTGTTTGGATTTTAGTGTAAATGCAATTATTGCAACGCGAAAAAAAATATGTTCTTCACAGACAATGGATTATAAAACAAACAAAAAAAAACGAAAAAATGTAATATCCTTTAAAGCTCATCTCTGGCTGGAAAAACAGAATAAAATTGTATTTATTTTTTCGTTTCTGGCATAGAATTTTATAGAATGAAGAGGGTTTGCTTTTCAAATAAACACTTAGCGAAGCAATAAATTTATATTTAAAATAAAATCATATTCCAACCGCGCTAACACACATACATAAGTACATATACACATATTTATAACATTGAAACACACACACATATTTATAAAAAAAGGAGGAAAAAAAACACATTTTTTTAATAAAATTTTGTAACCATTTAAAAAAACAAACATGAGTCTTTATTTATATTTTATTTGTCAATTTGATGATGTCTGTTTGCCAACAGATTAAAATTTGCTTGTATGTGTATTCATTTATATATATACTATGTATGTAGTATATGTGTATGAGTGTGTGTTCTTTTTTCTCTCAAATAAATTGTTTAAATACGAGTACATATGTATAGTTTTGTTTGTATTGAACGTTTGTTTGTTTATTTGTTTGTTTGTTTGTTTGTTACATGTATCAACTAAAATTATTGACATTTCATGTTGATTTTATAAAGCGATTTACATACACTTATGCATACACAGATTTAATATCATGTACAGGACAGTGCAAAATAATAGTGGCTCTAAATGAAAGCTTTATTGTACTTATATAAGTAATATGAATAAGTTATCTTTTAAGGCAATATTCTATCTTTCCTTTTCAAAAAAAAAAAAAAATTCTTATTTCAGCGTTATTTCACAGTTTAGTTATTTAACAGATTTTGCTTAATGGGGTTTAGACGGTAATAAATTCATAGGACATGCCAAACTTTTGTGTAGAAGAGAATGAATAGTATCGTGTAAACTTGATATGTAATGAGAGCATACGACATTGAGATAAAATACCGATGAAAATTTGACAATCTGTCTTTGTTTTTCGAAATTTTTTTAATAACCATCACATTTCATTAGATCAGGGATGCATTTTTATATTTTGACTGAAGGTGTAAGTGCATTTTATGTTTTCAATTTACTTTGTTTTGGTATTTTACCAACCGTGTAAACGCAAAAAAATATCTTTCGTATGATTTTTACTCTCATTTTAAAAATACGGATGGAATTTCATAATATTTTCTCTTTGATTTCACGTACGACTAGTATTACCGTCCAAACCCGCCTTTATAAAGTTTTAATAAACATGTTTGATCATAACAAAATAACTCTGGCAGCATTGTAGCAACTTCATAGAAATTTTATGGGTAGTGATGTGCACAACTGTACGAATAATTCAATATAAAAGTATTTGAACAAATGTAAAAACAATTAAGAAACAAATGTGATTTTGAATATAATTATTACAAAACAAAAATAAAAGTTAAGGAGATTCTAGAAAATTCGTTTGAAAAGTGTTTGCTTTTCACAAACTTAACGAATAATTAGGTTTCACTTCCGTTTCATAACCAACAAGGTGATTATAATAAAAAATAAAAAATAGAAAATGTGTCTTATAAAACGGGGTATTAATTTTCGGTTTTTTTTTCTTGTTGGATGCCAGAGATGACCTCTGTTCATACAGTACATTGTTTTGGTCTAGAAAAAAATGAGGGAAAGGGGTAAAATGTGTTTGAACCTTTCAGTCAGAAAAAGACAAAGGTCCTACTTAAAAAATGCGTACCGTAATGAAATCGATAGCAATTGACTGATTATTCAATGGCCAGTGTTATACTTACCTTCACCACTAAATAAACCAACGGTAATCAGCCCCAAGAAGCCCAAACAGAAAGGCTTAGGGGAGGAATAAAGGTTTATAATTATATTGAAGATGATGTTGTTGTTGTTCTTCTTGATCCAACCCCTGCGATAAAGCTTAGTTACTGCTCCTGAGCTGCCTTTCTGGTATGGGATACCCAGCCATAGAGCTATTGCTCTCAGCCAGCTTAGCCAGTTGAGTCATTGCAGTGTAAGCCTCTACACCCCGACAAGATGATTATCTCAAAATAGTGTTTTAGGAAAAACCCCATTAACAGTTTCACGATTTCGTTTTCGAACAAATGATATCAAAATTTTAACTATTCTTGCATAAAATGCAAACCTAAAAATAAAATAAATTTAAACAAAAAATTATTTTCATTGCTATCGTTTTAATTTTTATTGTCCAATACATTTTTAAAAACCTCTGCTTTTTATTTTGTTTAACAGAAACAATATTTGTATGGTTATAAACGAATTTTTTGTTGAATTTATTTTAATATTTGGGATTTATTTTATTTAAATTTTTTTTCAGCACTATATGGAGCTTTATGATTTATGCAATGTCAGCATAAAATTTGGAAAAAAAACTAAATATATCTATAAAGGGTGGGAAAATTTGAGATTGGGCAGTAAATTGGCTTAAAAACACAATTTTTTGACAAATTTAGTAAAAAGTATGCCAAAAATA
This sequence comes from Metopia argyrocephala, assembly GCA_963576795.1. NCBI lineage: Eukaryota > Metazoa > Arthropoda > Insecta > Diptera > Sarcophagidae > Metopia > Metopia argyrocephala. The sequence continues at coordinate 148,294,176 of OY756209.1, forward strand.
ATAAAACAAGTTAAAAAAGCAAAGATTGGACATACCAAATGTTGGAATCCAACAACGATCATAATTATTTACATTTAGAGCTTTACATTAATATGGCTTCTTTCGTTCGTAACATGCAGTCTTTTTAAGTTTTATTCTTTTTAAATTTTCAAGATATAATTTTGTTTAATTTAAAAAAAACAAATACTTATATTCAAATAGTTATAAACTAAATGCGAATCACATTTAGTATATAAAAACCAAACAAAAGTAGTTACAAAACAATACATTTCTGTTTTTTAAAAATTGAAATTCTATTTTTCCTGTTCACCTTTGGGAAAAGTCTCCGGACGAGTCCCTTAAGCATAGACGAAATGGCCATGACATACTTATCCCCAAAGCAATGCATTTAATATATTAAGTATATTAAATGTATTTGCCTATATGGCGAAAAATATTTTTTGTTTTTAAAGAAAAAAATTAAAACAAATTTGATTAAAACATAAATTCTCTGCATATACTCGTCTATGTCAATATATATACAGGATGTTCGCCGGGTACGAAAGTATATGCCGTCATTTTAATAAACATTAGTCTTGACAGTTCATATGGCACATTTATTATAGGCAAATATTCTGTAATCCAACATGTTTTAATTGTTAAAACATTTTATCAAAATCAGTCATCGATTACTGTGACGATGAAAAAGTTACGTGAAATGAGTGACGAGGCACATTTTCATTTGACTGGATATGTGAATAAAGAGAATAGTCGGTTCTGGACAATGTAAAACCCTCAAAAAAGTGACAGTCTGGTGTGCAAGAGGAATCATTGGACCTTACTTCTTTGAAACTGAAAACAGCGTAACGGTAACTGTCAATGGGAAGCCATATCGTGATAGGATTGAAAACTTTTTAACGCCACAACTGCATTCTTCGAGCTTGACTAACATGTGGTTTCAACAACAAGATGCCACATCGCATACAGCCAGGATTACAATGGAGATAATGCGAGACCTCTTTCCACAACAAGTTATTTCAAGGAATGGTGATGTTGATTGGCCTTCACGGTCGACTGATTTGACTGCTCCGGACTTCTTTTTGTGGGGATATCTGTAAAGCAAGGTTTATGCAAACAAACCAGAAACGCTGGAGCAACTCAAACAAAATATTCGTAATAAAATTAAAGAAATACTGCGTAAAATGTGTGAGAATGTAACGAAAAATATGCTCAAAAGGGCTCACATTGAGCATCTCATATTATATTTCATACATAATTGCCGACAGTAAATAAAACATTCATCAATATATTCTCTCATTCAATCAAAAATTATAAACAAACAAAGTAGTATACCTTCCCGGCGGACCCCCTGTACTTATATTATGTGTAGATACAAGTTACAAGAAAAATTTTTAAAAACTTTTTAAAATCTTTTTTCATAAAACAGTGGGTATGTTTTAAAACAAACTATTTATGTGAAGTGTTGTATTAATGAACTAAAAACTAGCACAGTAAATGAGAACACAAATCTAAAGTCTTAAACGAAATATAAAAAAAACAATAACGACATTTTAATTAAACCTTTTGAATAGACATTTTCCTTTAATTAAATTAAAAATAGAAAAAAAAACTCTCTGAATTTCCACACTATCATTACTTGAGAAATAATTTGATTTCATTAAAAAATCTCGAATTCATTAAACGGCTAAATAGAGGAATAAAAAAGAATTACAATTTATAAAAGGAAACCATCAAATTAAATTAAATCTCCTTAAATCCTTTATGGCTAAATAAATCAGGCATTCCATCCACATGCTAATAAATTGCCAAAAGAGTAAAAAAAAGATTTTGTATCAAATTCTCTTTTAAACCTATAAAAATAATTAAAAATGTCGCTTTGACCATTCGCTTATATGATTGTCTGTATCCTTGCAAATACTTAGAGAAGAGTGTGTGGCCTAAGGAGTTATGTATGTGAAAATCTAAATGTCTGCTTGAATGTCGTCAGTAGATATGGTCTGTATGTCCCCAAAGTGCTTTGCTTTGTCTTTGTTTTCGTATAAATTATTTTCTTTTCTCCTCCTTTTTTTTCATATTTTTGTAACGTTTTAATTAAATGTTTGCTGTTGACAAGATTTTTATTTTATCTAGAAACAGAGATCTTTTCATTCTGTTATCAATGAAATGAAATATAAAATGTGAAATGAATAAGAAATACGAATATAACTTTAATTTAAACTAAAAAATAATATATAAACTAAAACAAAATCTTAAAGCATTTATAACACGCCAGTATATGAAAAAATAATTACAAGCCAACAATGATTAAAAATGTTTTTCGCTTTAATTCGCTTTCAAATGGAGAAAAGGAGGAAAATTTAAATAATTAAAAAGTATGTGAACATACATAAATACATAAAGTTTTCACAAAAACGGAAACAAAAAGATTTAAAACAATAGTAAGGGCCAAAGAAAAGTCATACTGTTCATACTCGTATGTACAGCCACCACATAAAAGCATAAAAAATACAGTGAGTAATGGAGAAAAGTAGAATATAAAGACAATGAATGACACGTAGAAAGGGTTCATTAAAGTTATTCGCTTTCCTTCATAAGTATGTAAATGCATGCCAGCCAATACACTAACCGTCATACACTCAAACGTATACGTACTAATGTGTTTATGTGTGTGTGTACAAACATAAGAAATTAATAAGCAAATGCCTGACACTCGTTATAAACTTTATAAAGTACATATGCATGTTTGTAGTTTTTATTGTTGTGAGAAAAATAAAACACCAACTTAATCAAAGAGAAATAGAGGAGCATTAAGTAGTGCTTTCTTTTAATTTCGTTTTTCTTTGTTTTTCCTTCTTTTTTTTCTCTCCTGTTTTTATTATATTTTCTGGCTGGAGTGAATTTTAATTTCTGAGATCATCATAAAACTTAATTGCTGGAATTAAGAGGCACACATATAAATAAACGCGCGCACACACATAAACATCAATATACGTTTGGTTTCTCATTTCTCTTTATCTCAGTCTACTGTTTTCGTCTTTACGTACATATGCATCTGCTTGTGTGTGTGTATTTATTAGGGGGCTGCTTATTTTTCAACTTTGTTATTTTGAGCGTGACAGTCCTTAAAAATATTCGCTATAATTTTAAAATAGTGGTTAGAGTGCTCGCACAAATGCTCAAATGGTCCGGTTTCAAATTCCAGCAAAGCTAAAAAATGAAAAAGTTAGTTTAAGGTTTTTTTTAAATTATAATTTAAAAATAAGGGGTCTCCCCGCCTCCAAGAAACCCATCTGCAAAGAAATCGCTCCCCGACATTCCACTCTATTCCACCTTAACCAATCAACAAGAACACCAATGACTACCTATTGGGAAGTAGCAGATAACATTTAAACCTAATTAGTGAAGACACTCACCACACAATCAATATGCAACGATGAGGCAATTGCTGCTGATCATACAAGGGTGAAGGTATAAAACTAACATTTGAATGATAAATCCACAGAAATTTGTCTCATTTCGAAGGCGCTTAATAATATAAGAAAACAAAATATATGTTCTGTTGTTATAATGTACTGTCCTTTCAACAAAGGGGTTTACCCCTGAGTAAAGATCTTAATTAAATATAACTTTTGTTTTGCATTTTTTTGCCTGATTTCAAACTTATTTTTTAAAAAGTACTATAAGAGACAGCTTTCAAAAAAAGTCAATACTTTTAAAGAATATCATTTGTATAAACTTCAATTAACACAGAAAAAATTATTTTTTTGATTCAGACACGAAATTCACTGAGTTAGTAAATTTTTTGTTTAATTTCGGTCCTACAAAGAAATTTGTGAATTCGAACAACAAATTTGTAATTTTTTGTTTGAAAAAAATTGCGATATTTTCAATAAAAATGTTGTCACAAAAAAGAATCAAACAAAAAATTTAATAGAAGTACATAGATAAGAGTTTTATTGAATATTACGGTTCTAAGCAAACAAAAATTTTGTCAAACCATTTAATATACATATATGGGCATATCCGAAAAAATGTCAACCAACAAAAAATTTTTAAAGTTGATCAAAAATTATTCTTGATTATTTAGAGTAATAGACTATATTTGTACTCTTACAAATATCATCATAAAATATTTTTCTGGCAGTCCATTTTACGAAAATCAGGACTTACGGTTCAGCAACCTTATATTTTTAATATTTGGCCTAAATATGCTTGTTTTTTGGCTGCTGTTAAACAAGCTTTATCCAAAATACGGCTGCTCCATCTTCGAAAAAGTGTTTTTTTAATTAATTTTCTGCAACTTTATGAAAGAAGCGCTTTAAATGTTCTATTGGAACATACTAAATAAAACTGAGTAAAGTTACGACCACGCTTTGTAACGTCCGCAACGGAAAATAAGGGTTTTTATATATAACGAAGAAACTAAAAAATTTTTTGACACCACATTAACATTCCAAACAAAACTAAAACTGTTCTTTAAAGTAAGAAAAAAAAAATTCTAAAATATACAAAAGTATGTTTCATTTCTTAATACCAAATTTTGTAACGTCCGCAACGGTATCGATCTGTCCTAAAATCAAGTTCTGCTAAAAGTTGTTTTGTTTTCACAAATCTATAATTGAAATCACATACATCAATAATTATAATTATTATAATTATAATTATTATTGAAAAGCATCATTCAGTATCTAAAATCCGTGTTTTTTCGATGGATGCAGTAGTCAGTTTAAAAACAAATTTATTTTACGTAGCATTCCACAATTTAAGAATGAATTTGGTGTTAACCATTTTGAGTGAAGTTTCTTCGCTACTTCTCATGGCAAAGGTGCAGTAGACGGAGTAAGCGCTATCGTGAAACGTAAAGATTGGCAGTTAGTAAGAGCTCAAAATCTTATTCTGAAGGATGCACACGATTTTTACAGACTGGCCAAAAGTAATATCGATGGGGTTAAACTAATATACGTTACAGAAAACGATATAAAAACCACAACTCAATATCTAGTTGAGAAATGTCTAAATATAAAAAATATTACAGGCGTAAAATCTCATCATCACTTTTCCTCACCTAATGAAAATTTTATCGAAATGGCACGCACTGCAGCACCTCCTAAATATAAACTGCAAGTTTAAAAAGAAAAATAAAATCTATATTTTTTGAAAATAAACACAAAAATATTTTTTATTTATATGAGTAGGACAGTGGTTAAAAATGCAACGTCCGCAACGTAACGTCCGCAACAAATATAAGACAAAATTGTGAATAAACTAACAATTATTTTTTAGCCTCGAAAGTGGGTTTGATATGCTTAAGCATTCCTCTTTCTTTAATGTATTTGGAGTTTTTTTGTTTATACTGTAAAATTCGCTAAAATTTATGAAAATTTGCATTGATCTCCACAACGACTTCTGTATTGTGTAACGTCCGCAACGGCAATTTAAGTACAATTATATCGTAACTGATAAAACTCAGAAAATATTTGTAACTGCCATTTGAAAGTACTCTCAAAGGCCAACGTACCAATGTAGGTTACTTAAGAATATAACGCTCAGAGCGCCAACAGTATTAAAAAGTATGCGTACGAACGTAACGTCCGCAACGCAGGATTAGCCCATATTTGAAAAAAAAAATTGGTTTTTTAAGAAAAAAGTTGCCAATTAAAAAAATAATATGTTTAAAAATGAATGCAAAGTTGAAAAAATAATTATTCGAGACAACAAAATAATGTTCAGAAATTTGACAGAAATTCAAATAATTTTTTTACAGATTTAAATTTTTTATGGTAAATTATTTTTATATTTTATTATTATTATTAATAGTATTATTAATATTATTATTATATTATTTATTTTAATGTAATATGAAATGTATGCTTTTGGGGATAAGCATGTCTCTATGGCAATTTCGTCTCTGCTTAAGAGACTCGTCAGGAGACTTTTTCCCAAGGTCTTATTCAAAACTATAAATACTTATGTTAAAATAGTTATAGACTAAATGCGAATCATATCCCATTTAATATATAAAAACCAAACAAAAGTATTTACAAAGCAATACATTTCTGTTTTTCAAAAAATTCAAATTCTATTTCTCTGTTCTATTTAATTTTATTTATTTTTTTATTAAATGTGTCAGCATAAATAAGTGTTGCTTACTATTTTAAAAGAATTATAAAAGCTTTAACAATGTAAATGTGCGGAAATTTTGTACATAAAGAAAGCAGAATAATGTTAAATTAAAAGCCGCGTTTTTATTATATCATGTTTTATCAACATTGATACTTTTAAAATACATTCAAACAAAATTATTAATAGAATCAAACAAAACTTTATTTGAAAACGAAATAAAAATTGAACAAGCGTTTGTTTGAAAATATTCCAGCAATAATTTTTTCTGTGAACTTTTTACTCTTAAATCAATCACGTAAGATTGAATTTACCGTATATTTAATAAAATTATAGAAAAATGAAAATATATAAAATTAAAATTTTCTTTCATACATTTAATGACCGCCCTAGTATACATATATAGGTATGTACGAGTATATATGTATGTATGCTTTTTGGGCAACATTATTTAATAGAGAGACATTTACTTGGATTGTCTGTATTACAGAATCAATTCTTTTGTGCAAGAATATTTCGAGAAGTGGCAAACAGCCAAAAAACTTAAATTTTTTTCTTTGCTTTTATGTTTTTATTAATGCAAAAGTATGTTTCTGGCTATTTGCTAAACTAAAACTATAAAAACTCTATCACTCTTTGACCGACTGTTCCATTAAACGACATTACAACTTTGTCAGCATTAACGAATTTCGGTAAAAGCTTTTTATTGTCAAATGCGAAAAACGATAACAATTACAAGCAACAACAAAAAAAAAATTCAAATTAAAAGGCAATCATTACTATGACGACATTTGCAATGAATGACTTACAAGTAAATAAATAAAATTTTTATCAAAGAATTATTTTCTTATGTTGAAACATTCGCTGTTTTAGATCTTTTTTTTTTCTTTTACAGCAATTTCATTCGCAAACATTTATTTAGAAAAAGTAATATTGGGATAATTTAATATTTAAAATGTCTCTGTTACAATATCTTAAAAGTTTCATTGTACACACCATTTGAAAATTCCAAAAGACAGGAGAAATTCAAATTATTCAATTTTAAAAACTATTGATCTTTAAGAAGAATAATAAGAAAATTACTCCTTCGACTGCTATTTTTTTTAATTTCTCTCTCGGTCACCAAATTATCCACATTAAATGAATGAAGTTAAAGTGTGTAAATTTTAAAAATATTATTACAAAACGTTAAAAAAGCTTGACTTTTGAATAAAAATCAGTTACTGCAAGGAGTTAGTTTAAAGGGCTTGTTATTAATCGAAATTGCTGTAAATGAGCCTGTCAAAAAAAACCTGAAAGACAGCTTTACATACATACATACATTACTGGCGTTTACAACCCTGTGTCAGGATTACGGCCTAGCTTCTCGCAGCACTCATGTTGTGTGTGTCAATTTTTATCCATGAGTACCGGGACCTACAGTTTAATGTCGACTCCGAACGACAGACTTGAGAAGCTTGTTCATGGCAATTAGTTACTCTCAGAACTTTTGCCAGAAGACTGCTGAGAGGTAGTCGCCGAAAGAAATATTTTTTTTTCATATTTCTTTTTTTTTTTTTTTTTAATATGTCAGAGCCTGGAGTCGAACCCAGGGCCCATGTCTTAGTAAGCCAACACACTAACCACTAGACTACGGCGACTACTAGCTACTAATAAGCAGCTTTTTAAATAAACTCGGAGAGATGTAGTTTCAATCGATCGCCTTATTGGATTAAGAATTTTGTGAAAACTACATTCTAAATTGAGTTTTAAAGCTTTTGCTATACTTATGAAGGTAAATGTATGTGGCATGAAAGTGCTTTAGGTAATAGTAGACAGTTATTTTTATTACATTTTTCTACGACATGTTGCCACATCATTTTTATTTTATTTCAGTTTTGTATATTTTTTTTTTTTATTTTTTTATTGAGACCAATACTCCCGGTCAAACCCCTACCAAATGCTATGCATTTTATCGGAATTTTTGTGAAAGGAACAGTACATTATAGCAACCGAACATATATTTTTGTTTTCTTGTATTATTAAGCGCCTTAGGAATGAGACAAATTGCCGTGAATTGATCATTCACCCTTGAATTATCAACAGCAATTTCTCTAACATTGCATGTTGATTGTGGTGAGTGCCTTCGCTAAGTATGTTTGTAGCTGTTAACTGTTACTTCCCAATAGGCGGTGCTTTTCTCCTGATCATTGGTGTTTTTGTTGATTGGTTAAGGTGGAATAGAGTGGAATGTCCGCGAGCGGTTATTTTGTTGATGGACTTCTTGGAGGGGAGGGGGACCCTTAATTTTTAAATTATAATTTAGAAAACACCTTAAAATAACTTTTTCATTTTTCACCGTTGCTGGAATTTGAACCCGGTCCATTTGAGTTTCTGTGCGAGCGCTCTAACCACTATACCACACATCCCGAACTTTACTAACTTATCTCTCCATAACAATATTTTAATGTTTTTGTTGATAAATATAATTAAAAAATTTAAAATCTAGACTAACAAAATGGGAAATAATAATTATTTTTAAGCCATTTTTTTTTTGAGACCAATACTCAGGGGTAAACCCCTACAAAATGCTGTGCATTGTATTGGAATATTTGGAAGGACATATATTATTATTAATTATATTATTATTATTAAGCGCCTTAGGAATGAGATAAATTGCTGTGAAACACGTATTGATGTATATAAAAATTAAGGCCATATTTGGCTTACGTATGTCGCCGCATAATGGTTAAACGCGTAGACCGATTACAACAAAACTTATGAATAGGGTAGATACTAGGACCTACATGGTTTATTCTTTTTATTTATTTTTACTCAGGAATATTGAAATTTTTGGAAAGACCAGTACATATATATATATTTTTTTTTTTGGCTTAAATCAGATATTGCTTCCAAGTTGTCCTCGATTTTTGTATTTCTTGAAAATGGTTGAAGCTAAAATGTTTTAATTTGGTCTGAATTACTTATACGAAAAGTATGCGGAATTAGAAAATTGGGCGTGGTATCTCCCACACAAACTAAATATTAGGCCGTATTCCAACTGGCGACGTCGCAGTCGTGCAACGACATTTTTGTAATAGATTAAAGGCAAGAGAAACATTTTTTTCTTTATTCTGTTACAAAAATGTCGTCAGACGACAACCACGTTGCCAACTGGAATAAGGTCGATTGTTTTTATACATTATACAGCGTCCATTAGTTAAAAATAAATTAAAATTTTTAACAAAACAAAACAAAAATTTCCTCAAAGCTCATTAATATTTGTCATTGATTTAAATTATTTTATTTACAGTGCTGATGGTAATTATGAAGTGACAATAATGACAAAAGCAATCCTCCATCATACCGGTAAAGTGGTATGGAAACCTCCTGCCATTTATAAATCATTTTGTGAAATTGATGTTGAATATTTTCCATTTGATGAGCAGACATGTTTTATGAAATTTGGTTCATGGACTTATGATGGTTATATGGTATGTATTATTTGACTTTCTTTTAAACAACACCATACTATGTTCAATAAATAATATTTAAAAGAAAAGAGCAACATGAAATGAAAAGAAATCAAAATAAGAAAAAAAAATATAAATAAAACATAATAAATTCAAACAGTTTTTATAATTTCAAAGAAATATTTATATACACATATGTGTGCATATGTATGTGTGTATGTACTTATACATGTATTAGTACATATACAAAAACATGACATTAATCTCAATTTTATAACCATTAAATCATTGTAACTGCCTATACAAACACATGTGTGTCGCTTTATGCTCATTCAGCTGTAAGATTTTTTTTTTTCTTTTCCGAAAATTACTTTTAAACAATTTCTTATCAAAATTCCTTTTAACGCATATGTATATCGCCATATGAATTTATAAAAGCCCTAAATTCAATACTTTTACGTAGAAAATTAATCAAAATTTTTTAGACTCTGCATCATAGCCAAATAAAAAGTTGATGTTGAATTTTCTTTAACCTGGGGTGGTTTTAAAATCATATGACGATATGTGCATACATATTAGTTCCAACAAAATTCTATTTGTCGTTTGATATTTTTCTTTTTTTTTCTCATTTTGAATTTTAAAATTTTTCTTGAGTTAGACAGGAGTACTACAATCTTCCACCCATCATACCCAATTACATACTGTTTGTCATGTTTAAACTTGAAAATTTTTAGAAAAAGGAAAACAAGCAAAAAGAGCAACTACAGTTCATATTTTAGCAATAAAATATATTTTCTTTTTGTAGCCTATTGACATATGAAACAGTTTTTCTTTTTTTTTCGTTCACAATTTCATAACTAAACAGCATGGAAAAGAAAAATGCTCACAAACTCACGTTAAATATTTTTCATGTGGATTTTAGTCTTCCTTATACTCACTTTGTACGCTACTATTCATGCCATTGGCATTGCTGTTTTTGCTTATAAAGCCACCAACTGTTTTCACAATTATGTATGCGAATTGAACAGAAGTAGTGGGGAATCTTAACATTTTTGTTTCTTATTCCTGTGACAGTATTTAGATGGATAACAAAATAAAAATAAAAGCCATCAGTTGTATGAGTACAAGTCATCAAGCAGTGCGTAGACTTGTTGTGTTGGCCTATTGGTAAATGAATCATGTGTCACTTATACGCACCGGGTACAACCCACTAAATGAATTACACAATGTGAGTGAATGAACGAATGAATGAAAAATTGAATGATGTGTGTGTAGAAATGTGTCTGTATGAGTGTGTTTTATGAACCAAGAACAATAAATGAGTTTATAAAAAAGAAAATAAATAAATAAATAAAACGACTGTCAAATAAATAAAAACAAAATGGTGGCCATTTAGTCAAAATCAGACAAATACGAGTATATGTGTCTCATGCATGTATATTTTTTTGTTAACTTTAAAAGTTTAATAAATTTTCTCGACATCATCGTTATCATCATTATCTTCTACACTTATAGAACAAAAGCCGACATAAACCTGTTGCTCGATTTGAGAAATGTAATCAATTTACTAATAATGTGGGATTACTTGGTTCATTGTTAAGAAAAAAGTGGCGTAACAGAAAACGTTTCTTAGCAAACACCTATTTATGTATGTTGTGAAAAGACTGGTTTTTTTTACTCATCAAACTTCTTAACAAATTTCCAATACGCATCACTGATTACGAACTACAGGCAATCGTTAAACATAAACATATGAGCATTCCTGTTCCTAAGTAGGCTGGAAGGCGGATTGATGTGGAATATGATTACTGCACGTGTTCGCTTTAATAGGAAATTATCGAAAGAATCATTTCAATAACTCATTCCCCACTAATACTTTAGAGAACATTTGAATGTTATTTTAATTTTTTTATTGTTTTGTTTTGTTTTTCGTAAATTTATAAAACTTTTTTTTTTTAATTGTCTTGCAGGTGGATTTGCGGCATCTCAAGCAAACGCCGGATTCTGATAACATTGAAGTTGGCATTGATCTTCAGGATTATTATATATCGGTGGAATGGGATATAATGCGCGTGCCAGCTGTGCGTAATGAAAAATTTTATAGTTGCTGTGAAGAACCCTATTTGGATATTGTTTTTAATTTGACACTGAGACGCAAGACTCTTTTTTATACAGTGAATTTAATTATACCCTGCGTGGGCATATCATTCCTATCCGTCTTGGTATTTTATTTGCCTAGTGATTCGGGCGAAAAGATTTCATTGTGTATTAGTATTTTACTTTCGTTGACTGTGTTTTTTCTCCTGCTTGCGGAAATTATACCGCCTACATCATTAACGGTGCCTCTGTTGGGAAAATATTTGCTTTTCACCATGATGTTGGTTACATTATCAGTAGTGGTTACCATTGCGGTGTTAAATGTTAATTTCAGGTACAATTTTGTTTTAAATTTAAGCTCAATTCCTATTAATCATTTAGTAATTTGTCTATTAAATTGAATTTTTTTTTAATGATTTCAGATCTCCGGTAACACATAGAATGGCCCCTTGGGTCCAAAGAGTTTTTATAGATATTTTACCAAAACTCTTATGCATCGAACGTCCTAAAAAAGATGATTCCAACGATGATGACGACGATCAACCGCAAGAAGTATTAACAGATGTTTTTCATCTGCCACCAGATGTCGATAAATTCGTGAATTACAATTCGAAACGATTTAGCGGCGACTACGGTATACCAGGTAAAGAAAAATTATTTGAATTTTGATAAAAACCAAAAACATATTTTTATTTTTTAGTTTATTGTTTTCTATGAAATAATGAATTTTAGGAAAGCAAAACGTATTTTAATATAAATTTTTTTTTATATATTCGGGTAAATAACGAACCTGTTTGCCATATGTTTTTACTCAAGGGATTTCAATTGTGTGAAGAAAAATAAATGTTTTACCAGCACTTTTTCTGCAGTACTGAATTAGCCTTAAGTGCCAGTTAAAGTGCATAGGGCAGCCAATATACTAACTACGAAAGTGCCCAATTTTCTGAACACACTATACTTGAAACCTTTAGCTGTCAAGTACTCTTTAGTTTTATAGTCGCTATTGATACCGATATCATACATAAACTGCATCGTAATTAGATTTTCAAATGAAATTAAATCGTGCACTTTACCAGGGGGGGTTAAGAAAACTAGTACCAAATGTAGATTTAAATTCTTTATGGCAGCAAGACAATTGTTTTTTTTATTTTTTTTTTTTATTTTCATTGTTAGTAAATTCAATTATTGCTTAAGATTTTTATAATATTAATACTTTCTTCCAGTTTTAATAAATTCATGATCAACATATTAAAGTTTACGGATGCAGATTGTGTTGCAACTAATTTACACTTGTAGTATCAGAACGTGGTGTATTAATCTCTTGGTGGCGTTGTAAAAGACTCAGGCACTGATGCAGGCACTGTGTGCTAGCGGTAGATATTGCTTTTAAGAGAAGTAAATCAGTATCTGTTGGAGAAAACGTCTCACAGTCGATGTTTTCAACTTTATTATTTCAATATTATTATTGAAATGGGTTTAAAGACAGATTATTCAGGATTAACACAATATTGATTGGATTTCAAAACAGTTATCCACCAACTGAAATAGATTTTCATTGAACTTCATTTAGTAATGATGAGTTTGCTATACCTTTAAATTGTATTGTATCGCGCACAGCACCGCTACATTAGCAAGACTTACAAGGGCATTTGCAAAGAAGCATAAATACCGAAAATATTTTCGTATATCGCTCATTTGCGAGAAGAGTGGCATAACTCAAAATAAGCTATTCTGAGAGAAATACATTTAAAGATTTTAATTTAGTCCAGTGATGTCCAAAATTCTCTTTCCCTATCACGCGTGATAGGAAAACAAATTCTGCTTACGTCGAAGTCAAACACGTACAAAATAAAAAGAAATATTGTTACTCTTGCTCTTTTAAGATTTTAGCTTCTCTCCAACATAGTGCAGGGATGGATAGTGCATATTTTTTGTATCATTTTTATTTATTTATTATTTAACTGAAATAATTATTCATTATTTCCTTCAAATTTATGTGACCTCGGTACTCCTTTATTCTTAATAGATCGGTCACATGTCTATCGGACAATCGATTATGTACTTTACTCAGAATTATGAAGAAATATTTATGAAGTTATAAACAGAAAGTAATTCGAACATTCCCATTTCTGGTAGAAGTAAGCAGAGTCTTTTCTCTGCTTCATACACAAGTGCAAGTGTGTTTATGTAGTAGTGGACATCACTGATTTAGCCCAACGTATATAGGAAAAGCACAAGACACTTTTGGTCGCCGCTCAGTGCAAAAAAAAAAATAAAAATACAATTTTTAGATATGTTTTTAATTACAGTTCGTCTCATATTTTTGCATTATTAACTCAAAGTTAAGTTATGGCACTCTTCTCGCAAACGAGCTATATGTTTGATTTGTTTTTCTTTCAGTAACTAAAAGAAATAAATTATTTAAAACCACCACTATAATTTCAACTCAAAGAGACCGCAGAATTTAGTTCGTTACCAAAAAAAATTTTCAATATCCATTGCAGATGAAGTTAAATAACGATAGCGGCGCACAGTGTTTTGATTTCATTAAATAATTTGAGAAAATAGAAATTAACACAGAGTGTAAACAAAATTTGTATACCATGAAAAAAATCGAAGTTTAATGAAAACCAAACATTAATGAATGGGGTGTGTGGTTTAGAATTAATTGCTACTGATCATAGTCGTTCAGCTTGATGGACTTGAACTCCACATATTATGAGTCTTCTAGTCCCATTGTGTATAGATATTTCAAATATTAAATTAATTAATTACACCATAGTTAACCAAAACTCTCAATTTTTTTTTTTTTTTTTTGTTTTGTAGCATAATTGGGTACAGAAAATGAAAATTTGGATTACACTGATTTACACTACCTAAGTTTCTCATCTGATTATAACAGATTATAACAGTTACAACTCAGACGGCAATAGTTTTGAAAGCAGAAAATGTTTTATTTCTAACTGAGCTTAGGCAAAAACTCTAAAAATTAAATTAGATTTGTAATTAAACTATCTGAATGTATCTATCTGAGTGCACTTCTGATATAAAACTTAGATGAGAAACTTATGTAGTGTAAATATATATTAAAGGATATGACTATAACATATCCTTAAGTTTAAAACCTTGTGAGAGAAAGAGAATATATTACTGCTAGCAATCTTCTGCTTCATTTATAGATAATTTTAATTTTCTCAGAACATGCAATTTTTAAGAGTTTTTGTCTGTAATTCCAAATCCTGTGGTCTGATTGCAGGACTCAGTCCTACCTATTTTACATGTATGTGTTAATCCAACATATTTTATAATTTTGTGGTTTAATTTTTTTTTTTGCCTCTTTGGAGAATATTCCAATAAAATGGTATGTAAATGCATATGCTCAACCAATTTATACAGTAAATGGTTGTACGTTAGTCAAAAAATTCAAAATTAATTTAAAAAACATTTATTTATTTATGCAATCGATTTTTTTTATATTTGATGATATGGCTATCCTTAGCAATAAAGTAAAATAAACTTTACTGTCATAAGTAAGTAAAATTACAGTGTTTGCCCTTAAATCTAATAAAATTCAAAGTTTGTATTTGAGCTTCTATAACTGGAAAAACCCTCATTATTTCTCACTACTCTTTTAAAAATCAACTATTTAAGCATTAAAAATAAATAAAATTCTGACGTAAATTTTTAACAATTTTGCCCGCATTCGTAATACTGTGCAATGTACTACTCATACACCTTTAACCAATGACCAGAAAAATGTTCATATTTATACGAAGTTCTTACATAGTACAAAAAGAAAAACACGCTTAAATTTATTTATTTTATGTGTAAAAATTTTCTATTTGTTTAAAGGAATTTATTTTCAAGTATTAAATAAAAAAATGAAAAGAAATAATTCCCGATATGCCGAGTAACTACCTACCAACTTACCTACCAAAAAAGAAAAAAAAATATAAATTTAATAGAAATTCAGAAAACTGTAGAAAGTTCGCTGTGTTTTAACTCTGATGAGACTGACAGTTCTACTAGTGTGGCAAATTTTATTATATATCCTTGTAAAAAAAAATTTTTAAAAATAAAATATATTATACTTTAAAATTGATAAAGCTTCTTATATTTAGTACAGTGTTTGAAATTTTTTTTTTTCTCTACAAATTTCAAATTTCATTATCATGTTGTAGATTTTTTGAAGCGTAAATAATTTTAGAAATGTTTGTTAATGCGTAAAAGAATTATTGTTTTTTAGATTGTAAAAGATTTATTAATATTTCCTTCGTGACTGTGATTGTGCCAAAAACAAAATCGGAAGCATCGCCAAAGGCTGTGGGTGCTGTTTTAAGAAAACAAATGAAAACTTAATGGCGCGACAATTTACTGCTAAACTTTTGTTAACACTACTGCCAGCAACAACATTAAACCTTTAAAAAACAAACATTTTTTATTTACAGTCTTCAAGCATGCATTTCTTCATTGATTTATTTCTGCATTGAGGATATTTCCCGTATGAAGTATTTGTACTACCCCAGCAGAAAATGTTTAAGATTGTAAGCAATAATGGAAGCATTATATTGTTTTTTATATGTACATTAAAGCTTTCAAATATGCTACAGGATAAGGTATAATTTTTGATTTTTTGTACTATTTGCTTACTGATTGCAATAAGTTTGCATTTCTATTGCATTTTAGCGGCTCATTTCATATAAAAATCATGCCTTATTGATACGCATGAGTAATTGATTGCTTACAAATTCTCCCTTACAAAATAACTTACTGGTAAGCACTATTTTCTGCTGGCACATAATACATGAGAGTAAATGAGTACAGTTTGATTTCTAATTTGAAATTGTTTTTATAATTTCTTTTTAACTTTTGTTGCAAGTATTCCATTGCTTACGATGTTACATTCACAATTGAGAAATACATACATAACTGGCCTTTACAACCTTGTGTCAGGGTGACGGCCTAGCTTCTCGCAGCACTCATGTTGTGTGTGTAAATTTTTTTATAAATGAGTACCGGGACCTACAGTTTAATGTCGACTCCGAACGACAGACTTGAGAAGTTTGTTCATGGCAATTAATTACTCTCAGAGCTTTTGCCAGAAGACTGCTGAGAGGTAGTCGCCGAAAGAAATATTTTTTTTTTTTTATATTTCTTTTTCTAAGATGTCGGAGCTGGGTGTCGAACCCAGGGCTCATGTCTTAGTAAGCCAACACAATTGAGAAATATTTTACGAAAAAAATGGACCCGCTATTTTATGGAAATATTTTATACAAAATTTTATTTTATGAACCCCCAGCAGAAAATAGTACTTCCCAGTAAGTTATTTTGTAAGAGAGAAATTGTAAACAATCACTTGTCCGTGCGCATCAATAATGCATGATTTTTATATGAAATTAGCCGCTAAAATGCAATAGAAATGCCAATTTGTTGCAACCAGTGAGTAAATAGTACAAAAAATCAAAAATAATACCTTATGCTGTAGCATATTTGCCTCCAATATTACTTGCAATTTTATTTATTGCTTCCAAATCTTAAAAATTTTCTGCTAGGCCGTTTCTAATGTCAAGAAATTTTTTCTTTAATGATCTGTAAATCCGAGTTTAAGTTCCCAGTTAAATTATTATTCATATTTATTAGTTAATTTTATTTCGTCTTTAAATGCCTTATTTAGATCGGAACTGAATTCATGTACTTTATTATTGTTTAATTTGTGGCTCAATTAATGAAAACAATTAATTGAAAAATAATTTTTTTGATAGCAAATATGAAATGTAAATAATCTATAGATGACGTCCTAGAGTTTAGATTCTACAAATGGATTAAATAGAGAAATGATTGTCATTGATTGATATTTACAATGTCCGAAATAGCTAAGAGTTTCAAAACTTCAGTAATGCAGTTTATTTTAAGGAAATTAAATTAAAACATGAATAAATCAAGCAAAACAATAGCTTACAAATCATTATTATTATCATGGTTGTCATATGACGGAATTAATCCAAACGCCTGAAAGTATGATAAAAAAAAGAGGTATTTGGTTTACAATGAAAATGTTATGATTTGGGAACAAATTTTAGTTTTAATGTTTTTTTTTTATTTCTGGAAAATCTATTTAATTGAACACAATTTAAAACTATAAAATAATATATAAATATATTGAAGATTTCGCATAATGTGTATGTGCATTTCATTTGAAACAACAAATTTCAAACTATAAGTATTTGTTATAAAAATAATTGTATTTCATGCCATCAAAGAGAAAAATCAATTTTCCCCTTAATCTCGCGTACTTACTTTTAAAGCAATTGAAATTACACAAATACCATAGAGGAGGGTGGGCGAGCTCATTTATTTTTTGTTGCATTTGTACAATTTAATCTGGGATTTCTTTACACAAGCACACATACACATCTACACGTTTGTGCATGAAGCTAAAACATAGACGCATTTCCGTTTCCGTTTTCAAGTCCAGACACGTATTCATTTATGTGAGTGTGTGTGTTATACGTTCCTTTCGTTTTTACATTTCATTTCTATTTGATGGCAATCAACCCGAGTACTTTATTTCCTTAACGGATTTCATAAATAGTTTTATTTTCACAAAATGATTTTAAAATTTTTTGTGTTTCTTAAAACTCTTACCTCCATAGAAATGGGGAATTCTTCCATATGTATGTATTCATCGCATAATATATATATATATATATATATTTTTATATATAACAAGAACGTGTTTGGGACAAGAGGAAATTTTCCAAGTAAAGCAAATAGAATTCAACGATTTATTTTGTAAATAATGAAATTCGTTTTTGCTTTTAAGGGCTTAAGAATGATAGAAAAAATAATTTAACAAAAACTGAAGGCAAGCAAAGAAGTTTCTATTTAATTTTATTTATTTTTCTTAACAATTCCTGCTTTCAGAACTTGTCAGGCTACTTTGCAAAGCACATACATATACAGTTAAATTTATTAAAAAAAAATGTTTTTTTCCATAAAAAGTAACAAAAGACATACAAAAGAAAAGTAATTTTTTTTAATTTAAAAAAGATACCCTGCTCTTAATTTCTGTTTTTTATTTTTTTTATTTTTTAGCTTTACCCACACAGCGTTTTAGTGAATTTGCCGGAACGGCTGGTATAGCACAATGTTTTGGTGATCCGCCCCTACCTTCCGCACTGCCACTGCCTGGCGCAGATGATGATCTCTTCAGTCCGACCACTGTTAATGGCGACTTAAGTCCCAGCTGTTGCCAAGCTGACCTAAGTCCCACCTTCGATAAACCATATGTGGGCGAAATGGAAAAAACCATCGAAGGTTCACGTTTTATAGCCCAGCATATGAAAAACAAGGATAAATTCGAAAGCGTAAGTAGTATGATGGCTAAAATTAAAATTTTTATATTTTGCTTCTACACCTAGTTCTCTTTATACACGATAGATATGTACGTTTTATAAAAAAAAACTGGTGTTATGGAAAATCTAATATATAAAATTCTCGTGTCGCGGTGTTTGTTGCCAAACTCCTCCTAAATTACTCAATCGATTTTTATGAAATTTTGTGTGCATATCGGGTAGGTCTGAGAATCGGCCAACATCTATTTTTCATACCCGTAAATTTTAAGCTGACCCGCGCCAAGGGAAAATATATGCCTCACCTAAATAATGTACTGACTTCGTAGAAATTTTAAACTAGATAGATCAGCGTACCGTAGAGCATATATAATACCCTTAAATGTAAAGGTACCCGCCCCAAGGGGAAATGTATGCCTCATCTAAATAAAGTACCGACGTTGATGAAATGTTAAGCTAGATAATATATATCTGTGTACAGTAGAACACATATGGTTTAGGTTTTTTTTATTAAGTGGTACTCAGAGGGAGCAATACAGGGGATATTTCTCCCTATAGCCAACTATCAAACTGAAGTACAGAAAATGGCGGATAATCATTTATTAAAATTATTAGTAACGCAGAGATTGATTGCTCATCTCAAGGTTGACTATTGCAGTTCGGTGTTATGTTTCCCGAAACGTCGGGAAACATAAAATAAACTTGGTTTTATTTATATGAAACAATTTGGGCCTAAGTAGCTTAAAGATAAATATTGGACTGTTAAAAATTATCAAATATATTTGAAATAAAAAAATGTTTCCTAGAGCAAATTTATGTGGCAAAACAACGTTTGCCGATCAACTAGTATATTGTATTTTGCTCTATGCGATTCAAGAAAAATTCATCGAATACTGAAAGTATTTATAAAAAAAATCATGTAAAAAGTCAATTAGGTGTACAAGTCTCTTTCTTTATTTGTTTGGTTTGAACAATTCAATAAAATTTATTGTCTTTAATGAGTTCATTTTTTTATCTGAAGAAAGATTCATTCGTATTTCTTCCCCTAAAGTTGTTCACCAAACAATTCGCAACAATTATAAAATAAATAATATGAAACAGCATTTCATTTATGGATGTCAGAACAACAAAACGTTCATATTGATGGCACATTCATGTGAATGTGAATTGTGGAACTTTGAGGGCTAAAAAAGTTTTTAAATTACAAATTTATTAAATTCTATCTGAAATTCTTTTAACTTTCTAATACTATTATATATTCATTTATTCACAATCTCCAAAAGATACAAAAATTTTTAGAAATCAATATTACCAACTTTGTACAAAGTAATGCCACTTACTTAGTCCAACACTTTCCTTATCATATTTTGCATCATAATCAACATTATTGAGTTGTTTTAACCAAATTCCATTTCACACCTGGCAAACCAATCATTACGTATAACCAACAAATTTATACTATCCAGACTCGTTTATTATCGTTCGTTGATGACAACGACGACGACGACTACGACAACGTCATAAACATTATGATTTCAGTTTGTTTTATGCCAAAATGCTACATGATGGATGCCATACAAAATTCTAGACAAACACCTAAACTACAACAACAGATTGAATTGAATTGAATGTGTGCATGTATGGGATAGGTGTGGGTTGGGGTAGGATTTAATTGCTTATAATAAAGTGTATGCGTCTATGCGCGGTTACATTCGTACATATTATATTGACTGTATTGAGGAGTGTGTGGTATAAATCTTTTTTAAAACAAATTAAATGTAAAGTTTTTACAATTTCACATCCCTCTCTCTCTCTCTCTCACCCACACACACTTTTCTCTCTCACTGTTTTTTAAGTGCACTTAACATTTTGTAAAAGTGTTGGTATTTTCTTTCACTTTTCTGGTATTTTGTGGGCTGGTGTTAAGGATGACGACCATTTTTGGTAAATAACGCATTAACTGATTTGGTAAAATTTTTTGAAAACATCAGAAATCAAAATGAACAGTGAATAGAGAAACAGAAATAGAAACTGAAAAAGAAAATGCCAAAATGCAGCACAGCGGCAGATTTCGAAAATGGCAAAGGTGGAAACAAAAAAAGAGAAAATGTTTATTTTATTTTATGTATTTATCATGCTCTATTTCCCACAAATTCACTTGAATATTTTATTTTATAAATGCTACCTACCTAACTACCTACCTACCTACTACTGTTCAGTATATGAAGAAAACTTCATTGAATACATTTTTTGTTTATTTACTTTTTATACTTATTGGCCCTTCGATTGGCCTTAGAATTAGAATTAAAAATTTAATTCAAATTAATTTTGATTTGTTTAATTAAAATTATTTATTTGATTTGTTTTTTTTTTATATATATTTCTTTTTGTAGGTTGAAGAGGATTGGAAATACGTCGCCATGGTATTAGATCGTTTGTTCCTGTGGATATTTACCATATCTTGTGTGGTGGGCACTGCCTGGATTATTTTACAGGCCCCTAGTTTATATGATCAATCGCAACCAATCGATATTTTATATTCGAAAATTGCCAAAAAGAAATTCGAACTTTTAAAAATGGGCAGCGATACAAGCTTATAGCGACCACTTGGGTTCGCAGAGGGCTGGTGGAACATTATCACCAGAACTTTGCGAACCCTGTTCGCCGCTCGCGATGATGATCGTGGATAATATCCAGCTATCATTGTGGAGGTGAACGCGGAATCAACAACAAACAACACATTTAACTTGGATAGCATTGTAGAAGAGCAAGTGATCAAAATAGAATTTGATAATGACACAAACTAACTTACAAAACAAAAGATTATTATTTAAATTAATTTAAACTAATGAAAGTTGTAACTTAACGAAGATCAGTATACCGACAATGATGTCAGTGTGAATGAATAGAACAAATAAATGAAATTGTGTGACGATATAAGTATGTATTTATGTGAAGAATACTCGTACAACAGACAAATGGATAAGAAAACTAAACGAGTAAACCGTGAGAGATATATAATATACGATCAAGAAAAACTGTAAAATCATTATTACAGAAAAACAAAAAAAAAACGAAACAAAACTTAAAATCCAAACAAATACTGAGCCATCCAGGTATGATTTGAAATATAGGTGAAACAAAAAAAAAACCAATTTTATTACAAGAATTGTAGTTAAACAACAATCACATGAAGAAAAATCAAACATCACTAATGAATTCATATTTTCTACTGTTAAACCAAAACAATAACAAATTCAACTCTCACCAACAAACACATACACATCATTACAATAACAATCTCTCACTTTACAAAGCAAAAAACAAAGCAAAACAAAAACAAAAATATATTCAAAGAAAAAAAAAACATAAAAACACACAATCATTCATAAAAAATAGTAAATTAAGACAAAATTTATATTTTAAAAAGTGAAAAAATATATTGAAAAAAAAAAATGAAAAATTAAAAAAAAACACAAAAAAAGATCATTTAATAAAAAATTTATACTCGCAAAATAAAAATAATTGGAAAACAAATGTTTAAAAGAAAAAAACAAAAACAACAACAATTTAGCACTTTTTATTCATAAACTCTACTACGGAAAGAAAATTAAAAAAAAAGAAATACGAAAATTAAATTTAAATTTCCAATAATTTATAATGAAAAGCGAAAACAACAGAAACTGAAGAAGAATAATTTTTAATTATTTTTTTTTTCGTTTTTTTTTTTTTTTTGTTTTGTTGGAATAATTTTAATTTTTATTATAATATTTAAAATTGCAACAACAAAAACAAAATCGAGTTCCTTTATAGAAAAAAAAACAGAACAGAAGACACAAAATATAATAAAATAATAGTAAAAAGAGCTAAAAATAACTTAAAGAGAGAGTCTTGATCGAGAATTAAAAAAAACATAAAATTAAATTTAAATCACAATTAGGCGATCACAGCAACACACACATATGTAACCCTCACACTTTTCAAACAAAAACTGTTTGTATGAGTTTATTAAGCAAAAAAACAAAAACAAAAATCACTCATTAAAGGAAGCAAAAATAGAGGAAAAAAGGAAAAATCAAATTAATTACAACAGCAAAACAAAATACAGGCTTATTAAGCACAGCAACGAATTCTTAAAAAAAAACAAAAATGAAAATAAAATTAAATAAACAGGAAGAAATTACAGCAAAAATTAATAACTTATCAAGATTTAACAATATTATGCTCTATATCTCTCTCTCTCTCTCTCTGGCTCTTGGTCTTAGCATAATTACAAAGATGATATAAAGAACACACTCTCATTCATACCTATTCTCAAATATTCGTAATCATAGGTACAGGTTTTCATTTTTTACATTTTAAATTCGCACATAAAATAAATAATTTATTGGCAGAATTGGAAAAATTTTAATTTTTTAAAAATTTCTAGAAATTTTGAAAATAAAAAATCAGACTAAAAAATTCGCCATATTTATTAACAAAACAATTTAAATTTTCTTTTGAATTTAAATTAAGCATAATTAAAAGTTTTTTTAAATATTACATATGTATTTATATATGCATATACATATGTATACATACATACCTATGTGCATATGTATGTATACAGAAGAGTTTTAAAACACTTAGCAGACCAACATGAGCAGTAATAACAACTTGCATATAAACAATAAAAATTAAATAATATTTTCCATATATTCCACATGTATATATAAGTGTGTATGTAGCATATACAAATGTACCCAGTTGTAAAGACATCCTCGAGGATGGGTGCACTACAATAGACTATAATGCACGACACCTACACGACAGCCAGAACAGTTCATCAACGACATTTTCAAACAAATGTCGCAAAAATCGTGGGCGACTGGCTGGTTGTCGTCGACTACATATTGTATGAGCTATGCAAGGATGTCGCCAATTTTCTATTTATCATCGACAACTTCGAGAAAATAGACCACAAAATGTAGTGCACCAACAACTCAGCGATGTTGTCAACAACCGTTAGTGATATGTCTTAAAGACATCCTTGACGACAATGTCATGCACGACTAATGTGCCAACTGTGTATGTAAATCAGGCCTATGCAAAACTATAAAAGATGTTGTGTTGGTGAAAAATTTGCAGCAGTATAAATTTATTTTTAATTGAAAATTATTTCTAATATATTATCTAAAAATTTAAGTACTATGAGAAAAAATTTTAAATACTATTCTGCTATAAAGAAATCAATGTAATTTTGCGCTTTCCATTAACACTGTAACGAATAACTCAAATAAAAGCGTCAACATTCTGTCAAGAACAGTAATGTTTACTTACCCTGTTTGATAAAAACCTTTAAATAACTATATTAAGGAAAAATAAAATCACAAAATTGCCCCGAAAGTAGCTAAAATAACAAAATGACAAATAAAAAAATGTGAAAAACAACAACAGTTGTTTTGCAACTAACGTTACTTCTTTACGCGCTGTCAAAATGAGATTTTCCAATTGCAAAGCAATAGTGCTGCGCTATTTGGATAGGTCTCATATATTTTGTATGGGCATGAGAATATTTGATAGAAAGTTCTGGTCTGTGAATCTAAGGGATAATTGACCACAAAATTTTTATTTTTGCATAGGCCTGATGTACATTAGTGCTGTCAAATTCTGCTACTTTTTATTACTCCATAGTACCGATTACTTTCATTTTGGTACCCAATACTACTCAATACTTTTAACGGATTTGATAAACAGACAGAATTTTAGACGGATTTGTTTTTAGATAGAAATTTTTGTGGCCGTTAAAATGTATACAGCTTCGAAGACAACTTAGATTAGTTACTTTCAAGTATATTGAGTACCCAAAAATTAGTACAAATAGTCGGTACCCATTACTCAGTACTTTGCCAGCACTAATGTACATACACCAAAATGAGAATTAAGCAAGAAGACTTCATTATAAAAATGTTCATGCCTACACACTACACTTATAATTAGAACGACAAGACTTTAGAATCAAAAGCCCTAAAAATCGCTTAATAAAAGAATTGATAAGAATTTGTAAATAAAGCGCAAAATGTCGTTTTAATTTTTTTTTATATTTTTTATTATATTTTGTTTTATAAAAAAATAAAATGTAAATTTTCCAAGATCAGGCATATGAAAACAAAAGCAATTGCTAATGTGGATGTCAGAGCATTTGTCACTGATATTAGCTTGATCATAGGCCGAACCTTTTGAAGAATGGGATGATAAAAGATAAGCTACTCATAACTAATGATCAGTAGATAATCTTTGAGTAGTGTCGTGCAAAAAAAGTTCAATATTATTTTTCACGTATAGGTGTGGAGGTAATGTAACTGTGTGTTATAGTAAATATTGCGAAGACGAACTGTATTGACGCTCTGGACATGATAATTAATTGTGATGTTGGTTGAAGTGATTACCTATATGGAGTGCTAAAGAAACTTTGAGTGCCTCAGATTTTTTAAGTCCATTTTAGGAATTTTCGACCGAGTACATTACAGGTGCTTATAAATGATGGGTAGATATCCAACACTCCCAATTTATAAGCGCAATATCGTTTTAGTTTCGTTATTTATACTACAATTGGAAATGGTCTGATGCAATTAAAACTCAAATGCCAACAAACAATACTACTTCTTTCTCAAGTTGCATAACCTCTTTTTCTAGA
Organism: Metopia argyrocephala; assembly: GCA_963576795.1. NCBI lineage: Eukaryota > Metazoa > Arthropoda > Insecta > Diptera > Sarcophagidae > Metopia > Metopia argyrocephala. The sequence goes on from OY756209.1 coordinate 148,319,873, forward strand.
ACAGTATAATTGCTTCACTTTCAAAAAGAAAAACATACAGATGTTTTGAAATATTTGACTTTTACAAATATACTACTTGTAGATCCTGATAAAATCTTTGTTCGTTTTCTGTGCAAAAAACATTTTTTTATATAGTAAGTGATGGTGGGAATTTATAAACTGACTACTTTTTGCTAAAATTTCATATCTGGAATATTATAGTTTTAACAATATTAACATGACAAACAGAAAAATAATTAAAAAAAAGATGAAAATAGGCAATACTGTTCTTAATAATACTCTTATATTAAAAAAAACATTTTTCTTTTGTCTTTTTATTTAGATTTTCTGCCCCACCATACAGACTACCTTTCAAAATATATATTTGCATAAACACACATATTTCTATGCCCTTTTACAAAATGTTTGCTACAAAACAACTGCCAAAATTTTTGTAGAGCAAAACACGAGTAACATTTTGTTTTTCTATATTTAATCAAAATAATCACAGCACTCTATCACTTACAAACAACTCCTATCACCTACTCTTAAAGAAAAAAAAAAATAAAAATAAAAAAGAAAAAAAGTTTTTAACAGCATGATAATGGAATTTTATGATCTAAAGATGAGGTTTTATTTTTACTTTTTTCAACATTTGATTGCCTCTGGTAGCTGCTCTTGAATTTATAGATAAAGTGTAAAAATTTGAATATTTCAAGTGACAAAAGTTTAATTAAAATTCCTAATCGATTTTTTTTTCTGTTTCAAACTTCTGTTATGTTGGTGGTTGGTCGTATTTTTTTTTTTATAAATATTTTTTATTTCAATGCAAATTAATTAAAATAGTTTGTCTTTGGTTTTATGTATGCAAACACAGTACATACATACTTCTTGTATGGCAGCCACAGAATATGAATAAGCAGAACAACAACTGCTAACTTCTCTTTTCAAAAGCATTTATTAATGTTTAAACATTTTTGACATTTCTAAATAAAAGCAATTTTTATGGTAATTCAGTTAAACACCAACAACAAAGTAACATAAATTTATTCATTTAAGAAATTTAATTCAAATTGTAAATTAATAACGATGTAGTCTTTTAATTAATAAAATATTATTACAATAAAAAGAGGTTTAAAAAACTCTGTTGTACAGATAAAAATCAGGCTCAGGGTTTTAATTCTATTTGAGGCGAATTAGAATTGGTTTTTAAATATTCTATATTTCCCTTTTTGTTACGATTTATAATAGGTTTGTTCAGTTTTAGCAAATATCAGCAACGAGTAAGTAAAACGAAAATTTTTAAAAGTGATTTTGAAAATAAAAAAAAATAAAAATGAACAAAATTTGCCAAGATAGTCGTAAGTAGTGTTGGAATGCATCGGTTGTAATGAAAATCGTTTTCAAAAGAAAACACGATTTTTGAAGTTACAATTTCGTGAATATGGGTATTTCACTATATTTGCTATTAAAAAAGACACTTAACAAAGTGATGGAAAAAACTAAAACTATTTGAGTACTCTATGGATCTCCACAAACCAGAATTGCTATGTCAGAACCCCTGCATATTTTTAGTGTAGCACTGTGTAATTAATTGGTTTAGACATCTTTTCTTCGTAATCTTAATATATCGTTATTGAAATTTACATTTTTTAAAAAGATATTGATATGTACGCATAAACAGAAAACAGCTGTTTGAAGACTTTCTGCGAGAAATTTGCAATGTATTGCTCTCTTTTAGCGCTCTCTTGTTGCAAATTTTGTTTATTACTAAACACTTTCCAGTAAAAATTGTTACAAGTTATTAAAAATATTCCATTACTGAACAAACCTAATATTTATTTGCAATGTTACAGTTCAAATTGTCAATATTAGTATTCAGGTATATACCAGAGAATGAAATGAGTTGATTCGATTTTACTGCCTATTCATATTATTACTGCTTTTGTTTTGTTTTGTTTTTATTCATCAACAGTGGCAACTGTATTGCTTGTAGAGTTTACTTTTGTAAATGCATTGTTTATTCTTAATCTTTTTTAGATACCATTAGCAATAACAACATACAAAACACTCAAATGATTCATTAAAGCTCAACTAATAAGAGGTTAAACCGTTTGACTGATCAGTGTTTTTTTTATAATTTTTTTAATTTTTAACCGCAGTAATTTGTTTCTTAACAAATGATTCAAAATAAAAATGAGAAAATAAATTTTTAATTATCTTTTTATTTAAAATGAAATAAACATTACCTGATTTTTTATTTTTAGAAATAGAAATTGTTCATTTTTAAGAAATAGAAAATTTAGTTTTGTTTATAATATTTATTACTTTTTATACATGCGTTTTAGTACTAATAAATAAAAAACAAAGTAAATAAATAAATAAATAAATAATAATAAGCAAAGAAAAAACAAGTAGCATATTTTATTAAACATATAAGAGAAACTTCATTATTTTTCATTACAATCGTGTTATTGTTTTTCTTGTGCTCGTAGTTGGTTTCACATTTAAACAGTGAAACACTCAAATATACTTACTGCTTTTGTGATTGGTTGGAGTGTTTAGCATTTGCAAGCAACTACAAGCATTTTGCAGTAAAAGACATACTAAATTGAATCATGCAATAGCAGCATTCATTTAGTTAGTGTGTATTGCTAGCTCAATATTCATTTTTAAAAAGGCAAAAAATTGCCATTTGAGTGCGATTCATGTCAATCTCTGGTATATACTGAGATCTAATAAAAACTGTTATTTTTTTACCAATGCTACCAACATATGAAGAGAAAGTTGTAATAACACAGGGATAATCTGCTGATTGCCATGATGCAATCAGCACTCAAACAAACACTCGTTTTACGTATAGAACGGAGTTGTACAAATTAATGAAAAAAACACCAGATAATTTAAAAAACATTTTGTGTAATTTATTTATTGGTTACAACCAATAAGTAGATTTTTTATCTAATAATCTTCTTATTTTCTTTCTGCCTACATACATAGAAAGGTATCGGATTTCTTAAAGAAAACAAAATTATATTCCTTCATATTTACATTTTTTTTACATTTAACATTTTACAATTAATCGAGATTAATATTTTTTTTAATAAAAATAAAAACAAAAACATGGTTTTAAAACCAACACATTATTTTTCAAATTTGTTTGATTGTTTTCAGTTGCTCGCAAACATTCTGTGTCTTTTTAATGAATTAAAACTTAAACAAAAAACAAAAAGAATGAATATATAAAACAAAAATTTAACAATAATGAGTAATGAAATAATAAATAAAACAAAGAAATTTAACTACATAGAGTATATAATACCTTTTAAGTGTAAATGCAAAAGTAAAGTGGACAAAAAGTTAACATTTTTTTTTAATAAAAAATTAGATTTTAAATAAAAAAAAAAACTAAAAGTAAAAGTAAATAAAAATAGAAAAAAAAACTTTAACACTTAAGAAGTCAAATAAAAAACAAAACAAAAAACAAACTAATTAAAATAGATAATTGTGTATAAATTTAAAACATTTTTGCAAATAAATAACAAAAAAAAAAATAAAATAAAATTGAATTTAAAAAATTACACACATACACACATAAATTCCTTCAAATTGGTGTTAAAAGAAAAGAAAAGAAAATTAAATATAAATACATAAATAGTTCATAAGAGTTATATATAAATTGAGCTTAAATATCTGATGAAAATATCTGAAAATCATTAACAATTTTACACCAGCAAACAATTTTATATGTGTAGGAAACAAAAAGGCAACAAACACTTAAAAACAAGGCAAGGAATTGTTGTAACCAAAATAGCAAAAAATAAAGAAATTAAATAAAATAAAATGAAATCTACAAACTACACACATACACACGTTTTTTTAATTAAAAATTTTTAAAACAAAAATTAATAAATTTAAGCAAAGGCTGAAGTAGAAACCAAAAAAATAAAAAAAATAATTAAAAAAAAAACTACAACAACAAAAAAGAAAGCTCTTTACTAAATATTCACACACAAAAAAGTCTATTGTAAAAAAGATAAAAAAAAGAAACAATTTCATTCAACAATGCGCAAAAAATGCAACAAAATTTGTAAATATTTATAATTAATTGAAAAAAAACACACTTTCACACATACACACTCACACACAAATAATTAGTTTTAATAAAATAAAAGTAAATTTAAAATAAAAAAATAAAAATTTATGGAAAAAACGATTTCATTTTGAGCTTCTTGAAGAAAATTCTTAATTTTGATTGTTGGTTTATTAGTTTTTTAACTTTAGACAATCAGCGAAAATAATAAAATAAAAACTAAATTAGAAACACAAAAAATTAATTGATAATTCACAACAAATGATGATCTTTAAGTATTCGAAATGAAATATCTTAAAATGAAAAAAAAAAAAGAAATTCTTTTTCACTTTCAACCCTTCCAAGAAAATGTTTTTTTATTTTTTTCATTTTCAAAAATTTTTTACATCATTAAAGAAAGAAAAACAAAATTTAAAACAGGCTTTTGTTATTTTTAAATATTTTCATGTCGACAATTTCCTATATTACACAAAAAATAAAAATAAATTTTGAAATGGCATTTACTACATAAAAAAGAACTAAAAAAAAGAATTAAAAATATGAAATGAAACAAAAGAATAATATTATAAATTGATAATTAATTAATTAATTAATAACTTTACAATAAATATGCTCTCATTGGTTGTGTTTTTAGATAAATTAAAATGAAATGTTAAAAAGAAAAACTACAATGCAATTTAACTTAAATGTTTTGCTTTATTTCACATTTGTTTACTGTGTTTTTATTTTCTAAATAATTTCAAATAAATACGTAATACGAGTACACCAAAAAAATAAAAAAAAAAAATAAAAACAATATATTAAATAAGTCAAGACACTCTATTGTAATAAAAATCTTTCCTAAAAAACATTTCATTCATTCGCCCGCTCATTCATATGCTCCCCTGTTCTTATTTTTTATTTTTTTTTTTTCTTTTTTTCTTTATCCACAAAATTTGTTTTTTGTTTTTTATTTAAAGAATATTATAAATAATAAAAAATAACTAAAAAGCCACACATTGTGTTTATTTGTAAAATAATAAATTTTAGAATTACAACAACAACAGCAAACAAACATACCTAAGTTTGTATTTGTATTATAAATATAAATAAATAGAAATAAAAACAAAAACGAAAAACTAACAAAATAATTTAATTATTTGTTAATTATTAGAAACTAAATTATAAAAAAAAAACACAAAAAACAAAAAAAAAATAACTGCCATAAAAAGACAAGGAAACCAAACAAAAATTATAAAAAAATACAAATAGATAAGAAGTAACATTTAAATAATGAAATACAAACAAACACACCCACAGCCACACATATGTACAACCATAATCAATCGCATACACATAAACACATACACACACACACATGCATAAAAGAGAGCAGTGCATTATTGCAACAATAATGAACAACAATTTAAGAGAAAAAAATAAAATAAAACAAAACGATTCAATAGGATTTTAGAGGAAAATCTAAACAAACGGGGTTCGAAGTTAACATTGTGGGTAAGTTTAAAAAAAAAACAACAAAAGCAAAAATTCCGTAAAAAAACGCCATAATTTCTGATACACATTGAATGAAACACACAACTAAACGATTAAAAACTTTAAAAGCAAAACACAAAAACACACCGACACCCACACATACATACATTGCAACACAAAAACATATAAATTCTAAATTTTTCTCTTTTAAATCGATTTTGTTTTATCTTCTATTCCGTTTTATTAAAAATATGTTTTTTATGTTTTTAATTTTATTTTAACATTGTAAATAAAAAAAAACAGTGTCAAAGGTTTAGCGTTATTAATTCTAAATGTTAAAAAAATGAATATAAAAAATATTAAAAAAAAACAACAACAAAAAAAAACAAAAAAATATATATATTTATGATATTATTGTAATTAATTAATTGTAGTTATGCAAGTCATGAATAAATTATTTTTTTTTTTAATAAAATTCAATACATACTTACACTCTCACACACACACACAGAGATACATTCATATGAAGTCATACTGTGAGCGCCAATATAAAATCTACTCCGGCATTTGTTACCAATTATTTTATACAATACATACAGACATACGTACATAATTGGCCATAGCAACCCTGTTACAGGGGGTCGGCCTATCTTCTCGCAGCACCCATGTTGTGTATGTTAATATTTATGGATGAGTACCGGAACCTACCTACTTCGAATCCGAACGACGGACTTGAGAAGCTTTTTCATGGCAATCAATTACTCACAGAGCTTTTGCCAGAAAAATGCTGAGAGGAGGTAGTCGAAGACAGAAAAATTTTTTCATATTTCTTTTTTTCAAGATGTCAGAGCTGAGGGTTCAAACCTCAGCTATCGTCTTAGTAAGCCAACAACACACCACTAGACCACGGCTGCTACCAATGCAATACATACATACACATTATTCTTTAATTCGACAAATTTCTCTTTCTCACTTCCCACAACATATTTTCCTAGACCAGCACATTGTACTGCCTGAGTGGGTCTCGTCCCCTGAGTGCTGGCCTCATTAAAAAAAAGTTATTAATTAAAAATACACTCCCTATTTCATATTTCCGAAACAAAATTTACAACAAAACAATTCGCTAACAAGGATTTATTTACATAAAGGTAATGCACCTAATCTATAGGCCAAAGATCCCCATAGACTTTTAGTAAATTTGGATATAATCCTCTGCTATCCTTCTAAGAACACGGTCTTCAGCTAATCCTTAAAATTTATTTATTTATATGATTGTATCATAGTACATACAAGATATGAATCTACAGTACTATGAAGGAAATCAAAAATTTGACAATGGTAATAATAAAAATAAAAATTAACAATTACTTATTAGGTACAATGGTACATTTCATGAATTCAAAGTACAATATGCTGCCACAAATGCTTGATTAAGTTATTTCCTGTGCTGGGGTAGATTAATCCAGCTTAGGTCCAGCTATGCTTAGGCTCATGATACTTATTTTTATAGATTCTATTAGGAGATTGTAATATGTTTAAGTAGTCTATTTGTTTTATGGTACTCTTGCTGAATATCAAACTTTAAATCCCACTCGCAGCTAAACCCCACAACATTAACAAACCCTCACCGGTTTCGTACCTTTAAATTTTTGCAGTTTTTTTTACAAAAACCCTATAATTTGCTTTTGTCTTTGTATAGGAAGCTATTTCATAAAGAAATATCTTTGGTTTTATACTCTTTTGTATAACTAAGGCGTTGTTTCGCTTACCTGCAGATATGAAGTGCTTCTTTCCTGTCAATTGGCCAATGAAGTTGTATGCATTTTATAATGCAGTAGTTTAATTTGTAGTGTGTTAGCTTTCTAGACGAGAGCTTCGAGTTCAAACCCCAGCTCTGACACCTTGAAAGATAGAAAAAATATTAAAAAAACACACAAAATGCTAGCAAATTAAGGTGTACACTTTATTTTGACGCTCATAGTATATGCATATGTATGAACTGTATAAATTTAAATAAACCTTTAATTTTATTTTTTATAATTATATATAAACCCTTAAGAATTCAGGTGTTTATGAGAAATTACTGCAAATTTTTTTTTTTTAATATTTTATATTGCAAAATTTAAATACAAATTACACCATATCTCTATAAAAAACTGTAATTTGGAAGTTCCTGTTCCGCTGATAAATATTTTAATAAAAGAATTTTCTTTCTGTATTTTAATTTATATTTGTGTGAATACGAAAAACAATAATAAAAATTAAATTTAGAAATGAGTATAAAAGAATAAACTCCAGTTTCTCTTTCCCCTGCTTCTCGTATAGACAAACGGCGAATTTCTGCTGAAGAAACTTTGTTTATGATCAAATCACAGTCTTATTTATAAAAGATCAGACAGTGTTAGCTCATCTACAGCTTTTATGAGATACAGCAAACACTATGGCTATTGTATTCCGGTTAAGAAATCATTCAGAATTGAAGTTTTAAAACAAATGAACATTTAACGTTTTTTTATGAATTGTCTGTTTTCAAACGCCTTTCTGGAATTATAATACTGAAGAAGTGAGTGCTTAAATTTTGCTAAATAATAATCTAAACCACAATCGCATTCCTTTTCAGATTATATCGGACTATCTTTTGTAATCCAATTATATCCCATTTTTCTCTTAATTATTTGTAATTAAAAATATTCATAACAATTATTAATTGTCTATAAGACAATTAATTATGATTCTTTTTAAAATATAATCCAGCTGATTACTAATCGTAATTAAAATTTAACCGGTTTGGTTTTAACACAACTAAACTACTTTAATAAGTAAACAACCCACTGTGTAAGATGTATAAGTATATATGCAGTCGTATTTCATTTTCTTTGCATTGAATTGCTATAAAATAAAATATTCTGGATTTTTAAATCATAGATTTTACAAATACAGGATTGTTTTCATAAAGAATATTTATGATTTTTTGTTCTAGAAGGCTTATTAAATGAATTTTATTTAAAAAAAAGTTTATATAAAAAAGTTTCCTTTAATAAATTCAAAACATTTCTATGAATATGGCGTATAATCTATATTTTAACTAATTCGATATCGAGCGAAATTTCATAAAATTTTAAAAGAATTTTCATACAAATTTCGATTGATATCGAATGCTGTATATGATGGAAATCGATGTCGATCGAAATTGAATTACTGACTATTGCCACTATACCCTTGATTATTAAAATTTGAAAACAATTGAAACAGATAAGTTTTATATGAATTTGAAAATACAAACGATTTCAATTTCGATAGGAATCGTTTTTGATTACACACCGGAATATTAATATTATTGTTGATTAAACTGAATTTTTGTTAACTTTCAATACTTTTCATGCAAATCAAAAATTTTACAAAAATATACTTATTAAGAGAAAAGTTTCGTAGATTTGACGACCTCGTGTATACAATAAAAAACAAATTCAGTTTATTTAAATACTTTTTTCTCTAAAGAGTTACTAACTTTTTTTCTACATTTGGTTTGGTGGATATAGAACAGTCACTCAAAAGGCAAGCGATATTAATGACAGTGTTGCCATCTCTATTCAGTTAATTGCAGATATATTGCAGAGAAGTTTAACGGTGTCTTACTAACAGGGTTGTCAGAATTTTGCAATCATTAGGCAGTCATAAGAGAAGAAATGCGGTAAAAATTAATAAATATTTCGTTTTAGAAAAGAAAAAAATATTGAAAAAAACAATGAATAAAAATGAATTTATTTGATTAAAAATTTAAAGTACCATTAAAAAACAACGAAATTTATAATTAAAAGAAAAAAATATATATTATAAAATTAATTCCTATTAATACACCTTCAATACACACTTCTTTCATACATACATATATACATACATGCACATGTCTAAAAAACAAAAATAATTGATTTTTTTTTTATTTTACTTTTAAGTTTTAAGTTTTATAAATTATAAACGTTACGTTTAAACAAAATTTTAATATATAAAATCTATTCAATATAATTCAACTATAAAACAGAATAGCGGCATAAACTCTGATTTAAAACAAACTAATAAATAAAAATGAAAAATAAAAAGAAAATCAAAGGTCTTCCAAATAAAAGGTCGTCTTTTCGTAATGTTATATATACAAAATAATAACAACAGCAACAACAATAACAGCAAATAATATAAAAAAAATAAAAATTAAGATTTCTTAAAATTCATAATTTAACGAAAAGTATTTAAATGCTTTAAAAACTAAAGCGAAAATGCGACATTAAATCGAAAAAGAAAAACAAAACAAATAATGAAAAAATAATTACACAAAAGAGAGAAACAAAAACAAAACAATTTAAAGCCAAAACAAAGAAAAATAAACAAAACTAAAGAAGAACATGTCACACCCAATCACAATGGGAGAAGAAATATTTCTTACAAAACTTTTTTCGTTTTTACCAACTTGAAAGCATCTTTATTGTAGCATAGCGTGTGGTTTAAAATATAATTTTCATAAACCTTTTATAATTTTTTTTTTTTTTTTTGTAATCTATATATTTTTTTGAATTTGATATAGCAAAATTGCAATAAAGAAGCTCTAATTTTTTATTTGTTAACCAAAGGAGTCTGGTTTATAAATATTAAATTAATTATAAATAACACACACACATTTATTTACAACTCTAACAATAATTAAAAACAGAAATAAAATATTTAAACCTTGAAATTAGTTCTGGGCTAAGTAGAAGAAAACTTTTCATCCGATTCAAAACCATCATTAATTATTAAAGTACCTGACAATAGAAGCAATAGAAGTATAAAATTCACACTTTTGTACCCCACCCCCACATTTAATGCACTTCAACAGCACTTGTCACACTCCCTACACCCATCTCTTTTCAAGACTAACGGCTCCTTGTTTGAAGAGAAGAAAACAGGCACTTTTTCTTAGAAAACAAACAAATAAAAACGAGACAACAAAGAAAACTAAAACAGTGCAAAACAAATTTAAAGCCACAGTGTAAATGATTTTTATTTTAAATTTTTGATATAGATTTTGTTGAGAAAATTAAAAAAAAAATTAACCAAAAACGAAATTTATTACAACTTCTACTACAGCAACTACAACTACTACTATTTCTATATAAAAAAAAACAACATGAAGAGTAATTAAATATTTTTAAAAATCATTAATAAATAATTGTAAATAAATAATAAATTAAACAAAAAAAAAATATATATAAAAATATATTTATAGGACATATAGCCCATAAAATCGTATAGCCAAAATTGTTCTATAAATAAGTCCTCTTGCATATTTTTGGTTTAAACCCCTTAATTTTCGTTCTTAATGTCTAATTTGAAAAACAGGTCTATGGATTTTTGGACAACAGTTTCAATTAAATAGAAGAAGGATACAGTTTGGAACTTTTAAAAAAAGTGTAGCATTTTATTATATAAGAAATTGTGGCTCATCAAGCTCAAATTGCTTTTCTTTTATTTATTATTAAAATTATTTCGAACAGCTGTTTACTGTTTACATAGAAACCTACGACATAATAATATTTTTCTTTAGTTCTCTTTAAGATGCGGTCCTGTAAGGCAAATATTTGACTAATTTTGCCCAAGATTTCATTTAAAATTTTTTAAAAATAAATTTTAATAAGAAAATTTATTTTAACTCTTAAATGATTGCTTATAATAGTGGTTACCTTGTTTACCGTCAAATATTTGTTTAATGTAACTGAAGCTTTATTCTTTGACGTGCATAGTAATGCAGTGGGGCAAATATAACGCTGCCTTCCATTCCATTACCTGCTTTTTTTCGTATTAAGAATTAAAGACCCAGTTTTATCCATGAAGTTAAAGCTTTGATTTATATTTTCTTACTCTTTCATTATCATTTTTTTTTTGTTTTCCGCTAAATGTTTTGTTCTTCTTCTATTATATTTAATATGAGCGGTTCAAACATGCCGATGGCTAATATTTTGTTACCAGTTTGTATGAAATTATTTGTCAAATTTGAGGTGGCACCCACTTAAAGTTGATATACATATATGGTGTATATAACATCTGATTCTTTTTAAAGAACTGAGTTTTGTATTTCACTATGATTATAGGTCAATATAGGTAAAAACCTTTTTATATCGTTTTATTTTGCATTTTTTTTTTTAAATTTTTTTAAGGATACTGTAATATAAGGTGGGAGAGAGAAAATTTAAATGGTAAAATTTTTACCAAAACAAAAAACGCCATAAATCTTTCTATTACCAAAACAGGTAAACTAAAACCTAGTAAAAAGAAGATCTTAAACTAAGCTAATGTATTCATTAAAAAATATATTAAATTTATAAAGGGTTTATGTGACAAGTTACACAGAGAAATTCCTAAAAATATACAATACCGGCTACATGGTATAATCATCATAAGGTAGTTTTGTAACCACGTTTCCCTGTCGATTTGCAAATGAATGCAACACTGTGTTTGACTGTTTATAAACATAAACAAGTTCTTCCTCTTCTTTTTTTTCTTTTTGTGAAAAAAAATTTGTTTTCTTCTGTTTTAAATACAAATTTTCAAACGTTCTGAAGAGTTATTTGTTTTTAGAACAAGAGAATAATATCCAGAATGGTGTATTGTAGAGGTCAATTTCAATGACGTGGAAAGGTGTAACTAGAATTTCTACCCTACTATTATAGAGAAACACTATAGATAACCAAAGTTTTGTTATGCAGCTGAAAATTAAATTTCTAAAACATTAAATTCTCTTTAAAGAAAATTTATTCTTTGCTCTTCCAATTTATTTAACGTCAAAATAAATAAGGAAGAAGAAGAAGAAACAAGATTAGGACAATAGTAACTAAAGAGCTGTTATTGTTTTGGTAAAGCGAGGCAGCATTATGATGATTGTACCATGAGCCAGTATTCATAAAAAATAAAATATATTTAAAATAAGTTATAAATCAAATTTTTCATACAAATTTGTTGACTATAAATTAATTTCTAATCTATTTTAATATTTTTATGAATATAGAGTTTAATATTCTAACAAAAAACGTGTCCAAGAGAAATATTTTTTGGAATTTTTTTTGAGAGGAAATTTTTTTTATTTGGAGATTAATTTTTCATCGTTGTTATTGTTTATTTATATAAATAATTTTCTGACGAGGCTACACGAAGGTGTAGCGTAATATCGAAAATTAATTTTATTTTTCCTTTAAATTTGTTTTTTTTTATTTATTTTCGCTGTCATAATAAAAGCTTTTAAAATTAATATTAAAAAAATTAAAAATAAAATTAATATAATAATTATAATATTTATATAAAATACAGCACTGGATTGTATCGGTTTCAATTTCGATCATTAAGCAAAAATATAAAAATATTTAGAAGTGAAGGAGGATATAAAACAAAAATGTTTAACAACAAATACTCGTTTGCAATTCATAGAAACAAATATGAAAAGGCATTTAAATAAAATATTAAAGTAAAAAAATAAATGCATTGCAATAAAAATTTATTAAAAAAAAAGAAATACACAAACTTCACATACTCATACAATAAAAACCATAATGCTTTTAGTCAATGAAATTTGAATAAGAAATACAAAAAAAAAAAGAAATATAAAATAAGAATTAAATTGCTTAACACATAAGTCTAAAAAACAAAAAACATTATTAAAAGAAAATAAAATAAATTAATAAATAAATAAATAATTAATAACAAATTAAAAAAAACGGGTACTTTTAGGTAAATTAAAAAAAAAGAAAAAGAAAATAATTTTTTAGCTGTATTTCATTTTTCTAAAAAGGGTTGTGATTCAATTTTTCTTTTTTCTTTTCTACATACACACATACCTACATACTTATGTATAAAACTTATTTCTTATGTTGTGCTACAATAAAAATATATATTTTTTTTAATAAATAAAATGCAAAAAGAAAGCAGAAACCAACCCATACTTATTAAAATATATAAATTAAAATTAAAATAATTAAATTAAATTAAATAATATTTATTTTTTTTTATTATTATTTTTTCTTTTTTTACTTTAAATTTTTCAATTTTTTTTATATATTTTTTTTTTTTTTATTTTCAAATTGCATCAACTGGCTTGCATAATAAAAGACATCACAACACAATTAAACAACACACACACATACATACATACATACTCGTATATATAAAGTACATCCATAAAATAAAAAAATTCAACAACATAAATACACTACATTCGCTCATTATCTTCATTCATTCATTCATTCGTTTTGCATAAATTCAATTCATATGACTAGATTTATAACTAAGCAATTTTTATGAGTGTAATATAGGTATTATATACAAAACAACAACAACAACGTAATATTAAATTAAACATTAATTAGGTTACAAATAAAAAAAATTAAAAAACAAAAAAAAAAATTAAGCTAATCAATGTAAATTAATTTAAAATTTCTTATTAAAATTATAAATAAATAATAATAATTACAACAGCAACAGCAACAATATAAATATACATATTTTGTATGCATTCGATATTTAATTTAAATTTATAAATAAAAGAAAACTATTATGATTATTATTCCGTGGAATAATAAAAACAAGAATAAATTCTTAATATGTTGAAATATTTGTTAAAAAGGAAAAAAGAAATTTTTTAAAAGACTTTTTTTTTAAATTGTAACATAAAATATAAAAAAAACAAAGTTAATAAATAAAAGACACATTATCAGTAAACAACACTGGGGAAATTAACACCACATTTGCATAAGAGCAGCAGCCATTATAATTTTTTTTGACACGAATGTAACTCTATACTATTTTTCTTTGACCGACCATTGCTTATCAATAACCACATAATTCGTTTGTGAAACAAATTGTAGTTCATGCACAAATTTTTTGTTCACCAATCGATTTGGTTCGTAATGTTCAGCTAAATTTATGTCATGTCCATGGCCCCAATTGTTTTTTTTTTGCGCCTTAGGATGCGTTCAAAGTGTCCTACAATGGAGATCCATTGTCGTCATAATATCAACGATATTTTTGCTGACACGTGTTCCGTGCGATAGCAATACTACTGCCTGCAATCGAAAATGATGTTCTCCGCGTCGTCAATCTCATCTTCTTTCTCCTCGTAAATGCAGAAAGAGGAGTCACACTTGTGTATTTGGTGCCGTGGCCCAACAACGTCTGTGTAGTGTAATAAAGTTGACCTCCCTGAATTTGCGATTTATCTATGACCCTTTAAACGGTAGAAGTCTCGCTGTCCATATTCCTCGTTCTTCAGCGACGGCAACAATTAGAGCTGGCAAACAATCGATAGTACTATCGATAGTATCGATAGTTCTATTTTTATTAGACTATCGATGTTATTTTTTCGATAGCGATACTATCGTTAAATGTTGCCTTTCATTAACTTATACAGATTTCTCTAGCTTAAAACCATCATCGCTTCAACAATTGCAATAGGCCAGATATTTTCAAGTTGTAATAACTTAACTCGCACTGTACATATCTTTAATTGCATCTCCTTATAGAAACAAGAAAGAAAAATCGTGATAAAGAAAGCAAAAATACTGAGGTAGATACTGAAGCTATACAGTTCAAAAAACTCGCAGAAGTATTTCGGAAGCTTGGAAATTTTTTCTAAAAGCAAAAGATAAAGAAAATGCACAATGTCGGCTGTGTTTGAAAATTTACAATACTAGAGGCAACACATCAAACAACTGCCGAAACAATCAAACACAATCCAATATTTTGTCAAAGAGTCTAAAACCTATAAAAGGGATTCCGAATGGAAAAAACTACTACATACTGGTTTAATGAATTTGGTCGCCAATGATTTACAGCCATCCATTATAATAAAGGATACATGTTTCCGAGATTTTATTAAATGCTTAAATCCCCGCTACATTTTACCTTCAAGAAGCACTCTGAAAAATGTAAGATACAAAGAAGTGCAAATCTGAGCTATTACAACAGACTTGTGGACTTCAAGCGAAAAGGATGGCTAACTTACCATAACGTGTCACTTTATATGAAACAAGTTTGTTCTTCGTATGACTGTTTTGTCTATGTGCTAACAGGAACGTGAAATTTAAAAGAATTCGATACTATCGATAGTGTCGATAGTTTTTAAACCAACTATCGAAAACATCGAATGGCGCGAATATCGATAGTTTGCCAGCTCTAGCAACAATGTCAAGGTAGCGTTTCTTTATATAATAAAAAGTATCAACATTGAAATAAGAATACAGTCGAAAGCGGTTATAAGAAAATGTAAACAAACAACATTTGTTGTTCTTATAACAGACATTTTCCTTTAAAAGGACTTCGGAAAAAAGCAAAATTATTTCGTTTAAACGAATTCTTTTAGAAAAAAATATGTTTTAGAAAAATTCAAATTCTAACAAAGTTAATAGACAAATTATCAACAATTTTAGCAATAAATGAACATACTTGCCATCAAAAATACTTTTAAAAATGAAGGCATGCACAAAATAAAAAAGAAATGAACCGCTGCTAAAATTTTTTTGTCATCGATAAATTCTTAATATTCGTTTTTGCAATTAAGCGAAGTTCTTTTTATTCAATTTTGTGCTTTTTCACACAAAACCTGTTACTTTTAAGTGGTTTTTCTTTAAAACGGACTTTATTTTAAACGGAGTTAAATATTTTTGAATTTAATAAAAAACAAAAGTAAATGCATTTCTTTTGCAATTATGCGATTTTTTTCATTTAAACGATGTGCTTATATTCGAACTCGACTGTAAATGTAAACACAAAAAGAAAAATAAATATATTGTATGAAATTTAATAATTTAATAATAATTTAATAATAATATTCTCATAAGAATACCAGTATTAGGATCTTAGGCTATTAAATTTCATACAATATGTATAATAAAGATCCATTAAAATATTCGAATTTAATTCGAAAATATATGAAAAATAAATATTTTATTACATTTTTCTTTTCTTTAGAAAAAAAAATAGACAAAATTTTAATTGTAAAAAATTAACTTTCAATTATAATGGCTGGACTGTTTATACACAAAAAAACATACATACATACATACATATATACATATATCCATATAATCCATACTTACATACCTACATATATATAAATGCATATACATACATATATACATATATTTTAAATTTAATATTATTAATATAGTTGATTAAAAAAACAACAACAATAACAAATTTGTTAACTATAATTAGAACAACAAACACATACACAACATACACATTAAGAACTAAAAACAAAATCCAACTACAAATAGTTATAAATATTTATAATGCCATTTTAACAGAAATTATTAAAAAATAAATACGATCAAAATGATAAAAAGATAACAACAACAGCAACAACAACAACAAAAAATAAAGTAATTATTAGTTAAACCAAAAAATAATGCATTTACATTTCACATATGAATTACAATTACAAGAACAACAACTGAATAGTTATAAAAATAAATAATTAATTACTACTTAAAAATAAAAACACAAATAGAAACACAGTATTAAACAATAACAAACACAAACAAACAAACAAATAACAAAACTTTAATAAATTTCAGAATTTAAAAAAGAACATTGAGAAAATTATTATATAAAAATGTAAAATAAAAAAACAAAATTATGAAAATTTAAATTATTAAAACAAAAAAACAAACAATAAAAACACTCTATTTAATATTAATTTAAAATAAAAACAATTGCATAACAACAACAACAACCAATGTATGTGTATAAATATTTTGTAGTCTATTATTAAGAAAATAATATAACAACAACCACACAACAACAACAAGAACAAAAATAAATATATAAATTATTTATTTCAATATAAATAAAAAAACAAAAACTTTTTTGAACTTAATAATGTTTAATAAACAACAAAAAACAAAAACAAAATAATCACAACAAAAACAAAAAATACAATTAAAAAAACATTACAATTTGTAAGAAATTATGGCATTAATCTTAACAATACAGAAAAAAAATTGAAAACGCAAAAACAACAACAACAACAGAACACAAAATTAATAAATTAAAAGAAAAAATAGAAAAAGTAAATAAAAAAATTTCAAAATGTAAAAAAAGAAAAATTGTAATAATAAATATGTAATATTAGAATGAAGGAATAAAAAACAACAACAACAACCCCAATGAAAAATTAAATTTAATTCAAAGGAAAAAAAAATAATAAAAATACAAACAAATGAAATTAATAATAAAAATAATTATTATATAAATGTTACGCGTTATTATTAAATATAAAAAAAGAACAAAAAAACAAAAAACAAAACAAAAAACACAAAAAAAAGAAATAAAATGAAAATAATTTGTTTTAAAAAATTCCCAAAAATTTTGTTTTTTTTTTAACCACATTTTACGAACTAATTCTTTTAAAGCTGCCACCCACTCAGTAGAGAACCATTATTGTAGAATTGTGTTGAATTGTTTAGAGAGCTTTGACGAATTTTTTCATCAAAAATGTAGCTATGAATACCGTAACGCTTTAAATTTACAATTTCAAGAAAAACTCTGTGAGCCCGTAATACCATTTAGAGGTTACGCGTGTTAGATTCTAACTCACGACTGCTTTTTTGTATTAATTTTGGTGGAAAATGTGTTTATGACATCTTTGAGTATAATTAGTGGTCGTTCAAGTCTACTATGCAGTGTGCCGAAAGCTCCGGGTTTAAACCCCAGCTCTGACATCTTAAAAAAAAGAAAACTCAAAAATATTTCTTTTGGCGAAAAATAAGAATAGTCTTGTAACTTTGGAATAAAAATTTAAATTGAAACTAAAAACCTATATAGTATACAGATATGGAACGTCAAATATAAAAATTAATAAAGCTGAGTATAACGATATGTCAAAAACTCAGGCAAAATGAGAAAGTATAATAATTTTAAAACAATATATAATGCAATGTCAAAAAAATTAAACAAATGTAAAATATGAAAGTCGTATGGCTCTCGTCTTTTTTTTTTCAATTTATTAGAGTTCCTTTAGTATACAAATAAAGGGTGTTTTTTATAGAGTGTCACAACTTTGAGTTGGTATCACTGCTTTATCGGAATACCCACTTAACAGCTGATAGTTGCTTTTTGTTAAGTTTGCTATGGAATTTCAATATGAATCGACGCCAACGCAACGCCCCCAAATTTTTTAAATTTTATTCGTCAAACTCAAATTGATGTCGATTTTGAATTTCCATTCAAATTTTTATTTTCCGATGAAGCCGATTTCTGGTTCTGAAATAAAAAGAATTGTCGCATTTGGAGTGAGGAAAATCCGCAAGCTTTTGTCGAAACACCATTACATCCACAGAAAATAACTGTTTGATGCGCTTTATGAGCTGGCGGTGACATTGGCCTATATGTATACGAAAAGTTGTTGAAAATTAGTGTTCCAGATTACACTATCCACGCGCCAGCCGTGGCGCCCACATGGCAGAAATTATACTTAAATATTAATTTCATAAAATTGTCTAATCAATAAAGCCCGTTATATTAATTTTAAAAATATATTTCATTGCTTTATTATGATTTAAACTTGTGTCACTCTTTAAAAACACCCATTACAAGAAATGAAGCCAAAGATGGAAAACTGATATTCTTACTTTTACTTTTCTTTTTACTTTCAAATAAAAGCAAAAATACGAAATATAGTTAAAATTTCAAGTTCCTTCTCTTTAGGTATGGCTTATATTATGAAATGTGCAACATTGTTGCTGTATCAACATGCCCATCCTTGGAGAAAAAGAAAAACGCAAACAGCTTTTATTTTCATTTTATTTGAAATGCGAGAGTACCAATCAGACAATTGACAATCAGATCAAAAATCATTAGATTGTGTTTCGACAAAAAAACATTGAAAATCTTAAGACTTGTAAACTAGTGTAAAAGCACCTCAAAGTGTTACAATGTTTGAAAAAACAAAATATAGTACAAATTTAGCATATTTTTGGCATTCCTAAAAATAGTTTTAAATGCTTATAACAGCGTAAGTAATGACTTACTGCTGTATCCGAAAAAAATATTGTACATTTACTAAAGGCTTACTTGACAAATTTCTATTCAACACTTATCAAATAAACCCGTAATAAACCTATAATATTTCTTATGAAAACAGCTTGATCGTAGTAGTAGTAGCAGTAGTAGTAGTAGTAGTAGTAGTAGTAGTAGCAGTAGTAGTAGTAGTAGTAGTAGTAGTAGTAGTAGTAGTAGTAGTAGTAGTAGTAGTAGTAGTAGTAGTAGTAGTAGTAGTAGTAGTAGTAGTAGTAGTAGTAGTTGTAGTAGTAGTAGTTGTAGTAGTAGTGGTAGTAGTAGTAGTAGTAGTAGTAGTAGTAGTAGTAGTAGTAGTAGTAGTAGCAGTAGTAGTAGTAATAGTAGTGGTAATAGTAGTAGTAGTAGTAGTAGTAGTAGTAGTAGTAGTAGTAGTAGTAGTAGTAGTAGTAGTAGTAGTAGTAGTTGTAGTAGCAGTAGTAGTAGTAGTAATAGTAATAGTAGTAGTAATAGTAGTAGTAGTAGTAGTGAATAGTACCATACCATACCATTACAGTCACAAACAAATTGAAAAACAAAATAAACAAACAATATTGAATTTTAATTTTAAATTTAAATTTACTTAGTTTAGAGTAGTAAATTTAGTTACTTAATTACTTGTACATACAATGAAATTGTTTTAAATGTCTTTTGTATTTCACTTAATGCAGAAACTCAGAAAAGATAGTCTATTAATTGTTGTTTTTTGACAGAATTTACATAAAACCAAAACCTGGACTTAATTTTGTTGCGCCCACCGAATACTTTCCGAGTGCCATTTCTAATAATGAAAAATGACATGCAGAGTATTCAACAGCACAATTTAATTGAGATCGCTTGGCACGTCTATAAATACGATCATATCTATGATGTTCTTCTGGTTCATGATATTCAACGGGTGCAGTTGGTAAACTGTTTTCAAAACAAACAAACAAACAGAAAAACACACACGCACATTTTAAATATGGCTAAAACTAATAATTAAATAATTGTACATGCCTAAAAATTATTTTGACAATTTCCTCAATCATATTGCCTCTTTGTTGACGCAGATACTGTAAAATTTGAGCGCTTTCACAAAGAGCCCTCGCTACACAAGCACTACCACTGAAACCCATGCTAAACGAAATAATTTTTATTAAGAGTATGCATTTCTTTTTCATTTCAACTTCTTTCCTTTACTTACTTGTCTATCATCAGTTCAAGTTTCTCATAAAGATCTCTACGTGAACGTCTTTGGACAATAGCTTTTGTGGCATTTGAAAACCCATCAGCATGTTTTCGAGCCCAGGCATAGTTCGGTAAGTCATAAGCAACACCCCAATTTACGGCCCAACTTAAATAATCTACATTAGGATTTCCAACAACACCAATTGTTAAGCAGATGGCAGCCTGCAAGTCCATTAAACAACGATAAGGTTTTAAATTAAATACACTTTTCATTTTATAATCAATTACCGACACTGAAGAACCATCTGGAAAAGCAATATATCTTTTACGACGACTTAAAACTTTTGTAGAATTTGTGTAACTTTCAGCTGACGTTAAAATGATAAATAAATTTAAAAGCACTATAAATTTAATTAAATGCATCCTTTTAAATGTTTTTGCCCTTTTTTTTGTGTAATAAATTTAAAAACAAAAACTATGCGTTATACACTTTCTGTTAAACTGATAAAAAAACTGATTATTTCCAAATAAAAATCATTCTCCCACCGAACTGTGTTAAATGGATTTAAATCTGTTCTTATTGTATCCCCCATATAATGTTCAGTATTAATTTTTGCCTTTTAATAAATTTATTTCATTTCTTTTTAACTGTTAGAAAAAGCAAGAGATAGAAAATAATCATACTTTTTTAACTTTATTTACTAGAAAAATTATCACTTTAATGGCTTTTAAAATTTAATTGAAATTCTTTAGCATTTCTTTTGTATTGTATGTGTATGTACGTATGTGCGTATGTACGAGTATGTATATCGAATCCAACAACAACAAAATGCAAATGCAAAGAAATTTATTTATTTAAACTACAAAAAGTTTCTTTTCACCAGAATTTCTGTAAAAGTTTTCTGTTTCAAACTTATCCCCATCATCATGCAGTCACTGTTGCCACAATTGATGATTTCTCTGCATTTTGACGCTTTTTATCCTAAACATACCAAAATGACAATTTGACGATTTTAAGTCATAAAACGACGATTTTTCTAAAAAGGCAATTTTTTAAAGCTAATGGAAGATGAAAATATGAAAAATCGATCTACCTCATATATGATCTGTTCTTTGAGTTGCTGACTGTTGACCAGTGCGATGTCTCAAGTTTGTATGATTTAATACTAAATTATAACAAATACTTAATTGGTTTTGCCGCAGATGTAGCATCCAGTATCCTAAGTTTTAAAAAATTATATATGTATGTACCACATTTAAGTTTAAATGCGTTTGCTAATGATTGGCTTAATGTTCCAAGTTAAAATTCTTATTTTTATAATTAAAATGTTTGGATACCAGGTTGAAAAAAACCGAACCGAACCGAAACCAATCGCTTTAAGTAAATTTTATACCGAAACGCCGTTTTTCATTTTATCCACTTTTGGAAAACTCTACTTTAAATGTATTTGAAACCAATACTACAACTGACGACAGTATAAACAAATACATATGTACAAAAAGTTATAGCGGTGGCACATTGATGGTTAAATATAATAAGCAGTATGTAATAGAACGAATAGCGCAAACATAAACATGAGGAAAAACTCATTATTAAATCCAAAATTTTTTTTAAATTACCAGCTGTTATGACATGCTAAAGTGATATAGTCTTTATACAGATATCAGACACACGTATACGTGTATATGCATCTGTGCAAGAAGCATGAATAAATTAAAAAATTTCCAAAGTTCAAACAACCCAAACAAAAAAAATCAAACAACTTTAAAATTTTCACCTACCTACACAGTCATACATATAAATATATGCAGCAGCAGCAGCAAATAACATTAAACACTCATACATGTTTAATTTTAACTATTAATAGTACCATTATTTCTATACATGTATATGCATACAAGCATATACTACATATAGTGTTTAACAAACTTGTGTAATTATTATGCACAGACGACAAACACGCGTCACCAATAAAAACAAACAAAAATCTCAACTTGAAGAAGTTTTTATTTTTATAAAAATAAATGTTACGAGTAACAATCGGAACGATAGCAGTTCTGTTGTTTCTTTTTAGTTTTAAAGAGAAAATAATTTAAACAAAATCGTTGGTAATAGTCAAACAGTATTGTGTCGTAACCACTTTTTTTAACAAATTAATACAAAAAGGTGGTTACAAACAGGGTTTTCAGATCTTAGCAATTTATTGCCAAACGTGGCAATTCAATGATTATAAAACTAATTTAATTTTAAATTGTATATCACTTTTTAGCTAAGGATCTCAGCTTTCCATTTCTACCAAAGCCATACTAATTTGGTGCACCATTTAGCCACAACTCATAAAAGAAACCCAATAACACCCTTTTTTCCACAAATATGTCAAATTTATTGAATTTTACATGCTTTTTTACCTTTTGACAGTGTAGGAAAAATCCAAACCAATTTTACATGCAATCTTACTCAATTCATGATTTTTATTATACAATTGTATATCACCAAAATGTCCTTTAAAATAAATTATCCATAGGAATTTTTTTAAATATATTACAAGCAGAGTGGGCAAACAAACAAAACATTTCGCAAACGTTACAACAAAGTCATACACTTTTCAAAATTTTTTTAATGGTATTGAACATGAGCAAAACAAAAACAAATACTATCTAAATGAAAAAGAGCGCAAATGAAACAATTAGCTTTTCGCTCTTGTGCTTGCTTTGTTATTTCGTCACATTCGTATAATTTGCTCTTTTTTCTCTTCTTCTTTTCTTTTTCTCATCTTCTTTCCTTTTTCTTCTCATTCATTTTTTGCTGTACCTACGCACATTTGAGTTAGTGTATTTGTAGTACTCAAAACAAAAAAAAAAAAATAGGATAATCTTTCTCACTGTTTCTGTTTTATTTTTGTTTTACTCATTGTAAAGAATACAACAAAATGAGATTAAACGTTTTGTTTATTTTCCTACTCTGATTACAAGTTCGTCTTAATTTTTCATAAATATAGGATTTGTTATTTTTATCTATCTAAGTAATAATACGTGAAAATAAAATACTTTGTACAACTTTATGCAAGAATTACGTGGACAGAGGACAGTTAAGGCTGAGTTAAAAAAACGTAATGCAACAACCAGTTTTGTCAACTGATAAATTATTATTTTGAAAAAAAAAATTAGGAATAAAGGAATTCAATTGCTCACAAATGTTTTAATTTCTTTGTTAAGCAACTTTTTATTTTGTAAGTAATGGCAAGCTGCCATTTGCAACGTAAACATCTACTTTCTGTAGATTTTCTACGTAATATTGACTACGACAAGTTTTCAGTGAGCTGAGTTGTGTTTGGTTTATGTTACAGATTTTCACAGCTGATGCCGATGTATATATATATACATATATTTTTTCTATAAAAATATTTAAAAACATAAGTTTAAAGCACACACATATTTCAATTTTATGATTTACTTTATGAAAGAAATCTATATGCCATTTGAAGTAAAAACTTTGTAACCCTTTTCATGAAAATTGTACGGACGAAAATGTATGAAATTTGGTACTTGTAAAGTTTATATTGAGAAGGAGGGCAGAAAGCTAATATTTTAGTAATAGCAGTTTTTAAAACATATGCTCATTGTATATTGCATAAAATACACTAAAATTCATTCAATACAATACATATCGTCGATGGAATTAAAGAATGCTGTAACTGACAAAACCCTAAATGTTCACCAGAGCCAAAAAACTTTCATAAAAGTAGAACAAATACACTAATATTTTTCATTTCGCAGACGGCGTAAGTGAAAATATCTTCATCGTAGAAATCTGGGACCTGGACCAATCGACGCGTATTTTTTTTTTCTGATAAAAATGATGCAAAAAACGTATTTTCGGTTTTTTGTCAGTTACAGTGTTCTTTAATTCCATTGACGATATATTGCATTATTCAAACTTAAAATCGAAATAAATTATGGATGAATTTCGACAACACAACAACCTCAACTACAGTTTGATCAATCAAGGATCCAAGTATTTTTTCTGATTAGTATTCGTTTTTGAAACACCTTCAATGAAATGTTTACATGCAAAAAAATTTTTCGCATAAAATATTTCCCTAAAATAGTGGTTACGGTTTTTCGTTCAAATATTTTCCTAAAGTGACCGTAGCTTAAATCATTGGTTTTGTGTTTGCTGGGTGGGCATATAAATAAGTATGTTAGTTTAAAGTGTGTATGTTTTGAATTAAGTGTCAAATGAAACAATCTTTTTTTTAACAATTTTTTTTATTAAATTTTTTTTTATTTTTATTTCTGCTGATGACAAATACAGGATATTAAAAAAAATGTGTGACCGTATTTCTACAGAAAAAAAAATAAAAATTCTTTTACAAAACATGCCAATACACGAAATAAATTAAATATGATTTAAATTGTTGACAAATAAGATACGAAAAGTAAAGGGAAAACATTTTAAGGGGAGTACAAATATCAATTATTGTTTTATTTATGAAAATATTTTTTACGGAATAATTGCTGTCATTGGCCTAGAAAAACTTCAATAACAGAAAAACAAACAGAATAATTTATTTCAATAAATAAAAATGACTGATGAATTTATTAAAAATCATTATCATTCGCTTGCACATATTCACACACATACACATATGAGAATATGTATGTACGTGTGTATAATCGACAAAAAAATATGGAAATAAAATGATTAATCAAAAGAATTTTTTATTATTTTTGTGTACAAAGGACACATTTACCGGCACATAAAATCAACAGACCTTGAACCATCAGTACAAGCCATAAACTGCATTTGTAAAATAATTCAGCCAACTTATACGACAATACGGACCATACAGTTTAGCACATTCATCTATGGAATACCGTTGTCGTAATGAACGACCAAATATTTTATGATGAAACGCCCAAGGTTTGGTGTACCTGAAACCAAACATTTAAAAATAAATCCGTAAATAAATATAACTCTACCAGCAATAACACATCGATATCGCATACCAATACAAAAATTCTCGTACAATTAAATATACACTCACGGAAATAACTACAAGACCAAACGTCAATTAGTCGAAGAGTTTTAGTTGATTATTAATTTTTTTATAGAAAAAACATCTTATAAAGAAATTAAATTTATATTTACTCATTTTACCACAAGGATACCAAAACTTAACTGTTGTTTTCAATTCATATTCATAAAGGTGGCGTTTTTTTACAAAATATTTTTTTTATATTCAACTGTTTCTAGCATTTTTTATTTCTTTCTTTCGATCCTATAAAAAATCAATAAAAATATGTAGAGACTTTATTAAAACGTTTTTTAGCAATAAATGTAAGCAGAAAAAAATAGTCGTTTTAATTACTGATAACGGGTGTGTAAGCACACAATTTGGCTTAACTTATGACATTTTTCCTAACCTGTGGGATCGGTTAAAAAGAGACATTTCTCCCTTTAGTAAACAAATATTTGACGATATAAAGTTGCCCATAAATTTTTGATCAAATTAAAGACAGGACTACAGACCAGTCATTGTTAAACAGAAATGTTTTTAAAAGCAAGTAAAGCTTTACTTACTCGTATTTTAGTGCTTTGTTCTGTAAATTCTAAATAGTGCACACTGGGTTAATGTGGAGTAAATAATTAGAAAAAAAAAATTTCACAAATCTGCAAATCTTTTTGAGAAAGTAAAAATGGCAACATATGCAGCGATATTATAAACTTATTACGTTAGTTGACAGCCCATGTAAAGCTGTTTTAGAGCATTAGGGGTTTGCAACAAATTAGGTATCGAAGTTTAATTTTAATAAAAATAAACTCATTAAGTTAAATATTTAGCAATCAACGAATATTTATTTTTCAATTAGGCATTTTAAAAGGTTTCTTATTATTTTTCGACAGCTGTGTACGCATAAAAAATTGTTTTATATTTTGGTTTTATAATTATTTCCCTAAGTGTATTTCAAAACCGATAATATATCGTCGCAACAATTAAAGAACGCTGTAACTGAAAAAAAATCGAAAATACGTTTTTTGCATCATTTTTTATCAGAAAAAAATACGCGTCGATTGGTCCAGGTCCCAGATTTCTACGATGAAAAAAAAAATTCACTTACGCCGTCTGCGAAATGAAAAATACCAGTTTATTTGTTCTCCTTGTATGAACGTTTTTTGGCTCTGGTGAACATATAAGGTTTTGTCAGTACAGCGTTCTTTAATTCCATCGACGATATGTATAAATATATATGTATATATGTAAAATTAAACCCAGCAAACATTAAATAATTTTATCAGAAATTTTTAAATTGCGACAAAAAAATGTTCCTCAGGAAAAAATCTATTTTTTTATAATTAATGTTTTCTGGTTATAAAATTTCATTTTAAATTATATTAAATAAAATATTTTTAAAGAGTAAAACACATACTAAATTCCCACCCACCTCACCTGTATAACTTAACGACTTACCTTAAAAATATATGAATGACGTCATGCAATAATGAGTGACCATAAGGCAAAAGCAATTGCGATGATTCGCACAACGTTCTCATAAAACAGTAACGTGGTAAAAAGCCATGACTGTAAATAAAATGCAATCAAATGCATATTAAAAATATGAACAAATTAAATATGAGACCACAAAGTTAGCCACGTAACTTGACTAGGTTTTAAATAAAAGAAAAAACAACAAAATTTTGTTTTTATAAAACATGAAAAATTATGAAAACATAATCAATTATTTTAAAGTGTGACAAAAAATTGTTTTATAACTCAATATTAATAATTGCAAATTAAATTAAATTATGATCAACGAAGTTGGTCGAAATATTGGAAAAATAAATTAAATAAAAGAACACAAAATAAAAAGTGTTACAATTTTTTAATTTATATATAAGAACCTCAAGCCGAAAGTTTGTATAGTTTACATAGATAAAGAAAAGGTTCACAACATACTTATAAAACTTACATTAAATTAAATTTTAATATTGTAGAAAATGAAATAATTTTTGAAATTAAACAAATTAAAAGATTAATGCCGGTATTCATAAAAACTATTTTAGGTTTATTGAGGGTTTATTTGACAAGTATTGCATAGAAATTTGTCAAATAAGTCCTCAATAAACCTAAAATAGTTTTTATGAATACGGGCATAATGGTAATAATTAGAAAAAAACAAACAAAAGAAACTTACAGCTGAGACCACTTTTCTATTAAATCGTAAAACATTCTTAGCGAAACTGGCAATTTTGTTAAGTTTACACTTGTCTGCTCGTAACGTTTAAAGCGCCTTAAACATATTTTTTTAGATTTCCTTTTAAATGTTTTATATAAACTCTGACTGAAGCATTTTGAAGGCGTTACACGTTCCGGAACATAAATACGTTTAAACGGTTTCATTTGTGGGTTTAAATATTGGGAATAATCGTGGCTATAGGGTATTGTCACATGATAGGGATAGAAAAAATCATTCTTAGTGGTTGTTGATACAGACTGCTTTGTTGGTTTCTCTGTTTTACTATGCAATAGATTTAATTTAGTGGGTAGTTCATAATTTAAAGTATATTCAGTAATCATATTAAGTCCTCTAGGTGAAGGCATTATTATTGCTTTAGCTATGTTGCCTTGAATCTAGAAAAGAACTCATAAGAATATACGTATGTATATATCTATATATATTTTTTTACTCACTGTAACAGAAGCACCCTTTTCAAATGCTAAATATCGTTTTGATCTTTGAAGAAACATATCATTATGATTATTGGCAGCTACAAACGTTTGATTCTTATTGGCCAAATTTTCCGCATATATATGCACAACAAAAACGTTAAGAATTTCACTTAAAATAAACCAATAAATTTTCTTCCTCATTA
The DNA here is from genome assembly GCA_963576795.1 of Metopia argyrocephala. NCBI lineage: Eukaryota > Metazoa > Arthropoda > Insecta > Diptera > Sarcophagidae > Metopia > Metopia argyrocephala. The sequence goes on from OY756209.1 coordinate 148,348,534, forward strand.
TGATACTCTTAAGCGTACTTCATCTACTTTTTTCGAATGTTTCTGAAAACTAAATGTCACTAATGATGCAAAAACCACATTGAGTGCAATTTGTAATTGTTGATGTTGACAGAAGATATTTACAACTTGAATACTTCTACTACAACACTGCTGATGCTGCTGGTATCTATTGGTAGTGTTTAGGAATCCAATCTATTTTAGCAACTACTTATCAAAATAAATACCAATTCATATAAATGAAGTTGAGTTTAGTTGAATTACTGGCAAATGTTATGGAATACAAAAAATTCAGTTTGAAAAAAAAAAATAAATGCTATAGATTTTTTTTAAAATACCCTGTTGGGACTTGTTGCATACATACATACATAAGTGGGCAGGGTTACGGCCTAGCTTCTCGCAGCACTTATGTTGTGTGTGTTAATTTTTATTCATGACTAACGGGACCTACAGTTTAAAGTCGACTCCGAACGACAGACTTGAGAAGCTTGTTCATGGCAATCAGTTACTCTCAGAGCTTCTGCCACAAGACTGCTGAGAGGTAGTCGCCGAAAGAAATAATTTTTTCATATTTTTTTTTTTTTGTTTGTTTTCAAAATGTCAGAGCTGGAGTTTGAATCCTGGGCTCATGCCTTAGTAAGCCAACACACTAACCACTACTTAAGACTTGTTAACCTCAACCAAAACTCATTTGCATAGAAAAAGCTCATTTGATTCAAATGCACAATGATAGACACAATGGAGAGTCGTCACTCAACCTGTTATCATATTACAAATATAGACAAAAATAGTCAGCAACGAACTGCAAAAGTTTACAAGTTTGATTTATGACTTTGTTTTTCTAATACATGATAACTAATATGTCCACCTCAGTATCTAGTGAGTTACTTCATAAAAGTCCAACAGGGTATATACATTACAAAAGTATGTATAAATTAAATGCTTTTTAATCCATACACATATAAAACAAAAAAAAACATTTTGTCATTTAAGTGGATAAGTTTCAGAGTGAATAAAAAAATAGAAGTGTAAATAATAGGAATCAGTTTCTTTGCAATAAATACTTTTGTTGACCCATTTCACCGATCAAACTATGAAACAACCAAATTACACACCCATTTTAAATGATAATTGCTATTGTCTACAGCATCATCATCATCATCATCATCATCATCATCATTATCATTGCTAGACATTTTCATTATAATGATAATAAAAGATAATGACATTTAACTTTCCATTCTTCTTCTGCTCTGTACACGTTTTTCTTTGTGATTTAAATTAAAAAAAAAATTAGAAAAATAAAACAGAAACGAAAACATGAAAACCACTTGAATTCAATATTACTTTTTCACTTTTTGTTTGATTGTGTTAAAAACTAATTTAATTAACAACTTTAAAACAATAAAAAATAGACAGAACTTTACCCCAATTCGAAGGCAAGTTGAGACAAATCAGCCAGAAGCTCAACAAAAAGGCGAAATTTTTTATATACATATATAAACATACACACATACTTTATAAATATGTTGAAACTTTTCAATTTTATTTTAATGATTACGAGTATTTTAGAAAAGCCAATTGAGTTTTACAAACGCACTTTAATCGACAACAAACCGCACACCAAACAGAACAACATTTCGTTTTAGTAACGTCATCAGTAAAATTTTTGTAACAGACAGTTGCTAGTTTTGAATGGTCGAAAGTTGTGTGCCAATCTTTCATCGCTCAAACCAATTGGTATTCCAGAAATTAGATTTTCGTTCTATTTTAAATACATTAAAAGAGAAAAAAAGTTGCAGAGAAACACAGCAGTAGTAGCACGAGCAACACAAACAAAAGTTTTCCTTTATAAGACCATGAAATTTTTAAAAGTGTTGGAATTGTTTAAAACAGCTTTACGGCTACAACTTTTTTTCGAATGTTTATTTTTTTATCATGGGACAGAAGCATTAGCGACGAACAAAGAAACAATAGTGGATAATGAAAATGGCAATGATTACTTTAATGCCTCAATTTCAAATGAAGTTGGTTGTACTGATAACACAACTCGTTCAAGGGCAAAACGTTTCATTGCTTTTCCCATTGGTTCATCATTTTCGGTAAGAGAAGTGTTTAAATTCTTGCAAAAAAGATTTTAAATACTTGCGTAAAGAGAAAAGGAAAATTTAATTTATTTTAACCGTTTTTCTAACTTTCAACAACAAATAATTTCTGTTCCCAGACAGCCGTTTGTATGACAACTGGTGTTATTGGCAATCCCAATTACCAGTACTTAAGTATGGGCTTAAATTGGGGTCTTGCCTATGACTTGCCAAATGCGACATGGGTATTACAACATGCCAAAGGTTTTGGTTCTTCCAATGACAAAGAGGAGTATGTTTCACCACAAATTAAACGCAGACATCGTCGTGATCTTTATGGCAAATTGGAAACTTTAATGAATGGGTAAGTGTTGTATCCGATACAAGATATATTAGTAATCTTTTTATTATAACATGCTTTATAAATAGAAAACTTAGTTTTGATATTTAACGTAAAGCATTTCGAATATTATATATTTTTACAGTAGGATATAACAATCTCAGACACTTAAATATAAGAGTCAAGAGTAAATTCTTAAATAATATTTAATATAACCAATAAGAAAGAGAGATATCACGGTTTGCCAGACTCGCTAATTTAAATATATTACAAACTATCAGGCAGCCACTCACACCTCTCTTTATACACACAAGTTTATAAAAAAATTTCATATGAGCGTTTATTTCTTCTCCAACTTCAGTCTGTTGCTGAGATAGCTATTCGATTTTGCCATCATAAATACAAAGAGAATTACATTGAGAGAATAGAATAGAAAATTTCCCATTATAGAAGACTTGAACAATTTGTTTGTATATGTACATACGATATGAACGCACACATGTAAAAGCGATCTTTTTTCAATCGCTTTATAAAGAAAACTAATTGTAGAACAGAGGTTACCAAAAATTTTTTGGTTGTGTATTAGTGAGTAAGAGAGAAAAAAGAAGTTGAATTTATTTGTTTACAGTCATAGAAAAATGTTAGTAATATACGCTATTCTGACATTAATTTCATCAACATACATACATAAAGTAATAAATGTTTGACTATATTTAGGGCATGTTTTTATATATTTGATGATCCATTTCTTCTTCTTAAAAAAATATTCTTTAAGAGTACAAGTATATATATAACTGTGATAAAATAAGAAGATAAAATAAGACTTTTAGAAGATAAAATCTTCTACATTTATACTTATATGATAGGGTTATATTGTAGTCGCCGTGGTCTAGTGGTTAGTGTGTTGGCTTACTAATACGATAGTGCCGGGTTCAAATCTCAGCACCGACATCTTGAAAAAAGAAATATGAAAAAAAAAATATTTCTTTCGGCGACTACCTCTCAGCAGTCTTCTGGCAAAAGCTCTGAGAGTAATTAATTGCCATGAACAAGCTTCTCAAATCTGTCGTTCGGAGTCGACTTTAAACTGTAGGTCCCGGTACTCATGGGAAAAAATTAACACACACAACATGAGTGCTGCGAGAAGCTAGGCCATAATCCTGACACAGGGTTGTAATGGCCAATTATGTATGTATATTTGTAGAATGTAATTTGTTGCGTTGCTTGAAGAAATATATTTTAAGTCGGAAAATATTTGCATTATAATTAAGCTTTTTCCAAATTTTTTTCAACAATTGCTTAATTAAAACACCATCACTAAATGATCTACCATTTCTAACAATTTTTAAGCTTATTAAGCTTGAAATCGCAATTTTCAATTTAGGATCTAATTTTGTTTCATAACTTACTAAACAAGCTTTTAATGTTTCTAAAAAAAATTGCATTTTTTAACATAAAATATTTTTTGAGTGTAATCGATCAGTTTTTTGAGTAAACCTGAAAAAAATAAAAGAGCGTAAGCAATACGTGTGAATGCTCTCTGCACAATTGTGCTATGTAATGGTAATTACTGTTGTAGAAGTATCGCGTTATGCTGCAAGGGATGCCTGTATTATTATTTTAATAGATTCGCAGATAATGGTTCTTGTTTTCACTTTTTTTATATTTGTACGATTTACCTTTTGGCTTGAAAACATAACACAAATACCTCATATACCACAGCAACTATCACTACGTTTTTCCACCAATTTGTAATCATTACAATGTACATATAAATAAACAAATAATATAAAAAAAAGAAAGAACCAATTCAAGAGAAATTAATCTAGAATTTATTATACAAATAATATATATGTATGTATATATAAGTATATGTATAGTAATAAGACATAAGCAGTAATATTAGAGAGAATAGGAGGAAAAAAAGTATAAGTGCCTCAAGTGCCTTTTATTTTAATTTGTATTTTAAATTGTTATTGTTGTATGTGTGTGGTTGAGAGTGACCTGAGAATATATAAGTGTTTTTGTTGAACAAAAAAACAACAGAGTGTGTGTGTGAGTATTTGATATGTTTGTTTAGCAAATAATATTTGTACAGGTTTATGCAAACAAAACGTATAAATTCATTCAAATTTTTCTAATCAATGTAGAAATTAGTGTGTATTCTGTTTATTTTAGTTGTTGGTTTCTCTTTTTTGTGTTCTGTTGTTATTTACACCAGTAGTATTGAGAATTCTTTTAAAAATTTTTCTAAACCAACACAGACATACATATGTATGTACATAAACAAAAATATATGCAAACAATTATATACAATGTATGTACATATATGGCCAACTAACGCTTTTCGAAATCTTTTAATAGAATTCGAGTCTTCTGACCATAAAAACTAGTTTTGTGTAGAAAAATAGTACCTTAACTGCTGCTTAAATTTTTTACTATCTTTTATCTTATCTTTGAGTCATTTATTAATTATATTTTTATGTAATTGTACAAGTAGTTAAGAAAATACATTACTGGAAGGAAGAAAGTGGAAGATCTTAATTGAGAGGAAAAATATTCAGGGAGGAATTGTTTCATAAAAAGATTTACATATATCTGTAGTGCATTGTGTGTTTCCTTGGGTAATCAAAAAAAAAAAAAAATTCAAAATAGTAAAATCTAATATTTGTATTTTAGCAAAACTTCACCCATTGTAGTACCTATAGAACAGTGATGTCCAAAATTCTCTTTCCCTATAACGCGTGATAGGAAAACAAATTCTGCTTACGTCGAAGTCAAACACGTACATAATAAAAAGAAATATTGTTACTCATGCTCTTTTAAGATTTTAGCTTCTCTCCAACATAGTGCAGCGATGGATAGTGCATATTTTTTGTATCATTTTTATTTAACTGAAATAATTATTCATTATTTCCTCCAAATTTATGTGACCTCGGTACTCCTTTATTCTTAATAGATCGGTAACATGTCTATCGGACAATCGATTACGCACTTTACTCAGAATTATGAAGAAATGTTTATGAAGTTATAAACAGAAAGTAATTCGAACATTCCCATTTCTGGTAGAAGTAAGCAGAGTCTTTTCTCTGCTTCATACACAAGCGCAAGTGTGTTTATGTAGTAGTGGACATCACTGCTATAGAACAATTAAGCACACGCCTCATTGAGCCTTTGCTGCAATTAATCGATAGAGTTGAGTACCATGCCGTCAATAATAATCAGCATCGTTCTTTCTAGTACCTATACAAGCAGAATAAGTATGAGAGTTGTATTCCATATTCGGTCTGATAAAGGTTTTATATATAAGAAGAAGGTTATTTGGATTGAAGTTATCAAAAGCTCATGGCTCTTTCAATATAAAAGTATGTGATCATGCTCAAAACTTTAAAAGCGACCGCCTCCTCAATACTACCCATACTCACAGATGGTAAACCACCACGCTTATGTGTGAGAAAACATCATTGAATCCTGCTGCCATTAAGTTCGACACGAGGATTGTCAACAATGCTTTCATTATTTCTAAAATCATTTATCATTTATAATTTCATATACCCATGTAACTTTAGTTTTTGATTACTAAACAAATCGTGTCAAGTTACTTTTTTGTCTGCATATCGCCGATGGAATTAAAGAACGCTGTAAATGACAAAACCTTAAATGTTCACCAGAGCCAAAAAACCTGTATAAAAGTAGAACAAATACACTGGTATTTTTCATTTCGCAGATGGCGTAAGTGAACTTATTTTCATCATAGAGATCTGGGACCGGAACCAATCGACGCGTATTTTTTTTTTCTGATAAAAATGATGCAAAAAACGTATTTTCGATTTGTTGTCAGTTACAGCGGTCTTTAATTCCACCGACGATATGCAAGTGCTTAAACTGTTTTTAAACAACTAAATACTCGAAAGAGTTATTGAGCCTCTTGATTGTGACTCAAAAAGTCTTTTCAATGCCAGCTGGGTAAATAGATATTGATAAGTATGTACTTATATATGTGTGTGTAATGCATATGTACATACACTTACATTTTATTGGCATTCAAATTGGGATCCTTTTATAACATATTTTTATCGGTTACACATGCATTTGTTTGTTAGTGTGTGTAAGTATTTTTCCACAAACGAAATAAAATTTTATTTTAAAATTACTGTAATCTTTTTTAATTTTTTACTTTGTTGTGGTTTTTATGGTCAATAGATACAAGTTAATCTAAAATAGTGTTGCCAACAAACGTTTATTTCAAATTGAATTGAGAAAAAACAAACAAAAACTTGTCTAAATTGTAAAAAATTGCAACAACAAAAAATAACGTGAATATATTAAAGAGGTTCACAAAGAGATTTTAAAATATTGAAATGTTTTAATTTGAATACTTTAATATCAGTTGCCAAACTCGAGATAATTCTTAATATTAAGATATACAGAAAAAATTAAAAAAGAAATGAAATCCAAAAATGATTATGTTTTTGGAGTTGAATAAACTTTTATTTTTTTATTCCATTTTGTCGTCTTCTATTTTATACGACACCAGTACTTAGGAGATGGCCCCTACCCATGCAATATACTATTGTTAGGAAAATTTGTTATATGAAGAAGGAAATAGGGAGTAGTGTTTGTCGGCATTTGATTTGAACTTCTTTATATCGTAATTGGTAGGAAAAACATTCCCGGAAAATTGTTTCTTAAACGAACTGTGCGACTAAATAACGAATTCTGTCTGTATGGCGTTATGCGGTTCACTGGACAATCTCCGACAAAAGGGTGTGCTCTGTGAGAGATACTAGTACTACGCAAGAATATACTATTAACTGTAAATTATAGTTTTCCAGTAAAATAAGAAACTAAATTCTCCCTTATAAGACTTATTACGAAAGGCATTTTTTTTATATGGCAAGTTCCCGCTTGGAAGCATTACAACTAGCTTCAATGTAAGGAAAAAGAGTTAACTTAATAATTTTTCAAATAATTCAAACACAACTTCGTTCTGTACAAAGGATAAATGTAAGCACTTAATAAAAAAATCATTTAAATGGTAGACCGAATTACCTGCTTTTCTGAAAGCATCCTAAATAAGCTAATACATTAGCAATTAAGTTATTTCAATGTCTCCAAAAGTATGAAGCATTTTAGCTGGGTTTACTTCGACTTACAATGGTTTTCACAACAAAACTTTTAAGATGTCGCAATATGGATCATTTAAAATTTTAGGATACCCATTGTGAATACTTTTATTGTACTTATAATTTGGAATTTTTTCGTTTAAGCAGATTTAAAATTTAACAAACGGCACCACTAAAAATGCATTTTATTTTTTTATTTTCAATATTAAATAAATATATGTACATAATGTTTTGTATTTGTTTATATCTCTTGTTTATTTTACAAACATATGTAAATACATATGCAAGAATATATACAATTTTTTAATATTTATTTAAAGTTATTTATTTGATAGGTATTATATCGAACGAAAAGCCAATTTTAAACATTCATATTCCCCCTACGAGAGATGTGTGAAGTTTAAAATGTAATTTAATTTTATTTTTATATAATAATTAGTACATTAAAATGTGGTTTTAAAATTAAAGAATAAAATACAATAGAAATTTTAACCAATATTTACACAAAAACCTATTTCCATTTTATTATTTAAACCAATGGCCTTTGAGAAAAAAAAAACAAAAACTATTTTATATATTTTATTTTATAAAATATAATTTCTTCTATCTTTTAAATCAATATTGGCCAAAGAGGGCTATATACTTGATTGCCACATAGCCAACCATGTTTTATATTATACTTTCATGTTCTCTTTATTTATGGCTTTAGGACATATCTCATCAATGATTAGCTAGGCAATAAGAAATTATGAATGTTTTTCTTACTTTAAATAATTATTTATTTATTTTCTTTTTTTCTGTTGTATTTGTAAATAAGCAAATCATCAAATTATGAGAATTCTATAACAAATTAACAAAAACGTCAGCAAAGTTCGACTTAATTTCACTCTAACCTATTGCTTAGCGATGCAATTAGAACAAATAATTTGTCACAATTTTTGACACCCTTAAGTATGTAACACTGTTGTATGATAAAGCCTCTTACTGTGTTAAATTTTTTTGAAAAAGTTTAGCTTTTGATTTTCTCATCTGGAAAATATTATTAATTATATATTTTATTATTAAGCGCCTTAGGAATGAGACAAATTGCTGGGAATTGATCATTCAAAGGCCAGTGTTATACCTTCACCCTTGAATGATCAACAGCAATTGCCCCATCGTTACATGTTGATTGCGGTGAGTGTCTTCGCTAAGTAGGTTTTTAGCTGTTATCAGCTACTTCCCAATACATACATACATAACTGGCCTTTACAACCCTGTGTCAGGATTACGGCCTAGCTTCTCGCAGCACTTATGTTGTGTGTGTTAAATTGTATCCATAAGTACCGGGACCAACAGTTTAATGTCGACTCCGAACGACAGACTTGAGAAGCTTGTTCATGGCAATTAGTTACTCTCAGAGCTTTTGCCAGCAGACTGCTGAGAGGTAGTCGCCGAAAGAAATATTTTTTTTTCATATTTCTTTTTTTGAAGATGTCAGAGCCTGGAGTCGAACCCAGGGCCCATGTCTTAGTAAGCCAACACACTAACCACTAGACCACGGCGACTACGCTACTTCCCAATAGGTGGCGCTTTTCTCCTGATCATTCGTTTTTCGTTGTCAAAGTTGGAATAGAGTGGAATGTCAAAGTGCAGTTACTTTGTAGATGGTCTTATTGGAGGGGTTGGGGGAGGGGGTAACTCTTATTTTTAAATTAAAATTTTGAAAAAACGGCAAGCTAACTTTTTTATTTTTCACCTTTGCTGAGATTCGAACATGGGCCGTTGGAATTTTTGTGCGAGCGCTCTAACCACTAAATTTTTCTTCGCAGGGTTGTGTAAAAATAAAATAAAACTTTTCAAATTATTTTCTTTTTTTAAGAGACCAGTACTCGGGGGATGACCCCTACTCATGTATTGTACTAGTGTTAGGATAATATATTATGAGGAGGCGTAAAAACGGAGTAGTGTTTGTGAACATTAGATTTGAATCTGTTCTTATCGTAATTAGTAGGAAAAAGATTCGCTGGAAGATTGTTCAATAAACGAGCTGTACGGCTAATAATCGAACTCTTTAATGGTCTAGTGTTTCGATAGAGTTGGATACAGTACCATCACTGATAAGCATTTTCGCCTTTTCCTCTACGTGGTCAAAAACCCCAAAAATATACTTTAAGGCACCCATCCGTACATGATTATAGATTACAATCGATGTTTTGACACTTTATGTACACAAAATTCTATGTAGCTAAACATTTTTACAAAATCGATGAGAAAATGAGACTTTAGCAAATGTATTCTATATGTTTCACTAACTTAATTATAATTAAACGCATCTTCGCCTTCTGATTGTGACATATTTTAAAACAATAAATTTATTTATTCATATATCCTTTTATAAACTCTCATTTCTAATTCAGTAGCATGATATTAATCACAATATTTCAATTGATTTAAACACAAGGGCAATAAGTCAATACACATGCATATTTAAGTTGACACCCATTTGAATTTTGTTGATTCTAAGATAATTCGAAATAATTAATTAACAAGAATTGAACCAATTTTTATTGTGGCCGTAACTAATTTTATTGATTTCTTTTTTTTAACTGTAACCCTTAAAACAAACTCTAGAGGATGAATTAGATTTGAGTCTAACCATCTGTGTGCTTTTATACATCAAATGAAACATAAACGAAGCGTAATGATTAAGCATTTGCTTTAAGTTTTGTTTGATAAAAATATTTGTTTAACACATTGAGAATGTAAAAGTTTATATTTTGTTTTGACTGTAATTTGTGTTTCTAGTTTAGGTGGTTTAAGAAGAGATATGTTAACAATTGGGCGTGGATTTATTAAAATAAGTTTCAGCATATCAATCAAATGCTTTCTTGTTGATAAAACAAAATGAAAATGGCTTTTATTGAAAATACAGCAACAAACAAAATTTACAATACTGACAACTCAATTGAATTCAATTGTTAGTTATGCGTGAAAGCCTGTCATAACTGACTTTTCATCATTGATGTTATTCGGTTTTCCATTCAAAATTCAAATTGATATTTAATGCAAATTAATGTCTCTGTAATGCACTAAATTTGTATTTTCACCAAAGAGAAATAATATATGTATGTATGTATGTGTGTATATGTATATTTGCGTACATATATTAAGGTGGTATACATAGATCAGTCAATGTTTAAATAATATTTCTTAAACAGTTTCAATCGAATATTGAAAAAAGAAAAAAATTATGAAAAAAAAAACAAAACTACACACATATTTAAAGTTTTATTGGATTTTTAAAAAAAATTTCTGCTTATGAATTATAGATCTTTTAATATTTTTTTTTTTTTTTTTGTGTGCTGAATATTACATTTGCAATATATATGAATCATAGATGCTTGAATTTGTATGTTCATGTGTTCTACTATTTGGCATAAATTGAAGAGTATGTATGAGTGCGTATGCATGTATGTTTGTGTCAGTTAATAACTACGTTTGTACGTTTCTAATACAATACGCATCTTCATTATCTGCCATCAGGCAACAACAATAGTAGTACGAGTAACATTAGCATCTGCATAGGGATCAAACCTTTACAAACACACACAACAACTCTAAAACTTTATTAATAATGCAGGAGTTTAAAAGTTTTGTAACTTTTCGTACAATCCTGCATACTCATTTATATGCATATACCAGTATGTAGCTGCATGCATATGAATGTATGCATTTTCATATGTAGTAGATGTAAAGGTTGTAGTTCTTCTTCCTCTACTTAGTAACGCATTATAGAAGCAACATGACTTTAACAATTGTTGCATGTCAACTACCAAAGCTTTCTTGTTATATTCATTCTTATGCGGTGTATATGCACATACATATTTCTATAGAAATCCAATTATGTTTATATACATGTACATGTACGTACATGTACATACTCGTATGTATGTATACTTGTATGTTAATTTGTTTGAAATTTATGGACAGCTAAACGGCTTAACAGATACATATTCTTCAAAATCTTTAGAATTTCTCTCTGTATAATCACAAATATATAATTTTCAAAAATGTCTGCTGGGCGATGCCACGCCTATACAAAGTAAATATTTACTTGTACAAACAGGTTCATAGTCAACACAAATCATCTGTCAAAAATTTTGAAAAATCAGGTAAATGGAAATAGTTCGATATGATATTACAATAAATAAATATAGAAATACTAGCTGAACCCGTTGTGCTTCGCTACTCCCTCGTTATATAATAAAATAAACGGCGGTGACGTAGTTCATAGTTATATGGCGACGTTAACAGTATTAAGAGCAATATACTACCAAATAAAAAAAAATCCGCTGGAAGGAACAAAAAGTTTAAAACTTTCAAATACAGTTAAGCGTAAAAGGGGGCGTGTCGTAAGAAATGTTTATTTATACCTCGCCTGTAGTATAATGTGTATAAATTTTGAAGTAAATCTGTTAAAAACTATATGGGAGCAATTACATAATTTTAAAAAAGTGGGCGTAAAAGTGGGCGTGTTCGAAAAAAAGTACCCTAGTAATCATGCCGGAGTCCCAGTTAAATGCTGTAAAAATTTCAGGAAGATCGGTCTAGAGGTTTGGTCTCCTATAAGGTACAAACAAACAAACAAACAAACAAACACACATTCAATTTTATATATTTAGATGTTCTCGTATATATCAACCACACATACGTTTTTACCAATAAATTTTTTTAAATTACTATTTTAAGTTAATTTATTAAAAATAAAAATTAATTAATTTAATTTAATATAAATATATCAATAAGTATGTATGTATGCGTGTATTAAATTTTAGTACCGAAGCATGACGGGGTCTGTCAAATATTGTAATATACGAGCACATAAGTATGAGCACAATATGCTAAATATGTTTCCCAGTTCACTGCGTCTTAAAGATATCCATCCTCGACATAACAATAGACTATCCTGCACGACGCATACACGACAGCCATAACAATTCGTCAACGACATTTTCAAAAAAATGTCGCAAAAATCGTGGACGACTGACTGGCTGAGTAACAATGTCACTGAGGTTTTAGTCGACTGCACATTGTATAAGCTATGCAAGCATGTCGTCATTCTTCAGTTTATCATCGAAAACCTTAAGGTAATAGATCATAGATAGGCCATTCCCACCCTGTTTCAGGGTTACGGTCTAGTTTCTCGCAGCATTCATGTTGTGTAAGTGTACTGGGACCTACAGCTTAACATCAACTCCGAACGACAGACTTGAGAAGTTTGTTCATGGAATCACTTACTCTCAGAGCTTTTGCCGGAAGACTTTTAAAAGGTAGTTGCCAAAAGAAATATTTATAATTTTTTTATTTTTTAATGATGTCAGAGCTGGGGTTTGAACCCGGAGCACATGTCTTATCTTGTCAGCACACTAACTACTAGACTACGACAGTTTTGTCAAAGATGTCATAAAATATTATAATATTGCCGAAGTACAATAAGAACACAGAAGAACTCTTATAGAAACATTTGTACCATATAATTTCTCCATGTTTGTATTAATGACATATTTTTTTTAATTTTGAGTGAGAAAAACTTTAACTAAAACAATAATTTTTAGAAAAAAAAAAAAAAAAAAAACAAACAAAAAAAGAAAAAAACACACGGAATAGATAAACATTTCTGCAACAAAATGCTAAAATATGAAAAAAAACAAGTTCTTCCCATTAACAAACAGAGTTGTCAGATAGTTTTCAATTTTTATCCCCAATTTCGAAATTCATATCCCCAATAATCCCGACATAAACTGGATCAATAATTTTGGATGTATGTACATATTTTTTATTTGATATGTAAATTTAAAATTTGGCGACTGTGCAGATCAATAAAAATCTTGACGACATTCTTTTTAAACCAACCTCTTGCTCGCTTCGATGTATGCTTCAGGTCGTTATTTTGTTGAAATACTGATCGCTGTGCCACTTCATATTCAGCATAAGGCATCATGATGTCGTTGGAAATATTTGTATAATATGTCCTGTGCCATATTATGGAAAGCATTCCCATACCATAAAGTAAATATAAGTGGAGAAGTAATTGTGGTCGGACGAAACTAAAATTAGTTTGTTTATCTACGAAAGACGTAATTCAGCTGTAAGAAGACCCTGTAATACTAAATTCCTCCACAATAAAAACCATTAAAAAAGGTGGCGGAAATATATTGATATGGGGATGTTATTATTTATATGAGAAAAAAGTTTATATTAAAGTATGAGTTTTAAACAAGTTTATATACAAAAATCTCAAAATTGAATTTCTATTGAAATTCTTTCATCGTGTGTTTCGAATGTGAGAAGTTTTTAATATATAATTAGGCAAGCAAACAAATTTTAAAAATCGCCGAAAACTGATCGATCATCCCCAATTAAATCCCCATCCCCAAATGAATTTTTCTATCCCCATTTCAGAAAAAAAATCCCCATTTTGGGGATAAATCCCCTAATCTGACAACACTGTTAACAAATAGCCTCTCTCATATTTTTCATGTAATTTGAAAGAAAGAGATAGAAAAGTGTTTGTTAAAACAAAAACTATCAACAAGTAAACTGGTGTGTTCATATTCTATAGATTTTAGTTAATCATTCATTCATCTTGAAAATCTTCTTGCAATATGCAGCACATTAAAACAAATAAAAATAGAAACTCGCTGCATTCATTTTATTCCTTAAAGTTGAACATTTTTAAGATTTTATGGATAACTAAGGCTGTTACAGTTTTATTGATTTACAGCGAAATAGTGCCAATATTAATGCAGTCACTACCGGTGACATCACAATTGTCTGCCAACATTGATAACGATGAAAATGCTGTTTTGGCAATTAACAATTTTGTTGGGAATTTTTCCATAAAAAATCAAAGCATTACTGAAACACAACGACTAAAAATGTTCACAGAAAATAATAATTTATTATTACACATAGAAGAAGACTGCATATGGCGGACTAACTGTAGCTGCCAAACATGTAACAGCAGCAGCAACAGCAGCACTAGTAATTGTTGTGGTTTAAGTGCTGATGCTACAATTGCATTGCAAGCCAATCAAAAACTAATAACAGCCATAACAACCGCAGACATGACAACGACACTGCCAACAACAGCAATAAAATTGTCTGTGTCAAATAAATCATCGTCATCATCATCTACATTGCCTTTATCATCGATAGAAACAAAAAAGTCTTTATCTTCTTCAAGAATTTTATTACAACAACCACGTTTACTTGCTCGACCTAAACGTTATCTTTCATTTCCGGAAGGATCATCATTTTCCGTATGTTTTTTTTTTTTTTCAACTAAACAGCAATAGCTGGGAGGATTTAAAACTCCAGACAAATTAATCACAAATTGTTACAATGAGTTGTGAATTTTGTTTAATTTTTTTTTTTACTTACAAATCGAAATCGAAACAAAACCGAGAAATGAAACTGATGGTCATTTTGCTGATTCAACAGTTACTCTCCCCAGTTATTGCTATTCCCTCTAGTTGTCATGCTATATTTTATTTTGCCTTTAGGTGGCTGTTTGTTTTACGGTGGGCATAATTGGCAATCCCAGATATAATTATATGAGTTTTGGTCTAAATTGGGGTGTAGCGTATGATTTACCTAATACCACATGGATTTTAAATCATTTACATGGATTTGCCAAACGACCTATACCGCTAGCCGCCTGGCATAGGCGTTCAAGAAGAGCTCTGTACAAAGAAATTGAAAATATCGTTGATAAGTGAGCTATTAGAATGCCATCTTAAATACTACATCATACTTACATTTATATAGTAATTAATTTATATTTATTACTTTTTTTAATTTCTTCATAGCATGGGATACAATGGCCGCGAGTGCGTTTTAAGGGCTCTATGTGAGAGTCGTCAATATTTTCAGAAAACCAAAATGGGTATGATTGGCGAAATGCTGAGAGCTATTTTCAGGTGAGTGTGAAATTATACCATTAAATGATTTTATAAATTATTTTAAATTTTAATTTCCCAGTTTACCAAAGCAACGTCTTTATACCCGAGAATTGTTACATAATAGAGACATTGAGCTGTACGATCATGCCTATCGAAAAGCTCGTTCAGTTAAAGACTGTTCCGAAGCATATGAATGTAGTTTTTCATTATTGGAATTGGCATTTGGAAAATATTCATCACCACCAGCTGGCTACTATCAGCAGCATTAAGTACATGTTTATATTTGTTAAACAGTAAATTAAGAGACAATGTATTGATTTGATTGAAAAAAAACCTAAAATCGTTTTTAATAAAATACGAAATTGATTTATAAAATTTAAAATTACTGAATTTTGTCTGAATGACTTAATGTTCAAGGTAAATCATTAGTCACAAAGTGAGCGGAATTGTTCAAATGGTCATGGCACCTCTAATAGAAATCAGATATTGATTTTTGTATATGTTCAGAATGGTTAAAGTTCATTCCTTATGTAGAATACTTCTCATTTTATATTGTCCGACAAAGCAGGCACAGGGTCCGCTAGTATTAAGTAATTTGTTTTAATTGAGTTGACCTTATTAAACAGCCATGGCTTCATCATAGTAAAGTAACCTGTTTAATTAAAATTTCATAATGTTTTATGTAATATTTTTATTTTATTTTTTTTAACTAATATTAAATATTTTTTTAGAAATTAAACATCATCGGTAAATGGCGAAATATTATTAAAACTCAGTGGGCAATGACTGTGCAGAATCTGATGACAGTTTTCATGGCGCAAATACGGAAAATGTCGTTTATCATCATCATTTAATCTGGAATTTAAAATAGAAAATAATAATTTAAAAATTTAAATCATGTTTTGAGAGAGAGAGAGACACATGTACTAGATGCATATATATTAACTAAAATCTTACGTAAATATATATTTAAATAATTTAAAAAGCATTCCCTTATTAAAACTGCTGCTTTCATCTAAATGAGCGGCACAAAATGCTTTTAAAATACAAGCCTTGCCATCAAAACCGCTTCTAAAAGAAATATCCCATTAATACATATGCACATACATACATAAGTATGTATGTATGTATGGCGATTGAAAAAATGTAATAACTTTTTAATTTAATTTTACATTTGCAATCATACTTGAACATTAGTTCACCCAATGCCTCATAAGTATCACGACGAAACGGTCTCACCCTTCGGTCATTCTCAATGGGGAAATTACAGCGGAACCCATAGCCATGAGCCCAAATAACAGGTTTAGGCACAATATTATTTTTAACATTTACTCGAAACTAAATTTAATAAAAATACATAAAAAATGTTTTTTTTTTCTTTAAATGCCTATTAAAAGATTATTTTATACCCACAAACATACGAGTAGTATTAAGGAAATCCAAATATCTTTTGCCTCTTTTTAATAAACGCTCAGACGTAGAGTCTATTTTGGTGGTTGTTACTCTATATGGTTGAGTTGTTGTTGTTGTTGTGGGTATGCTACTGACATTTATAAGGTTTCCGTTAACGGAAATAAATGCAATTTCCTTATCCGTTTTAGTATTATTCCAACTTGATGTCGACTCTATTATCAACAAGGAAGCTTCAACTAAATTTGTTGTGGCCTGCGTAAGCAACACAGTTAGAACAACATAAACAGTAGCAGCAATGGCCAAAAAACACCCACTGGCCGAAAATATCATTTTATTTTAAAATTTATACACATATACACCTATACACATACATACACAAACACGCGTAAATTTATTTTATCGGAAGATGTTTCTTTAGATGTTTTTTAATCAACAATTGTAAACGTTCTGAGTTTTGCAAACTTTTTTACTCTCTATCGTCATATAGTCGTACATATGTATGTATGTTATAAATGTAGACCAAAGAAGAATTCTTAAAAATTAATTAGTAGAAAGAAAACCTGAAATTTCAATTCAATTTCATTTCTTTTTTTTAATTATTATTAGAATCTAATATGATATCAAAACTCAGTTGCTATAAATACTAAGTATGAGATTATTTTCGGTCGGTGTGTGCATGGAATAATAAAGGGTATCATTCGAATGTTGAAAGGGAATACAAACACACAACAAATAAAACAAAAAACATCAGGTTTAGATTTATGTCATCATTTACTGAATAAAATTTCATTTTATTTATACGCCACATCATGTTGAAGGCAAATTTCCAAAACTCTCTTTTGCTAACTTTTATAACTTTATCGAAACCTATACTTCTACTTTTTGTGTGTTATTTCTAATTTTGCAGGCAGGCAGATTTATCATATTGAAGAAAAACTTTAAACATTTTCTCATTACATAAGTTGCAGTTTTCTAATCTTTATCAAAGCAAAAAACCAAAAAATTAAATGCAATTCTAATAAATACACTTTATCATCATCATTTACATTTTTTGTAAACGACATTTTCTTTTTACAATTGTTTGTTTTATATTTTGTCTTTTTATTTATTTGTTAAGTATATAATCAGTAGATTAATTCTAAAAACCTTAACTTTAATAAAGAAAACAAAATATTAAAGAAAAAAAGAAAACAAAATATTAGCTGTACTTGTACCACAATATTGCCAGAACGGGGTGTTTTCCGTCAGGTCTGGATTTGAAAACCGGTTATTAGAATATTTTAAAAAAATATGTTGATTTATACACATATAAGAGCGTAATATTATTATATTAATGGTAATATGTATCCATCGTTTATTGCATAAGGTCTATCTGTAACATATAGTGTTTTCTTTTCTACCAAAAAGTGCGTCATTTTATCTAAAATTTGCAATTTTGTGTTTGTTTCTCAAAAATGTTTTGCTTTCTGAAAGGGCTTCATATTTTATTCACACTTACTAATGGCGAAAGGCATTGCATTTTACGCCCTGTATAAATCGACAGTGTTGGTATTGCCCTATGAAACAGATGATTTTTATTTACTTATAAGGCTACCATACAGAGTTTGGAAAAAATCGCTATAAATCTTTATCAAATTTTAAAGTTAATTTTTTTCATTATTTTGTAAAATGAACATTATATCGGAAAAGCCAGACGATCATTGTTATAAAACAAATTATATTTTGTGTTACAAAAGTGTTATAAAATTAATTTTCTTATAAAAAAAGCGTTATAAATTTTAAGCCATCAAATCAGCAATCTGGGATCGCTATTGTTTTGTTTACATTTTTAAAGAAACAGCAAAATTTAAGAAGCATTAAGAAGAATTTTAATAAAAATCAAAATATGAATATTGCAGCCTCAATTTTATGTCCAAATATTGAACTGAATCATTTGCTAGATTCATCTTCTTCGTCTGATGAAGACGATTTAATTATTTTATTTTAACGAAGTCATCAATCAAAACAATGCTGCTCCCTTTTTTTTCTTATTTGTTTTTTTTTCTCGCCAAATAATCAACGCCATTATTACAGGGTTGGATAAACCTTTTATAGGTTTCTCTATTACAGGGCGGCATTTTTATGGTAGAAAAGAAATCACTAATAGTGTCATTTACATATTACCTTCTCAACTAACTAATATCTAGTAGTTTGAGTAGAGTTTTAGTCTAGTTTGGATAAACTTTTGTTTTTCATAACAAACTATTATTTTTTCAAACTAAAATCCAAGGATTTATTATGAAATCGTATAAGATTATATGAATACGTTTTCCTCTTCTTTAACATTAATATTAATAAAAAAAAACACTGTTATTCTACTTATGTTTTATATTACTTAAGTAGAAACCTCCTGAGTTATAGAGAGCGTGTTAGGATAAATGTTATAAATTTTCTTTGCAAGTACTTTAGCGATATCTTATAATGTTCACAGAAAAAATTATTGCAGGAATATTTTCAAACAAACGCTTGTTCAATTTTTATTTCGTTTTCAAATAAAGTTTTGTTCGATTCTATTAATAATTTTGTTTGAATGTATTTTAAAAGTATCAATGTTGACAAAACATGATATAAAGAAAACAAAAAAACAGAAATGTATTGCTTTGTAAATACTTTTGTTTGGTTTTTATATATTAGATGGGATATGATTCGCATTTAGTTTATAACTATTTTAACATAAGTATTTATAGTTTTGAATAACACCTTTGGGAAAAAGTCTCTTGACGAGTCTCTTAAAGAGAGACGAAAAGGCCATAGAGACATGTTTATCCCCAAAAGAATACATTTCATATTACATTAAAATAAATAATACAATAATAATATTAATAATACTATTAATAATAATAAATTATCATAAAAAATTTAAATTTGTAAAAAAATTATTTGTCAAATTTCTGAACATTATTTTGTTGTCTCGAATAATTATTTGTTCAATTTTGCATTTATTTTTAAACATTTTATTTTTTTAATTGGCAACTTTTTTCTCTAAAAACAAATTTTTTTTTTCAAAAATATATTAATTGGTTTGACAAAATTTTTGTTTGCTTAGAACCGTAATATTCAATAAAAGTTTTATCTACTTCTATTAAATTTTTTGTTTGATTCTTTTTTGTGACTCCAATAAAAATGTTTATTGAATATCGCAACATTTTTATTGAAAATATCGCAATTTTTTTTCAAACAAAAAATTACAAATTTGTTGTTCGAATTCACAAATATCTTTGTAGGACCGAAATTAAACAAAAAATTTATTAACTCAGTGAATTTCGTGTCTGAATCAAAAAAATAATTTTTTCTGTGTTTGTATTTCTAAAATATTCTTAAATTAGCTTTGGGTAGTTAATAGAATAGTGAAATATAGGACGGAGTAATAGGATTGATTTTATGAACTGATCTGAAGCTCTATTACATAAGAAATTTGTCCTAATATGATTACGAATTTTTTTAAATGCAACCAAAGAAGCAATTTTTGATTCCCAAGTTGCTTTGGAGGATTCATAGAATTCGACTTATTGTTATTCTTAATATCCTATTTTATTCTCGTTTATTCGATTACATTTATAAACTTTTTTATAATTATTTCCTTATTGTCTATGGAACCACGTGTAATAAAATGTAAACTAAATTAAAGAATTTTTTTTATTTTTTTATTTCAATTAAGCATTTAATTGATTGTACTTTCAATTAATTGTTTTACATACATACATACATGCATACGTACATGCATAATTGGAAATTACAACCCTGTGTCAGGGTTACGGCCTAGCTTCTCGCAGCAGTAATGTTGTGTATGTTAATTTTTATCCATGAGTACCGGGACCTACACTATAAAGTCGGCTCCGAACGACACGGATTTGAGAAACTTTGTCATGGCAATCAGTTATTCTCAGAGCTTTTGCCAGAAGACTGTTGAGTGGTAGTCGCCGAAAGAAGTAATTTTTTTATATTTAATTTTTTCAAGATGTCCGAGCTGAGATTTAAACCCGACACTATCGTGTTAATTAATTGTTTTATTTGATTTAATTATATGTTTAATTCAAATTAAAGTTATTTTAAAACAATAATGCCACAAAACAAATAGGAATACTTATTTTATTTTTCATTGATTACCCCAGATTATCTACTACATATGTACATATGTATATGTATATGTATATAAAAGTTAGAGCTTAAAGAAATCCAAATTTTCCGAGTATCAAGTGTATAATAAATTTTAATACTGTTTTTATAGAAACTTGTTATTTCATTTTATCATGGTTTAAATTTTAATCTTTTTTGTGTTTTCTGAAAATTCCTTTCGTATATAAAATTTTTTTACTTTTACTATATTTTAGCATTCTACAATACTTTAAATTAAGAGATCGCTTGGTATTGGGAAAAAAATAACTTTATCTCTGCCAAATATTAAATTTTGGGAGAAAATTTAAGTAAATCAAATTAATCTTTTACTTACGAAAATATATATTTCAGCAATTTAAAAAGCATTCCACTGCTATATTCACTATCCGAGTCCAAATGTGCTGTACAAAATGATTTCAATATACAAGCTTGACCATCTAAACCTTGACTGAAACAGATATGAAACGTGAAATAATAATAAGAAAACTAATAATTATATTACCCATCCAAGACATCTGTCAATGATTGAAAAACATCTCTTTTGAAAAATGGTCGTCTACGATCGGCCTTGTCGGGAAAAGGAAAATTGGCACGAAATCCAAAACCATAACCCCATAATGTGTTTACTTTTAAAATGTTATTTTTCACAGTGGTACGCCACTGTAAAAAGTGAAGACTACTGTTATTATTATTTGTCTATAGTTTAATGTAAAAATTATAAAAACTTACCGACATACGTGATCCTTTCGTAAAGTCCAAGTACCGTTTACCTCTCTTAAGTGTTATTGAGTTGTCGGCATTTGTATTGTTTATGATCAATAAAATGATCATAAAGTTAAATAAAATAAATTTCATTTTTATTCTGTTTCAACTTTAATTTATGAATTAATTTGAAACAAAAAAAATTGCAATTACTTTGTGTGGTACAATGAATACGAAACTAAAGAACATTCACGTATACGATACAAAATTATACATTTGCAATTATTTTTTATTCTTTTCTCAGTTACTTTCTTCACAGTTAATTCTTGCAATAAATTTTAATAAAACAACAGATATTAATTAAAAATGCCCTTTTCATTTTACTTCTTTCCCTTTTACACACTTAATTTACGGGATATACTTTGGTTGGTCGGCCTTTGTATCACTTTTAATTTGGCTCTTTTGCTTTTTATTTTTTAAGTAAAATAAAGAAAAGGAAATAAAATAAAATTAAAAATGAACTTTTAAGCGTTTGTCAACCAGTACACACAATATAAACGACAAAATGTAACAACTGAATAATGCTGTATTCGATGATTTCCTTCTCTACACTTAATATTGAATAAATTATCTTTAATTTCTGTTTTTTTTTAATCTGTAAAAATTGAAATTTACTTAAATAAATACTTATTTTTCTGTGATATACATATACGAGTACATATACTTCTTACTTATTTTTTATTTAAGTAATTTTCTTATTTTCTTTATATGAAATTCTCATTTCGTATTGTATTTAAAGAAAGAGTTGCTGTGTGTTTATTTCATCTATTTTTGTCAACATAATTGTCACTTTAGCTAATTTCATTTCACGTAAAAACGGTTAAAAGCAGATATTAATACATTTCATCCTAGATATACGACACAAATTATATCATTCTACACCACCTCAGTAATTTAGTGTCATCAAACAAATTCATTAAGAATATTCTGCATTAACCAAGTACTCGTACCTTTAAAGTAATGCATTAATCATTTATAATATAATTTTTAAAATAGTAAAATTAGCAAATATGTATATTTATATTTATATAGTCTAGTGGTTAGTGTGTTGGCCTTAGCTGTGTTATCTTGAAAAAAAAGAAATATGAAAAATATAATTTCTTTCGGCGACTACCTCTCAGCAGTCGTCTAGCGTAAGCTCTGAGAGTAGCTGATTGCCATGAACTAGCTTCTCAAGTCTGTGGTTCGGAGTCGACTTTAAACTGTAGGTCCCGGTACTCATGGATAAAAATTAACACACACAATATGGGTGCTGCGAGAAGCTAGGCCGTAACCCTGACACAGAGTTGTAATGGGCAATTATGTACATATGTTTGTATGTATACATAACACATTCATCGCCATCGACTTTGATTATCCATAATGGTTGGGACCGGAAGCACTCTGGATAATGGATATTCTCATGATTACACCGTAAAGTATAATTTTTTTAAATTAATTTTTTCGAATTTTCTTGTTTCGAACGCCAATAAAGACTCACTAGCGTAACAAAACATTTGTGTTTGCGCTCCGCATTTTTTGTGAGTATTTTAACACTCACATTACTTTTTTAATGCTAGAGCTGTTTAGGTTTTCACTGTCACTGTCCTTTTATCGATGATCCTTATAATCCGAAATTTTCGAATTTTCACCATATGAAATGATTTTCTTAATTTTTTTCATATTGTATTTGTTTAAAAGTATTTAAAAAAACTTCTCCTGGATAATAAATGTAAATACGGTTAGTCTATAAAATAAAAATGCAAAGGATGTAATTCACTCTCCCAAATGGATGTTGACGCATAATAGACTGCTAATCGCTGCATAGGTAAGTATGCATCTTTAAATAACTTCTTAATGAAAGCTTACCTTGAAAAAAGTGATCTATTACAAAATGGAAACAAAATTTATTTATAATTAATAATTTAATCAGAAGTAAAAAAGATTTCAAGCGAAAACCGAATTTACGCCAAATTCCAAGAAGGCAATATGTATACCATTCTACGAAAAGCTAAATTCAATATAACGAAAGCATGCGGAACATTGTGCTATAAATGATAAATCCAACAATATTTTGTTATATTTGATCATTTATATGTATTTGAAAGTATAATCAATTTTAGTTTCACTTGATATCTATTTTCATCAATTAGCTCAGCTTACTTATATATAAAGAATTCGTTCCTTTAATTACCAGTTAACAAAATTGTTTACATTTATAAAATTAATTTTAAAAGCACATACCCCATATAAAGGTCTATACATACATATGAATATATGTACATACATATTATTTACATACATACTCACATATGCCGTTGCTTAACTGGATGTTTACATATGTTGTATGTGTATATTGAAAAACAAGATACTTTACTTTCTTTAACAGTAAGAAAATAAGCTAAGAGCTGTTCTCATACTATTTATTTATTTATTTATTTATTAAAAAAAAAGTTGTATATTCTGTGTTGACATTTGACAATTTGAGAAGTAAATAGAAGCACTTCAAATGGAAAATATTTAAATTACCTTCATGTTTGAGTTTAAAATTCACACTCTATGAAATATCATCTTCTTCTAAGAAAAATATATTTTAAAAGTTAAAATAGTTTACACATTAAGAAAAAATATATTAAAATTTTTGAAAATAACACATTAGATTGATTTGAATCTCCATCCATGAAAAGTCCAACTCACGCAACAATTAAAGTTTAATTTTTTAGCCTTTAAACCCATTTTAAATTCGTTGGTTACATCCACACAAGAAAAACTATCGCATATGAGTCTCAAGGAACCTGATTGAAGAAAATAGTTGAAAAAAAGTAACTGTTTGGTGCACATTATGGTCCGGAGATGTTTTTAGCCCTATTTTGTCGAAAATGCTAATTGAAAAATCCTTAATGTCAATTCAGAGTATTTGTTTTGCCTGCAATTGAAGATTGTAAACTGGTCGATGTGTAGTTTCAACAAAACAGTGCCACGAGTCTGACAACACAACTGATTTTGGCTTTAATGTATGGGAAATTTCTTTGCCGTGTAATTTTACAATATGTCAACATAAAATAGCCACTAAGATTATGCGATTTGATGCCTTTGTACATTTGCCAAACCAAAATGTGAAAAAAGTGCTTTAAAATAACCTCAAAATAGTCGATTACTACTTTTATTAAAATCACATGGTATTTTGGGCATTTTAATAAAATAAAAGTTTCATCGAAAAACAAATACAAAAGTAAAATTTTATTTTTCCTGTAATGATCTGAAAATCTGAGTTCGAATCCCAATTAAAATATTGATAATTTGTATTTATTAATTTTCTTTCATTTGTTAAGGAATCTTCTTTGATTGATAATAAGTAATCTCTAAGCATTTAATAGAATTTAGTTCTGTTCTAATTAAGGCATGTTATGACGCAACGCAGTTTAGTTTCTTTTTTCTATTTTGCTCACAATTTGTATTCCAGATTCAATTTCTAGAATATAAACTGTTTAGAAGTACTTAATAAACTCGCTCTCATACAATTTTTTTTTTCTTTTTTTTTTTTTCTTCTTAAAGTAGAATAAAAACCAACAATTACAAATAGAGTAAATGTTGAAATTTAAATAAAGTTCCCGTTAAATGGTGCTCCAGTTAAACTCTTGCGGAAGAAAAAAACAAATAATTCTTGTGATCCACAAATTAACACTCGAGTGTGAAAAATATCCAACGCCAGTAACGGTGGCTTAAATTCTTAAATCTTGACTGATAATTAATAGGGCATGAAAATGACCCATTTTTTATTATTTATTAATATTAAGTATATTAAAAAATTAATGTGTGTTGTGTGTCTAGAGTCGTGTTCCATAACTTTTATTGATCTTTTAAATATTAGCAATATTCATAGAATTTTCATTTGATTTGCTTAATACATACCTCTTATACCTCTTAAGCACGTAAAATGTATGAAAATAAAGGAACATTTGATAAATTAAACGAATACCCCTGTTATGTTTTTAATTTTTATGTTTCGTTAAAGTAAGCTTTGTTTCTAAAATGATAATGATTGAAAAATAAATTTCAAAGTAATATATAATTGATAAATTTAATTATATCTTGTATTGTGAAATTACTTAATTCCCAAAATAAGTTATATATATCGTGAAAAATTTTGCCTTTTTGTGGAAGATCATATTTCCAAATGTATTGAAATTTAACAATTCAAAGTATTGCAATATTGGCCAGCAAAATATTTTTTATAAATTAAATCAACCTCACGTAGTTTTACTTTTTGTAAGTCACCAATGAAGTGATTCAAAGATCTGAATAGTATTCGCTCTAATAAGAAAGAGGTATCAAGCTCATTGAAAATGTTATGAATTTGAAACAACGGCCAATTATTTTTTTGTACTTCAGGAAACCCAGAGTTGTATTAACAAATTTTATAATAATCTTTTCGACACACTTTCTGTACAGAATGCTGTTGTGCTGTCAAATTCTGCTACTTTTTATTACTCGATAGTATTGAGTGCCTTAATTTGGGTACCCAATACTACTCAATACTTTTAACGGATTTTATATTTAAGAGAAAACAATTTCATTCTAAGACAGAAATTGGTTTGGCAGTTAAAATTTAAATTTTCCATACAACTTCGAAAAAAAATACAACTTTTAAAGTATTGAATAGTTACTTTTAAGTATTGAGTACCCAAAAATTAGTATAAATACTCGATACTCGGTACCCATTACTAAATACTTTGTCAGCACTAGTACAGAAACTAATATCTGACTAACATAGAACGCAACAGTATGCTTTTAAGGGAATCGTGTATTCTTTTGCTTATTCCAGCTTTCTCTATATTTATAAAAAAAATAATAGTATTTTTCTATTAAACATTATGCGGGTGTTTGCATGTAATTAAAAATAGAATTATAAAAAATATGAAATTAATTGGTAATAAGTCATATGGCATTGAAAAGATTTCGCTCAATATTGCTATTATTTAATGCTGGCTAAAGAGAGAAAGAAAGTGAATTTTTTTCATTCGGATGTATTCTAATACATCCTATTACATTCGGCGCTCCAGTACCCACATGGCCAATATTGTACGGTTGTAGAAGTACTGAATATTTATTAGATAATCAGTACCTGCTATTTTTTAAGGTATTTGATTGATACTGAGTTGTATTTGTATATTCAGAGTTGTATTTTTCAGTAAAATACGTAATAATTTGATCGATTTTTTAACCATATTTATACTCTCATTATACATGAATAAAATTTTATTTTTAAATATTTTAAAATTCGAGAAAGCCGTTAAAGTATTCAAAAGTACATACATATGTTTGTATAAGTAAATATTTTATCTCTACAGCATTGCTATTATTGCAAGCAAATTTGTATACACATTTTTATATTTTCTTCTATAACTCTAGTAGTCCAGTACTAGACGAGTGTTCCGGATACGACATCTTAAGAAAAAGAAATATGAAAAATATATATCTTTCGGCGCCAACGTCTCAACACTTTTACAGTAAAAGCTCTGAGAGTAACTATACGCCAGCAAAATGCTTTTCAAGTCTGACTTTCGCAATCGGCTTTCAATTGTCCTGGTACTAATAAATAAAACTGGCATAAGTCATAATCATAAAAAGAAGTGTTGTAATGGCCAATAATACATTTATTAGATTAACTACAACATCATTGTTATTTTTTTTTTCAATTCTATAATTTTATCATTTATTAATCATCAGTCCAGTTTTCGATTAACACCTGCCTGTAT
The DNA here is from genome assembly GCA_963576795.1 of Metopia argyrocephala. NCBI lineage: Eukaryota > Metazoa > Arthropoda > Insecta > Diptera > Sarcophagidae > Metopia > Metopia argyrocephala. The sequence goes on from OY756209.1 coordinate 148,376,095, forward strand.
TTTGACAAAATTGCAAAAGACTCACACTGAATAATAAAAATTACTTAAAGTCCTCAATTTAGTATTTCATTAAGTCAACTTACGTGTAAATTTTGTATTCCAACATACTATATTTGAACATTCAATATTTTTTATTACGGATTATGGTACTCATACTATATGAAATGACAAAGTATGACAGTTTGTATTATCATTGGTTTAGCTTTGAAACATCCAATTTTGTTAAACATTTAGAAGCGTTTCGATAATAGTTTTTAATGAACATTTGGTCCTCTAATCAAAAGTTGTTTTGTTGTTTATACTCTTACTATAAATGATACAAATATTTACACAGAAAAACCAAAAACCCCCAATCACCGTACCATTTGTCGACTTCTTTCACTTTTACTCTTAATTTCTATTTATTTTGTTCTATTAAGCCGAAAATGTTAAATTATAATATCGCCATAACAATGAATCATGTTTTGCGTTGATGTCAATAAATTATTTTCGATACAAAATAATTAAAATTGATTACAAAGTTGGTTAGCAGAAGAGAAGAGGAAAGAGAAGGGCAACGTTTATGGAAATGCCTATTTCACAACATATACGACACACATACATACATAAATGATACTTTAAAGAAAATTCATGAATCTATGGGACTCAATTATTTGTTCGCTCATTTAAAAGCAAACAACAAAGACAACAGTTATGAAATATTAATAGATTTACATGCTAATCTAACAGAATGATTGAAAGCCTTAAATGAACATTTTATAAAAGTACAAAATTAATGGCAGAGGTAGGTGGTAGGTGGTGGTGGTGAAACATGTTGCATTTTCACCATTACGAGTAATTCAAAACCATTGACAGGATTATTAATCATAAATTTGTAAATATTTGCCACTACAAAATAAAAGAAATACTTAAGCCAGAGAGATAGATAGAGTGTTAAAGAGCATTTCATTCTGTCGTAACTATTTATATGTATCTCAGCACATTGTAAAAATAACAATTTTAATTAATAAAATTCTTACTGCTATATATTGTATACATTTAAGTATTTATTTAATATTTTTTTTTTTGAAAATACGATGGTAATACGGCTATTAAAGGATTGAAAATGTTCTTTCAGTCTCTGTTTGTGTTGTTGCTTATAGTTGATACATATTATCTAAATAAGAACTATTTTTTTTCTTTGTATAGTAGCAACCGAGAAATTTTTAATACATTTTAGTTTTTTTAATAATAAAATTATTTATACAAATACTACATGTACAGTAGTGTGTCCCAAAAAAGGGTATAACTCGAGAACGGAAAAAGAAAATTTATTTTTTTTTTCTGCTAACTTATTTAAAACTTAATAAACTTTTAAAGTACATCATTAGTTTTTTTAGTCTTTATACAAATTTTAAAAGTTATAAACCATTGTTTTCGATATTTGTTGAAAATTTAGGAAAAACTGTTATATAATGTATCAAAATGTGCAAAATCATTGCCCAAACTTATTATTTATGCACATAAAATTAAAGATCGGAGTATTTTCTTTAACAATATTGACTCAGAAGCCGAGAAAATATCGATTTTTTACCAATTCATAACCAAAAATTAAATAGAGCTCAAAAAGCACGATTTTTGGGTAAAAATTAATATGCGCGACCTCTAAACCACTTCCGAAAAATCTGAAAAAATTCCCAAAAATACTTTACCTTATAAGTATCCAAATTAAGAATGATCTTCCGACGAATTCCAATTTTTAATTTTATTTGGGACACCCTAATGTACAGGGACCAGCAAATATGAGATTTACTCAATAAGTATGACTTCAGAATGAGAATACCATGAGAACAAAGTATAAGCTTTTTTTTTGTAATGGGTTAGTTTATAAAAACAAAATAGGATTAATTGGGATATTCACAAGGTGCGTTATAATGTCATATTTATTATTATATAATTTTTTCGCTAATAAAATTAATAAAACTGATAAATAAATCACTAAATTTTTGAGAGAAAAACTATAAATATCATCATAATAGGGTGAAAAATATTTCTAAACTAAAACAAAAGAAGAATTATAAATGATACATCATAAAAGTCGAGGTTGGGTACCATTTTTTTCTTGAGTACTTACTCTACCTTTTTTAATTTTAAAATTTGGCTACATTATGAAGAATTATGAAAAACTAATTAACAATTTTGTTGTCTTAAGGGCAGCTAACATTATTAAAATCATTTGGAGCCATTATCATTAAAGAATAACACATTTATCCCACACTGTATTTACTCTGATTTAAATTTGAATAAATAAACGATATAATTATCATCATAACAATTTTTATTGTTAACTTTAAGCTGTTTAAAAGGCAATTAAGTATCTTTTTCAACCATAATTTATGTAACAATTTAAATACACTACAGATATTATTACTCTTTCACTCTTCCTCGCTCTATCTTTCACACCTTCACTGACTATAAATTATAAATTGTTTGGGGTTTTGTTATTAAAATATTTCATGTTTTTAGTAGGTTTTTCTGGACAGCTCTTGTTACTGCTTTTAATTTCATAGAGTACTTAGATTTTATGGCCTAAAGAGCCACTGCTAACACTAGAGTTTAACTAAGAACAAACGAAAAATTCGTAACAACAGCTGGCAATTTAAAGTGTTTTGTTTTTTATTATTTTTTGGGACTCTAGCCTTTAATTTGTTTAAAAAAATAAAAAATGTATATTCCTTTGTTCCTCTTTTAACTTCTGATCATTTTAAACAAATATTTATACATAAATTTAAAATAAAAAAAAATTAAATATTTCTGAAAAATATTGCAAAAAAAAAATTAAAACACGTAGTGCTCAATATGACTCTTCAAACATTTCTACTCATCGCCATTTTTGCATTAAGTGGCAGTTATTTTAAGCTCACACATGCCTTGGTCAGTCCAGCATCTGTCGACAACAGAAGACAGCAACAACAATTTTTATGGTCTAATAAAGTTCCAGAGGCAGCATTAAGGAAATATGTGGCTGACAGTAGTATTTTAAGAAGTTCATTGAACAGAGATAAAAATATTACAACATCACAATATTCAACACCAGCAGTTTATAAATCTTCTTCGCTATTAAGAATTTATAATATTTCTTCTAAAACATACTCTGACAACGACAATATTCTACATCATATTCCTGCTGGGGATGTTAAACTGCATAATGATTTTCATTATGGAATTAATAAAAGCAATCAAGAAAATAATTTGTACAACAACGAAAATCAAAACCAAAAACAAGCAACATCTTCTTTATTGTCTAGCATTAAAGTTGTCTACTCATCAAAACCGTTAAGGGCATCAGTAACGCCAAACAATTCTTTGTCTCCGTCATCATCGACAGCATCTACCATAGAGTCTTATTTAAAATTAGAAGCTACAAACTCAACATCATTCACATCGTCGTCTTTACCATCATCACCATCATATTTTGAACGTGTTGAATTGCAGGAATCTCTGACGCATACGAAACATGAAAAATTACTTCTTCATCGTAATAAACGCTATTTATTATTTCCCGAAGGCAGTTCATTTCAGTTGGGTAAGTAAAACAAATGGATGGATCAGTAAAAATCCAATATGGATAGAAATGAGAATACAGACAGCATCATAATTTAATTGTTTTTTTTTTAGTTTTTAATTATGGTTTTTCGATCTTTATTAATTAATGTAAAGAATTATTCAAGCTTAAGGTCTATTTTTAAATAAAAATCTTTTATCTAATTATCGATATTTCGCTACTCCTGTGTGTAGCGTCTTCAGGAATTATTTACTTATAAATTATTTTCAAATTTCAAAATAATTCCTGAAGAAATATCGATAATTAAATAAAAGTTTTTTTTTCTTATTTTTTTCTTACAATTTCAACTTCCAAAGTTACCACTTTTATATGCGGGATTGTTTGTAATTAATCAACAGTATTTGGCTATAATGTGAAAAATTAAAATTTATTTGCAAATTGTGCATATCCTTATCACTATTTGTGACATTTCATCATTATACATCCTTTATATATACAATTTTACTTACAGACTGCTTCTATGTAAGCGATAACCGTAAGCAGTTAATTTACTTTCGCTTACATTACTTCTGGTTTCTTTTGAGATTCCAAAAGCATGAAATATTTATTTCTTAAATTCCCAATTGGAATCACTTATTGGATATTTATTTTGTAAATCCATAATTCTTATATATGTAGGTCTTGAAATCCTAAAACTGATTTCTTTAAGGGAATTAACATCTCTTCAGCAATTGAACTAGTTTTGTTCCCCGCTACATTGGTGTCATCAGAGTTCTTTGTGTTATACATATTCATTTTATCATTATCTATTTAACTCACCATTATATGTATGAAATATGTTTGCAAGGATGATGTATGTGTGTGTGCTCTTTTTTTTTCTTTGTACTACTCTTTAAAAATATTTTTCATTTTTTACTCAAATTAAAAAAGTGTTCTTTTTTTGTAGACTTTTTAATTTATTAACGCGTAAATTAAAATAATAAACATTTTTAATTTTTATTATCTCTTCAATCTTTTCCCCCATGAGCAATGACTAATTAGAGATTTTTCTTTCACTTTTTTTTAATTTCTTGCCTACACTATGGCGTGTCAAAAGTTTTGCTCATTCATTTAATTCATTTTATTTTTAATATTACAGTTTTTGATCTCATCATTCCGATTGTGGACTACACAAACTTTGCTATTATGGGCATAACATGTGCAGTGGCCTGGGAGTTGCCCAGTAAACCGCCCAGTGAGATAATTGAGAATTTCCGCACAAAACTTAACGATGGAACATTTGGTCTCAGCAGACGCAATGACACTATACAACAGCCACTTGAGTATATTAATAGTCTACGGACAGAACAGGATACCGTAGATGACAACATAAAATGGGGTGAAAGCATTACAGGGGGTGGTGCAAATGTATACCGCCCAAATTATCAGACATCTCAACATCAGCATCTGTCAGCAACAGTTGCAACCACATCCGGCAATCAAAATTTTATAACCAACGCATTGAAATCGCAGACGCAACCATTATCTCTGCCGTTAGCCTCGCTACCAGCATCATCGAGTTATTTCTATTACAATCACAAAAGCAAACAACCAGAGAAATTCCAGCAGCCAACACCAACAACATTTCTCTATAATCAACAGCTAGAGAAACAAAAATGGTACAACAACAACAACAATAGTAGTTTAAAAACGTTTGATGCCAATCAAAGGAAAATATTCTATACCAGCAACAACAATGAAAGACGACCAATTTACCGAAAAAATGATTTCAAATCTTTACAGCCGAACAACTATTATAACAACAACAATAACAACAAAGCTTATTCACTAGCAGCAAATAAATGGAATACTGAAAATTTGAAAACACAAAAAAATTACTATTCACCATACCAGCAACCCCACAATTATCCTCAGAAATATATCCAACAACAACAACAAGTAACACAAAAGCAACCACAACATAGGAAAATTCCATACAATGATGCAGGCGATAACTGGAATAAAGACAACTGGTGGGATCGCAACCGAAATCGCATAGAAAAACAATGGCAGGAAAACCAACAAAAATGGTCGCACTATCAAGAAAAGTATGGAATTAAAAAAACAAAACAAAAGTCTAACACAAACACATATGCATTTACATACATTTGTAACCCAGTTGGCACAATCGTGGTGCACAATGATGTCTTTAAGACATGTCACTAACGGTGGTCGAGAACATCGCGGTGGTGTTCGTGGCCCTTATTTTGTAGTCTATTTCCTTGAATTTGTCGCTGATAAATAAAATATTGACGTCACGCTTGCATAATTCATGAGACGATCGAACAAGATTTGTGCAACATTTATTTGAAAATGTTCCGGCTGTCGTATATGCATCCCCGAGGATGTTTTTAAGACAGAGCCAACTGAGACTCTTATAAATGTATTTTACAATAACGGCCGCTAGAACGTACACATTAACGGCCGTATGTATAATGAAAAATTAGCAACTCGTTAGTATATGGGACAAAAAACTTGCAAGTTTTTCACCCGCTATAGACCGATATTATTAAAACTTTCCATACCTTCTATTTGATAACTAGTCAGATAATCCAAAAAATTAAATACCTTGTACCTTTGAGTAAGAATTTCTACGTATTGGAATGACAAACTTAGCCACTGTGTACAACGACCTGCTAATTTTTTATTATACATAATGCGGTAAAACTTTCGCTCTTGGTCAGAATTTTTTTAAATTTTTAATAAAATTTTAACCTATTTTGGCTCTTTTGCGTGATTAGAAAGCAAAATATTTCTTCATAAAGATAGTTTACATTCTTTCTAAACATATAAGACATTTTGGCCTAAAAAAATGGTTGCCTAAAAGCTATTCTACTTCTAACTCTTCTTTGTTCTTGTAGTATATGAAGGCCATGCAATTTATTTCTGTATTTTAAATTAAACACTTTATTATTCTAAATGCGAATTATTTTTCTTCCTATATTGATAAAAAGAAATATGAAAAAAATATTTCTTTTGGCGCTACTTCTCAGCAGTCTTCTGACAAAAGCTCTGGGAGTAATTGATTGCCATGAAAAAGCTTCTCAAATCTGTAGATAAAAATTAACACACACAACATGAGTGCTGCAAGAAGCTAGGCTGTAACTCTGAAACAGGGTTGTAATGGCCAGTTATGTATGTATGTGTGTATGTATATTGTTTTTAATTATGCAAGTGATTCGTCACAGAAGACTTAATTATAAAATTTTCAAACACAAATTGAATTTTTCTTATAATTTACAGATAGGTATATGCTATTAATTAAACATATTTCTTTGAACATTCGAATTTTGATTCTGAAGCATATTTTAAAATATTTAAAATTTTATTTTAATATGTAAACTTTTAATTAAGCTTTAGGTCGATTAAAATAATATTTTTTCGAAATTATTAATTAAAACTTTAATAAGGTTAATAAGGTCAACTAAATTTGTTGATAAAAAACTTTATTTTATTATTTTTTCACTTTATTTGTATTTCACTGTATATTTGTTTTGCAACACTGTATACTGTATATGTGTACATATATGCAACTAAACACAGACATACTTATTTGTAAACATTTTTAGTAAATTTCAATTTTTATCCAATTTATTTTAACAGTCAACAAAATTTTCAAACACCAATGTTTAGTGAACGAATAGGGAGAAATCGTAAAATTTTAGAAACACCGCCAAAACATCGTGTTTATCCGGTGTTTGGAAAACGTAGACGACGTCGCAGTTTATCTGATGACGATTTGGCTAAAGGACTACAAAGCATTCATACTAAAGAACACCTACAGACACGGCAAAAACTTTATGGAAAAATTGAAAAACTATATAAAACGTAAGTACGAGTTGTTTGTTATTTTTGTCAAAGTTCTTTTTGTTGTTATATCTGCCACATACACAGAAGTACATATAAGTATTTAAACAAATTTTATTTTTTTTTTCTGTTTTTTGCCAAAATACTGCTGATAGACGTGGTCAAAATGGAACGGCTTGTGTGTTAAGAGCTCTTTGTGAAACGGAAAAAATGCATTTAAATCCTCATTATTATGAAACACCTCAAAGTTTTGTTATGGAGCTTTTACGTTCTGTATTTGCATTGCCCAAAGATATAGTGACCAATTCAAAGGACTCATCATTACGTCTGGATGCTCGCTATACAAGCGCAATTCTATTGGCTCATGATTCTACCCAAAGTTGTAGTCAGCAATACAATGATTGTGAATACAGTATAACATACAATACATAAAGCCATGCATACATATATACTTAAGTGTTTTTGTAAATATAACATTGGAAATACATATGTAAAATATATACATAAATAAAAGATTTGTACACATAGAAAACTATTTGGTTGGAAGTCAGTCAGCTGAGATAATAAAATTTGAGTTAAAAATTGGAAAATGCCTTTTTGAATCAAATATTATGAAACTCCACCTACAAACAGTTATTGAAAGTAAGCTTTTAAATATTTTTATATCTTGATATAAAGAGATACGAGTATGCAGGAATATTTTATAAATTGAAATATAAATTTTCCTTTAATTCGTTCTTTTAAATTATCAACTCCAAACCAAAACTCCTAAATTACTATCTAAGGTTCTCTAAAATTCGCTCATTTTATTATTAGCTTTCTTAAATCTTCTTTTGAATTCAAAAATTATGGATTCTTGAAACAATTTCAAAACACAAATTTTGGTAAAAAATTTAAATTTTTTTAATGAAATTTAATTTCAATATTTTGTATTTCTGACCGCTTTCTCAACTGATTGAGATTAAAGAAATGCGTAAATAAAATAATAAAAAAACAATTCTTTTGATTAAATGCTGATGATAAAACTAAACTTTTCTTGGGCAAAAGATAGGATATTAGACCTTTTAATTTGTATAATATAATATGAGTAGACTTACCATTATAATTAATATTTTCTTTCTTAGTTTTAATTTAAAAAAAAAGAACAAAAAAAACAGAAAACAAATCTGTAATAAATGTTTCTGATTAAGTAAATGTATAGGTTATTTTAATTATATTTCGCAGGTTTATTGTATTTTTTTTTCACGTAAAACAAGAGTATAGAATAAAAAAGTTAAAATGAATTAAGCCGTCTTCTTAAAAAAAATATATTTATAATTTAAAATAAAATTTTCCTTCATTTTATTTGGCTTTTTGTGGTTTTTTTATTTAAATTTTTCTTTTCATATTTTACAATTGCTGGCGGTCATTCACTCATCATAAACTTTACTTTTGCATTTGTTTACAACCATTTATTACAGGCAGAAACATAAAAAGTTTAAACATAGCAATCGATTTACGTACTTATGTGGGTTTTTACAAACAATTGTACACAAATAATTAGCACCATTAAATTGTATTCAAAAGGAATAGCAAGAAATGGCAAATTTTTCATAAACAAGCAACTTTCTTCAGCAAATATTGAAAATATATTATTTTGACATTCTTAACTATGTCTGGATGACAATAGAATACCATACCATCAACGACTTTTACAAATCAAATACGATAATTCGTCGCTAATTTCCCTCAATCTGTCGTTGACTCCGATTTGTAAGAATATGGTAGAGGCAAAAGCACAGATTATAGAGGTTTTAAAACAATCAGGAGCCTGCCAGTTAATAAATGTAGCCGGTTAATAGAGGTCCAGATAATCGAGGTTCAACTGTATACAATATTCGTAGCATATAAACAAGCTCATATTTTAATGTCAACTGTCAAATTTTCCTTCAAAAAATCGTATTGTTAAAATTTTTAATAATATTACTGATAATTTTAAGTGGTTTAAGTGCAAAATTAGTCTCTTAATTTTTCAGATTTCGGAAAATTTAAGTTTCCCAAAAATTACTACACAATTAATCTAAATATATAAAATTGAATGTGTGTTTGTTTGTTTGTTTGTTTGTTTGTTTGTTTGTTTGTTTGTTTGTTTGTACCTTATAGGAGACCAAACCAAACAAAACCGATCTTCCTGAAATTTTCACAGCATTTAACTGGGACTCTGGCATGATTAATAGGGTACTTTTTTTCGACCATGCCCACTTTTACGCCCACTTTTTTAAAATTATGTAATTGCTCCTATATAGTTTTTAACAGATTTACTTCGAATTGTATACACATTATATTACAGGCGAGGTATAAATAAGCATTTCTTACGCCACGCCCACTTTCACGCAAAATTTTATTTGAAAGTTTTAAAATTTTTGTTCTTTCCAACGGATTTTTTTAATTGGTAGTATATTGCTCTCAATACTGTTAACGTCGCCATATAACTATAAACTACGTCACCGCCGTTTATTTCATTATATAACGAGAGGGTAGCGACTAGGGTATTCAAACGATTAATCGTTAGTCGATTAATCGAAGAATTTTGTTCAAATAATTGTTCGAACAATTAAAAATAGACAAATTTCGAATAACGAATAACTCGAATAATTCCCTACGATTAATCGATTAATCCATATAAAAAAAATACTTTATTTATAGAAATAATAAATGGTATTAATAAACTTCCTAAGTGTTGTAAAATATTTAATAAATCTAATGAAAAACAAAAGAAATTGCAAACATATGTTATGCTGCAAGAAAAGAAAAAGAAATTCGTCTTGTACATGATGTAAAGCATCGATGGTCGTCTTTATCTACCATGATTAAAAATTTTCTTCGTATTTGTAAATACGTAAATTACGCTCTATCTGATTTTGGTTTGACGACTTTTACAGATATGGAAATTAACGTTTTATCAAATTTGAATAAAGCCCTTAAACCACTTGATGTCGCCAATACAGAGCTAGGCAAGGATTCTGCTTCATTGATAGATTTAGAAGGCATTATACAATTTGTTATTAATACAATGGAAAATGCAAACAATCCTTTTCCAAATTATTTATTAGAAAGGCTTAAGATTCGAATAAATGAAAGACGTGTAAAACTACTTATTACACTTATTTTATATCTAAATTCTGGTACATTTTCACTTTTTTAAAATATTGCACAAAATCCTAAAAAAAAAGAATTTGCAAACAAATTGTTTTTGAAAATGTTTTTAGAAAATATGGAACAAAATGTGTCAGATGATGATATGATTGCAGAAGATTTAATTGAAATAAACGAAAATAATCGATTATCACAATTAAATGAAACAATTAAAAGTGTACAAAATTTCAAAAAACCCCAAAGAGGCTGCAATGATTTAATGGATGATTTCTAAGATTATATATTTTTTGCCATGCACTTCTCTCAATTTCTCCAACATCTACAATCAGCGAGAGAGTGTTCTCAAAATCGGTTGAAAGCTAAACATATAAATTACATCCTTTTTTAAAAGAATACTTTAATAGAAGTGCATAATTTTTTCACTAATTTTTAACTCATAATATGAATTATTTATAATTACTTATTTAATATTTTTATTGCATACGAAGTAGTAAATTATTACTTTTATATATTAAATCGTTATATATATGATCTCAAATATTAAAATTAATTAATTTATTCTTTATGGTTTAGTTTTTCAATAATATGTTTGAAAATAAAATATGAGATCTCATTACATTTTCTATACTATAATTAACTAAAATTAATGAATTTTTAAAAAGTTATTACATTACTATGTTTTTGGTTATTTGTTTTTTTGAATAAAACGTTTTAATAATACACAAAATTGGTATGTTATTTTATATAAAACAAAATCCGATTAATCGATCAATTTTGAAATTTTATTCGATTAATCGATCAAGAAAAAAACCCGAATAATTACTCACTCGATTAATCGACCAAAGAAAAAAGTCGAATAATTGAATACCCTAGTAGCGACGCACACCGGGTTCAGCTAGTTTATTTATACAATAAAAATATAAAAAACAGACAGTTTCAATAAAAAAAAAACAGACAAAAACAATAAAGTGGAAGAAGACTCGATTTAAAAGGCAAAATAAAGAACAAAAACTAAAAATTGTTATGGTCGAGGCTGTTGCTGCTGCTTCTACTGTTAAAGAAGGGTTACAAAATAAGGAAATATTCACAACTACGAGTACAAAAACAAAACTGTTTAAAGTAAAAATTTAACAAAAAAAAAACCCCCAAAATTTCACAAAGCAAAAAAGTACAACGTGGGGGAATGACTATTAGTTTAGAGTTTGATTTGAAGTTATATTTGTGCTTTTAGATGAATTTTTCATATTTTTATTTATTTTTTCACTTTTGTTTTTTTTTTTTATTTGAAAAAAAAAATTTTCTAAATGAAGTGCATTTTCCCATTTTTTTTTTCACGGCTCCCATTCAACCCATTCGTCCCTGTTTTATTTTTTCTTTTTTTTTTTGTGCCCTACAAGTGCAGCAGTAAAAATTGTTGTCATTTGAAACCCGCACTATTTTGTTAATTGAAAACATAAAAAAACAACAACGACAGAAAAGTTTTTCTTTTCTACAACAAAAACACACCAATAGAAGCAACAACAAAAGCGAAAATAAAAGAACTACAAACTTAATGAATGGCAACAGAACAGAGCAGAGCATGAACTAATTTACACTAAAAGCGTTTTTATATGTTTTATTTGTGTTTCAATTGATATATTCGTATACTCGTCTAAAAATAAATATTATTTTATTTTACCATTTATATTAAAATTTGTTTTTTGTTGTTTTTTGTTGTTTTGTTATTTTATTTAAAACAAAAATGGCTTACAAAACAGTGTAAATAAATTGCCAACAAATTGAAATGTTTATAAATTTATTTTAAAGTAGAAAATAAAATGAAATAGACAACATTTGAAAAGAAAAAAAAAACTCTATTCAATTCAATAGATTTAATTAAATTGATTTATAAATGCATAAAAACATTTATATACGACCTCCATGTATGTACATACAATTATACATCAACAGCAGCTATAAAAACAATATGCATTTCATAAATTAAACGATATTCCAATTGTTTTATAATGAAATCAACTCTACATAATGGTTAAAATAGTGATTTAAATAATTTTTAAAATACGAGCAGAAACAAAAACTTTCTTCCATAAGCAAATACCCAGAAAGAAAAAAAATGAAATAAAAAGATTTTCATGTTCTTGAATTTATTATTTTTGTTTGAACTGAATTTATTTTAAATGCATTTCTAAATTCAAATTAATTTTGGACAAATGCATGTCGTGAAATGCAATTAATATATAAAACAACTGTTTAATGTCATGATTTAAATTATAAATTAAATTAAATATTAAATTAAATATTACCTATGAAAAAACATTAACGAATCACAGAACGTGTTTTTTATAAAAGACCTGTAAAATGTAAAATAGTAACAGTGATCGGTATTTTTGTAAAAAGTAAAGACAAAATCATTCAGCAACTATTTAGGTTTTATTTTTCACACTTCTGACCATATACTAATTATGCAGACACGAAGAATAGCCAGTAAAACATAAAACAATACGTAAAAGAAATTATACTTCTTTTTAAGGGAAAATTAGTAATGAATTCAACTGAACAGAAGCTGTTAAATAAGTTGTAGTAGATTACGAACACACGCTATAATATTAAGTGTTATTTTAAAAGCAAAAGAATAATTACAAGCAAACCCGGTCCGATGTTGCACTATCTGTTTGTTCATGGTTTACATGAAATGAAATACTGCCAATTAGCATATTTTGTGCTAAATCTAGTGTTTCTCAAAACAAAGCCGATTTAGCATTTGGCATATTTTCTAGCATTTTCTAGCATTTTCTAGCATAATGTAGATTTTAGCTATTTTAAATCAGATTTAAAAAAAAAACAAAAACAAAACATTAATATTGATTTAGATCTTCTAAAATGCAATAAAGGTAAAATACAAGTTAAATATAAAAGTAGAATTAGGGTAACGGTGTAGTAAAGTGAAAATTAAAAAATAAAAAGTTAGCAAGAGTTTCGGAGAAATTTGATAACCAAACAACGTGATTGTTTAGTTACTTTGGCAACTTATAAACGAGCGTGCCCCATATCTCCAAAACCGAGAGGCAATTACAATAAAAAAGTTCAACTGTCCCTTCCTCCTCATCTGCATCACCATGGCTGTGCAAAGTTGCATACATAGAAAATGGAAATAATCTAAATATATAAAATTGAATGTGTGTTTGTTTATTTGTTTGTTTGTTTGTTTGTTTGTACCTTATAGGAGACCTCTAAACCGATCTTACTGAAATTTTCACAGCATTTAACTGGGACTCTGACATGATTAATAGGGTACTTTTTTTCGACCACGCCCACTTTTTCAAAATTATGTAATTGCTCTCATATAGTTTTTAACAGATTTACTTCAAATTGTATACACATTATACTCCAGGGGAGGTATTAATAAACATTTCTTACGCCACGCCCCCTTTCACGCAAAATTTTATTTGAAAGTTTTAAACGTTTTGTTCTCTGTTTAAATTTGTTCCTTCCAGCGCATTTTTTTATTTGGTAGTATATTGCTCTTAATACTGTTAACGTCACCATATAACTATGAACCTGTCACCGCCGTTAATCTTATTATATAACGAGGGGGTAGCGAAGCACACCGGGTTCAGCTAGTATCTTATAAACATACATTATTCACTAACATACTTACATATATAGGCATGTTAATAGAACTTCGATCATATAAATTTCCTGTAAGCCTCAACTTTCCATCCTAAAGGGCGTTGAGGTATATAAATGTGAATTAGATAAATTATATTATTATATAAATAATAATCTCAGCTCTTGAAAAAAAAAAATATGAAAAAATTGTTTCTTTCGGCGACTACCTCTCAGCAGTTTTCTGTCCAAAGCTCTGGGAGTAATTGATTGCCATGAAAAAGCTTCTCAAATCTATCGTTCTCGAGTCGACTTTAAACTTTAGGTCCCGGTACTTATGGATAAAAATTAACACATACAACATGAGTGTTGCGAGAAGCTGGACCGTAACACTGACACAGGGTTGTAATGGCCAATTATGTATGTATGTATGTAAAAAATGTTAAAAAAAAGTTTCGCTTAAAATGGTCGTGGTTTCCATTTTCATTTTTTTTTTACATAAACATATACTCCTTTATATATGTATATATATTTTATAACTTTTTGTTTTTATTTGTCTACATGCTTAGGCTGATTATAGGGTATATCTTTAATAAATGAGAAAAATATTGTGAATAATTAACATTGGCATCGACCTAAATACTTATGTTGTCTTGCATTCCATAGTCTATGAATGTATTTCCTTTATCGTCATTTTATTTAGTGTTCTTGCGTTAGAAAATCAACAGCAAATAAGAAAAATAGAAGTTAAGAAAAATAAATTTTTAACAATTTTTAATTTGTAGCGTATTGGTTTCCATTTTTGAAATAAAAATTTACACCAACAGAAAATAAAACACAAACACATAATATAAGAAAAAAAAAGTAAAATTGCTATTTTATATATTTTATATACAAAAAATACTGAGTTAAAAATAGAAAAAGTAAAACTTTAATTGAAATAAAATGAAATCAAGGATATATAAAATGTTGATTTATTATATCATGGCAAGTCTATTGAGTTTTACAATTCACCATATAACAGCATCCACAGAAGTACCTTTAGAACTGGCAATTAAGGAACAATTAGATAAAGAACAATTTCAATACAAGAAGACCGATTATTTAGAAACTGATAATTCTATACAACAGTTATTGAAACGTAAAAGAAGATATTTAGAATTTCCCGAAGGCACCTCATTTCAATTGGGTAATTATCTACAGATACTGAGGTAAAACATGATTTCTAATTTGAAATTAAAACTTTGTTTGTTTTTTGTTTTAGTTTATGATTTAATTGTGGGCGTGGTGGATTACACTAATTATCTCATTTTGGGTGTTACAGTGGCCTTGGCATGGGAACTACCCTCGAAGCCACCCAGTGAAATTTTGGAAGATTTGACTGAACGCTTAAAAGACGGTTCTTTAGGAACTTCACGTAATGATACTGTGGAAAATATTAAATATATAGACAAAACAAAACCATTAATTGGGAACAAAAAATATACTGAAAAATATCAATATCAGCCCATGTTTAAACCTCCTATGCATTATCGTTACTACTATCCCAATACACAAAACGATGACTATTATAGATATCAGAGAAATCAGACCAACCTAAGACCTAAAGCTTATATAACAAATGGGCAAAATAATTGGCCTAAAAGTTACAGGGCAAAACACCCATTTTCAAAATGGATGTTAAAACCATTGCAATATAATTTGGCAGGAATAAAATATCCCTGGTGGCATTTACCGCAACGGTAAGTTTCCCAATAAAGCATATGTCTAGAATGTTATTTAACATTTCAGATTTTTTCAGCCTTCAAAACTCCTTTACAAAACAACAACCAAGTATTCGAAGATTTGATCAAAATGTTTTGCAAATAAAAGCAAAGCCAAGCCAAGGAACGCGTTATGGAAACTACAAAACACAGTTGGATCATCGAGTATATCCTGTATTTGGAAAACGTAGTGTTGCTAATAAACAAAACCACACAGAGCATCAAAACTCAAGTCATTTCCGTTTCCGTCGTAGTGGTATCAGTACGAAAGAACCATCAAAATGGGATCGTATACATATACAGCATCACCGGAATACTCGTCATGATTTATATGAACGAATTGAAACCTATTTAAATGGGTAAGTACGAGTATTAATAAAACACTTAGCAAAGTCTGAAACTCATACAAAGTAAATTGAAAGGATTAAATTTTACCAGCAAGTACCATAGCTTTTGTGTTTAGTTAGAAATGCAAAGTAAAACTTTTCTATGCAAAAAAGAAAACAATACAGATTTAAAACAAAGTGTTGATGGCACTCTAGTAAAACTAATTGAAGTGTAACTGTCACTTAACATACACACACGCACTTTCAAAGTATGCATGCAAACACAACTGCCATAAGAAAAAATTAAAACCTGTCCTTGTTGCCTTGTTTTCTTTCTAAAAGTTATTGAAAGAGTTTTCCATTTGAATCTTCTTTACCTTTCATAACGTTTGACTTGTCTAATCTCTCTTTGTCTGCTTCATTTGTTGTCCTGTCTTAGTTTTTGTTTCTTTTATGCAATAAATGGGAGGAAATCCCTCAATTACTTGAAGCAATTTGTTCTCAACAGGGGAATTTAAGTGATCAACTATAAAAATTATAAAACAATAACACCAGCGTACTATTATCTCATCTACCAACTACTCGTATTTGATAAACAGACTGACTGACTGACTGGCTGACTAACTAACTCGACTGACTGAATGGCAGACAAATGGAAGCAATATAGAAATAATGTTCTAAATTTAATTTAATGAAAATGACAACGATAAGGACAAGTATAAGTATAAGGGGACAATAAAGAATAACGATTTTTTTTACTATTATTATTATTATTAACAACAGATATCGAGTACTAAGTAGTAGATATAAATATATTTATTGTTATATCTCTGTAAATAATCAATGTTGTTGCAAATAATAAAAATAATAATAATTCACTTTTCATATCATTTATCAGACGTAAAGCACACGGTCATCATTGTGTTTTAAGAGCACTGTGTGAAACAGGACAAAAGTCACACGAACACAAACCAGGCTCTTTTGTTGGAGAAATAATGCGTGCCATATTCACAATGCCTGAACCACTGGATGCAACAACTGTTGGTAGCCAACAAATTGGCCATAAGGAAAAACGTTACGATATTGCTAATGCATTACAAGAAGACTGTGCCACTCGTTATCATCTTTGCAAGGATTCCTTGTGGTCTTCACATTTTGTGCTTTGAAATCATTACAAAATAGAAATGAAATAAAATTCGATTTATCTTTTCTTTTCTTAAGTTTTATTTTTATATTTTATTCATAAAGTTTTTTTCGAATGTAGTAGCCAATCCAAAATACTAAACGGACACTTGTGATGGATATATGCATCACATGTTTGATAATCAGATGACATTATACGACTGTAATCATCCTGTAGGCCGTTTATTGTGGGAAATCTTTCAAGTAAAATAAATAATAAAAAACATGTTATGGGCATAATTGATGTCTATAATCTTAAGGCATATGAAAACTTACGTAAAGACAACTCGTAATATATCTTGAATCATAGAATAACCAGGAGGCAATAAAAATCGTTTACTATCGCATACTGCTCTTAAAATACATGATTTCATATCAATTCCTAAACTAAAAACGACAAAAAATTATATTTTATTATTATGTTTGTTCAAATAGTATAGGGGCTTACATGTTTGATAAGCCTTCAAAATGATGAAACAATTCTCGTCGACTTCTGTAGGTGTGATAATGTGGAGAATCTTCAAATGGTTCAAGATCCTCAAAATAAATTGGTTCATATGGCATATCAGTATAATCGTTTATAGATGAAATGAAATCAAAATCTTCAATATCTCTGCCATAGCGAGTTCTGCTATTCCAATTTTGATAGTTGTAGTGAGTTGGATATTGATAATGATTATAAGGTTTAGAAGACCATCTATGCCATTGCCATCTATCATTGTTATTGTAATTTGAATATTTATTTACATATTTTTGTTGCTTTTGTGGGGACCACTGATAGTTTTTTAAATACTCCGGGGAAGTATATTTCGACCATTTTTGTGTTGTATTATTATAATTAAATTTAGGCCATACAGCTGAAGTATGAGGTGATGATATCCATTGCAATGAGGTTACATTTTGATCAATACGTTGTACTTTTGGTGGTTTAGTAGCTGGCTTAGCACGATATTTTATTAGAGAGCCTGGTATGCCAATTAAATTAAGTTGAGTTGGTTTAGCGGGAGGTGCTTTTGTGGTTGGTTTCCGAAATCTTCGAGGAATCAAATCAATTCTTGCTGAAGGCATTGGATAATAAAAAGCTGCCTCTAAATTAAAATTAAATCCTTTAGGATACATGGCCAATAAACGTTTGCTGATGTTTAAAGTAAATTTACAATTTGTTCCCTTCGGAAATAGCAACCATCTCCGTTTACGGGAAAATATACGCTCTACAACGGGTCTTAAAGTTGACTTCAATATGACACTCGATGTATTTGTCTGAGTTGAAACGCATACGGCCCAATGAGTTAATGCCAGTGAAAATAACAAAATGTGCATTAAACGCATCTTGGCAGTAAAATTTATTTTTTTTTTCTTATTTCTTTTAATGTTCTTAACTTGTTCGATTAAAGAATTAAACTGGATTAAGTTCTTCAAAAGTAAATCATGATTAATTTTTCATTTCGCTTTTGTAAACCATTGGCATTTTGTTGATTTTTTCCATTTAACGCGCGATGACACACAAAGTGGCTGACAATACAAACAAATTTGTTAATCAAATCACAATGGCTTGTTTATTATATTTGAACACAAACCCACTTTAATATAGATTTGATTGATTCTAAACTGTAATGTCTTCATTATAAAAAGTTTTATTTATTATTTTCTTGAATTATTCAGTCCTATAAACATTATCAGAAGAGAAAGTAAACCAAATTTAAGAAAAAAATGAAATTTATTTTCAGTTTACAAATTTTAATAATTTTTTTCAAATCATCGCGGCCATTATTATATCCAGCGTCGTCTTCTTTGGGTGTAAGTTTAAAAAAAAATGATTAATTCCTTGAAATATCTACAAATGCAATTGATAGACGGAAAGTCATGTTCGGAAGACCGTGTCGCTGAAGCTGATTTAGCATATCATGAGGCATTCTCCAATTTCATTTGTAAATTTTTTAGATATTTAATCAAGGCGTATTGCTTATAAGGTGCGGGCTAGTTTACTACATACAAATATAATAATGAAATATGTACGTTTTGATAGCTCTAACCTTCATATTCTGCAATACATTTTGGCAGCTTAAACCAGCAACAAAAGATCAACCCGCCGTTAAGCGTTTCTTTTTGTTTTTTTTTTTTTTTTTTTTTTTTTTTTTTTTTTTTTTTTTTTTTTTTTTTTTTTTTTTTGTTTTGAAATATCATTTGGAAGTCGTAGTTAATTTCAGTGCTTCTAATACGAGTTGAAAAAATTCAACTTCAAATTTAATAGTTTAAATAAAAATGTTGAGCTCAAAAAATAAAAACAAAATAAAAACTATGAAACTATATTTAATATGAATTACTTTTTTTTAATTCCATGTAGTTGGTTTCATCTGTATCAGTGCCTATAACGGAATTGCTACCAGAACGCCGTGCAATTATCGATTGGTGTTTTCAAATGTCATATGACTTACCCAACCAGTTATCATCGTTTTATAATATTCCAATATGGCCAGGGAAACATAGTCCAAAAACACGAAAACGTGATTTGAACTCCATTTTATTGGAATCAATTAACAATTGGACAATATTTGAGAAATACAATACCACCATGCATACGGGTAGACATCCAAGTGATTTAACTGCGGGTGAATTATATCAAGGCTTAGAAGATTTTCTAGTCAGGTTAGACATTAATTTTCTTTTTGTTTTTGTAATATAATTTAATTAAAAATAATTAACAGTTTTGGATATCATGAGACTTGCCTTTTGAAAAGTGTTTGTGAATTGGCCAGACATCCGTTTGATGAAAATCATCAGAATTTGTTAACAGATATCATAACATTTGTTCTGACGTGAGTACTTTAATAATAATAAATAAGTAATAAAAAATAACTCAATTTTTTTTTTCTTTTTCTTTATTATGTAGACCATCCTTGCATGAAGGATTTGCTAAATCTGAGAATATTTATCGTAAAGCTTATGAAGAAGCTGAAAGAAGTGGTTTTCTTAATGAGGACTGTTCTTTTCTATATCCAGATTGTAAGCGTGATTTGCTAAATAATCTCTCAAAATTGCTTACTTAACAAATGTGAATTTATTTAAATCGTCTTTTATTTGTGTTACATATTCATTTTAAATCAATAAAGGTTAAAATATTTAAAATATTCTCAACACAAAGCGGATACAATGCTCTACAATTTTCACCCAGAAATCCTTGATTTTCAGCCAATTTATATAGAGCCTCCTCTTTGTTTTCATCATCTAAAAAGCCTTGATGTATAGAAGGTCTGAAATTTATAAATCGCTTTTAAAAGATTCCTAATAAGTAATAATAAAAAATAATAAATAACTGATGTAACATTAACAAACTATACTTTAGGAAAAATTCTATGACGTCGGTGATAATATTTTTATACGCTTCATCAAATAAATGCTGAGATAGTTCACAAATTGAACGCCTTAAACAGGATCTATCATAGCCATATCTGAATTAAGACATTGTTAAGAAATAATCGATTTTAGTTACATTTCTTCCAATTTACCTTTCAAGCATACTTTCAAAACTATTGTACAATTCTTTGGCCGTAAAATCATATTGATGCACTGTATTCATTAAAAGATCTTCACTTAACTTGCGACTTGTCCCATTAGTAGCCCATATGGGAATCATATAAAAGGACGAAACATTAAATGGCATATCGTAATTCATTTGAAAACCCCAATCAAAGTATACTTTACGTTGTGGTGGTAAATCCACGATTGGCACAGATATGGAGCCCACAAGCTTTTCAAATGTTTGTTTAAAATAAAATTTAATTGTTAACAAAATAATTTATTTTCAAATTTTTGTTTTTCTTTTACTCACTTGTAATACAGTAAACTGAGGATACAATAAAGCAGCTTTAACGCATTTAATAGTAATCAGGATTTCAAAGATGAGTTTGAAAACAATTTGTCTTTCAGACGACATTCCAATCAACTGAATGCAGCAATTAACACTGAGTGACAAGATCTGGTGTCTTTCAAAAAGAACCATAAATAGTTTTTAAATACATAAATGCACATTTTTACATGTGGGCAACTCCATAGAGGTGCCAATCAGAAATAAATAAAAAAAAATTAAATTTGAAGCCATGTTCGCATTTGTCAAATATTTGATGGAAATATTTTATGCAAAAATTTTGTTTGATGTAAAAATTTCTTAAAGAATTATTTAAAAACGGATAAACACAAGAAATTGTATTTAAATGTTGAATTATTTAAATTTGAAACAGCAACAGTAAACAAAATAAATAAAATATTGTTTACGATTTTTTTCATCAAATATTTGAAACACAAAAAAATAAATTTAAGATTCAGTAAAGGAATTTGACTAACCAAAAGAAACACATTTATTTTGGATATATTATTTTATAATTTTATGTGCTTTCCTTGCAGCCGCCATTTCCTAATACGAGAACTTAATAAAGTAATATCAGTAGAATAAAAGCATGTTTTAAAGACGAAAAAATTATATAAAAAAAATATAGGTGCCAAGGGTATAAGCATTCCAAGAAGAAAAAAAAAATGAGGACTCATGACATCAAATAAATAAATTTAAGATGCACAACCAAGCATCAGTGGTATTTTGGTGACACTTAGTTGTTTGGGAAGTCGCTGTTGTTTCATTTCGAAAAATTCTGAAAGAATTCTAACAGAAACATAAAGAAATTTCAGGAATCTGAGAACATGATTACAGTAAAATCTCTTGTGCACCAGGCAATTCGAATTTTTGAAAAAATCGAATTTCTGAACATTTTTTGAAGAAAATTATAAAATTATGATAAAACTAGTTGTGTAAGCTTTTCTTTAGTATGTACTAAACAATTTTTATTGGTTCTTAATATAAAATCAACATGTATCAAGTATGAACACTTTATTTTGAACTTCAGTTATCAACGGACCCAAATTTGTACAAACAAATCAAATTTCACTCCATTATTACCGACTTGTACACACCATGAATAACTCGGTGATTCCCCATTTTAATTTTAATGAACGAGAAAAGCAAATTGTAGTGAAAATACAAAAAAAAAGAAACAAAAATCCAGAAATTAGAACCTATAGTTCTAATATTAGAGTATCCAATACATTGAAATGTAAAGTTCTAATTTCTGGACAATTCGAATTTGTGAGATTCTACTGTCTTTCGATTTAACTTTTTTTATTATTATTTCATTTGGAATTAACTTTGTGTTATTATTTTAATTTTTACTATTCTCTTGGAAAAAAATTATCGCGTCTAATTTAATTAAATTAAGATCAAATTTTGTTTCTTCTTGAAACTTAAAATTAATTAAAAATATTTCACCATCATAACGATAAGATATAATACTTTTTATATGTACACTAGAGCGTACCACCTTACAAGGAGAAAATAAGTTTCCCCGTTCGGCGTCTAATGTAAAGTATATTTGCAAGGAGATTTCGAAAAAAATTTTTTTTCTTTTTTGGCGGACGTAGGGGTCTTCTCTTCGGATTTTTCGTTATATCTTAGGCACTTACAGTCCAATTTTAAAGTATGATATAACAAATTTTTTTGTCTCGAGAAGACTAATGTTTAAGGGCTATTGACCTCAATATTGGTATTTTCGAGACAAAAACATTGAAATATCAATTATTTTTTTTTTGTTTTGCCGAACATAGAGGGGTCGAATTTTTAGTTTTTTCGTTATATCTTAGGCATTTAAAGGCCGATTTTTAAGTATGATATATCAATGTTTTTGATCTTCTTGCCTTAAAACACTCTGAATGTACATACTTATACATAAATATCTTCCATTACTTTCTTGTTTTTTGGTTCAACTAAATGTCCGCAAACGTAGTGTACCTTCGCCATGGAGTTGCCCATATGTTGTGCATAAATTTGTTATAAAAACGCAATTGTATTAAGTGGTCTAATGAATGTTTTTGTTTATTATATTAGTTATGGACGTTAATAGGTCTTGTTTACATTCAAAGTATAGTTCGGCACAATTATGGCCCAAGAATCCTCGTTGTTCAGCCTCTTCATAAACATCACGATACAAAAACTCTGAAGATGAAAATGCCTTATGAATGGAGGGTCTATATGGAAAAGATTTTAATTCAAGAAAAGTTTTAACAGTTGCTTTTAATTTAACAATCACTACATACGTTAAAATAAAGGTAAGGATTTCGTTTAAAATATTTTGTTGATCATCAGCAAAGGGATGGCGTGCCAATTCGCAAACACTTCGCATTAAACATGTCTCATGAAATCCATAACTAGAACAAATAAAAAATATTCGTAATAATACTAATTTAAAAGAATAGCATGTATGTATGTATGTATGCCTTAAAAGAAGGTTTTCAAAACTATGATACAATTCACCAGCACTAAAATCACTCGAATGTTTGTCATCATTGTCAAAATTCCAATTTTGATATTTCAAGTGCATCGTACGCCAATCATTGATATTATTTTCTTTTTGTATATCAATAGTTCTACGTTTACGATCCTCAAATGTATCTGGCCAGATGGGGATATTTGAAAACTGTTTAAGATTGTATGGCAAATCAAAATTAATTTGAAACCCCCAATCCCAATAGAGTCTTCGACCAGGTATTTCAACGGGTGCAGCAACAGAGGCAGTTATCTAAGGTGAGTAAAAAATAATTCAATATATCGCCATATGAATTCATAAAAACTCTAAATTACATTGAACAAGTTTTAAAGGAAGAGCAAAACACTTTTTCATAAACAATGGAAAATCTGTATATTCTGTGTAGAAAATCTATCAAAGTTCAGTTTTAATAGCAGGAACATGTACAAGCATATCGTCGATGGAATTAAAGAGCGCTGTAACTGACAAAACCTTAAATGTTCACCAGAACCAAAAACCCTTATGAAATTAGAACAAAGACACTGGTATTTTTCAAAACGCAGACGGCGTAAGTGAATTTCTTTTCATCGTAGAAATCTGTTACCGGGTCCAATCGACGCGTATTTTTCTTTTTTCTGATAAATATGATGCAAAAAACGTATTTGCGATTTTTTGTCAGTTACAGTGTTCTTTAATTCCATCGTCGATATGATTCATAATCAATTAAAATATAAATTTTAATTTTTTTAATTCTTTGAAGCTTAGAACTTTTTTTGAGATCATAAGACGATATGTATAAACATAATTATTTTGTATATAAAGAATTTATTTAAATTACTTGAAGAACAGATGATGCCGGAAACAGTAACGTAGCCTTTATTATGTTAAGGCTTAAATATACCACAAGAATACGAATTAAATGAAAAGTATTCATATTATTTTCAAATAGTTCTACTCTGAGAAAAGTTTAATTAAGACTGTGTAGAAAGTGTATTTTTTATTGATTTCTTAAAATAATATTTATAGAATATCAGTTGAACTCTATCATTTAGGCTTTAATTGATTTACAGAAGTGTTAATGAAATTATTTTTTTTCCTTTGTCTTTTGCTTTGAATTATATATATGCGATTAAATTATAGATATACAATATATGGTGATCAATTAGATTAATTAACGAAATAAACAAATATTCAAATCTATAATTTCATAGATGTTCCGTCAAATTTGAAGAACTGAATTAAATAATTTCTGTATTTTGTGAAAGTTAAATAGAATAAATAACCATACATACATACATAACTGGCCTTTACAACCCTGTGTCAGGATTACGGCCTAGCTTCTCGCAGCACTCATGTTGTGTGTGTAAATTTTTATCCATGAGTACCGGGACCTACAGTTTAATGTCGACTCCGAACGACAGACTTGAGAAGCTTGTTCATGGCAATTAATTACTCTCAGAGCTTTTGCCAGAAGACTGCTGAGAGGTAGTCGCCGAAAGAAATATTTTTTTTCATATTTCCTTTTTTTGAAGATGTCAGAGCCTGGAGTCGAACCCAGGGCCCATGCCTTAGTAAGCCAACACACTAACCACTAGACCACGGCAACTACAGAATAAATAACCATTATAAGTAAAAATATGTATATTAACTCTGCCTCCAGTATGGAATCAAATGATCCTAAATCTCTAGATACAACTCTGTCTAAAGTGCTAACCAACTTTATAGGGCAGTTAATAAGCAAATGCTTAAAATTTTACCGTTTTAAATTCTAGGAAAATTCCAATTATGTATTTATAATAGAAAATTGCATATCACCAGTTAGCTTAGGATACCTGCTTTGCATTGGTGGTATGGTCATTCCAATCGGGGTTGGATTATAATGGGTTATTGTGAATCACCAGTTAGGTCATTTTGTTACCTTTCGATTGATACCATGGACGCTTTCATCCGTTGTGCCGTTTGGTCATATTTTAAAAAAGAATGGGAGAAAGTGGCGTTTTTAAGACAATTTAATAATTTTACACGCCGTCTTACCGTTTGAAATTCTAGGAAAATTCCAATTATGTATTTATAATGTTAAAATTGCATACATTTTTGCGAGTTCATGGGTAAAAAAGGAATTTAACAGATTAAATGAATACCCCTATCATATTAATTGTAATCAGAGTGGGCAAACAAACAAAACATTTCGCAAAAGTGTCAACAAAGTCATACACTTTTCAAAATTTTTTTAATGGTATTGTACATGAGCAAAACAAAAACAAATACTTTCTAAATGAAAAAGAGCGCAAATGAAACAATTAGCTTTTCGCTCTTGTGCTTGCTTTTTTTTTTGTTGTTTTTTTCTCTTCTTCTATCCTTTTTCTTCTCATTCTTTTTTTGTTGTACCTACGCACATTTGAGTTAGTGTATTTGTAGTACTCAAAACAAAAACAATATACAACATTAAATGAGACAATCTTTCTCACTGTTTCTGTTTTATTTTTGTTTTACTCATTGTAAAGAATACAACAAAATGAGATCAAACGTTCAGTTTTGTTTATTTTCCTACTCTGATTGTAATACGAATTAAATAATTTTTCATCAACTTCAAAAAACGTTTATAATGTTTAAACCCTATAATTTTGAGCAGCACTGTATTTTTTATTGTGATTGTATTAAATAACGATGATGGTGATGAGGGTAATGGTTACTGATTGTTACAAAAAATTCTGCTATTGTTTATGTACAAAAAAATATCTGAAAATGAGAACATTAAATATAAACAATTTAAAAAATAAATAAAATTAAGAAAAACCACATCTTTACTAATAAAACAATAACAAAAATAAATGTTGTCAACGTTGTCAACGTTGCAATTTATGGCATAAAAACCATAATCAACATGTTAATTACACTCAAAACCACTTTAGAATTTTAACCATAAACACGTTCTAGTAACGTTGTCATCACCATCATTATCATCATCAATAAATTAAATTTCATCAACATTATCAGCGGCATTTTTAAAAACAATAAAATAAAAATAAAGAAATATGTATGTATGTATAGAATAAAAAAAATCTAATCACTCGTATTTTAAAATGAAAGCAATTTTTTTCAAGTCTCTCTAAAAATTAGTGCATCCTCCCATAAAATGAAATCAATTCAACTTGGAAATTGCAAATTGCATTGCGCATTGATTCTTTTTTCTCTATTGATTTTATTATTTAATTATAAATTATTTAATAAAACTAACCACTTTACTAAAAATACAAATTTGACTGAAACCAGAAGCAAAACCACGAAAAATATTTTCAAAAATATTGAAACTTTGCAAATTCTAAACAATTTTGAAAATAAAAATGGCACGAATTTAACAAGAACGAAACGTTTAATAATGTTCGATGGTGGTGGTGTAGTAAAAGTGAGTTCAGTCAGCATAAGATTTTTAGAATAACATTTTTTTTATTATTTTTTGTTATTTTGCATTATACTATAGCTTGTGATTGGTACTTCTTATCCAATTATAATGGCAGATAAATTGCGTTCGTTAAGTTATTTCTATAATCTGCAAATGCAGTATGTACCACCGCCAATTCCACTATACCCATGGAGTATATACAACACATCAACATTTCCGGCACGCAGTTATAAGAAACAAAAACGTTCAACACAAATATTGTTGCCGCAGGATAAAAGTCGTTCTTTGCTTTATAAATTTATAGAAAGATTTATTCAAAAGTAAGACAATAAAAACCAATTCATTACAAATAAATCATAAAAAATATCAAGTTATTGCTTAACATTTTTGCAGGTCTGGCTATTCTGGTAGAAAATGTTTGTTAAGGATCATATGTGAAATGGCACATTCTCCTTTGGAAGAGGCTTCAGAAATCATACAGCTCAAAGAGGATTATGGCAGATATATTTATCACACTCTAATAAATGCAATCTTTATGTATGTACTACCTATATATGTATGTTTAGAATTTATTTGTTAAAAATATTTGATTTTTCCATTTTTCTATATACAGACCCACATATTCAAATGTACATGAACGTTACATAAAGGCACGAAATGTCGGCAGAAAAGGTTTCAACTGTTCAAAAATATTTGGAGAATGTTATATAGCAGAACAATTTTTTAAACAATTTACACTTTTTATTTAACCCTAAACTTAATAGCATATACTGTATACTTACATACATAGGTATGTACGTACACCTAATTCTGTTTTAACGCGAATTTAATTTTTAGTAGTTTTAAAAACACATTCCGTTCTCTTGTTATGCGATTTGATTTGGTATAAAGCGGCCTAAAAATGTATATATTTTGAACAGAAAAACGTATTTTTATATTGAACTAGCTAAAACCCGGCGTGCTTCTTTTTATTTTTAGGTATTAGATTACTTTTTCTAAATCAATGTTTTATTCAATAATTACCTTTTTATTGTTTTTTGTTTAATAAAATAAGGGCATGAAGCACCATAAATTATTTAGTTATACACAGAGGGAAAAAAGGCGTTCTAAAATTATTAACCAAGGGTATCAAGATCAAATTGTGAACAATATTTCCTAAATTTTCGGTACCAAATCAAGCTTAATGCGTTATTAATATAAGAACAAATGGCACAAAATACCATAAGTTAACAAATCAAGAACAACCGGTAGTAAAATCGTGCCCATAATTATGAAAGTGGTCTAAGTCAAAATTTTAAAAAAATTAGTTTATTAGTTATTTCATACCACATTATTTTAAACTAAATTTATTCAATGTAATTTTTACGAAATTGTCAAAAATTAACCATTAGATAGTGTTTCTAATTTCAATATTATTTGGAATTCATTTAGTGTTAATTATGAAAGTGGTCTAAGTCAAAAATTAGACCAAAAATTTTTGGTATCGGATCATTCCTTTCTGCCGAATGACCGTGATTTTGGCTTAATAGAACTTAAGATAAAAAAGCAAAAAAGCAAACATAAAGATATTTTGAGTTTACTACCGTACATCTTTCCAGTTTTTCAGGAAAATTTTAAGAAGCTTAAATACTCGCAATATTGATAAAAATGGATTACTGTTAAAAAATAATTAACAAATGTTCAGTTAAATTATTGTTTTAAATAAAACTCAAAGTTCTTTATTGCTTTAAGTCATTTATAGGATATTCAGTTAATTTTCAAAATGGTCTAAGTCAATTCAAACTTTGAAAACAATATTATCGAATTAAATTCAAACAAAATTTCATATTCGTAATAAATTTCCATTAATTAAGACTAATAAAATTATTAATTAAAATGTCATATAATGTAAAAACATTTTTTAATTTATGCAAATGTAAATCATTAAATATCTCGAAACATGAAATATATGACTTAGACCACTTTCATAATTATGGGCACAATTTTTCTCATTTTGGTAGAGGTTTTTTTTTTCAAGTGAAAGTGCATATTCTGTCGTTTTTTTTTTTTTTTTTTTTTGAGCTTCTAAGGAACGTATCTATCGCGTAAAAACAGAATTAAGTGTATTACGTATCTTTAAAGAACAAATATTTTATCGTGATACCACAATTAATAATATATCTACATGTGTACGTATTAATTAAATTCATACAACGACTACAACAAAATGGAGGAGCTATTGTTAAGAAATTTATGTGCGTCTTTTTTTCACAAAATTTAGTCTTAAATTATTTGCCAAAGAAATGGTTTAACTTTTCTATTGTTTGTAGTACTGAGCTTATTCTACAGCCGAAATAAGCCAAAAATAAAATGTTTATGAGTAGTCGTCGTATGAATTTTTTAATTTCAATAATAGTTTTGAAATGTTGCTTATATAGTGTAGCTGGAGATGAATGCAAGTGTACACCAACCGTTACAGATTTGGATAGATTTCATAATCAAGTGTTAAAAAGACGCATAAGATCAATTGTCTTTCCTAATAAATCAAATTTACTTCTAACACCGGCTTTTACTAAAGCTGTATTAGATGGAAGACCCCGAGGTTTATCTTATTCTGTTGAATTCGATATGTATAGCCCTTTACCAGACACAATTGAAGGTTGGCAGCCCACTGTATTGGTTAATAAAATAAAGCAGCAGCAACGAAATTCAACTACACCGAATGGAGATATTTTGCCAATGTCACAAAATGAGTCACAATATTTTAAAAATTACAGCGATTTTTATGAGTTTCCTTTTGATGCAGCTGAATACACAAATGCTGGGGAATATTTGGAATCAAAAAATCATTTTCACCCAAAATATTTTTCAAAGTATGTATGTAATGTGTCATTTTTTACATATATACTTAAGGCCTCGTTACTCAAACGTAAACGTTGCGGATACGTAAACGTTGCGGCCGAGTTCAGCGAATGGTTTAGAATTGGTTTACAATTTTTAAACAGCAGATACATAAAAAGGAAGAAAAATTTTAAATTTATTGGATTCGCCCGCAACGCAACGCAACGTTACGTTTACGTATGAGTAATCATTTACACATAGGCTTGATAAGCAAAACTGAACAGCTGTTCCGCAACGTTTACGTTTACGTTTACGTTTGAGTAACGAGGCCTTTACTGTTAGTTATTCTTCTGTAATAATACAAATTTTCTTTTTTTTTTTGCTTATTTTCAGTAAATTAGAATTCCCCAATCCTGATCATTTTCACAAATTACCTTTAAAGCAGCAGAAAAACGAGCCAAATTATATAGAAACTGTTAATAATGAAAACAATTTAGTCCGCCATCTAAATTGGCAACATCATTATTCTCGTGATCAAAGTTATCGAGAAAAAAGACAATTATTGGAACAATTTGAAATGATGGGAGTGATATTTAGATTTAATATGAGAGCATGTATTAAGAGGGCAATGTGTGAAATAACCAATAATTTAAAACCCTATGGCGAATCACTTATCGAAGATATAATACGTCTAATATTAACGTGAGTTCTATATTTATTTTTTAATTAATTTTTTGTAAAAAGTATTTCTATTTCATGTGCTGCATAGAATTCCGTCACCAGCCCGAAGTAATTCTAAGCATGCAAGTGATCATAGACAAAACTACGAGTATGTTGATATTAACTGCGAACAATATTTTGCATTGTCCTGCCCCTATAAAGTTTTACAATTTTTAACTAAAAATATTAACACCAACATTAATCAAAAAATTTAACAGCATTTTAAGTATGTACTTGGCATTTTCTTATAAAGGCAATTGGGGTGGGGTATTCACAAAGTGTGGTATTACATCGTTGTTTTTTATTAAAAAAAATTTTTCTTAATTATAAAAAAAAGTTACAACTTTAAGGCCCATTATTACAACTTACCTTTAGGTTAAGGTAGGATTTTATCAGGCAAAGAAATTGCTTTTTGTTATTAC
Source organism: Metopia argyrocephala (assembly GCA_963576795.1). Lineage (NCBI taxonomy): Eukaryota > Metazoa > Arthropoda > Insecta > Diptera > Sarcophagidae > Metopia > Metopia argyrocephala. The sequence continues at coordinate 148,407,209 of OY756209.1, forward strand.
AAGTAAGCTTTAACCTTAAGTGACCAATAAAGTTATTGGGAGGATTGTTATAATGGGCCTATGACGATAATATTATGTCCTATAGTCACTTTGTACTTGCTGGAATATTTTTATTTTTTTTTTTTATTTTTTTACCAAAGTAATCGAACTCTTCAAATAATATATCAGTAGAAAAAATTTTTTCCATCAGTTCCTTAAATTTTGAGTAACAGTTTAAATTAAAATTAAAAAAAAAATAAATAAAAATTTTTGGTTAAAAAAAATTCAAAATTTTAAAAAATGTCATTCAATTTATCTAAAATTTTAAGGCCAATCTCTAATATAATGTCTAAGAGGACCTCATTGAGACTCTCTAACTGCAGGCCATATGCAACAAAAGGCAAATGTGCCGAACATGATGACCCTCGCTGTTCGAAAGAAACGCTTGCAAAGCAAAAGCCCTGTCCTTCAAAAATACGGCGTTTGGAAGCAAAAGAAGAGATTCCTAAAACAAACTCCATGTGGGAGAACCCAGAATGTTGCAAAGATCCTTGTCCCGATTATTATCCTCGCTTTGATGAACTTTATTATGCAACCAGCGACAAACTCAGACGAAAATATCAACAAACGTGGGTATCTTGTCCAGAATTGCAAATAGTACCCAAAAAATTGTGTGTTCACGAACAAGTGAAGTTTCCTCCTATGGAGAAAAGATCTTTCAAGCAACGGCCAAAAACGGCATGCCCAATTGGCAGACCAAGAATTTGTATGGACAAAAAAAATCAAAAATGTGCTAAAATTTTGATGCCTGGCTGTCGCGGTGGTCGTCAACCACCGATGTGCAAAACTGAACGTAAGCCAAAGGATTGCCTCAAAGATTGTACACCCTATCCAAGTTATTCTGAGTGTATACGCGCAGAACGTGAATCTCGACATCCAAATGAGTGTCGATGCCTAGATCATCCTATGATGTGTGAAGTGTGGGCTGAAATGAGGCGTCGAATGACATTTGTTAAGGGTTAAAATATTTTATTAAAATGTTTCGTTATATTTAAAAAAACAAAAAGCAAAAAACAAACAATCATGTATTCTGTTATATTTTTCAAGTACATATATATTCTAATAAAATGTTTACTATAAACTTTGGTCTGCGGGGTTACTTTGTATTTCGATTCGAATCGAAAATCTTACGAATTCGTAAAAATTTACACATTTTCCAAAAATTTTTGTATTCATTTCTATTGATTTTTTCGAATGAAAAATTTCTTTTGAAAGCATTTTCGATTCGAATCGAAATACACAGTAACCCTCCTGAGTATCAAAATGCTTTTCCCATGGTAACAGATAAACTACAAGATTTTCAGGTATGTTCTGAAAATCACTTTTTATAGGAGTGATTTCAAATCACGAGAAAGGTGTTCTGAGCACAAAATTTTTGTAAATTTTGTGATTTGAAATCGTCAGGTAAATTCTTGTCGATATTAAATCACTTGCCTTTTTAAACACTATTTAACTTACAATTGGGCGAAAAAAGTAAAACAAACATATAACATCATTTGTTCTTTATTTATTTTTACAAAAAAAATTATAATTTCATGCAGAAAAATTCTAAAATTTGCAAATTTTAAAACACATTACAATTTTCATAAAATTTTTTGATTTGTTTACATTTTTCACAATTTGATTTTATTTTTCAAAACGATTTTTGGAGTTGCCAGATTTACAACATGTTATTTTATTTTATGTATAATTTGACCAAATTTGTCAATTAAATTAATTATTAAAAACTAAAATTTATAAAATTTGTTCATAAAAATTAATATAATGTAAAATAGTTTACATAGATTGGTTAATTTTTGAAATATAAATGTGCGATTTTAATGCAAATGCCAGCAATGAATCTGGCAGCTCTATAAACGACACAAAAGAGCTTAAAGTTTGTGGTTTAGAACAATGAAAAACACTTCTAAAAACAAAAAAGCTCGTGATTTTCAGAACACCTAAGAATTTCTTGCGTGATTTTAAACTTACATGTGATTTGAAATCACGTGATTTTCAGAACATGCCTGTTTAGATTGTTTTGCGTATCTGGGGAGGGTTCTTTTGTATTTTGATTCGATTGATTGCTATAAATCTTTTCAGATTTGAAACGCCATGATGTTTCATCACATAACGGATAGTGATTAGATTTTTACGTATAGAAAACATTTTCTAGTTTAGCGACGCACTTGTGATTGCAAATTTTGGAATTGCTCTATCGGATTTTTATGAACTACCTTACCAATAACAGACTTAAAGCTGACCTGACACAGGAGCAGATATATGACAAGGCATTTTTATAAGGTCACAATCAGGACGGATTGATTATAAAGTGCAGTAAGCCAATCAGAGGTCTATTGGTTGTTACTACTTCCATTTTTTTAGCCTTTTTTAAATCCGTCTCATTTTCCACCTTAGTTCAAATTTACTACATTACATATTCACTCAACTTACAACCAACAACTAAACGTAGCCACTTACATACATATAAGTACATACATAAATTTTAACACAGAGATCAGTCAAACTGCCTTTAAGCTGGTTAAGTATGTATGTATACTATACTATAGTTAAAATGAGAAAAGAAAACGATTTTGGATAAAGCATATATGGTTTGAAAAAAAAAAGTTAAATAAGGAGATATTTTGTTTAATCTCTGATTTTAATTACAAAAATCTTAATAATCATTGCTTTTAGTCGTTACTGTGAGGAAAAATTTACGTCTATATTTCTTAAACTTTAGTAGCATATCGTCGTGCGGGAGTTTATGTGCTCTATCCGCCATTTTATATATCTCGAGTTAATAATGCCACTTTAGGGTTTGTACACCAACATTTTTAAACTCTGCAATCCGAATTTCGGCTATTTATCTCCCGAACTGGACGAGATATCCGAAAACGGATTGCGAACTTGAAAAATATGGTAATCGAAAACATAAAGTGGCATCATTAAATCGAGATATATAAAATGGCGGATAGAGCACCTGTACTCCCGCACGACTATATATTATGTACTGAAAATAAAGTAAGGAAAGAAAAAAATGATGGCGTAAAGTATTTAATTATGGCGAATGGGTCACAGGAATTTAAATTCGATGTTTGGAAGAGACCAGAAAAGAATTAATGTGTATCTGTGCTGTAGTTTATTTTGTATTCATGTTTTTTATCTTTACTTTACGTTTTTAATATTTCTATACGACCAGTGATGCGTGGGTTGGGAAGACTCATCATGTGACCACAGGGTATGTAACAAAGAAATAAGAAGAGATAGTAATTTGGAAGTTCTTTTCTATTATTACTAGTCTAGCCTATACAATAGGCTTTTTAGGAATTTTTTGGAAGAAAGCTCTTTTGAAAAATGACGATGAATATGATGCGGGATTAAGAGATATCCTACTAACTACTGCTTGCAAAATTATTATATTACAGCAACCATTTTAATTTTAATTATTTTTTTTAAGAGTACCACTTTTGCTGAGCGAAAATATAGAATTATCAAAAAGGGTTATTGATTTTTTTCTATTTAAGTTCAGAAATTTTTGTTTTATTATAAAATAAAAATTATTTAAAAAACATTTTATGTGTACAAAATCATAAAATTAGCAATATGTAATTATTAAGTTATGTTTACTTATGCTATTCACTGCATGCATTCATGTACTCACTTTTTTATTTACTACTTCTTTATCTTCTTTCGTACTTCTTGTGTATTTCCGCTTTACTTTCCACTTTAATTCAATTTGACTACTTACTTTACAATATATTCTTCAACTTATAACCAACAACAATATATGTATATCCGCTTTCATACATTTCAACACACACACATATGTAAATAAATAAATTAAAATGGCAACAAGTGTCACAGATCATGAATACATATTGGCAAATGTTGGTGGCGTCTTCCTGTTGCATTTTATACATTTTTACAAAACTTTATTAATATACACTTGTTTGGACACTTTTCGAATAAACTTCATACAACAGCTATTATTTAACATTTTTATTATAATTATATTACACTTTTAATTATTTTAATCAATTTTTTAAACAAATAATCGCAATTTTTATTCACTCTTCACGTTTCGTGTTAAACTTTACGAGCCAACTAAAATTTACAAGCAAACATAATGACAAAATGGTTGGTGGTGAAATTTAAAAGTAGTGGGTTTGTGTCTTAAGTTATGGCAATTGGCTGAGGTGGTTTTAACAGCATGGCATTGCCAACAGTTGCTTCCTTCTTCATATAGTATTTGGGAGAATGCGATTGAAAAAATCGCACTTGTTTAAAGTGAAATAACATCAAATCATATGTGGAACTAATAAATACCGAAAATATATTGAAATCATCCTGGTGCCAGCGGTGAATATCAGTAGAAAAGGAAAAAGTTACAGTCAGTTTGAAGAAAGATAAGAGTCAAGTTGCATTTTTAGTCAAAAGTTTAATTTTGTTTCTTTGAAAGTTGTGTATAAAATTATAATAAAAGTTGAGCTTGAAAATTTGAATTGAATTAATTGCCAGAAGAGCATTTTGAAACTGTCTTTTGAGAACTCAATTACTTAAATCATTTTTTAATATAAAATTAAATTTTTTTTAATGTTAATAAAATCACATTATTATATATTTTTGGAAACAAATAAAACATTTTATTTCAATATAAAACCAACCATAATTACATACATATGTATATTACTGCATGTGCCTTATAATTCTACTATGGCTTTTGTCCACGGTGCACTTATCATAAGGTGATTTTGCTATTACAAGTACAACAGTAACAAAAACAACATGGCTTATTATTGCTGGTTAAGATAAAGAGCTGTCAAAAAAACCAAAACAAAAAAATTTACAATTCTCTTCACGAATTCCATACCTGTGTTATTTAACCCTTTATTTTTTGTCTGTAAATCTACGTTTCCACGGCTTCATTTCAATAGTAATTTTCAAATACCGAATTTAATGAGTTGCAACTTGTTTTTACCGCCATTTTTCGTAACAAATTTTTTAACATAAAAAATTTTTTAATATAAAAAATTAACGCTTTAAATGTTTGAAAAACGAAACATGTATTTTATCAATATACATATATGAACATATTATGTTCAGTATGTGCTAAGTAATGAAGACGACGTTAACTCTGAATATATTCAAAGAATTGACTCTAACCCTGACTTTTGTCATGATTTTTCTTCAAGTTACCGTTTTTAAGAGTTACATATAGTATATATATGAAAAATCTCCTGAAAACTCAGGTGGTTTTCAAAAATTACACTGAAATTCATGTTGTGGAAATGTAGTATAAAATTTAGATGTACATCTAATTATAACAATTTATTTTGTTTGCAAACAAAAATATTATAATTATCAGAGTTGGGTTTATTGCATTGAATTTATAATGCATTATCGTTTCCACTACCACTAAACCACTTAGTATTAATTCAGCAATATTGCAGCCACCACTAAATGCAGATAGAAATAGTTAACCACTAAATAAAACCATTTTAGTGGTAGTGGAAATTTAGTGCAGTAAATAAAAACATTTTAGTGGTAGTGGAAATTTAGTGCATTAAATAAAACAAATTTAGTGGTAGTGGAAATTTATTGCATTAAATAAAAAAAAATTAGTGGTAGTGGAAATTTATTGCATTAAATAAAAAAAATTTAGTGGTAGTGGAAATTTATTGCATTAAAAAAAACAAATTCAGTGGTAGTGGAAATTTATTGCATTAAAAAAAACAAATTTAGTGGTAGTGGAAATTTATTGCATTAAATATAAAAATTTTAGTGGCAATGGAAATTTAATGCATTAAATATATCGATTTTAGTGGTAGTGGAAATTAATTATTATTATTAATTATTAATTATTAAAAGAAAAAATTAAATTTTTAGCATAAAAATAAACCATTTTTGAGGTTGCATGCTAAAAGAACGCAATGTCTTATATTAATAAACATGTTTGGTTAAAAATTCCAGTAGCAAATATTGTGGTTACAAATACTCTGCTCGGAGTACAATACTTTGAAGAATTTTTTTGAATTCTAAATTTAGCATTTTACTTTTTTTTTTTTGTAGAACATTTTAGCAGAACTTATACGGATTTAGCATTCCCTACTTATCATTTTCTGGCAACACTGCAGTTAACATATGTTGAGAGCATCACTTGTTTTAATAAAATTTCCTTTTGTTTTGTTTTGATTTGCTCTTATTGGGTTGAACAAAAGAATGTTTAAAATATGCGGAAAGTTGCTGGGAACTATAAAAATAAAGTATATACGGGCAAGAGCAATAGGAAGTGCTAGTACTATATATGCCTTGAGTTCGGCATATGGAAAGTGTGGCGTTTCAATAATTCGTGTGTCGGGGCCACAAACTAGACAAGCGTTGAAGGCAATATTGGGCAACCGGCATGATTTAAAGGAGCGACATGCATATTTGAAGACATTACGACATCCAAAAACGAAAGAGATTATTGATAATGGACTAGTGTTATGGTTTCCTGGTCCAGCATCATATACGGGAGAAGATTGTTGCGAGTTTCAAGTACATGGCTCTCTAGCCGTAATAGCTGCTATGATGGATGCTTTAGGGCAAATTTCAGGTCTTAGGCCGGCAACACCAGGAGAATTCACAAAGCGAGCATTTTTTGGCAACAAGTTAGATTTAACAGAAGTTGAAGGTCTGGCGGATCTTATACATGCTGAAACAGAGGCTCAAAGAAAGCAGGTAATAATATTCCATTAAATGTTAAAGTAAGCATAATCACAAATTGTTTGACCCTAGGCTCTTCTACAAAGTACAGGATCCCTTTCAAGACTATATGATAATTGGCGGAAGCGTTTGATACGCTGTGCCGCCCATTTGGAGGCTTACATTGATTTCGCTGAGGATGAAAATATTGAAGATGATGTTGTTTTTCAGTTGACTAAAGAACTTAAGAAAATACAATTTGAGATAAGAGAACATTTAGACGACCAAAGACAAGGTGAGATGTTAAGAGATGGTGTGCGCACAGTTATTGTCGGTGCTCCTAATGTGGGTAAAAGCAGTTTTCTTAACCTGATATGCCAAAGAGATATATCCATCGTAACAGATATAGCGGGAACAACTAGAGATGTCATCGAATCGACTTATAATATCGGTGGCTACCCAGTGAGATTTGCTGATACAGCTGGTCTAAGACACTTCACTAAAGATAAAGTTGAAAAGGAGGGCATTCTGAAGGCCAAAATGTACATAGAGCAAGCCGACTTAGTTTTGATTATGTTGGATGCTGGGTGCTTAAAAGATGACCAAATATATGACACCAGGGCATTAGAGAATTACTTGGAAAGATATTTAATTGATTTAGACGTTAACCAAGAAATGTTGTCTAACAAAAGAGTTCAGTATATCATCAATAAAACTGATTTGCTGTCAGATGAGGAATATACGAAAATTCAACAACTATCTAAAGTACTGGTTCTCTCGTGCAAGAACACCATAAATTTTAAAGACTTTCTAAATAAATTCGAAAATTTATTAAAGGATTTGTATGCATTTATTAATTAATTTCCAAATATAGAAACTTTTTAATATACATATTTTCTATATTATAGATGTGGCGTACCAAGGGCTGAAGCACCCCGCCTAACACATGCTCGCTATCGTTTGCATTTAGAGCGTTGCATTGAACATATAAAAGTATTTTTAACCAATTATTCACCGGATGTTTTTCCAGACATGGCAATATCGGCTCTTAAATTAAGACAAGCCGTTAAAGACATTGAACGAATAACTGGACATGTTAGTACTGATGATATTTTAGATGTTGTTTTTAAAGACTTTTGTATAGGAAAGTAGTAAATATTGTTTTCTTATACATTAGACATTCTTCTTAGTTTTAAAAACTACATATTTGGAATGTTAGAAATATTTATATCGTTAAATTACTCATTAAATCAAACACTTAAGTTTAAAAGAAAATCCCATACATTTTTATTAATATTGCAGCACTTCGATCGTACTTGAATAATGATCGATTTTAAAATTAATCAATTGTATGGACCCTTATTAAACTTTGAAAATTAAAAGAAGTTTTTCAATAAGAGACCATGAAGGAGACAGTTTTTGTTTTTCTGCACTCGTTGTGTCGTATTTTATCATTGCATTGTAATTTTAAAATTTTCTATGTTAACGAGAGAGAAAGATAAAAGATTTTTGTTTATATTCTAAGTTGCACAATGTAAAGCACTGTCAATAGCAAAAGAAAGTTAAAAAATATTTTTTATTAATTGTCAAAGGGGTCTAGGTATTTGTTTGAGATTCTGGCAACACAGAGTTGTTGTTTTTGCTTTGTGTTGTTATTTTTCCAGCTGTTTTACATGTCATCAACAACAACAAATAGCAGTCGAAACAAAAAGTGGAAGTTGATTCTTTCTGAGCTCTATACCCCAGAAGAACAATTTTCGAGAAAAATACATATAAAAAAAGAACAAATTATACTTTTAAAATTTATTTGCAAAATTAAGGACATAAAAGTAACCGAAATGAGTAATTCAATGACTGAATTCGACAACCCCAATTTCAGTGTGGAGAAATGTTCGTAACCAGGAAACAAATCCATTAAATTTTAAATAGCATTTCTGTTTTTCAAATATTTTATTAATTTACACTTTTCTTACATAAATATGTAGATACGAAACATTTGGTAAAAGAATGTGTAGGAGGACCAGATCTCCAAAAACGAAAAAAAGAAATTCAGGCATACAGCGATCAGACTTCATCCACTTTAAAGAAGTCGGTCTATGCTAATTATATGCAATTTATAGAAACAGCGAAAGAAATATCCAGTAAGTTTAGAATGCATGGAAGGGCTTGTTCTTGTGAATATAAATTTGAATACTATTTTGCAATATTTAGATTTGGAATCGGAAATGACTCAGTTATCGCTGCTCTTAAACGAACAGCATAATATACTGGCGTCGTTGACGGACGATAAGACAGGCGGAACTTCTAAAAAGTCCGATGATGAGGAGATTGACGCTTTGGCTCAACAAGAAGCTGAAAACATGCATGCCACTCGCGCAGTTAAAGAAATGGTTCAGGGTTTCAATGGTAATCTGGAGGGTAAAACTTTTTTAAATGAAGGAGCTCTAACTGAACTTGATGGCAATGATTATAGACCAATACAAAGGGTATTTTTCTTCTTATTTAATGACGTTCTTATTGTCTGCAAAGTAAAGCACGACAAGTATGTTAATAGTATAAATGTATAGGAGGAGCAAAAGTATATTCATTAATTATATTTCAATTGTAGAAGACTAGAATTCGTTGCCGAGTATAATCCTAAGAAAATAGCAGTTATTAATATTAAAGATTTGGACGGAGTCAAGAATGCTATAAATATTATAACACCTGACGGCTCCAAAATATTTCAAAGCATTACAGCGGCTGGAAAAGCAGAGTGGATTGAACAATTCGAAGTTGCCCTAAAATGGGATCAACAACAGAAAAAATCAAAAAAAGGACCAGCACCACAGCCGCCAAAAACTAAAAGTGATAATACACCAACATCTAGCGAAAAGTCTGTAGACGCAAGCCCAACGGAAATGATTCCTACAAAAATACAAGAAAATTCCGGTCCGGAATGGATTCATACAGCTCCAGATGAAATACAAACATTTATCGCTCAGCGCCACTTTGAGGATGCAGAATTGTTGATCAAAAGATGTGACGAATATTTAGGTCAAAATAAAAATTTCGAAAATGCTGCTGAAATAGAAAATAAAATTCGAAAATTGGAAAAACAATTGGCCGAGGTTCTTTTACAAGAATTGTCGAAATGTCATGCAAGAAACCTACAAGTGGCTCTTAGATCATCTAGACGTTGCCTTCAGATTCTCGTAAATATGGGTAAAGCCAGGCAGGCGTGTGGTACATTATTACGAGTTTGTTCAATAGCTTTGCGCGCAGCTCAGAGGGAGGCAAGAAAAAACAACGCCGAAATATCTGAACTATTCTTTTGCGATTTAGCTCAGGTTGCATGTGAATTTCTCGCTTCATTCGAGTCACAGCCAGCGTGTGTCAGTGGTAAGTTGCGTAAAATATTCGTAAACACAATCAAGTTGACTGGTCCATTGTTTTTTATTATTTTTTGAAGCCCTTGTCGTTTGGTGTAATTCCGAATTGCAATACTTTGCAACACAATTAAAAAAGCATTATCTTACAAAAGGGAGCCACTTAGAGGCCATTGCTAAGTGTGTCGAGGGTGTTCGAAAGCCTTGTGCTAAACTTACTGAAATTGGATTAGATCTGTCATATCATTTGGAGGGCTTGTTGCGCGCAGATCTCATAACTTTAATAAATGAATCTTGCATTCGTCTTTTAGAAACCATAGGACGTACAGAAGAAGTTTGGCAACCCTATAATCTACAAACGAAATCGAACTTGAAACGATTGTTACTAGAATTGGATGCTTTAGGTATTGATTTACGTCTTCATACAACTGGAGATACATGGATTAACCTGACACAGTCAACCGTCAATTTCACAAGACATTATTTACAATTAACTCAGTATTCTGGTTATTTGGCGAAAAGTGAGGCATTATCCCAGAGTTGTCAAGTTTTATTAAGAGATCTGCTACAAGCTCAACAAGCTATCAAACCAGCAACTGGGTTAAGTGTTGACGTAAGTTTAAAAAAATATACCATATTGTATATGCTTAACAATTAATCTACTTCTTCTTTTTTATGTTTTTCTTTAGCCTAACTTTGTAATGAAAAACAAACAATTTCTTATTGATGAATTATTGCCGATAGCAATTTCTAAATTTCGTCACAAAAGTGGCAGCAATGCAGATATCTTACAAATGTTATACAACCAAATGCGTGAGCAACAAGCGCCAATTCCAATGAAACGAAATGTTTATCAAACTGATGTCTTTTAAATGAAATAATAATTTAATTTCACTTATAACTATAAACGTATTATAATTTATTAATTTGATTTTTTCTTCTTATAAATGAAATATGTATGTATGTATGCATATCCTAAAAACTATGTAGCTTATATTTAACACAAACGTTGCAAAATAAATTAATAAAAAAAACGTTCTTATTAAAAAAATATACATATATATGCCCGTATTCATAATAAATATTTTAGGTTTATTGAGGGTATATTTGACAAGTATTGTATAGAAATTTGTCAAATAAACCCTCAATAAACCTAAAATATTTATTATGAATACGGGCATTAGTATATATATAGATTTATAACATCCAAGGCTTGTGTTTAATATAACACGCTGCGCTAAACTAATAAAGAAGTTTTTATTTGATGATTGAACCCATACCTAAACAAAATTCTTTTCTTACTGACATGGCAACCCAGCTATAATAATGACTGATGTACAATAGAAAGATATAGAAAAACTTGAAAATTTTTCTTGATCATCCTTATACGGCAACTGAATATATTCAAGCCGCAGTTTTCACTCCTAATATGTCTTACAAAGAATAGTTTACCTTTCGTTTTTCTAAAACTAATTGTAACTTAGCTGGAGGGTTACTTTGTATTTCGATTCGAATCAAAAATACTTTCGAAAGAAATTTTCCATTCAAAAAATCAATAATAATGAATTACAAAAATTTTTCGAAAATTCGTAAATTTTTACGAATTCTTAAGATTTTCGATAATAATGAATTACAAAAATTTTTCGAAAATTCGTAAATTTTTACGAATTCTTAAGATTTTCGATTTGAATCGAAATACAAAGTAACCCCCCTGATTGAATTAAAGATTCAATAATACGCAGAGAAATTACCCTTTTAGGAAAATAACATTCTACTAGAGGTAGTGTCGACTATCGATAGTATTTTTAAAAGCTATCGATTACTAATATTCCATTAATTGTATTTTAATTTCCATACTAAATACACTTTGAAAGTTTTTTTTTTTTGATTGTTTAAAATACATACTGTGTTTAATATTGCTTCTGCCGCATTTTTATTATTTGCAACATTGGCATTTTCATTGTTATCACTTTGATCTTTTAATCACTTTCACTTTCTTTTATTTTCAAACTTCAATAACTTTCAAATCTAAACAAATTTCAAATTCTTGTTTTACTCATCAACTGCATGACTATTGCCTTTACTTCGGTGAATATTAAAATTTTAAAATAATTAAAACAGATACATACAGTGCACTCGCGGTAACGTGAACTAATTAAAACCAAGGGAGTTCATGTTAGCGAAATTGTTCACTTTAGCGATTGTCGAATTTCATGACAAAAGTATAAAATTTTAGAATATAAACCTGTGTTTTACAGGCTTGAAAGTGGAATTGTTTTGTTATTTAGATTATTAAAATATAAAACTAACACAAAACGAGATCATTTTGCCAAGTTTCATGGATTTCAGTGGTACCATCAACACAAGAAAGATTAGCAAGCTAAGCACACTATAAAAGTTAGTGAAACAATGCTTTAATTGTGATATCAGAGTCATATACAATAAAAAATTTATTCACGTTATAGAGCTTTCAGAGATTGTTCACATTACAGAGTAGTCAATGTAAACAAAAGCTTGTTCACGTTATCGCGAGTGCACTGTACTTTGAAAATACAGAGAATTTAAATTTCGAAAAATTTTATTTTTCTTCACATACCGGAGACTATCGAATAGTTTTATTCAATTCTCTACCGCAAACTACCAGTCGTGTCTATTAGACTCATACTACTACTCCATACATTGGCCCCAGTTTGATAATTCCTGCAAATCTTTTTCGGTAGACAAAGGGTTGAGGTAGGATCCAACTGGTTTTAAACAAAAATATTTCGTGGCCTCACAGAAATTGACATGGAGAGCCCAAAATTGAAATAAAAAATCATTTACTGAGGACATGCCTAGTTTTGTTCGCCACCTGCTTGCTCACTTGATTTTATTTTTTAATCATTTAAACCTTTTTTTCAAGTTTCTATAAAATTTGTTTGTACTTGGAAGCGTTCCATGCATACTCACTTGTACATTTATTTGCCAATATAATAACAATTATTCTTTTATTGTTTCATTTATTATTACCATTTCTTTTTTCTCTTATATTAATATATTTAATTTATAATTATTTTTATATAATTATATACATAGATAACCACACGAATTAAACATTTGTTATAATTTTTATATATTTCCTTTTTATTATTTTATTAATTTTGTTTGTGTCTCTTACTGATTTCCAATAGTTTTTATTTCTTAAGTATCTTTTCGATTGTAGTTTTTTTCTTTTATGTTATATATATATATGTATGTACCTATATAAAAAAGGGCATTCGTTTTGAACAGCTTCTTATGTATAAAGCTTTAATAAGGTAAAACAAGGATATATTTATATTCAGTGTGAGAAATAAACTTTTTAAACACCTATGATACATTTATGGTCTACTACTCCTAAAGTATTCAGAGAAGAAATAACTAAAAAAGTAAAACAAAACAAAAAAAAAAAAATTGATAATTACATATCGTTGGTCTCAGGTAGAAAGGCCCTAACTCAAATAATTTAAAATTTACAGGAGGAGGTAAAAGTACAACAGATACTGTAATTATTAATATACAAATTTTAATTAAATGTTACAAAATTGCTTGTAATGCCGTTATTTTTAATAATATTATAAGCATTCTTTGTGAGGTGCGGCATATTTCTAAAATGAATTGGATTTACTAAAAAAAAGTAAGTTTTGAAAAAATGCGAGTTAGGGCCTTTCTACCTGAGTCCAACGATATATAATTATGTATTTGAAAAATGGGATAGATTTTGGTGGGAGGTGGGAGCTAAAGCAAAACCTAGAAAAAAAGGAAATTTCTTGTCTATATGTGTATGTATGTCAAATATTATCCTGCTTTAGAACGCTACTAAATTTTAAATTTAAATCTTTTTTTTTTCCTTTGAAAAAATGTTCCTTAATTTTAATAAAGTTTTAATTTTATATATAATATATACATGCGTATGAATGTATGTATATATATATATTCTTGTTTGTATGGATGTGTATATATATATAAATATTATAGATTTCTAATAGTAAATTTATACAAATGAAGAAGTGTTGCAATTAATTAATTGAAATAAAGGAACTGTAGGAATGAATAATGACAGAAAAATGTGCCATAAAATGTTGTAAATAAAGTACAAATTGTATGTGAAAAGTTCATGTTTTACTTTTATTTTTTTTTTACGTTTTATGTATTTGATTTACGATAAATTTATTGAGGCTAGAGGTTCCCGTTTATTTAAATTATCGCCCATGTTCTGAAAACGCATTTGAGCATGTTCTGACAAACGAGCGATTAGCTAAACAAACGCAAATGGTTTAAAATTGGTTTTGAACTTCCTTTATTAGCTTTTCTTTTTGTGAATTAGTACAAAATTGTGTATTCAGTTGATCATAAATAAGTAAGCAATTGAAACAGGCAAGTGACATTAAAACAGCAAATTTTTAATAAAAATCTTAAAAGAAAACGTACGAGACACCTTTAAATTAAAAGAAATCATATTCAATTTATATATTGTATAATGTTTTTAATTTTTTAATGTTTACGTTTACATTTAATACAATTGACCAAAACGCTTCAGGATGATACTTTGGTGATTTGAAAATCGCCAGTTTTATCGTTTTTGTTTTAATGAACACACCTAATTAGGCGATTTCAAATCGAAAATGCAAAATTCAAGCGTTTTGCGATTTTCAGAAAATGGGTGTATTTATGTTCAAATGAAATTCTGAAGATGCTACACATACGAACGAATACAAACAAACAAGTACATGGAGCTTCTTAATACATTTGTAAATACATATTTTTATAAACAAAACAAAAAACAAAAGAAAAAGATAAAATTTATTTTATAGTATATTTGCTAAAATGTTGATCTCTTTTGCATGTTTTAATTTTAATTTTACTTTTAATTATACGAAATGAAAATATACGTTTATTACCTTCTTCTCACTTTTACACAATTTAATTAATATTTTTAATTTTTATAAATTAAATGTTTTGTTTGTTTATCCTTTTACGATTAAGACTTAACTATTAGAGCATTATGTATTAATTGTGGTTTTTTTTTTCGTTTTTTTTTATTAATTTTTAGTTTATGTATATATATATTTATTTTTTATATAAATTTATTCGTTTCTTTTAAAATTAATATAAATTTATTCTCCTGTTATATATATGTTGTATGTATATATATATATATATATAAAATTTTGTTTTATACTTTATTTATTAATGTTTTACAATTAAAAATTACTAAATATAAAATTAGAAAAATTAACAATTTAAACTGCACTGAAATTAAAACTTCATAGTTTTTTTTTATTTTGCAAACGAACATTTCTATTTTGAACACAAAAAATAGAATGATGGTTGTCTTTAGTGGGGTTGGTTTTTACGTAAATTATTTTAAAGAAAATAAAAAAACAAAAAAAAAAAGTGTAAATTTCTTAAATGGTTTTTTTTTACTTTTTCTTTCATTCAATCTAAATTAATGCTTTACACAATGGTTATATTTTTTTGTTTAATTTCCAATTTCATGTCGATTAAATAAGGAATATGTTATTTTCCTCTTCTCTTGTTTTAGCATCAATACAGTTTTCTTAATATTCAATTGTTTTTTAATAGTTTTATTAAAAGACTTATTTTATACTTAAATCTAAGAAAGAATTTTTTTATATTTATAATTCAAGATGTTTTTGTTTTTGTATTTGATTTTTTATTTTTATTTTGTTTATGCTTAAATTTTTTTAGGAGTGTGTATGTGTGGCATATGTAAGTGTATATGTGTGAGGTTTCTCAATCTGACGTATTATTCATATTCCGTATCTGATTTGCTGTTTGTTTTATATTAAATTTAACTCTAAAACTGTGGTAGTCTATAAGATTTTAAAATAATACGAAAACATATTAAGTGATATCGATAACATTGTCCAATTGATGAAAAAAAAAAAAAAAAAAACGGGAAACAAAAATAAAATTCACAAACAAAATACGAATTAAAATTAATATAAAGGAGAAATTTTAATTAAAGACCACCAATAGCATTTTGAATGAATTTTATGAAAACTACGTGTATGTAATATAAAAGTACGAGATAATCTATTAGTAGATAACTTCGTAGACTGTGGCTTTTTTGTCTCCGGAACCCGTCACAATGTACTTGTCGTCTGTTGATATGTCGCAGCTAAGTACTGATGATGTTTCCTTGGACTGAAACGAATAAAAAAATAATAATAAAATGAATGATAAGATTTTGATTCAAATTTTTATAAATTTAAAATTTTCTGACGCAGAAACCGGTCTGAAATTTATAAAAATTTGACTTAATATGATTGATATCTGCTCTGAGATTGCATGTGTTGAATAGAATAATAGGTGTTAAAGAATTTACCTGGAATATACTTGCACCATATGGAGTTCGCCAGGCATTAAGTAAATTGTCTTTGCCAGTAGAGACAAACCATTTTCCACAAGTTGCAAAACGTAATGATAACACACAGCTTTCGTGTAGGTGCAGATGGTATTTGTCAGGTTTAGAAGCGTGTAATACTTCGACATGGGAATTTTCCATGCCAACAGCTAACCAATCTCCTAAAATTAGTAACAATATTAAGTATTTACTTCGTTTTGAAATATAGTAAATATAGAAAAGAAGCATTACTACGAACCTGTTGGACAGTATCCGAGTGAGAATATCTGTGAACTAAAGTCATGTTGTTGCAGTTGCCGACCTTCACGTAGATCCCAAGAACGAACTGTATTATCGAGACCGCCGGTCCACAGACGAGAACCATCCGGGCTAATATCGATGCAAGAAGCACCATCTGTATGTCCTTGAAATTGACGCACTAGTGTTTCGTTTTGCAAATCCCAGACGGCAATGTTACCATCGCTGCAACATGAAAAGCATACTTTTGAATCTGGACTGATAGCAAGAGCATAGCAAGCGGGAGCTGATGACGTTAACTCAGCTTTTATACGAGGCGTCGGACTGGCCAAATCCCATATCGAAAGATTCGATGCTTCACCCCCCACAATTAATGTACGGCCATCTGGCAATAATTTTACTGAACGTATATAATTGTCACGTTGCAGGCAGTCCAATTGGCTGATGGGACTTTTGTTTGCCGGTTGTGAAATATCCCACACTTTAACGCAACCTTTTCCACCAGTGTACACGTACTTTGTAGGATTCGAAATAGTGACTGCACAAACAACTTCACCATGCGATAAAGTGTTAATTTGACGGGCATGCCGTGGTATGCCTACTCCTATAAGTGCATCCTGGGGAAAGGGTACTGGTTGTAAATTACCATCACCATTCGTATGGAAGGAATATGCACTAAAATACAAAATCTTGTGTAAAATTATACAAATAAAATAGCATCAATAACATTCAACTTACGGCTTTCCACCAGTTAAAGCAGTCGCATGTGGAATGCCATTAGTTCGAACATGTGCATGTGGATCATATGGTAATGGTGGCCTTCCATAGGCCGGATCGGAGGGTGGTCTCTGGTAAAGATCAGGTGGACGCTGATACGGAGAAGCTGGATAACCAGACGGTGGTGGACCACCTTGCGGCATCATCTGTTTGGGATTAACACCTTGTGCTGGTGGCGCTGCATTTGGAGTGGGAGTGCGTGCTTTGGTACCAGGAGTACCAGGCTTTTCCATCTTTAAAACCTTTAAAGTTATGAAAATTTCTTATATTCTGAACTACCATCTTTACTTACATCTTTTGTTTTAAGGCTGGGTGTTGACCTTGATGAACTCGAGCCTGAACGTGATGGTGGCCTATCTGTCGGTGGTTTTACACCACTGCTGCCTGGCTTATCTAAACGCTCACCATTTAGACTTTCTCGATCGCGCCCTTCCATTGACATATGCTCTCCATTAGGTCGTGGAGAATGGGATTCCTTTAAATTTTATAAATATTTTGCTCATATTAATTTACAAATCAATTGTTAACAAATCTTTTAAAAATTAAATATTTTTATGTTTTTTTTTTCTATTAGGCAAATCGTTTTTATCTAATTTAACATTAGTTTTATTAGTAGAGATGTTAAACAATGAAACTCAACTCACCATTTCATTTGCAACATCTACGACTAAATCTTGATCGCTTTTCTCTCCTTCATCCTCCTGGAAAAATTTTGAAAAATAAAATAAAATTTGTTAACAAGCGAACGTATACTATACACTTCTTTTTTTTTATACTCGAAAAAAAAAAAACAAATCTACAACAAAAGTTTCAAACTTATACTAAAAAAAAAAAACATAAAAAATCAAAAAAAATACAATAGTAGTAAAAATAGTTCCTTGTTTTATATATACAAAATTATTTCTAAGTACTGGGATTCACTTTCTAATTACAGCGTACTACCAAATTACCAGAAGTAATTTTAGCAAGCGAGGATAGTGAGGGATAGACAAGAAAGAAAGAAAGAGAGAATAAGTGAGCAAGAAAGCCAAACAAAAACCTTTACCTATGACATACATTTGTTTTCGTTTATATTAATTTTATATATAAAAAAAAATAAAACGGTGAGTTGAGCTTTTTATATTAATTAACCTTTTTCATTTTTTTTTTTAATATTATAAAAACTACAAGAATTCTACACTCTTTTATTTGTTAAATCAAACAAAACAAAAATTAAGAGTGGTTTAATAAAACTAATTTACATATGTATGTATAAATAAAATACATTCCGTAAAAGCATACCAGTTTTTCCTGCTTAGGTCGTTTGGAATCATTTTCGATATCGAGAGGTGATCGTGTACGATATTTTTCACGATCGGCTGGAGAAACTGAATTGCGCTAAAAATATATAAAAAATATATATATAAATAGATGCTTTCTTTTAGCAGTGCCACAATAATATAAAACTTACTAATCTTTCCTCAGCACTCGCAGGGCCCTCTAGACCAGTTGGCTTTATGTCAGGTCTATGATGTTCAGGTGGTGCTTTAAGTAAACCCTGAGGTCCATGTGGTAGTGCCATTGAAGCTCCTAAAGCACTAAATGGTCCACCGAGCGGTCCCAAAGCTCCCATCGGTTGTGGAGGTCCACCTGGTACTTGTTGTACATGTATTTGTTGCTGGGTTTTAAAATAAATAAATGAAGAATATATATGAATTTATTTATATATTATTTATTTCATATAATATTAACAATTAAAACACAGATATCAAATCAGTTAACTATTTTTACGGATTATGTATAATTCAATATAATTTTTAAATATATTCTACTAAAGCACAAACATTTTGTTCACTGATTAATTGACTTTAGCAAAATAATACAGAGCATTTTAAAAGATTTGACAGCAGATAAATTTATAAATAAGTATGTATAACAAATTACATATACGAATGACGCAACAGGTATATATGAATATGCAATCTACTATGTTTTATGTTTCTTGATGTACAGGCTTTGAAATAATCTAGGACCTTGGCAGACAACACACAAAAAATTGCATTTATTAAAAAACAAAATATATAAGCTTTTTGTTGTTTTTTTATTTATGCAATTAAAAGGTAAATAAAACAGTAAAAATTGCATTTGAAATTAATATTTATATATAAACTAAACTAAACTAAAAAAACATAAAACCAACAACAAAAAGAATAAACAAAAACAAAACAAAAAAAAAAAAAAAACTTACAAGAAGTTGTTGCATTAGTGCCTGCTGATGTTGGTACTACATTTTGGTTTAAGGTACAACCCGTGTCATAGAGTATATTGTTGAATTTATTATAAAATATGTAATCGAAAAATAAATAATTTATTTTGATTTCATAAAAATGTAAATTGTTTTTGTAGTTCTCTGCTGTCAAACCAATTCAAAACTAGTAAACAAATTATTACATACAGACAAAATGACTGCAAATATTAATTTTGTTTTTCTTTTTTGCTCTCTAACAGTAGTATATGGATATAATATTTGAAATTTTTTTTAGATATTTATGCAAATACTTACAAAGATGGATACTTAAGCTTATCAATAGAAATCTGTACATATCTATGTATGAAGAAATAATTAATACATCATTAGTAAATATGTACAGTAGAATCTCACACACTAGAACCACTTTGTGCACCGGGCAGTGCGAATTTCTGAATATTTTTGTTTACAGAATATAACGAAATTATAATAGAACTAGTTATGTTAGCTTTTTTAACATAAAATCAAATTTGAACAAACATACCAAATTTCACACACACAATTAATCATCATGGCATGCAACCCTGTTTCTCTTCCGATTGTCAAATAAAAGCAACACTGTGGTTGGCTGTTGTACACAAATAAATACATATATTATTGTAAACAAGTTCTTACTCTTTTTTTTTTTTTGTGAATTTTTTTTTTTAATTGAACATTTTCCCTCATTTTGTAAAATATCAGTTTATAAACGTTTTGCAATTTACATTGAAAACAAAAATAAAAAGCTAAATTTGGTGTTGTTTTAATTCAAATTGTCAAGCGTTCTGAAAATTTATTTTTACATAAAAAGCTATCAAAACAACAGAAGAACAAAATAGTATCATCAAGAAGGGTGTATTTTATATGCCAATTTCAAAGATGTATTGAAGTGTAATCAGAACTTCGACACTATTATAGAGGAACACTACAGATAACCAAAGTTTTGTTATATAGCTGCAAATTAGATTTTCAAAACAGGAAATTCTAAAAAATTTTAAATTGAAATTTGTTTAACGTCAAAAAAAAAGAAGAATAAAAAAAAATAAGATTTTGACAATCGTAAGTAAACAGCTGTTATTGGTAAAGCGAGACGACCTTACGATGATTATACCCTTACATATGACTGACTTAAACACACTACGAAAAACTTGATGATTCCCCGCTTTATTTCTTACTTCAATAACAAAAACAAAACAAAAAATTCTTGTAGGGAAAAGACCTTAAAAATAAAAAACTAAATATATATACTATATAGTCTGTCGTTCGGAGTCGACGATAAACTGTAGGTCCCGGTACTCATGGATAAAAATTTACACACACAACATGAGTGCTGCGAGAAGCTAGGCCGTAACCCTGACACAGAGTTGTAAAGGCCAGTTATGTATGTATATACTATATAGAAATTAAACCTAATTTCAGAGGGTCCAACACATTGAAATGCCTGGTTTAAATTTTTGGACGTTTCGAATTTGAGAGATTCTACTGTATATGTATCTATACATATGTATATAAAATTGTTTATCGAAATGTTTCGATTTTACTTAGCGAAGTCGTAGCCTAACCTAAATGTAAGCAAGAGCAAACAATTTTAAACGCTTATCTGTAGTTTAAGCATACATTAGTACGTATGTATATATACACATAAGTATTTACATGAATAATGAATATATATTTTTAAATTTTTAGCAGGGACCGTAAATAATGATTATTGTTCGTTTTTTTAAATAAAAAAATCAATCACTTAGAACAGACATAAACAAAAATTTTTTGCACCATTATTATTATTTTTTAACAATCTTTGCATATCCGTCATGATTTTTAAATTTTTGATTTTTAAAGTTTTCTTCAATGGTAATGATTATTTTTGAGTAATATTAATAAAAATCAGCCATAATCAATAAATAATAAATTAAAAATGAGTTTTATTTTGAGCGAAAAAAATAAAAATCATAAATAATGATTATATTTGATTTTTATTTCTTTTGCTCAAAAATAATGATTATGGCTGATTTTTATTAATATTACTCAAAAATAATCATTACCATTGAAGAAAATCTTTAAAACTCACAATATAATCATTATTGTGTAATTTTTATTATAAAACTCATAATGATTACGGTCCCTGATTTTTAGTGCATTAAAACTCGACACATATTATTTTACTCTGCAAAAATAAAGAAATAAAGGTTATGATATGGTGAATTGCTTAAAAAGTCTATATTGGATTATACATAGTTACATGAAGATAATAAATTATAAATTTATATTTTAGCAAATGCATTTCTCCTAATTGAAACAATTTTCTAATTTACTGAAGATGTAATTTGTCTTAAGAAGCTTAAATATGTATGTATATGAGCAAATTCGTAATATCTAACCATACTTCAAGGATATATTTGATTCTCTTAAAAACTTACCCCTATTATAAGATTTAAATCTTGCATTGTAACTTGTTTCGCACGCTCCACAGCCTGAAGTACTTGTTGCTGATGATCAGCTTGTAAAAAGGGCAACAATTGGTTGATTAATGTGTTTAAACGCTTAGCTATTTCGGTCTAAGAAAAAAGAAATTAAAATAAAAGAATAAATGCTTCAAAAATTATAAAAATATTATGTCTCTCTATATATATACCTGTTTGTGCATTTCTACATTTAGGCCATAAGACATTTCGTAGTACTAAATTATTAAAAAAAGAAAAGTATATAAATAATATTTCTTATGAGTATAACTAAAAGAACCATACCATTACATAATGACGCTGCATTTCTGTTTTCTCGTTTGCAAGTTTTTCGCACTCAAGTTTTAGTCTGCAAGAAAGTTAATTTTTAAGTTAGGTGGCAATTTAAAACATTTATAATAATATTTCAGTAGTCGCCGTGGTTAGTGTGTTGGCTTACTAAGATATGAGCACAGGGTTCAAACCCCAGCTCTGACAAAAAAAAAAAAAAAAAAGGAAATGAAAAAATTATTTCTTTCGGCTACTACCTCCTCTTAGCAGGTCTTCTTGCAAAAGCTATGAGAGTAACTGATTTCCATGAACAAGCTTCTCAAGTCTGTCGTAGGTCTGTAGGTCCCGGTACTCATGGATAAAAATTAACACACACAACATGGGTGCTGCGAGAAGCTAGGCCGTAAGCCTAACACAGGGTTATAATGGCCAATTATGTATGTACATATGTATAATAATATTTATATATAGAGCCAGAAGCAAATATATAGAATTTGTTTTTAACCCATTAACGCCCGCTGGTACTATATATAGTACACAAGTAAAGTTCAAGTAAAAATTATAAAATGCAGTTTTTTACAAGGGAAACGTTTTTTATCAGTCAATAAGAGTACATGCAACATCCACGTAGCTGCTGTTGAAAAATATCAATTATGGGAATCTCCATTTTGGCTAGTTATCTAGGAATCTCCATTTTGGTGATTAATTCCTTGTGAGATTGTGAATGGTCATGTAGTTTATTTTACATCAGTTAACTTTGAAGAACGTTAAATAGCAGTTTATTTACTTGATAACATCACATTCTAATAAAAACAATATAAGACGGTTTAGTTCGTATAGAATTTTTTGAGCTATAGCTTATTAAGTGCTGCTGTACTGAGCTTAGTATACCTGAAAAAACACAACTCAGAATATTTTTTTTTTTGGTTTTTTTCTTATACTGTACTGTAAAAAATGTTGTTTAAATCTAGTTATATACAGTGCGAGCTCGATTTTTGCAACTTGAAAAAATCTGGCCTGTTGCAATTACCGAAAAAGTTGCAATTATCGACCACTTTTTGTTGTACCTGAAAATACCCCATTTTTAATAAAATGAAACAAATTTTTTGTAAAAAACAATTTTTTATTAAAAAAAAAACAAAAACCTAACTGTTAAAAAACAGTCTTCTTGTTGAAACATTGGCGTAGCGAGCAATTTTTTGGTTTAAAAAGTGAAATTATACAAATATGTTAGCCTACGCATCTGTGTAAAGTTTAAGTTTACACTGTAAACATACATTTGCTGCAAAACAGAAAACTGATGTGTTTGTATTTGTGTTTTAAAAAGTGTTTGGGAAAGCACTAACGTGGGAGAAATGCTATTGAAATGGGATTCTTTGATTAAATATGATTACTTTTATAAAACTACGTTTCTGAATAAGAAATACAAACAGAAATCATTGTAAATATATTTAAAAAAATAGTGTTGCACTTATTGAGACTCGTTTTTGAAAATCGTTGCTCTTATAAAGACTGTAATGTAAAAAATTTGCCTGTTGCGCTAATCGGGGTGTTGCGTTAATCGGGGGTTGCGAAAATCGAGCTCGCACTGTATATTGAATATTAAAAATTGTTCTTGGTTTTCATTTGGGCGTTAATGGGTTAAACAAATTTTATCAATAATGAATAGATACACTTTTCTGACATATCTTGCTTCTTTTTTTCTTACATAAATGCGTTGAATTCTGAATTTTATTATCCAATTACACCTGATAGGGCAAAATTCGTGTCTGCCAACTTGGACTGATGAATTATACAATTTTTTGATATTTCATGTTTTTCATCAGACTATCAAGTAGTAGTCAAAATTCTGTCAAACACAGTGACAATTTCGTTTTATATTTTTGTAAGCTAACAGCAAAAATGATTTGGCCACAGCCTCAGTTAAAAAATTTTGAAATCTAACTTGTATACTTAAGTATGTATGTATGTTTGACAAACTTGACTAGATAGAGTAATAGCAAAACACTATGTTATCGGACCGTGTTATCAGGCGAAGTTGGATCGTGCAATTCCTAATTTGACTTCATTACGAGCCACATCGAAACACCAACAATAGAAACATAAACATCAGTAATCTGGTCACCAGTGCTTACAAAGAATTTAATATCTAGTATAATATATAAACATTAAAAAATAAATACTTTCCAGAAACTAACTCACTAACTTTGCACTTCCACAAAAATTAAAAAAAAAATATTTTTATGGCTAAAACCTTTAATAAAAAACATTTTAGAAAAAAAGATTCTTTGTATTGTTGTTAATTTTCAGTATAACAATTTGTTCTTTCAAAATTTAACACAAAGAAAAAAAAGGAATCAGGCAGTTAAGCATTTTTAAAACACAGAAACTCATCTCTTTATTTATTTAGTTTTTGTATACAGAGACCCGTAGAATTTTTATAATGAGCTAAGAATACAATAATAAACTGGTTTTAGATGCTGCTGCTATTTCAGCATCTTCTGTTTTTCAAAAAGAAAACAAGAGAAGAAAAAATGAAAAAGACACCACAATATATCATATCACACAGCTAAAACAATAACACATTGAGAGTAAATCTTTGAAAAAGACTATAAAAACAATTATAGATTCTTTTAGTTTTCGTTCAGAGAATGATCTTTTCATTTTTTTTTTTTTCAAAATAAAAGTCATATTAGATCTTTTGATGGATTAAAAACATAAGTTTTTGTTTTTCATGTTCATAACAGTGTGTGAGTAGAAGACGGATGGACGGACGGACAGTAGAAGTTAGTTTATGCTTCGCATAATTTTAATTTTTTTTTATACAAATTTTACCACTCTTTTCTTAAAATAATAGAACAAGTGCCCATTCATATTGATAATATGTGTAGAGATATGTTTTCATATGCCAAATATGTTTACCATAAAATCCTTTATTTAGTAAATATTATACAAGGCAAGACGCCTATAACATGTGACACAGTTTTTTTTTTTCTCTTTTTTCTTAAATGAGCTCTTTTATTATGTGCATATCTAAAAACAAAAACCCTTTCCAAAAACTTTTTTCAAAAGTGTATTTATTATAAATATTTACAAATTTAATTTTATTTATAAATGACAAAAAAATAAGGATTTTCATATAAATTTTTCTTAATAAACTTATTACACCTTTTTTTTCCTAAAAAAGGATATAATGTACATAAATCTATTACGAAAGTGTAAATCCATTCAGTGGAATGGAATGTTTTTTAAAAAGGTTAATTTAACGCATTTGTACCTCCTAAGTCATAAGCATTTTGATACCAGTTCTTATCACCCTAAAGGCTGACCATTGTTAAAATGCTATTTAATTCTCTAATCTAATTCAGAGAAAACTCTTTAGTTCTTGACCTACTATGGCATTTAACATTATCCAAAGACAATGACACAAATTTGACACAAATCATTTTGATGGTTTCGAAGATTACCTCAAACCAACAATTTAACTTTAGTTGGGTGCCTCTCAACTAGTAGATATCAAAGATCTTCTTAAAATTCAAATATTTTGGATATTGTCTACTTTATAGTTTTTTTGCTTTATTTGCTAGTTCAGAGTCCTAAATACATAAAACGGTACGGTCTGATCGTAACTTTTTATTTACAGATTGTGAAAAATTAATTTTTATTGTTTCAAAAGTATGTCTCATTGGCTCATAATACATTTTTTCACTTAATAGAAATGTACTCTGCAAATATAAAAAATATTCTCAAAAACAACACCTTATTTTAATTTCTCCATAAAACTGTTAAAATAAAAATTTGAAAAAAAAAAATACATAAAAACATACGAAAAAAGTTGATTTGGAAGAGAAGAAATGGTTGACATATTGTAACAAAAATAATAGAATTGTTAGCAATATAAATAATAAAATCGTTTTTTAAGTATGTATGTATATTTTCATTGCATTGCATTATAGGTACTTTTAATAAATAACTCTGATATAAACAGCTCAAGATTAATTTACTTTGCGCATTAGGAAACTCTAAATACCTTGTTGGTATTTACATACATATTAGCAAGCATGTCTTTTTACATTTGAAATATTGTTTTTCTGAAAACAGTTACAAGCTTCTGACCAGTGAGTGTTCGTCATAGAAATCAAAATCCGTTTAGCAGACTTGTACACCACACATTATTACACTTGGCTGGGCGCACATACATATATTGAAATAATTAAAGATAAATATGTATGCTATTAACAGCTCTCACGAATTAATCCTTTTAAACACTTTAAATTATGAAATAATTAAATAACAAAAATTTTTGGCAGAAAGAAACAAAAGCCAAATATTTACATCTTTAACAATACTACCGAATAATAAAAGAAAAAAAAAAAAAAAAACAACGAACTAACCATCCAACCGACTAATATAGATCGACAATGTGTGTAAGTTTATTTGCGTTTGTTTGTCTATAACAAACACAAATAAAAATGCAAATAAATGTATTTATTTAATATTTACTTACGTGTGATACTGAGCCTGCAAAAAATTGAATTCCTCTTTGATGCGTTCCAATGTGTCAACAATTGTAAACTTTAGAGGACCCTGTGGTGGTGGCCCCTGTATTGTGTTCGGGAAAATTCAGATCAAAATTAAAAAACATCAAGTCACAATCAAGCAAGCCGAACAAAAGAAATAGAGAGAAAGAGAAAAAAAGTGGGAAAAAAGAAAAGGATAATGGTATGTATGTTAGAAATAAACATTTGAAGTGTGTGTAAGATATATGTAGTAGTTTTGATTTTACATTAATAGGTGGCAAAGTGGAAGGAGTGGGAGTATGACTAGTAGTAGATAGATGTGTGTTGAGGTTGAGTATGTGTGAATGTGTTTTTACCGTTTGCAAGTCACTTACCCCCGCCGAAGGGTGCCGCACCGGTGCAGGATACATTTTTTTTGCCTTTTTGTTTTTGAAGAACTAAATTGTTAAACAATGGCGAGGGTCTATAATTTTGGAATACTGCTGCTATATCTTCTGATAAGGAAAAGGATAAACACAATGCTGACAGACGAAGATGAAGATAAAGTATGGAGGAAGTGTTGGTTTTTTTGGGGGGACAATAAAGATGTTTCACTGCAAATCTGCAACCAAATCAAAATTTATTTCGCTTATGGAAAATTAACATTATATTTCGAAACAGTTTCATTCACTGTTTGGGACACACACTTCCACCTCTTAAGACAAGAAGCAGTATCCGTAAAACTTCTCTTCTATGCTTTCGTTGTATTTTTATTCATACAGACGTTATCGACGACAACGACGTTTGTCGGTTATCGTTTTAATGCAGTAGACGTCGTTCGTTCAGATGTCGATTTCGTTATTCTTCTTTGACTCTTTCAAACTAGTGGGGACGATTCGTCTCTCTCATTAACAAGACTTTTTCTTCTTTTCTTTAATGTTTAGTGATGGTGCTTTGATTATGCGTCTGCTGCTGCTCTGCTGCCAGCCCTCTTTTATTGTCAGTTATTTTTCTTGCGTGTTATTAATTCACTAATTTTATATATTCTCACAAAATTTCACTAAATTCACAATATTTATCACTTAAATGTTTATTTTTTCATCTATTTTAAAGAATTTTACTAGTTTTTTCACGTTTTATTGAATTTTTATTATTTTGCACAATTTTTCGCGTGTGCGCAATCACCAACCAAGCTTCTTCTATTTTCTGCCAGCCTTTTTTTGTCGTCGTCTTATTATTCTCCTCTTTCGTTCTTTTTGATTTTTTTTTTCTACTTCGTTGTTCAACTTCACAATGGCGGATATTATAGCTAAATTTTTCACATGCGTATTTTTTTGCAAGATATTTAAAACCTATTCCTGAATATTTTACTTATTATTTTCGAAAAACTCATAATTATAGTTTGTCTTCCCATGGAGAACTCTCCACTTTTCCATGGTTTAATATTTAAAACACGTTTAAAAACTGTAAGCAAAAATTTTTTTCTCCAAAAATAAAAAACGACTGAAATTTTTCCTGGCCAACGCCGAATATGACGCTGAGAAAGAAAAATGATGATGACAAAAGAAATATAAAGATAAATACAAAGAAAATGAGGAAAAAATAATGGAAAACTGAGATGCCAAGTTTATGAATTTGTCAGACTAGAGTCGTATTTATTATGACCAGAGTTGTAATAAAATGTACAATTTACTCGAATATTTCCATAGAATATTTTATTATCACTTATACTAGTTTGGGATACAATTTATAGTACCAAGTTCAAAATAATTATTGGCTTGCAGTAGTCCAAAGTCGTAAAAGAATATTTCTTTTATACAAATCTAAACGTTGTAAAAAATCTTGAACCCGATTTGAATAAAAATTGGAATGTTTTGCGGTTTGAACACGTTGTATGCGTTCTTCTTTTCGATAGGTTTCCAAACGCAAAGCAGCTCTTTGATATGAAAATATTCCTCCTAAAAAGTTCCATATAGTAATTTGAGGCCACAATATGTTTGTAAAATAAAGTACTGTTGAATTAAGCTGCAAATATTGACACGTCAGTTGAAACACATAATACTAAGTAGATATGCACTGTTACCTGCCACATAAGGAAGTCACTTATTCGGGTCTCACCAGATGTTCGAAATAATAAATCCGGGGGAGGGGAATGTCGTGTATAAAGGCATTCAGAAAGCAAACGTTCACTTATATCGTTAATTTCAAGACCATCACCATGCTTTAAAATGACTTCAACTGCTTGAGTTATTTCGTCACGAGAAGTATAAGAAAAGGCCACATTAAGGAACAGCTTATTGTTTCTTTCCGTTTCCAATATTGCTTGAGCAATAAGCTTTTGTAAGTCATCCGGCAAAAGTTTTAAATTGCCTATAACTCTAATACATACCCCGTGCTCGTGCAACTTAGACGACTCATCTATAAGTTTAGAAAATTTTTCACGCGCCAAATCTAATAAACCTTCTACCTCTTCCTCAGATCTCTTAAAGTTTTCAATGCTAAAAGCAAAAGTCGTTACTTCACGAATACCCATATCCAAACACCAACGAAGACAGTCCGCTAATTTGTCAAACCCTCTAGAATGGCCATCTATTTTTCGAATATGCTGAGAATTTGCATAGCGACGATTGCCATCCATAACAAAGGCTATATGATGGGGTAGTAGGCCACCAGCACGGACTATATTCATGACTACCGTTTCCAACCATGTGTATTTATAATCAGATACCCACGACATTTTTATGCAACTTAACTTTTCTATTAAATATTTTATGTCGACAAACTTTTTACATTAAAAAACTATAAGATAAATTTCAGCCGTGTGACGATTATGGCAAAGTTTAATAAAAGATGATAAATTTTAAACAAAACATAATGTCCAAAAGGCTGCCAGACTACGGATCTAATAATCTTTCATTTTTGGCTTCTCTTTGACGGTTGGCAGTTCTTATTGTATAATGGTTGGCAATGTTGAAAATTTGACAAAGAGAAATAGAGGAATAGGCAAAGAAAAGTAATTTTTAGCAAAATTTTTTCATACTCCCCATATAAAAAGTTTAGGAAAAAAGTGAATATTTTTGCTTAAAAATCATTTAGTAATAACAAAATAGACTATAAAAATGAAATATGGATAGTAATAAGGAAATTGCTGAGAAAATAGTTACCCCAGGTACGTAAAATATGTATAATAGACGCTTTAACCTACTACAGCCTTGCAAAATGTAGCCGTATTTCCTGCCCATAGACACCAACAGTGACAAAAAATGAAAAAATTAAATATTCAATTTAAAGAATTGAACACATTAAAATATAATGTTTTTCGATAATATTAAAGTTCATATCAATACCAGATATTAAATAAAAGTGTATTTCTTTACAGAATTGTATTTTTTAATTTCCAAGTTCTTGTCTGCGGGTCCTCTCAAAGAAACTGCAAAGGTAACTCAAAACAATCCCTGATTATTTTCGAATTTTTTTTAAATGTCAATATTATTGTTTTTAACAAAACACCCAAATAATAACATTTTTGTTTATCAATTATAGGTTCTTATAAATGAGCTGGAAAACAAAAAGGTAAGCTTGACTGTGTCTACTGCTGAATCTTTGGTTCTCATTCAATATTTTTACTTTAAAGTTTTAGTTAATTTTAAGTGTTGTTTATATGATTTTGGCGGTTTCATTAATAATTGCCGTAAAAGTTTTGTTTTTGTTGTTGTTTTTGTAGAAGAAATTCAAAAATCTTCCGGTATCCGAAAAAATGTGTGATGTTAGCGATGCCAAAAAATATACTGAAACAGTAAAATTATTGGAATTTTAAACATAAATTAATGGACAGACAATATTTAAGAATCCAATGCAAGGCAAATATTTAAAAAGACTAAATATTTTCCTATTTTTATGTTATGAAAAGGGGGTGAAGAGAAAGTTGTTGTATAGCATTTATTTTTAATTATTTACATTTGTGTGCCTACCGGGGTATATAGGATTATAAAAGAAAATATATGTATTTACATTAGTTACTGATTCTTATAGTTGTAATGATTTAATGCACTTGATTAATAAGAGTTTTTATTGTAAATATTTTGTCTCAGGACCACAATCTCTTAAGAACAATTTAAGCAGTTCTTTTTTTTTCAGAATTTACAAGTATTGATTTTTATTTTTAATTATTTTAAAGGTACTGCCAAAGCGTACAGACTGGTTGGGAAACGAACATGATCAATCTCTGGCGGAGTTGGTAAGTTATTCTTATCTTTCAATATTAAGATATACAAAAGGTCAGTGGCAATGGCACCAATTTTCTTTGTTTGCTACAAATAAAAAATCAATCCATATGCATAGACATATGTATGTATGCATGTAGGATGTGTATATAGATTTATGTTCATATGTACAACAACATAATTGTTCATTTAATTTATTATTAATCATTACTCCTGAAATTTTTTAAGTAATACTACGTGTAGTTTATAGGTAGTTTTTGTGTGAATAAAAGTTGCCTTGTAATATCCATTTGCATGTATTGTGTACTGACGCCATGTTGTTATTTAACATGCATACATACATATACACAAAAATGATAATTATAAGATATTAATTTCCTGCACTAAAGGTGATTGAAAAAACAAAATATGTATATAATTAAAATTATTTAAATTTTATATTTTTAATTCAAATTTATTTTTATATAATCTTTTAATTAAAATAAAAATTAATTTATTTTTTATTGTAAGAAGATTTTTTGCTAAGCACGATACATACATAATATGTACGCATCAAAATTATTAATTATTTTCAATAATTTTAAGGATTTATTAAATTTATTAAATAGTTTTTTTTTTACATGTTATCTATCATGCATAAGGTTCTTTGTTTTTCTCGTTTGTCTTATTTTTTTTTTCATTTTACTTATGTATGTTTTTCGCATTGCCAACTAAAAATGTTCAACAAAAGCATTGCCAATTGCATTTTTCTAAAATTTCAAATTAAAATTCTATTAATCTCCACAGGAAAGAAAATATGCTCATATTGGGCCAAATCACTTATTGGATATATGCTGTCGTATTGGTCCCATTTTGGATAAAGAATTAAGTCCCAGTGTTCCAGGTCTACTATCTTTATTAGGTGCTGGGCGTCAAAGCCTTTTACGCACCAAAGACAGTATATTCAAATCGAGATCGTTATTAGACTATTGTACTCGTCTACATGGAGTTTCACTGCCAGATTCAGCGGTTACAAAACCAATACATAATTTTCGTAAGTTTCTGTACATGATTTTCTTATTTTTTAAAAATATTTGTAATTTATATTTTTTAATTTGTTTTTGAAAAAAAAAAAAGAAAAAGTACTGATTGGTCGCGAATATGGTGGACCGGTGCGACGAAAACTTTTGGTACCCACAACTTTATATAGCAAGACGAAGCTTCTTCGACGCACAGTTGGTCATTTGTCTTCAGTTTATTGCGTTTTGTTTGACCGGACTGGTAATTACATAATTACTGGTGCAGACGATCTTCTTATAAAGATATGGTCGGCTATGGATGGACGCCTATTAGCTACACTTCGCGGTGCATCAGCAGAAATAACCGATATTGCTATTAACTTGGATAATACTATGCTGGCAGCTGGGTCGGTTGATAGAATTTTGCGAGTTTGGGATTTGCAGACTACTTCTCCTATAGCTGTACTCGCTGCTCATACTGGGATGATAACATCCGTAAATTTTTGTCCATCACCACGAGGTGATTTAAAATACTTAGTTACAACAAGTAATGACGGCTCAATAGCTTTTTGGCAGTATTCCACACCAAGAGGACAAAAAATAACATTTGCCCCAAAACCCATACAATATCATGAAAAATTACGGCCAGGACAAGCTCAAATGATGTGTACTTCGTTTTCACCAGGTGGTATGTTTTTAGCAGCTGGGTCAGCTGATCATCATATTCGTGTATATTTGATGTCTGAAGATGGACCTAAACGAATATTGGAAACGGAGGCTTATACAGATGCAGTGGATTCGGTGCAGTGGTCCCATCGTGGCCTCCGTTTTATATCAGGCAGCAAAGATGGAACTGCTCATATTTGGACGTTTGAGTCGCAACAATGGAAAAGTGTTAAACTTTGTATGACAGAACGTTTGCCAAGGTATTTTAAAATAATGTTAATCAAGCCGTTCACTATTAAAAACTATTCGTCCTTGTCCAAACTAGCTGTCCCGAACCGGAAGAGGGTAAAAAATTGAAGGTAACAATGGTAGCTTGGGATTGCTCAGATAAATATGTAATAACAGCATCAAATGATTATACTGTAAGTAGTTAATAACTATTTTATGGCTAAGATTTAAGTAAAATACTTCTGTTATTAGATAAAAATCTGGAATGCCAAAACTGCCAAGTTGCATTGCGTGCTACGTGGGCATAAAGATGAGCTTTTTGTTTTAGAGTCGAACCCTAAAAATGAGCATATCTTACTTTCTGCTGGTCATGATGGCCAGGTTTTTCTTTGGGACATTGAAAAAGGCGAATCAGTTGCTCATTTTATTAATAATATAGATGGTCAAGGTCACGGTGGAGTTTTTGACGCAAAGTGGTCACCGGATGGTACAATGATTGCGGCTACAGATTCGCATGGGCATATATTAATATTTGGTCTAGGTGTTACTGCAGATAGATATAAAATCGTAAGAGAGTATGATAATGTCGAAGATAGGAATAATGTGACTTTTGATTTCTTTTAGCTTCCAAATGAATTATTCTTTCACACGGATTATAGGCCATTGTTGAGAGATGCTTCTCATCATGTTGTGGATGAACAAACTCAAGTTATGCCTCATTTAATGCCACCGCCATTTTTGGTTGACTCGGATGGTAATCCACATCCGCCTAGATTTCAACGTTTCGTACCAGGAAGAGAAAATTGTAGTACGGATCAGTTAGTACCGAATCTCACAATGGCTCCAGATGGTGTTGTAGTTGAAGACAATATAACAAATAATCAAAATAATGGTCAAGGCGGTGGAGGAAATTATTCAAATATTGACCGTTTAATAGCTGCACTTGCAAATCGCCAAGTTGGAGGAGGAGGATCATCTGGCAATCAAAATAATGCTCCTGCTGGAAGAGGAAATCACTCGCAGTTAGACCGCATGATTGAAGCATTAGCCAATCGCCAAGGTCGGGATCAAGCTCCGGACTCCAATAATCGTCCATCTGGAAGTCGCAATTCTCTCAATGGCAATGCCCATGACAATGCAGCAAGTACTTCCCGAAATGTTTCATTGGATAGAAGATTATCAGAGCAATCAAATCATCAACCACGCCAAGGCACAACTTGGGGAAGACCGCCAGCTGAACAAGAACAATCCCATCCATCGACTCAACTTAAATATGTTCGTCGTATTTATGTAAGACCAATGAAGTACGCACAACTACAAGCTTTAAAACAGACTGTCTACGCTGCAGGGCAGTACGAAATGCAAGATTATAAACGAGAAATGCGTCGGCGACCTATAATGATTAGTACTGCAAGTATAGTAGCATCTCAGTCAGGTTTAGGACGAAATAGAAATACTCGTAACAATGGAACAGGTCGTATTGGTAGACGGCGAAGTGGTCGGCCGGCTGGACAACAGCAGCCTCAGCCGGCATATCGAACACGAGCAGTACGTGATCTAGAAGAAATTGAAGAACCACCACCACCTGAAGTAGTAGAAGATGATGAGGAAAGCAGTAATTCATCTGGTGACACTAGTTATTCAAATGTTGAAGAGAATCTTGAAGAATCTTCGGAAGACTCTGATACAGATTCTTCCGATTATTCTGACTGGGTTGCTGATACGCCTGGTCCAAACTTGGAACCACCGAAACGTTCCAAACGAAAACCACTAACTCGTCCACGTACTTTGAGCGAAGATAGCAGTGATGATACTACAGAACAGCCAACAACATCGGCAAAGTCCGGAAGAAAAAGCAAAAAAGTTATTATTCCACCAGCCGCCCCAAATGGAGAAATTCCGGAAGTATATCGCCCAGCAGAATGGCTATCTGAAGTTATACCGCGCAAGGCACCATATTATCCCCAAATGGGTGATGAAGTTGTGTACTTCCGTCAGGGTCATCAACGTTACATACAAGCAGTACGTTTGAAAAAAGTCTACAAGGTGTCGCATAGTTCTGAACCGTGGAATTTTCGTACTTTACGAGATCGTGAATTAGTCCGGGTTATTGGTATTAAATACGAAATTCGACCACCTAGGTTATGTTGCCTTAAGTTAGCTATAATTGATGAGGATGGAAATATGACAGGCACCACTTTTAAAATAAAGTACCATGATATGCCGGATGTATTAGACTTTTTGGTTTTACGGCAAACGTATGACTTGGCTGTTCAACGCAATTGGTCGGTGGGAGATCGTTTTCGTTGTATGATTGGAGATGGTTGGTGGATGGGTCAGGTCGAGTCGCGAAACCCTTTGGCGTTAGAATTTCCCGATTCCCCCTTTATGTGTTTTAGAGTTCGTTGGGATAATGGTGAATATGAATACATGAGTCCCTGGGATATGGAACCTATTGATGAAAATCGCCTACCAGATGAAGTTGGCGGAGCTGTGCACGTTTTACAAGAAGAGATCAGAGCTACTTTATATCAACCTAAGTCTGAAGAATGGCATCGTGGTGATCGTGACGGTTCCTGTCGTCGAATTATAAATGGTTTAGAACAGGTATGCACACAATTCTTTTCTTTTCTTACAACAGCTTTAGTAACATTTAATTAATTTATTTTGTAGATTATGCGATTATCAATAGCAGAGCATTTCTTAGCACCGGTTGATTTAAATATATATCCTGATTATGCTTATTTAATAGAATATCCAATTGATTTAACAACAATCAAATCGAGATTTGAAAATCATTTCTACCGTCGGATTACATCAGCCCAGTTTGATGTTCGATATTTGGCGACAAACGCAGAAAAGTATAACAGAAGGCACACGAACATTGTAAAACATGCGCGTATAATAACAGATCTATGTTTGCGTATTATAAGGTATTTTCTTTTTTTATTTGTTTTCAATTGTTTTTTTTATTTTTTTTTTTTGGACAATAAATATTAATTCTTAACAATAGGGAGCCGAACGATATTGATGTCGCTGCAGTTTACCACCAGTTAGTAGATGTTTACCACTCTTCGGAATCTGAAAATGATAATGAATCTGATATCGTTCCTTCAACGAGTACGGGACCATCAACATCTGCTGCAGCAGCAAGAGCTAGACAAGGAATGTCGTCCACACGAAGGTATTATTAAAACTCTACTCAGAAACAAACATAAATTTGTATGTAAGATTATTAAGCATGTTAATGAACAATTTATTTAATATAATAAAATAGATCTAATCGCAACCGATCAGAAACCGATTGGCGGGTTGAGTGTCGTCAGTTATTGGACCTTATGTGGTCACGTCCGGATTCATTACCTTTCCGTGAACCAGTTGATACCATTGAGTTTCCAGACTACCTAGAAATTATTGCAACACCTATGGACTTACGTACAGTTAAAGAAGATTTATTGGGAGGAAATTATGAAGATCCATTAGATTTTGCAAAGGATGTTCGTTTAATTTTTCAAAATTCCAAAAACTACAATACCAACAAACGTTCACGAGTAAGTTTTTAAATTTTTTATTTTAATCTTTTTATTTTTCATATTCGAGCGTAGCTTATAAATTTAGACAACGTTTTGTAATCAATCAGATTATTTGTATTGATAGTTGTTAAAAAAATTTCAATGATTATAGAATTCTCTCCAAGGTGTATCGGACACAATCTAAAGAGTGCCGAAACGAATAACGTATTCAAAATTAAAAATCATCTCTTCTCTTTTGTTTAAAGTTTTTAGTAAAACTTTTTTAAACTGTATCAATAAGTTCCGTTGACCTTATTATTATTGAGTAAAATATAAACTTTTTGTTAAGCTTCAGATCAATTAAAACAATAATTATTTCGATATTTCGCTACTTCTGTGCTACTTCTACTGCACAGTTTACTTGCACAGTATAAGTATCAAGCTTAGTTAACTAATTGTCAGACTTGCATATATTGTGTATAGCGTATATAGATAGGTAAGAGGATGTCTAATGGCCAGACTCAGCATAAACAGTGGGGTCCTATGTGATCGCCTTAAAATACCAAAGGATTAGGGAGGAGAAATAGCAGAAGAGAAGGGGTTGTACAGAGGCAAAAATAACAAATATTTCAGAGGAATTTATAATGCAAGAATGGATAATTAACTTTGTTTAAAAATAGCCTTGTAACTACATGTGCTCTTCTATCATATTATTATTATTATTAAGTCCGAGATGAAAAAGAGTTCTCACACAGACGGTAATCAGACCTATTGTATAGTGTATAGGCGGCATAAAAGAAGAGCAAAAAAAAGTCTTGGAGAAACAATCATTCCGTAAAAATTTTCTAAAAGTAAACTGCAAGATTGATCGTTAAAAAAAACAGATGTTTACATTAAATGAGCGAATTTATTGTCCATATTATTAGAGATCCTGAAAGGTACGAGTATAATCCACTGCATGTACTTATACTACAATATTTGTGGTATCTCAGCCAGCGTTGTCAGAAATATCGATTGAAAAACTGTGGTAACTTTTGTTGTATTTCTTTTACTTAATTTGGAAGGAAGACATAGCCACTATTAAAGTTCCAGATTTGTTAGTGTTCCATAGAATGGGAAAAAGTAGACTAGAGGGGACTCTATATATCTTACAAGTGGCAGTGTCTTGTGCAACTGTGCTCCATCTAAAAATTAATAATAGTTTGTCAAAAATATTAAAATGAACCAACCGAGTACTTTTCTTTCAATACTGCCATATTTTCCGACAACTACCTATTACTCGATTGAAAATTATCGAGTATGTACTTTACATATCAGCTGAGCTATTTTTTTTTTTTTTTTTGTTTTTTTTGACAAATTGTAGAGACACTATAAATTGTATTTGCTTTTACACTTTCTTCTCGTTTTTTTACATTTCTTTACCCTGACCGACAACAAAAAGCCATGTTGCTTTTGTGAATGTTGTACTTGTTGTTAGCTCCGAGGCACCTTATGACAAATGCGCCATTGTTTCATTCTTGAACCAATTATTCAAGGACGTTTTGAAGAAGAAAAATGATTTGAG
Source organism: Metopia argyrocephala (assembly GCA_963576795.1). Classification (NCBI taxonomy): domain Eukaryota; kingdom Metazoa; phylum Arthropoda; class Insecta; order Diptera; family Sarcophagidae; genus Metopia; species Metopia argyrocephala. The sequence continues at coordinate 148,445,390 of OY756209.1, forward strand.
AGCTTAATTTAATTTTTATGACTTTGAAAAATGAAGAGTTAAGTGAAATCTAGGAATATACATACATAAGTTTGTATGTATGTGTCTAAAACAGAGTGGGCAAACAAACAAAACATTTCGCAAACGTTACCACAAAGTCATAAACTTTTCACATTTTTTGAATGGTATTGTACATGTGCAAAACCAAAACAAATACTTTCTAAATGAGAAAGAGCGCAAATGAAACAATTAGCTTTTTGCTCTTGTGCTTGATTTGTGTTTTGTTGTTTTTTTCTCTTCTTCTTTTCTTTTTCTCTTCTATCCTTTTTCTTCTCTTTCATTTTTTGTTGTACCTACGCACATTTGAGTTAGTGTATTTGTAGTACTCAAAACAAAAACAATATACAAAATTAAATGGGACAATCTTTCTCACTGTTTCTGTTTTATTTTTGTTTTACTCATTGTAAAGAATACAACAAAATGAGATCAAACGTTCAGTTTTGTTTATTTTCCTACTCTGGTCTAAAATGAATTCAATTCATGTAGTGTTATATGCAAGTAGAAAATGCGAAAATGACATTATTCTTGAAGTCTCTTTCATTTTGTTTTGTTTAAATTCGGTGATGTTGAGTTTGCGGATTCAGATAGATAGAGTAAATACAATAATTTTTTGAATTTATTTGAATACAAAAAACAAAAAAAAATGCGTTTGTTTCAAGATATATTTACACCACCTAAGACTCAGATAATTTAATTACAAATCTAATTTAATGTTTATTGTTTTTGCCTGAGCTCAGTTGAAAATAGAACATTTTTTATTTTAAAAATTATTGCTGTCTGAGTTGTAACTGTTATAAACTGTTATAATCAGATGAGAACTTAGATTGGTGTAAATATAGCTTTACAGAAATATTATTTCTCCTTTTTATTAATATTAATTTTTTCTTTTAAATACTTTTCACACGCAACGGAAAAATTAACAGATAAAATTGCAATCGCTTATAACAATTGAAATTAAATGTGAATCATAATACGAAAAAAATCTTCTAACATTGACAACTCAACTTAGTTGACGTATTGAATACATATTTATATTAATTTTTCTTAAGTCGACTTGAGATGTTTTGTCAAAAGTCCAACGATTTATATGTAATTGGAAATTATAATTTTAAATTTTTTGTTTCAGTTTTATTTATTTTTGTTAAAAAGATAAAATAATTGAATTTCATTAATTTCATACTCACTCCATTATTCTTGTGCTTCACTTTATTCTTTTGACATGCTTCCCAAATACACTCATGAAATAAATACTTTCTATGTAATCATCACCCACAACCATCCATGAAAAATTTTCTGAAATGTAATAATAAATGACGATCATTATTGTAGGAATATTTGGCGGTAAGGTTCAGTTGTCAATAAAAACACGCATTTATTATAAACTGGCTTATTTTGTAAATCTCTTAAGTGCTGCTTTGCTTTGTTTAAATGAAAATTGTGTTTTTTTTTTCAACTAAAATAAGTTATGCAGTAAGAACACATTGCATTATCTAACTGATTTACAAAATAAGCCCATTAATGTGTTTTCTAAATTAGTTTTAATAAAAAATCAAAACAAAAAAAAAAATAAAAAATAAAATCGATTTGTACAATTTTTCGTTTTACTTTGCTTGTACTTTTTTAGATTTACTCTATGACTTTACGATTAAGTGCTCTATTCGAGTCACAAATAAAGACAGTAATTAGTAATTGGAAATCTGCTAGAAGACGAGCTAACAAAAATAAGTCTCGAGGATCTAGCAGTAGTCCAAATAAACGTATACCTTCAGAACGTACACGTTCAACAGGCCGTAGAGGAAATTTGGTACGCAATACAAGACGAATACGAAGTTCAGAAGAATCATCACAGAACGATGATGAGGATGATGATGGAGATAATGAACAACCGCGCGGTAGTCAACGAAGGGGTCGAATTGGACAAACGAGAAATGGAGCAGGTGCAGCTGCAGCTGCAGCAGCTAATTCATCAAGTTCAAATCGAGTAACTTCTTCTTCCTCGCACAGACGAACAAATGCCTTAGAAGATTCCCAGCCAGGAACGTCTCGTTCGTCCAGGCGCAATAATGCGAATAGAGATCTAGGCCGTGTAGAGGAAAAAGAAGAAGACGCTGAAGAAACGGCCACCAGTTCTGACACAGAAGAAGACGATAATGTGGACGATAGCACAAGTGAAGACTCAATCAGTAATAATAGTGGCAGTGAAAATTCAGAAGAAAGTTACAGTCCAGAAAAGGACCGAAAACAGAGTGGTCGCAAAAGGCATCATCATCGTCATAAATCTGGACGTAAAAGCCAACAGTCTTCTAATGGCACAAAGCGCAGACGACGTAATCCTGATGAAGAGACCGATGAAGATTTTGCTTTAGATAGTAGTAAAACTCACAAAAAATCGGGAAGAAGAGGCCGGAATGCTAAAAATGGATCGCAAAGGGCCGTCGGTGCTATTTCACAAGCTGATGAAAGCACTCAGGATACAGTTTCGAATACTCCGAAGAAAAAAGGACGACCACCGAAAAACCCTCGTATTGACGATGGACCAAGTACAAGTTTCGCAGCAAATGCATTAATGCTACAAAGCCCTTCACGCAATACTAGAAATCAACTTGTTTTACAAACTGGAGTAGGCGGTGCAGGTGTAGGGAGACGTGCAACTGAAAATGATCACAGTTATCATTTACCCGTTCGTAACGGACGCATTGTTGAGTCAGACACAGACTCGCGGGAAGTTGCAGCTCGTCCCACACGGGCTAGTGTTAAACGTGCCATCATGGAATGGGCTCGTAGCAGTGATATAGAAGATGGTGAAGGAACAGAAGAAGCTGAAGAAGTGAGTGATGTATTTACAAAATAATAAATGACACGAAATATTCTTTTTCTAATGAATGTCTTATAATAAGTAATAGCAATAAATGATCAATATTGTTTAAATTTCAGATTTTGCCGATACCTACACCCACAAAGTCTAATGGAATGACGAATAGTCGAGAACATAATGGGCATTCGTCAGCTCGTAGTACTGCTGCCGCACATAATACCGTTAGACAGTTGCGAACTAATCGAAACACAGTTGTAGAACCTGTTAATGATTCGGAAAATGATAGCGATGATGAGCCGCTTGCTTCAAGCCAGGGTTTGCAACAGAGTCATTTCGGTAAGTTTGAATATCTGTAGATGATACATACATATGTATATAAAAATGTGACCCCAAAAAAATAAAATTATTGTATTCATTTTCAATTTGAAGGTAAAACAACTTCATCCCCGCACCCAACACTCTTGCAGCGAAACGAAACGTCACTAATTGGAAAATTAGGTAGCAGTAGTTCTTCATCTACGCATATGACACGTTCTCATGCCACATCAACAACATCGAATGTAGCTACCTCATCTGTAGCGCCACCGACTGTTCATGACCACAATTATATAGGTGATCCTGGACCGTCTACTTCCTCCGCAGCTAATAGAAATTCAAGAAGAATATTTTCAAGACATCAGCGTAACTTTAGCGAATCAGTAAGAGACCTTAACTCGTCGGAAGGTACTATTGGTCTGTCTTCAGAAACGACGCGTTTAAGACGTGGTCTGCCATCATCTACAACTACTGCATCTGCCTCAACGTACAAAAGGGAAACTACACATGCAGAACCCGTTAGGAGAGGTCGATCACGTTATAGTCAAGAGAACTCACAAACAGAACCCTCGGCCGATGACGACGATGACGAAGAAAATGAAGAGGTAGTTTCAGATATGGGCACTGGGGGCTCTTTGGATTCCTCCTCATCTGATGACGCATCTGATTCAGAAGATAATCAGCCACTTACTTCGTATGTACCTAAACCCAAACGTGGTAGAAAACCTGGACGAAAAAAACGACGACTTTCTGATGACTCCTTTGTTGCGGATGAAGATGAAGAGGATGACTATAACTATAAAAGACGTAGTGTTGGTCGTACACGAGAGAATAGTAGTAGAAGAATTAGAAATAGTAAAAGTACTGGTCAAACCAGCAGTGGTAGAAATCAAAGAGGTTCTCGTAATCAAAAGCGCCCAAGATATAACGAATTGAGCGACGACGATGAGTACACGGTTGCTGCTAATAATCGAGGTAGAAAACTACGAAATGAATCTGTTTCTGTTGTCGGAAGCTCGGCTACTCCTCAAGACGAACACGATGCTAGTACAATGGATAGTGATGATGATCAGCTAGTAAGTGTTAGCAGTAGAGGTCGTGTGCGTAAAATAACTGCCAAAGCGAGAGGAATTTTTAAGGAGTAACTATTACATTGTAACAACTCTCTCTCTCTCTCTCTCTCGACTGTATTCAAATCATATAAATATATTTTTAATGAATAATATTCACAGAATTCATATATTCTTTATTAAGTTTTTATCTTAAAATTTCATACGTTTAGAATCATATATTTTTTGTTTGTTTATTCATTCATTAACAAAACTCTTCATTTAGTATTTTAAGTATCATACTTAATATACACATGCATAATATACCATACATATAATTTTTGCTTTGTTTGTAGCGTATTTGTAAAATATTTAAAAATTATGTTTTTTTTTTTTATATAATTCTTTATTTGCGTACGCCTCGGTGTATTTTCATTAAATAAAGTAAATTGTAAACATGATTTTGTCTCTTTCTTTCCCTTTACCTTTAAGATCATACATACATAACCTGTTGAAAAAAAAACCTCATTCACTCATTAACATAAATCCTTAATTAAATACATTTTACTTCGGTTCTGTTAAAAATTTCAATTTATAACTGGAAGTTTGTCTTTATTTGAACAATTTAAACAAACATGTGAAATAATTTATTTATTAAGATGTTGTAGTAAAAAAGTAACAGCTTAACAAAAATTCATACAATATCTTTTATGTATATTTATGTTATTATAAATAAAAAATCCACAAAAAATTAAAAAATTAAGAAATGTTTTATTAGATTTCTAATGCGTAATATATATGGGGTCTAGCTGCCAACTTTAGAGATTTCGAAATTTAGGTTTAATCAGTAAAAAGGTCTACAAATTTTTTATTTTTTAATGCTTTTTCATTTATTTAAAACGAATATATAATAGTATCCACAAAGAAAAAAGTTTCACCGTACCGCCCCTGAAATAAAGTATTTCTGCAAGGAGGTTTAAAAATTTTTTTCTTTTACCTAACGTAGGGGTCGCCTCTTTAGTTTTTTCGGTACTTCTTAGACACTTATAAGTCGATCTTAAAGTATGATATATCAGAGTGTTTGGTCTTCTCGAGACAAAAATATTGATATATCATACTTGAGTAGTTTCTTTTTGTCTCTTTCTCGCATTTATTAAAATATTGGAACATCAAAGCCACACGTATTCAAAGATTTTCTCAGTTCAAGTAATGTTATGAGAAGAGAAAATGTTAAATTGTCAACAACCGTTAAATAGGTAATAGTAACAGGTAAAGATTTTTCCACTCTTGGAGAAACAAAGCCTGTAAACTTTAATATGCAGCGATGTCATGGAACTCAATTACGATCCAAAGTGGTTTCAATTTCGAAAATTAAATATGGGCATTTCCTGGGGTAACGAACGTACGTTCGTACGCTTTTAATGTAAAAAGAAGGTAGAAAAAAAACTTTTTGTAGTATTTTTTTTTTGCGATTTGATAGCATTTTAGTAGCTCTATATGTAGTGCAAAAGATGGATTTCATCGAGTTGAAGTTTTTATAATAATAGTTATAAAGACGTGGTCACGAACGTACGCAAAATAGAAGTCAACTTTAGCTGACAGTAGTGAAATGTAAAATTCTGCGAAATGCAACGGAATATTCCAAAGCGATAAAATAATTTTTAAAGCATACTATTGTAGGTCTCTATCCAGTATTTACACAATAAAATATCTCTATTGGTTTTCGTTTAATTGGCTTAAGTATCGGTCGCGAACGTACGATATTTCCATAGGTTTTTTTTGTATTATCACCATGCTTAATCCCATAAATATCGTCAAATTTCCTTTACGAAAAACGTAATTCTCTATTTATAGTGTGTGGTAACTAGTACTGGCAAAGTATTAAGTAATGAGTACCACGTATCGAGTATTTTTACTAATTTTTGGGTACTTGTACTTTTACATTAAAGTTGTGTGGAAAATTAAAATTTTAACCAGCAAAACAGAACTCTAAAAATACATTATTACAGTTAATGATCAACAAGCTCAATTAAAAATTTGTGTAAAAATTCACTTACAAAGAATATATTTTCCTTTTATTAAGAGGTGACACATACATATAATATTTTTGTAATATAATTAAGTTAGAGCATGCCACTATTCGTTTACAGATACTGACAAAAGAATAAGAAAACTTCGCGAGAACGTAATCCTTCTGATAAATAGATTTCAGTAAAGCACTTACAGTGTTTTTTAATATTTGTTTTATTAATAACAATTTTCAATATAAAATAATGAAATTTTAACAATATTTGTGATATTACTGTTTTTACTCAACAGGCCGTTAAAATTGTGCTTATTTTAGGTCCTCATCTCAGAAAATCCAGTGCATCATTCTAATACTGGAATATTCGGTATATCATTTCACTTTTAAAGTAAAATTAGAGACATATTATCAATTATAAACTCATTGCTTATAGAAAAAATTTACTTACGGTCGCGAAGGTACGAAACTTTGCAAACAAAAAAAGTCTATTTAGTGGTAACCCAGAAGTTTCTTTTATTTATATACAAATAGGTGACACCGAAATTAATTAAAATGTGGTATGTCTTTGCACCTATTGACGTTTTATGCAAAGCAATAACAATAAAATGATGTTTTCGGTCGCGAACGTACGATTAAAACCTAGACAAGAAACGAAGCAGAAATTAACCGTTAAGCGAACTTTTTTTTTTCTCCCTACACATTTCCCTTCTTAATTGTTTGTAAAAGAAAGATTTTGAAGAAAGTGTGCAAACATAATACATTTTTTGCATGTAAAATAAATAAATATAAAAATGTCTTTAGAAGTAGTTTAAAAATTAAATTTTAAATATTTCAGTTTCTAGCCCAATTTTCTCAAGTAAAACACCTGAGATATGATAAGAATCCAATTTATTATAAAAATATAGACTCTTTTTTATAATTATAAGCAATAAAATGCTATGATTATCAACATATTTTTTTAGATCTTGGTTTACCATTTTGAGGAAATGCCCATATTTCTTCAAAATAAAATCACTCAAAATGATCAAACTTATATTTAGTATATACTGCATATTTTTGTTATGAATATAACAGTGCTACTTTCAAAGCTAAGAGTGGTTTCATTTAAAAAAACTTTACCGTTTTCAAAAAAACTGTAAATTTCACTTCCGATAGAAATTTAATCCCTTGACATGGCTGATTTTGTTTTTTCAGTTTCATCGCGACTATTTTTTTCCAATTTTATATTCAAAATTATGTATTGAAAAATATTATTGTAATCTTTATCAAAAACCTAATTGTAAATTGTAAAATTGTAAATTGTACCATGGTGAAATTACTTACAAGGTGGTGTTGCTAACGAAGCTGTTTTTTTTTTTTTTGGTCATAGCGCTCCTGTTAAAAGTTTTGTTTATATTTTGCTTTGTGTGCATTCGTGTTTTTGTTTTGGTGTAAAGAGATATATGATGTTAAAAATACGCACACACACCTCTGACATCTGATTTATTAATTCACCGTACCTGCTTTTCACATTTTGGAGCAGAAAAAGCAAACACAAATTCCCTGTTGTTTTTGTTTTTTATTCACCTGCCACCACCTTCTATAATTTCACCATGGATTGTACAATGTCTTGTATCATGTTAAGTCACTCAAACTAAAAAACAAGGAAATATAACAGTTTCCGATAATGACTTGAGACACTAAATAAGAAACAGTTTTAAGCGATGATGTAATCGTGACGGTTTATATTTGCAAATTTGTCTTAAAAGCACGGTAAATTAAAGAAATTCGGTGAGAAAAAAATTAAGAAAATATAAATTTCTAAATAATAAGTGGCTAAAAATTGAAATCGTCAAATTATTTTAAAGAAAATTTTAATAAATTCGTGTAAGAAAAATAAATATATAAGCAAATGTGTGCAAGCAAACGGTACATTTAAAGTAAAACGAAAAAAGCAACAACACAACCACAAAGATATTGTTGTTTAGATTTGCGCGAGTGTCTATCTAGCTGGTGACAGAAAAATATGTATTTTAAGCTTTTAGTTGCTAAAAAGATCTTATAGGACTTTAGTGTCACAAAAAATATTTCCATTTTAGCAAATAATGCAGCAAACAACAACAACAACAACAGCAAGAAATAAAAGCCACAAAAATATAATTTGCTAGATAAGAACTGTATGATCTATGTTGTTGCTAAAGTATGTATTCTCTCTCTCTCTCATGTCTTATGTTTCATTTTCTGTAGCAAAAACGAAAAAAAAATGATAGCCGAGGAAGGAAATATAACAGTTTCCGATGACGACTCATTCATATTCATGAACAGTAAAGAGAAACAGTTTTAAGCGATGATGTAATCGCGACGGGTTATATTTGCAAATTCGTCTTCAAAGCACGGTAAATTAAACGAAATCCACAAGAAAAAACAAATCAAGAAAATATAAATTTGCAAATGATGTGATTGAAAATTCAACTGATCAAATTATTTCAAAGAAAGTTTTACTAAATTCGTGTTGAAAAAAAATAAATGCTTCGGTAAATGTGTGCAAGCAAATGGTACATTATAAGTAAAATGTAAAAAACACAACAACAAGAACAAAATAGCAAGATGCTTACGATTACAAATACACAAAATGTATGTACTTATGCGCTATTCATTATTCATTAATAATCGTTTAGTTAATATGGAAACAAAAATAATAAAATAATTTCAAAGAATGAAGTGTCACAAAAAATCTTTTCCATTTTAACATTTAAAACAGCAGTAGTATGGAACAAATGTATATACATACACACATACATAAATACACATAAAACTGCACTTTGCTAAATCAGAATTGTATAGAATTTGTTGTTGCATTAATCAGTATTCTTTTTCATGTCTTATTATACAACTCATTTAAAAGAAAAACAGAACAGAACAGAACAGGAAATATAACAGTTTCCGAAAACGACTCATTCGTTGTCATGTCTTAAGAGTTTATGAACAACAAATAATTTTGAGTGTAGACGCAATCGCGACGGATTAGATTTGTAAATCGGCTAAAAAAATACGGTAAATTAAATGAAGGCGGTAAGAAAAAAAATTAAGAAAATATTAATTTCTAAATAATAAGTGGCTAAAAATTGAAATCGTCAAATTATTTTAAAGAAAATTTTAACTAAATTCGTGTAAGATAAATAAAAATGTTTAAGGAAATGTGTGCAAGCAAATGCTACATTAAAAGTAAAATGAAAAAAAAAGCAACAACACAACCACAAAGACTTTTTTGTTTAGCTTTCGCGATTGTCTTTCGTGCGGGTGTTCCAATAATAAAAAAAGCTATTTAATAATCGTTTATTTGTTCAGAAAAAAAAAACTAACTCAAAGTACGAAATGCCACAAAAAACAGAAGTAGACAAGTAATAAGCAAAATTATTTTTGGCTAAATAAGAATCGTATGATCTTTGTTGTTTCTTAAATCGGCTCTCATGTTTTATTAAATCACTCACATTCAAAATGAGAAAAAACATAGAAAACCCAAGAAGGCGAATGAAATGAAAAGGAAATATAAGAACTTCCTATGCTGAGTCTTAATTCATTTTGTCTTATGTCTTATAATTTTATAAAAAATGAAAAGAAACATCCGGAAGAGAAATCAAACAGTTTTCGTTGATAATGCAATCGCGACGGATTAAATTAGAAAATCGTCTTAAAAACACGGTAAATTAAATGAAATTGATAAGAAAAAATTTTGCAAGTGTAAAATTCCTAATTATAAATAAAATATTAAGCAATAGTAAGTAAAATGTGAAAAAAATATAATGAAATAAAATAGAAGAAATAAAAAAGAGAGAAAAAAGAAAATAAAAAAATTAAAATTAAAAAAAATTTTATTGAAATATAAAGGTAAAAGTTAATTTATAGTAAATTTACATAAAATAAAGTGGTATTAAATTAAATAAATAAAGAGAAAATATATATAAAATAGAGAAAAAAGGAAATAAAAATTTTTAAAATTAAAAAAAAAAAAAATCCAATGATTTAAGTAAAAGTTAATTTATAGTAAATTTACATAAAATAAAGTGGTATTAAATTAAATAAATTAAGAGAATATATATATAAAAAATAAAAAAAAAAATAAATATAAAAAAGAGAAAAAAAGGAAATCAAAAAATAAAATTAAAAAAATAAAATCAAATGATTAAAATAAAAATTAATTAATAGTGAATTTATATAAAATAAAGTGGTATTAAATTAAATAAATTAAGAGAAAATATATATATAAAAAATAAAAAAAATAAATAAATATAAAAAAGAGAAAAAAAGAAAATCAAAATAATAAGTAAAATTAAATAAAATTATTAAGGTAAAAGTTAATTAATAGTAAATTTATATAAAATAAAGTGGTATTAAATTAAATAAATTAAGAGAAAATATATATAAAAAAATAAATATAAAAAAGAGAAAAAAGAAAATAAAAAAATTAAAATTAAAAAAAAAAAACAAATGATTAAAGTAAATATTAATTAATAGTAAATTTATATAAAATAAAGTGGTATTAAATTAAATAAATAAAGGGAAAATAAATATAAAATATAAAAAAATAAATATAAAAAAGAGAAAAATTAAAAAAATAAATTAAATAAAATTAAATTATTAAGGTAAAATTTAATTTATAGTAAACTTATATAAAATAAAGTGGTATTTTACTAAATAAATAAAATAAAAAATAAAGCAATAAATTAAAAGCATTTAAAAAAATAAAAGAAAATATATCTATGTATATAATAAATAATATCAATTAAATTCTAATGATTTAAACAAAAAAAAATATTTGAAAATTCATATGATTGCTGTCTCCTGTACAATCGACGGTAAGCTTTTTTACATTTAATTTTATTTGAAAGTACATAATATGTACATACATTAGAGTGTACCACCTTATAACTGAATTTATGAAGTCAGCCGTAATTTTACCACTATGAATCCCTAGTTTGCTTATGTTGAATAAAACACTTGTTTTTTTTTAATTTTATTTTAATATATTTTTTTTAATAAATTTTTATTATAACTTCTTAATTCATAAAGTGTAAACCGTTAATATTGATTGAAGTTATTTAATAAATTATTGATAATAACTAATTAAATTATTTTATTATGCTTGTTAATGTAATGTTTACTTATAAACTCGCATAAGTTTGTTTAGTTTTAAATTTCATTTCTATAAACAGATTTTGCCAAACAAATTTTTATTTTATAAAAATGTGAGTTTAATTGTTAAATACGTATATATTGGATTATAGAAAACATCGCATCGTTAATCAAATATTTATTATCTCGTTTATATATTTTCTTTTGATTTTTCATAAACCAGCTCACAGAACAAATCTCTAATGAATCCAAAAATTTCTTTTCTGTTATACTTTTTTCTAATTCGAAATAATACTGTTCGCAAAATATTTTCCTCTAGTTTTTTTTTTTTTTTTTTTTGTAGACAGAGTTGTCAGAACTGGAAATTTTAAAATTTGTTTTGAAATAATTTCATTTCTATTCTGGAATTTTTATATTTGAAAATCGACATATTAATGTATGCGTTGATGGTTTGCGTAGTCGGTGTAATGAGAAGATATTAGTTTTGAGTTTATCTTTATTTTGTATAGTTTTACCTCTTTCGAAAAAGTAGTATTTGAAAGTATTTATATCTGATAAAAACTCATCCTCAAAATATAGAGTAATATGAACTACTTGAAGCATTATTACGAGTACGTAACATTTCTTTTGTTTCTCTTATCACTTCATTGGCAGGTAACACGATGAACTTGACTCACATGTGTTTATTCAGTCATTCATATACGAGCTATAAAAGTATATCGATCTGAAGATCCATTGTACAGCTCTCAAGTTATCTAGGGTTTCTGTTGATCTCACACAAGTTCATAATTCAGTGCCAATCTTAACAATTACCTATTCGATATTTGATAACCTACAAGGTGCCCCTTCCTATTTTGTCTTAATGACGACACGATTGCCTCAATTTCCAGAATTTGAAAAACTTTTGAAAACGATTCCTGTTTTATTGAAATTCCCATTGAGTCTGCTGTGCCTGGTCAGGAGTCTCTGCACGACTCAAGTCTCCTTCGACCACAATTACCAAGAAGTTTCAAAAGTCTACGAGACATCTGGCTCAAGGAGAGCCGTTTTTCTTTTCCCTCAGTATGCTCTAAACACCCTTTCCCATTTTACATAATTCACATGTGTAGTAGGAAAGATCTCACAAATGCGGCTGTCAAGAAAATGTCACAAACAAACTAGATTTTTTTAGTTTCGCTCTCTGGGCGATTTTTTTGAAAAATCATTTCTACACAAAGTTGTTTTTTCTGTGTCCTTATACCAAAAACAATCCTAAATATAATTTCTGGTTTAAAATAGTAGGTGGTAGGTAATTAGTGTACGGTGGCTCAATCGCCAGTAACCATCAGTTTTTATGAAAGGTGTTATAGTACTCTTCTCGATGATAGTGTGGTAAGAATTGTTAAATAAATTCAATGTTTGCAATCGTGTAGTTCAAAGAAGACGACAATGAGAGCTGTTTTGATAATAAAGTGTATAGCGCTTCGAATATATCGTCATATTAAAGGCAAACGGACGTAACTACACTTTTTGTATTTTTTTTGTCAGGAGAAGCAAAAAACCTTAATATGAAAAATTTGTTAATCCTGTAAATTATTATTAGGATTAGCATCCCTATATACAACAGATGAGTTTGAATGTAAGGTTTTCATATAAATATCTGTGGAATTTTGAAAAAACGTCTTCTCTCGAAATAAGACAATTTTTCAAGATTTTTATAGTAAATATAGAGTTTCTTTTTCCTTCTTTAGCTCTTATCCCCGTATTTCTACGACCTTTGGAACGCAAGATATGCAGTTGACTAATCGACCTCTTCCAGACTTTCCCCCAATTTCAATTTGACAAAACGACTTCTTTCAGAGAATTAAGAATAATTTGAAAAATTGAATGTCTATAAAAAATTTTATTTAATTTTTATTATTATTTTTTAATTATTTGCATATTGTAGGGAAAAATTGAAGTATTTTTTTTAATAAAGCCGAAATATATTTTCCAGATCAACTTCTTTCAACCTTTTTTTCATATTCCATTTTAACAAAACAGCTTGTCTTGACTTAAGGGATTTAAATCATTTTCAAATTTAATCAAAAAAATTTTGACAAAACGACTTGTATGGTGGAAGTTAATTTTTTTTTCTTTAAAATCTATTTAACAAAAAGTCTGAAATTAATTTTTTGTCGTTTTAAAGAAAATTATTGCTTCTAGAGAGACAAAAAAGGTCGCATAATGTTCGTTAAGTATTTGTGTATAATATCCAAGTTCAAAATTTCTTCAATTTTCTAAGCAATAACTTGTATTAGCCTTTTTAACTGTTTTTTTGCTCTACTGAAAAGTTGTTGATTTTGAAAGAAGAAGTTTTGTCAAATGTCCACAGATATGTATGTATGTAGTTATGTCTTCTTGCATTTAGAAATACACGGTTACGTCCGTTTGAATTTCGTTATTAAAATCGCTATTTTTGATCGTAGGAATCTAAAATTTTGCACGAACATATATTTTGATAAAAACGCACCATAAATAATAAAAAACTTAATTTCGAAATTTTGTATAGTTACGTCCGTTTGCATTTAATATGACGATATGTAGTATAATGTAAGTCTAAATAAATAATATGCATACAAATTTGGTAAATATTTATTATAAACCGTTTTTATTATATTTTTTACTATTAGTAACATTGTGCTTTTATTTATTTTTTTACTTTAAATAAAAATTTAACAGAATTTGGCGAAAAAGTTCAATTTAAATTTGACAATCCTGTGTGTAGAATATTTGATAGATACTTTCCTAAACAGTCTTTCTTCTTTGATTTGAGCTGTTTTGATGTTTAAGATGCGATATCCATGTATGTATTCAATGTAATACTACTATGTGTGTATGTGTGTCTGTGTATATACATATATGCCTAAATTAAAGTACATACATGTTTATTATATTTTCTTTTAATAGTTCTTCAGTTTTAATATTTATAATGCAATGGTCAAGAGTGTAAATCTCTTAACAACAAATAATCAATAACAAAAACATAATGAACGATATACATACATATGTAAACGCAATTTATTTATTTTTATTATTCTTCTGATTTAAACGGTTATTAACAAAAAATAATAATAATAAAACCTTTTGTTTGTCAATCACTAAGACTACTACTAAAATAATATACAATATTATAAATATTATAATAATACAATAATCTTTTAGATTTCTTTTGCTTCATTACTTCTTATTAGTAAAAGGAATATTAAAATTAAATAATATGCCCATACATACATACATTAAAACAGATTTATTACAAAAAAAAAAAAAAAAATAGAGAAAAAAAAACATTCGAGTAAGTTCTGTAAAACGTATTCAAGTGGAATTGAAATCGAATAAAATTTCAAGTTTTTACAGTTTTAAAATGTGTCATTATTTTAATATTTTTTTATACATTCGCTTAATGGCGAATTTCTTTAGTTGCACAAATTCTTAAATAACTGGCGCTATAAAGGTTTGTCTTTGATTTCAATTTCACTCGATGTCGTTTTACAGGACACCCATAATTAACAAATATTTTCTATGTGCTTGTGTATGTTAAACATACATATTTACAAAAATACGTGTATACATATGTATTAGAATAAATTAAAACAAATTAACAACAAAAAAAAATTTTAAATTACACAATAAAATAAAAAAAAAAATGACGAGTAATATTCCATTATATTATACAATTTATTACTCTTTTCTTTTACATACATACATATGTACTATATAAGTTTTACTTAAACACATAATTAATAAATATTGTATATGTAAGTTTGTATGTATGTATATAGTATGTATCTATGATATACAATAATATAGTATAAGTAATATTAAATACGTTTTAAAAAAGAGAAAAAACAACACATTATTTTTTTCTTTTGAATTTTTGTCATTAAATAATTAGGATTTTCGAAAAAGTCGGGTTGCTTTTTTCGTATCTCACAATACAACAGTGCATAGCAAATAAATTTTAACAAAATATTTTTTTATAAATTATTTAATTATCACACAGAATATGTTCTTCTTTTTTATTTAAAATTTTGATTATGGCTTTGGTCAACTAAATATTAACTTTACCGTCTTTTCTTTTAATTTTTTGTTTTTCTTTATTTACTTATTTATTTAATTTATATTGCAAATTAATAGGTTTTTTAAATAATTTTCTTATTTTTTTTGGTTTAAATTGTATAAAAAATAAAATTGGATTTTTTTAATTTTGACAAAATGTCCTATAAGTTGGTGGTAATTATATGAAAATCTTATAAAAAAAAAATAACAAACAAAGAAATTGAAATCAAATTTTTTTATATGAGTTCAGATTAATTTTATTTCACAAATATAGGGATTTCTAAAGAGAATTGCGTTTGAATATTTTTATTAAATATTTTATTAAATTTTTAGTTTAGTACGAGTAGATTTAAAATGAATAGAGACGTTGGATTTACTATTTGTTTCTACATGTGTGTATAATGTCATAAAGATTTACTACATACAGTACAGTGGTGACCAAAACATAGGCCATTGTGGCTCTCTACATTTAAATCGATCCGTAATATACGAATTTGTTCCCAAAAACATGTTGTATTAGTGAATCTCATTCCAAGAAATTAAATCGAAGAAAAATAATGTTTTTGAGAATACTGCCATATTTTTGAAATTTTTAATAGCAATATATAAAAAAAACAAGTGCAACATTATTATATTTTTCACAGACAACGGTATTTTTTGTATAGTTCTCCGTCTTAATATTAGGTTTGCTTGCGTATGTAAAAATTTTTACAAATTGTTAATTTTTTGCTTTTTATCTTCACAATCAGCTGTTTTTTTTAAATAAATTTCCGTTTATTTATATTTATTTTTATGGGTAAATTTTATGTGACATATTAGTTATATGTTATCATAACAAAACCGGTTGTGAGTTGAGAAAGAAAGTTGTAAGCTATTATTCTGGTTAAATATCACAATATAATATAATATTTACACATTATTGCAAAACTTAAAAAGTACTAAAATTCTAGTAAATGATTAAACAGAATACGACCGCAACTTCAGGCAAAAACGATTCTCAGAGAAAACATGCCCACAATTAAAACGACGGCCGCAACTTCACGAAGATATATTGTTTATACATTTCTTGTATGTAAAGCTATTAAAAATTAAGTATGTGAGGTTTTTATTTTATTTTATTTTATTTTATTTTATTTTATTTTATTTATTATTTTATTTTATTTTTATTTTTTTTTTATTTCACGACTGCATTCTCCAGCGTTTTTATGTGTCAATTTGTATGAAAAAAAAAACGTCATGCCCCAGTTCTGTTTAATCATTAACTCACCGCCAAGGGGCGGTCTCAGTCGATAGGCCATAGAATGTACAATTTGATAATCCAGCCGACAATGAAAGTTCCTTTTAAAACTTCCTCAACGATAGCAATAAGTATCTAATTACTAATTTCATCTTACCAACTTCAACCGTTGGCGACTGGTCGAAACATCCAAACACGCATGTCGTCCAGAAAAAAACTCTTTTTTGTTGCATATGTTTTGTTTTGGCCAATGAGAATATGTAGAGTAGATTCTTTTGTGTTCCTTCTAAATGTAAATAATGGTGGATTAAATTTCAATTTCTCATTTTTGTAAAATTCTATTGCCAGTTGAGCTTATTATGGCCATCACTGTATGCATTAATGATTATATATGAATGATATGATTTTATATTATTATAATTTTATATTTATTTTTATTTTTGAATGCATGTATGCATATATATAAGTAGTGGTATAGAGTACTACTAAGTGTAAATAGTTTTCATAAAAAGATAATTAAATAGTAAGAGTTAAAGAGTTAGATTTTTGAAATGAATTCCTATAGATATACTATATATGTATGTAAGTATGTTGTATATATTTATTATGTGTTTATTTGTTTGTGGTAAGATAAAGTGACTGTGAGTATTAAATTTAATCAGACCCATTACTTTTTAACCTGTAATGGAGATAGAAAAAAGTAAATAGAAATACATATATTCTATAGAGATTATTTATAATGTATTTACAAGTAAAAAAGAGTTTACGTTTAATATGAAATGTTTCTCGATATGTTAAGATTATTAAATAATTAAAAAAAAAAAACGAAAAAGAAAAAAAAAACAAGAATTATTGGTATGTGTACAACTAAAAACTTAGTTTATTATTTGGTTGGTTAGCTCAAGGAGAAAATACTCTAAGACTTCGTAAAAGAGTAGCCAATACATTGGCTAAACATTCAGCTTGCAAAGCAAGCTGGCCAGCTCCTAAAGGACCCATTTGTACACTGACTAATTCACGAAATGATGACGCGACATCATGAACTTTTAAAACAATGTTCCGTGTTTGTAAAGGTGAAGATGTATGACGGGTCATATCTTGCGTCAATTCTGTTATGCGTCTTATTGCTGTCAGACACGAAGTTAAATGTTCTGGTAATGTTGATAGACTCATGTCAGACATAGTGACCACTAAATATTTCGATGCTGTTACTAAAACTAAAGTTTGTTCGGTTAATTCTTCGCGAGCTTTTTGGAATTTATCTTCATCGATGCTTGATCCACCACCAGCTGATTGGGCTGCCGTACATTGAGCAGCAACTTGATCAAGTTTAACTAATAGGCCTGACATGGCAACATCGGTTTTAGCCAATAGAGCTTCTGGGTCTATAACGTGACCATTTTTAATAATAAATTTACTGCCTGCATTATTAAAGCTTCTTGCCGAGCTCAAATTTAAATTATTTTGGCTTATAGGACTCGTATTATTGAATTTCCTTTGCAACTGAGGAGAAGTTAAGAGTGGAAAGGGAGGTGGAGGATATCTTTGTTCCCGGAATTCACGATTGTTAGTTGAGGAATGCTGAATGATCTGTTGTTGTGGTGTGGACAGGGCTGATGGAGATTGTGAAACTGGATTTAAAGTTGGACTATGCACAGTTGAGCTGTTGGATGATGGAAACACTCTGGGTTTTGCAGATGGCGGTGGTGGCAATGGCGACGTTGAAATATCTATTGTTCCAGGATAGTTCATAGGTAAAGGGCTCTTTCTTAACATTGGTCTTGCAGATATTGGAGGTAGTGGAGGTTTCTTTGGGACTGATGGACTCACCATACATGGTATATTCGCACGGTCCTCCTGAGTTACTGAGCGCGGATTAGTATTGTATGATGTTTTTGGAGGCAACACAGGTGGAGTGTGCTCAGAAATATCAGATTTTAAACCATTACTGTGCGGCAATGTTGATGGACTATTTAAAGGTTGTTTTTTTGGTGAAAAACGCTGCATAAGTTCGGCACTTTTTGGTGGTCTTACGGGAGCTGTTTGATCCATAGATTTTAATCTAGGAGGTGGCTTAAGAGATTCTACCATTTCTTCTTTTACTTCGGTGGTACCTTCTGTTTTGGATTTAGGGCAGCACGAAAATTTACTTTTCCTTTCTACGGTTGCATATTCTATAATGTGGCCTTTAGTTTCAGGTTTTTTGAGCTCTTCACTAGGCTTGACAATTAGCTGAGGTTCTATATCAACCGCTGTTCTCTTTGTCATTGAGTTGCTGTATAAACATTCACTGGCTGTATAAACATCTTCTGTAGGCGATTTGCTGTCAATCTCATCCAAGTTGGGTGGTGGTGGTATTATAAATGACATTATCTCTTCAGGTGTTAGCTCTTTAGCTGGTGTAGCTTTTTGAGTTGGTGGTGCAACAACAACTTTTTCGAGAAATTTATCCAAGTCTTGTTCTTGTCCCATTTCTTTTAAAGTTCTTTTTGTTAAATCATCAAATCCTTTCGGAGCTGCATTTAGTAAAGACAAAGCGTCTAACTCATCTGGAGTTTGGGGTGGTGGTATGGCACGTAAGTCTATTAGATCGGTATCAGTTTCAATGAATGTATCCTCTCGAATTTCAAAACCATAAATTTCGGATAGCTTTTTTGCTGCAACGTCTGTATCCTGCTTCAAATTATCAACATTACTTATCTCCTTAAGTTGTTTAAGATATTCCTTCAGATTGTAGTCCTTGGTTTCCATTCCAAAATTACTACTGTCTGGACTATGCAGACCAAAACTAGATCGATATGCCAAATTTTGTTTGCGACTAGATTTATCATTGGTATTTAATAAGGATGGTCTTCGAGTTGTTGGTGAGTTTGTTGGTGATGCTATTGACTCAGAATCGCTTTCACTTTGTGAAAAATCAGTACCTAAGGCTTGTAGGTTAGTTAATAATTGGCTAAAACTATTTATTTTACGCTCAGGTCTTGGGCTTGATGTATCTATTAGAGTAGGTTTCTTCCGTTTATTTTCCGTATTACTTTCACCTATAGAATTCAATCCTTGTGTAATGCCACTCAAGTCATGATTTATTGTTTCAGCCAAAAGAACAAGAGAGTCACTATGTTTTAAAGAACCTTGCTGGGGAGTTTCTTCATTCGACGATAATTTACTACTATTAAGACTATCACAATCGCTATCAAATTCAAGCGCACCACATGAGTTAATATTTGAAGATGTCAAAACACCTGCAGGAGTTTGCCATGACACCACAGCTGAGCTATATACTGAACTTGTGCTTGTCAACCTAAATTCCTGAATCTGTTCTCCCTGTTCGTTTAAATATTGTTCTGAATTCTCGACCATTTTTTGCATTTCCTGAACTCGTTTTAGAACTTCTTCGTTTTTAGCTTCCATTTTAGCAGTGTTACTAATATTTTGATTACGATCTCCGTAATTACTACCGCCTCCACTACTATCACTCATACCCGAATCTTTGGCTTCTTCTAACAATTCCGTTGCCATAACACTATGTATGTCCAAGTCCATGGCTGTTGAAGAAAGCCAGGGCAAATTGGAAGGTAAGTGACTGAATTCTGAATTGGTTACTGTCTGATCAGTTATACACTCAGACTGATCCTGCTGTTCACTTCCCTGTATTTTAGTCTTGCAGGGATGATAAGGTGGCGGCACAAGAAAATTTATGCTGTGAGCTCTGTTATGAAATGGTAATAAATAACTCCAGACGGCAGGTAGTACCGTATGCTGAGACAGGTAAGAAGGTGCATTGTCCTCATCAATTGGCTCTCGTTCACGTGAGACTGGGAGAAATTTACCTGTGCGAAAGCAAGTACATATATAGAAATCACTTTTAAAAATTGCGACTCTAGTATACCTGTGAGCAATCGATAGTACCCAGCTAAGCATAAAGAAAATTCGCATGCATCACGATCTTCCATAAAAAATTTGACTACACGGTCTCCCTGCATGAAAATACTTACACTACATGTAATGTCATCCTCACGTTGGACAATGATATGACTAAAATCTTCTATTGCTGAAATGGGCTGTGGCTGAAGGAAATTAAATTAAATTTATGATTGTAATAAGCTAGAAGAACTTTTCAAAAAACAGCCAAAAAGAATAGAATTTATTTACCACTGAATTTCTGGCACCTGATATTTGGCTTAGCCCGAATCTTGGACTGACCAAAAGAACACGTTCAACACCTTCTCTTTGGTTTGTACTAAAACATTTTGCTCCATAACTCGGTAAACTGGCAATTATGTCCAAATAATGTAATTTGGCCTGTTAATTAGAAAACTGACATGATCAAAAGCAAGAATTAAGTAATTAATTTTTGAATACCTGAAGCTGTGTAAGAACTTTGGTAGATGAGCCAGTCATTTCAGAATTCATTTTCAGAAAATGTGATATTAACCGCCTCAGTTCTTTGCGTTTCATACCCTCAAATAGTGAGATGGGCACAAAACGTTCCAAACCAAACTCCCGTCTACAATAAAAGAAAAAAATAGGAATTTATTTTTTAAAAATAGAACGCAAAGAGGCTGTATTAAACAAAATTGTATATAGTATGTATATAAACTTATATTATTTATATTTAATATTAATATTTAACTTACTCAACTACCTTGACCGTTAATTTTGAAGCCGGCACATTATTGGCCAAGGCATGTTGATGCATATGCAGAGCAGCTAATCTTAAAGCCACATCTGGTTGAAGCTCTGGCGCAAAACGTTCTTGCGTTACATCATTGCAGCACTGCATATACAAATAATCTAGAGAATTTAAATCCTTTTGTGCCAATTCGGCTGCTGATATTGGCACAAATGTTATACGAAAAAGACACCTTAACTTGTGCGCTCCAGGTCGTGAAGCAATCTTACAATTGTCAAATAATTAAATCGATTAAACGCTCATAGAAAAATGCAATATTTAATTACGATACTTACCTTTGCCAAAGATTCTTCGGGATCCAATAATGTCAATTTGTTGCGTTTGAGACTTTTAACATGTTCCAAGACAAGACTGAATATTTCACCAGACGTAAAGCATAATTTATCCAGTAACGATGTTACCACGTCCTTAATTATATGAAAATAATGCAAAATATTAACAATTAAAACGTTAAAGGACGTTTATTTTTTTTTTATTACCTGAACTGTTGTGGTTGTGTCATATTTAAACGATTTAGTTTGTCCGTTTTCTAAAAACACTTTTAGCACATTTGCCATCGGTGGCACACAAATATCTCCCAAAGAAAATGCAGAAGGCTGCAAATAAAACAACAACAAAGAAAATATATATATTTATTATATTTTAAAAAATTAATGAAAAACATACAGGAAACAGTGGTGATCCGTTAACACAAACACTTTCAGCAAAACGCACTCGATTGGGTCGAGTTTTTAATTTTGCTCTTTTTCCGGCTGAGAGTAATGTCGATTTTCGACCCGGTGTTATGTTATGAGCGGGCTGACAAACCAATAGAGTTACTTGCGTTTCACAGGCTCTTACTAACTGGATAACACGATCTCTTGGGGCATCCTTTACATCTTCACCATTAACAGCTAAAATTTGATCTCCAGGTTGAAGTTTATTCATGCTAGGACCATCTTCGGTGACAAATCGAACAATGACTGGTCGCTCACTACCAGCAACAAAACCAAAACCCATAGTAGAACTGCGTTGTAAAACCACAACTCTTGGTTCAGGTAGGTTTTGTTCCCATTTTACGCATTCGGGTGCCTCATATGTAGATGTTTTATTAAGATGGCTTAAAAAAATACAAATAATTGTAATATAGTTTACAGGCATACTACAATATCTAGACATGCAAAAAATTATATGGTAGAAACATATTGATTGGAATTATTCTATGTTATTAATCAAGTAATAATTAGCGGTAATCATTCTTCGTTTTAAAAGCCCTTATAAGTCTTGCAAACGTAATAAGAAAGAAAGATGGGCAGCAGGGTAATCAAAAAATATTTCTTAATCCGTTTCCGACTCAAACCGCTGAAATTTTTAATGTCAAAATCCAACTCTATTTATCGGTAGTACACGTTCATAAATATTTTAACAAATTTTTTAATTAATTAATTTCCAAAATAACAACTCTTTGAACTTGGCAATGTAATATTTAACAGATCAGTGTGAGCAGTTTATTTTAAGAAAATTACTAGTTCATTCTAGTAACCACGTATTAGTCTCAGGTAAAAACACTGCAACTCCGATTCCACAATCCTGTTTGAGCGACTTGCAAAGGCATTTGCAACGAAGAGTGATTATATTATATTATATTATATTATATTATATTATATTATATTATATTATATTATATTATATTATATTATATTATATTATATTATATTATATTATATTATATTATATTATATTATATTATATTATATTATATTATATTATATTATATTATATTATATTATATTATATTATATTATATTATATTATATTATATTATATTATATTATATTATATTATATTATATTATATTATATTATATTATATTATATTATATTATATTATATTATATTATATTATATTATATTATATTATATTATATTATATTATATTATATTATATTATATTATATTATATTATATTATATTATATTATATTATATTATATTATATTATATTATATTATATTATATTATATTATATTATATTATATTATATTATATTATATTATATTATATTATATTATATTATATTATATTATATTATATTATATTATATTATATTATATTATATTATATTATATTATATTATATTATATTATATTATATTATATTATATTATATTATATTATATTATATTATATTATATTATATTATATTATATTATATTATATTATATTATATTATATTATATTATATTATCGGAAAATATAGTCCACAAACTGTTGCGAGGCCGAGAGTACTGGAATAAAGTGGCAAAATATGTAGAAAATATTCTTAAAATTAAAAAGGTTGACATGGACAATCTACAAGAAGGACCTGCTTGGACGCAAGCAACTATGAATAACGGTTAATAAACCCTGAGTCCCTATCCGAAGTAATGCTGGAGCGGTCCCGGATAGGGAAACTATCAGGAGGAGGTGGTTTTTTAGTGGAGACACCACATACCGAATGTGACGACATGCGATGATCCGAAGGGATTTTCCCACCTCAAGAAAAAAAAAAAAAAAAAAAAAAAAAAAAAAAAAAAAAATATTATATTATATTATATTATATTATATTATATTATATTATATTATATTATATTATATTATATTATATTATATTATATTATATTATATTATATTATATTATATTATATTATATTATATTATATTATATTATATTATATTATATTATATCCCTAAGGGGAACCTGAAACCCCAATAGGGCGCGTCCCCAGGTGGCGGATAGGGGAATGCCTCCCAGATATGGGTGGTAGGAGGGAAATCAAATACCTCCCGTGGACCAACAGGAAAGACCAAGCGCGACGGTTCTCAAATTGAGCGGCTTCTTGGCCAGCGTCTGATTCCATGTTAGGAACGGCTGAACGATTATCACCTGGCAGTAGGTATAAAATGCTATGGGAGGATACCCTGAAAATAAATCAAAAATGGAAAGTTCACGAAAGAATTCAGTTACGGTGCAGGGAGTAATGACCCCAGTGCCGGCGGTTATAGGGAGTGGGCAAGCGGGCTCCCGGCCGTCGATATCCAACGACCGCAATGCTATCACGGTTATAAGCTTGGCTGGGATAGCAGATACAGCTACAAGCACTAAAAACAATAAAGAGGAGACACTGAACGCTTTCCAAACCAGCAGGAAACTAAAGAGAACTCCCCCAATGAGTACTGCTATGACTCCTCCAGTAGTGATGGAGACATCGACAAGAAATGAAGCGGCCCCCAGAGAAGATTCCTATCAGACACCAAAAGCAATAATGGAGACATATGAGACTACCCTCACGAATAGTCCTCAACCGCAGAGAAGCTCTCCTAACCAGGAATTCATTATCAAAATGAGGAAGGAAGAAGCCTGTGCCATGGCAAACATAAAGAAAGTTATGGTCAAAATTAAAGCAGCTCTCAAAAGGCAGAAAAACATCAGCATGGATGTTAGAGAAGGAGTCCAAGAGATCGAAGAATTAATCTGTATCGCCGAAACTAGCAGATCTAGCTGGGTGAAGGTCGAGAGAGAAAGGCAGATAGACATGGGCAAGAAAAAAGTCTTATCCATAGAGGAGACACCGCTTACAAGTATAGCCAAGAGAACTGCTGAAAGCCCACTGGAGGAAACAGAAGGCACAAAGAAAAGAAGAAACACTGAAGGCAAACAACTTGAAGAATGGAAGTCTGTTAGCTACAAAAAGACGCCCAAGCCGAAAAAGAGTCAAAACCTTCCGGAAGATAAAGAAAAGACGTCAAAAGAAGGCGCAAGGAAAGAAGAGGTGAAAAAGATGCCACACAAATATAAGCCGGAAGCACTAATATTAAAACCAGCAGAAGGACACAATTATGCAGACGTGCTTAAAACACTAAGAGAAAGTGGTAACAACGAAGCTAATATAAAAGTTAAGACTATTAGGAAAACCAAAACAGGATCTATGCTCGTAGAGTTTGAGAGAGGTGAACGCATAAATGAGGAGATTATCAATAAAGTGAAAGAAGTAATTAAAGACTCTGCGGAAATACGTAGCAGCGCGAAAAAAATTACTCTCAATATCCGCGACCTAGATGCTCTCACAACCGCTGACGAAGTAGCTGAGGCCATTAGGAACGCTGGCATAATGGAAAGAAGTGAGATGAAAATTAAAATATCCAAACCAAACAGTAGAGAATTGGTCCAGGCATTCATAACCATTCCATCCAAAGAGGCTGAAGAACTTTTAAAAGTTGGAAACGTGAAAATCGGCTGGTGTAGAGTAAAAGTGAGACTCCACGTAGCACAAAAGAAATGTTTCAAATGCTTTGGCGCAGATCATGAACAATGGAACTGTACGGGACCAGATAGAAGAAGCCAAGGATTATGTATACGCTGTGGTAATACGGGCCATATGATGAAGAACTGCAGCCGAGCACCTAGATGCTGCTTGTGCCTAGAAGCGGGCCACCCTTCGCTTGACCACCTACCGGCCTCCAAAAAGTGTAGGGCAGCGAGAACTCAACAAAAATGATGATACTTCAAGCAAATATGCATAGGAGTAAAACTGCAGATGCATTAATGGACCAAATTGCTGCAGAAAAGCGAATAGACATTGCTATAATAAGTGAGCAATACAAATCTAAAAATACTGGCCAATGGATAGAGGATAACACAAAAACGGCTGCAATATGGAAACCTAACAGCAGCATCGTTACCATAACACTGAATGGCAGCAACGAGTGCTTAACATATGTAAAGACAACGTTCTGTACAATAGTAAGCTGTTACTTAACACCTAGCGACCCTATGGATGATTTTGAGAGAAAGCTTAATATAATCGAGGATACAGCTAGGGAAATCGGTGGACCCTGGATTATTGCAGGGGATTTCAATGCTAAAGCAGTTGAATGGGGCGAATCAACCACAAACTCAAGAGGCCGAAAAATACTTGACATGGCGGGAAGATTAGACCTCGTGGTGGCCAATACCGGCATAGCGACCACTTTTAGGAGACCCGGATGTCAGGAAACTACTCCGGATATAACACTCGTATCCGAAAGTATGGCACGAGAGGTGAAAAACTGGACAGTACTGGAAGAATTTAGTGGAAGTGATCACCAGTATATCACTTACACAATAGAAAAGGGAAACCCCCGTACCCAGACAAACTCTAAACAAAATATTGGAACGAGAAAGTGGAATGCGTCCAGACTGAATACTGAAGCACTTATAACCAACATCGATAGACATGCACAAAATATCAGCGAAACTGCGAACATCACTCAAGTTGTTAAAGAGACTATGAACTGCATAATTAAAGGCTGTAATGCATCTATGCCGAAAAATAGAAGAAGCGGAAGGAGGAAGGAAGTGCATTGGTGGACAGCTGAAATAGACGAACTAAGGAAATTATGTCTCAAGGCAAGAAGGAAATTTACCAGAGCGAGACGAAGAAGTCTAGCTGCAGCAGAACAGACCTATTATAAGAAAGCTAAGGCAGATTTGAAATTGGCCATTGAAAACAGCAAACGGAAACAGTTGGAAGAGCTGAGGAATGATATAAACAATGACCCTTGGGGTCTTGGATATAAAATTGTTACTCAGAAACTTGTTGCCAAATCTAGAACGGAGCTGATGGACTGTGGAACGGCAGAGCGTATCGTGGACACTCTTTTCCCGAACCACGAAGAACTTAACGAAGAATTTGACAGCGAAAGTGAACTCCCACAGCCTTTCACCTACGAAGAACTTCTCGTGGCGGCCAAAAGCTTTAAAGGAGGTAAAGCACCTGGACCGGATGGTATACCAGTGGAAGTTGTAAGATACCTAGCTGAAAAACGCCCAAACATATTTTTGAAAATGTTTAATTTGTGCTGGTCCCGCGGAATATTCCCGGAAATATGGAAGAAGCAAAAGCTGGTTTTAATAAGCAAAGGAAAAGGAGATTTAACACAGCCCTCCTCGTATAGGCCACTTTGTATGCTGGATGTGACCGGGAAACTTTTTGAGAAACTGATAAGGAGCAGGCTTTCAACGGCAGTTGAACAAGCAGGAGGTCTATCAGAAAGGCAGCACGGATTTCGAAAGGCAAAATCAACACTCGGTGCACTCGAAGATGTGATTCAGAGTGTAGAAAAAGCTCAGCAGGGAAACAACCATTCCAAAAATATTGTTCTGTTGGCTACACTAGACGTCCGAAATGCTTTTAACAGCTTACGATGGAAGGACATTATAAGAGCTTTGAAGGATGATTTCAAAGTTCCTGGACACATACTAAACATCATTCGAAGTTACCTTAGTGATCGTACCCTACTATATGATACAACAAGTGGTCTAAAAGTGAAGAAAGTAACGTCAGGAGCTGCACAGGGTTCAATACTGGGACCGGATCTATGGAATATTACATATGATCAAATTCTGAGACTGGAAATGCCCGACAACTGTCATCTAGTGGGCTATGCAGATGATGTAGCTGCTGTTATTACTGCCAGAAATGTAGATGATGCGAAAAGGAAACTAAATATGATAATGATTCGAAGCAAAACATGGCTGGAACAACATGGCTTAAGTCTAGCCACAGATAAAACAGAGGTTATACTGCTAACGAAAAAGCACATTCCACTGACAACAGACTTTAATGTCCTAGGTACGAGAATACAGACAACAAATATGTTAAAATACTTGGGAGTAAGATTCGACAGCAAACTCAAATTTACCCATCAGATAAACCATGCCGCTAAGAAAGCTGGAAGAACAATAGGAATGCTCAGCAAATTGATGGCTAATGTAGGAGGACCAACTCAACTCAAGCGGAAGCTATTAATGGAAACCACAAACTCCATACTTCTATATGGTAGCGAAGTGTGGGGCGATTA
The DNA here is from genome assembly GCA_963576795.1 of Metopia argyrocephala. Classification (NCBI taxonomy): domain Eukaryota; kingdom Metazoa; phylum Arthropoda; class Insecta; order Diptera; family Sarcophagidae; genus Metopia; species Metopia argyrocephala. The sequence continues at coordinate 148,473,611 of OY756209.1, forward strand.
TATTAAAGCACAGAACACAAAGAACGTATTATTGGCTGTACAGAGGACAGCGGCGTTAAGAGTGGCAGCCGCATACAGAACAGTCTCAAAAGAGGCCGTTTTTGTAATCAGCAGTATGATTCCCATAGATTTCCTGATTGCAGAAAGAATTAAAATCTGGGTTGAACGAAGACAGGGTAACACAGTAAACCATGATCGGTTACGAAAAGAAACCCTAAGGAAACTGCAGGAAAACTGGAACAATTCAGAAAAAGGAAGATGGACAGCAAAACTGATACCAAGTATAGATATATGGTACAATAGAAAAGAAGGAGAGGTAGACTACTACATTACCCAAATGCTGTCAGGCCATGGTTATTTCCGAAAATACCTATTTAGAATAGGAAAAGCTGAAGGCCCAGAGTGCATATATGGCGACGCAGACTTCGACGATGCAGAACACACATTCTTTAAGTGCAAACGATGGGAAAACGAAAAAACCAAATTGGAGGAACATATTGGACCCATAACTGCTGATAATATAATGGACAAAATGTTATGTGGCAACGAATATTGGAAGAAGGTGGCAAAATACACGGAGTATATCCTCAAGACAAAAAAAGCAGATTTGGATAAAATGACACACCAAGCCAACATAAGGCCCGCAGACGATCGTAGCTAAACCACCCTGAATCTCTATCCGAAGTAATGCACAATGCGGTCCCGGATAGAGATATTCTCAGAAGGAGGTAGGTTTTTAGTGGAATCACCACATACCAAATGTAATGACATTTGACGATCCGAAGGGATTTTCCTACCTCAAAAAAAAAAAAAAAAAAAAAAAAAAAAAAAAAAAAAAATATTATATTATATTATATTATATTATATTATATTATATTATATTATATTATATTATATTATATTATATTATATTATATTATATTATATTATATTATATTATATTATATTATATTATATTATATTATATTATATTATATTATATTATATTATATTATATTATATTATATTATATTATATTATATTATATTATATTATATTATATTATATTATATTATATTATATTATATTATATTATATTATATTATATTATATTATATTATATTATATTATATTATATTATATTATATTATATTATATTATATTATATTATATTATATTATATTATATTATATTATATTATATTATATTATATTATATTATATTATATTATATTATATTATATTATATTATATTATATTATATTATATTATATTATATTATATTATATTATATTATATTATATTATATTATATTATATTATATTATATTATATTATATTATATTATATTATATTATATTATATTATATTATATTATATTATATTATATTATATTATATTATATTATATTATATTATATTATATTATATTATATTATATATACCGCTTATATTTATGATAAATACTTCGATTCGAAAAAAATATATTTTATGAAATCTACAACAAAATGTGTAGATATGAGAATGATTTTCTATAGGGAGCTGCACAATTTTTATTAAATTTTCAGAGTTGTGTTGTGTGTGGTATAGTGGTTAGAGCGCTCGCACAAAAACTCCCAGCAAAAGTGAAAAATGAAAAACTTAGTTTGCGGTTATTCAAAAGTATAATTTAAAAATAAAAGGCACACCTCGTCCCTCCCCCCCCCTCTTCAAGAAGACCATCTACAAAGAAACCGCTCCCCGACATTCCTTAACCAATGTCAAAAAAAATGAATGAATGATCAGGAGAAAAGCGCCACCTATTGGGAAATAGCAGATAACAGCTAAAACTACTTAGCGAAGACACTCACCACACAATCAACATGCAACGATGAGGCAATTGCTGTTGATCATTCAAGGGTGAAGGTATAACACTGGCCTTTGAATGATTAATTCACAGCAATTCGTCTCATTCATAAGGTGCTTAATAATAATATAAGAAAAAATATATGTATATGTACTGTCCTTTCCAAAAATTCTAATACAATGCACTGTATTAGGTAGGGGTTTACCCCTGAGTATTAGTGTCAAATAAAAAAAAGTAACAAAAAAGTAATACGTAATAATTAGTTTCTGCCATATAATTAATTCATGCATATACAATAAATATTTCAAAGGAGAAATAGAAAAAATACTACTCACTTGATAAAATATGAACGACCTTTAGAATCAATGGCTCTTTCCCAGCCATAGGGTAATTCCTCTTGCTTGCTCCAATCTTCACAAGACGGTAACCATCCTGATGTTTGGGTAAAATGGCTTAAATAAAAAAAAATAAACACAAATATAAAAGCTTTTAGACAGACATAAGTAAGATATCCCATATGTTAGAGTATGCATATGTACTATATATGTAAGTATGTATATAAAAAAGAATGTGTGTTTGTGGCGTTGTTTGACGTTACTAAATAGCTAAATGGCTAAACCAATTTTCTTTAAAAATTTACAGTGCCTTTCTGTATTACTGAAAGGTACTATAGGCTATATAAATATAAAAAATTCCAATTATATACAAGAAAGAGTCTTTAAATTTGGTTCAAATAGCTTCCAAATTAATACAAATCTACAGAGAAAAAGTGCATGGAGTCGAATAAGTGCGCTTGGTATCTCCTATACAAAGTAAAAATTCATTTTTGTATAAAAGCTAAAGTTTCTGAATTGGGCCTGAATGACTTAATATTCAATATAAATCATTTTTTAAGAAATAGACGGAATTGGTTCTTCTCAAACAAGGTAAGTAAATGCTGTTTTTTATATATCCTGAGAATGCTTATAATAAAAGTTTGAAAAGTTTTACAACCAACTATTTCCATTTTGGGAAAAAGAGGATATTTACCTTAAAAATATAGGACATTTGTCTCCAAATAAATTAAAACTTTTTTGAATAAACAAATTTCCAACAATGCTTTTAAATCGACAAATAAAAAATTTCACTACAGTAAGTGCTCATATTACTCCCAAAAAGCGATGAAAATAATTCAAAAGTTTAGAAACCATACAAATATTTACATATTGAGAAAAAATTAAGAAAAAAAAAAAAAAAAGAAAATATAAAGAGGACTACTCAGGACGTCTTTAAAAAAAAGAAGAAAGTGACCGGGACAAAAGGGACGGGTGGCAACTTTAGATAACTAGTGTATACATACTTATGTATGTATGTATGTATGAATGTATATTTTCATTGTATTGCCATCTTTAGTTTCGAAAGAATTATTTTAAAGCAGTTCGACCCTTCTTCAAAATTATCGACACTGATTGATCATTTCCATTCTAATGATTTTTTTCCAATATGAATTTCTTTAGCTTAACATATGTATGTAGGTTTCTATGTATGTATATGCCGACCCTGTTATTGCTGTTTTTGTTTAATTGCAATTAAATTATTCATTGTACTCGATGTAGTCGATAATTGTTAATTATCTTGGAACTAATTTGATCATAACATGATGGTTAAGGAACATAAAATATATTCCCTGTTCTGATTAAATAATTGATAAATAAGAGAATATTTTAAAATATGATTTACTGAACGAAAGAATATAACAACTATTCCAATATTAACATGTAATCTGAGTACATTTGCATTCTCTCAGTTATGGATAAATATTTAAACCAACCAATAAAACACACTAATGTGGTAAATACTCACTCGTACATACATACAAACATAGATATGTATATGAGAAAATCTTTTGAAATTTGAATATAAATAATGCAGTGAAGTGCAAAAACAAAAAAAAAAAATGAAAGAAATTACAATATAAAACCCCCACTTGTTATTTGGAAGTGCAATATGTGCAATAAAAATGCTTTAAAAAAATCTATTAAACTTTTCAAAGTTCACATTTAATAATCGATTGTATTTTATCTCTAATCAATATCTATTGAATAATTTGTTTCGAATATCTGAAACACACCAACAGTAGCAAAATCACATCGTATAAGAATAAAATTACAATCTAATTATGATTGTGTCGAACGACTGATTACCCGTACAATGTTGTTTGTGTTAATAATTAATTGATTTCATTATAGTCTTTTTAGTTCTTTTGTACACTTTCTTGTTCTAATACATATACAGCAGCCGTAGAATTATTAAGTAGGCAAGTAAGATTTTATATAGATATGTCTGTATGTATAAGGACATATCGCTCCTGTATTGTCGAAGTGTTACTGGTGTACTTTAAGATACGATTATGAATTAAACAAATGCATTTGTTTACAAACTGTATTTAAATAACATTTCGTTTGGAATATGCAATAAGTGTTCTGTGCAACTAAGTGCATAATTACATATAATTTTAGTATGTTAATATCTAAGTACAAATGATGTGTTTCATGTAACATTGTTGAGGGTAAGTTGATGAAGATCTCGGGGATTAAAATTTATTTGTACAATGAAATAATGGTTATTAATCCAGATAATCAAAGTTCGAATACATACGCAATTAAGTAGCTAACCAAATAAAAATAAAAATCTATATACAGTCGAAACTCTCTATAACTCCTGTATAACGAAGTTTTCTTTATTGCGAAGCATTTATAAGAACACTGTGTTTTGGGTCTACTTTGAGTGTATTATAATTTCCATATAACGAATTTCCATATAGCGAATATTTCCTTATAACGAAGCATTTTTGCGACCGTAACTTCAAGATTGAAGCGTTTTCAATCTCCATATAACGAATTAGGTAAAACCGAACACACGCGCACAAGAAAGAAATCGATGTCGCTTTGTGTTATTGGTGTTGTTATTGTTGCTCTGTGTGTACTTTGTTGCTTTCACGACGCACAAGCAGAGTCTGATGCTTTGAATCGTTTATTTACCATAAAATTAAAAGTGTGGGAACCACCGAACTATGCAAGTGACAACTGGAGTCATTACCATCTCTCACATTTCTTGCAGTCGCTATCTGTTTGCCTTTGGAAAAATGTACTTCAAACCAAAATAACTGACTACTACAAATAAAAAATGTTAAAAGGAACAATATTGTTTTTCTTTTCCATATAGCGAATTTTCTTTATAGTGAAGTAAATATCCAGTCCCTTGAAATTCGTTATAGAGAGTTTCGACTGTATATGTATAGTATCGGACAAAACATTTGCAACTCATATTCAATATTTCATTTTAGATCAGTAAAATAAATAGCGTGGTCTAGTGGTTAGTGTGTTGGCTTACTAAGACGATAGCGCTGGGTTCTAATCTCAGCTCTGACATCTTGAAAAAAGAAATATGAAAAAATATTTCTTTCGGCGACTACCTCTCAGCATTTTTCTGGCAAAAGCTCTGGAAGTAATTGATTGCCATTAAAAACCTTCCCAAATCTGTCGTACGGAGTCGACTTTAAGCTAAAGGTCTATTTTTAAATAAAATTATTATTTTTGTTTTTATAGGAAGTACCATTTACTGACTATTTCAAAGAGATTAACAAATAAATAACTAGAATTTTTAAAATTTATATAAATCTTCAAAAATGATAAGAAAAGCGAAAATACATTCATTTTTATATATAAAATATATGTATGTATGCATTTTAATTTTAAAATAATTAGTGTATAATAATTAAACACAAAAAGGTTTGTAATGTTATACGTTCAGTAATATTGAATTATTACCTAATTTTAATTTATTATTAACTTGAATTCAATTAGAAAAACACATTTAAGGCTTGAAGTTTAAACATAATATTAATTAAGCTCATTATGTGTTTTTTAAGATCTTGACTTTGTGTTTGCTGGTTACCTAAACATATGTATGTCCTGTGATAACTACAAATAAACATACGTTTTCTATTTAGTTTCAACCTAAACCTACATGCTCAAAAGAATTAGCAGAACTGAAAAATCGAAGATTAGGAGCTATCAATTATGTATTTGAGTATGAGTTCTAACATCTTTTACCTCTAATGTATAGCTAACCTGTGACTATTATTTTTTTTATATCGTATTTTATTTACGTGATTTTAATTCATTTATGATATCAATTTAAAAATATTGTATTGTATGTAAATTTTATTTTAACACTCACTTGCAATAATACAGACGACCTTCTTTACCCAAATGGACACTCCAACTATCTTTGAGTTTTTCTTGTATAGCCCCTAAGTGACGATCAATATCTTCCCAATTTCCAGAACATTGAGGAGTCATCGGTGCCAAGGCATCTGCACTTGCGCTAAGGCTGCCATTAGCCATAAACGTAACTTTTGGACTATTTGTATAACATCCTGCTGTTGTAGTTCCGGTTTCACTTTGACTTCCGGGTGAATTTGATGGCAACACGCTTTCTGTTGCGGTTGCCGTATTACTGTGCATTTGATTTGTATAGGTCTGATAATGATAATGCGACGTAGGTGGTGTAGTTGCTGTGGAATTTGGTGCAGATGATGAATTTTTAAGTTGTTTAGACGTTGGACCTTCTTCTGACATTGAAATTGTAACTGATGTTGGTGATGATGTTGAAATATGAGCTGTTTGTGCGTAGTTGCCATTTTCCGTTTTATTACCAGAACTAATGGCCAGTTTTGTTGATGATAATCTTGTTAAAAACTGTGCCTTTGTTGCATTATTTACCGGATGTACATCACTATTGGAACATCCTGAAGGCAAAAGCATCATTGAATATCATTCGCTGAAAAAAAAAAATGCATAAAAATATTAATTTATTCAAACTATATTGAATGCAAGTATGTATGTATGTATGTATGTATGTGTATTAGGGTATTCAAACGATTAATCGTTAATCGATTAATCGAACAATTGTGTTCAAATAATTGTTCGAACAATTAAAAATAGTCAAATTTCGAATAACGAATAACTCGAATAATTTCCTACGATTAATCGATTAATCCATATAAAAAAATACTTTATATATAGAAATAATAAATGGTATTAATAAACATTCTAAGTGTTTTAAAATATTTAATAAATCTAATGAAAAACAAAAGAAATTGCAAACATATGTTGTGCTGCAAGAAAAGAAAAAGAAATTCGTCTTGTACATGCTGTAAAGCATCGATGGTCGTCCTTATCTTTCATGATTGAAAATTTTCTTCGTATTTGTAAATACGTAAATTACGCTCTATCTGATTTTGGTTTGACGACTTTTACAGATATGGAAATTAACGTTTTATCAAATTTGAATAAAGCCCTTAAACCACTTGATGTCGCTATTACAGAGCTAGGCAAGGATTATGCTACATTGATAGATTTAGAAGGCATTATACAATTTGTTATTAATACAATGGAAAATGCAAACAATCCTTTTCCAAATTATTTATTAGAAAGGCTTAAGATTCGAATAAATGAAAGACGTGTAAAACTATTTAGTACACTTATTTTATATCTAAAGTCTGGTACATTTTCACTTTTTTAAAATATTGCACAAAATCTGAAAAAAAAAGATTTTGCAAACAAATTGTTTTTGAAAATGTTTTTAGAAAATATGGAACAAAATGTGTCAGATGATGATATGATTGCAGAAGATTTAATTGAAATAAACGAAAATAATCGATTATCACAATTAAATGAAGCAATTAAAAGTGTACAAAATTTCAAAAAACCTAAAAGAGGCTGCAATAATTTAATGGATGATTTCTTATATTTAGAAAAAAACCAAAAACAGAACCGAAAAATTATATATTATTTTCCATGCACTTCTCTCAATTTCTTTAACATCTACAATCAGCGAGAGAGTCTTCTCAAAATCGAGTTTTATTAAAACTAAAGAAAACCATCGGTTGAGAGCTAAACTAAATTACTAAATATAAATAACATTACAAGACTATTTTAATAGAAGTGCATAATTTTTTTAACTAATTTTTAACTCATAATATGAATTATTTTTAATTACTTATTTAATATTTTTATTGCATACGAAGTAGTAAATTATTACTTTTATATATTAAATCGTTATATATATGATCTCAAATATTAAAATTAATTAATGAATTATTTATGGTTTAGTTTTCCAACAATATGTTTGTGCACTATAGTTAATGAATTTTTAAAAAGTTATTACATTACAATGTTTTTGGTTATTATTATTTGTTTTTTTTTAATAAAATGTTTTAAAAATCCACAAAATTGGTATGTTATTTCATATAAAACAAAATGCGATTAATCGAACAATTTTGAAATTTTATTCGATTAATCGATCAAGAAAAAAACCCGAATAATTACTCACTCGATTAATCGACCAAAAAAAAAAGTCGAATAATTGAATACCCTAATGTGTATACAAAACGTATTTATATCGAATATTTCCATAAAAACGTTTAAATTTGAGCAATAATGGTCAATATTAGTTTTTGTTCAACTTTGTATTGGTATGTCATTTCCCGGTGGCGTATTCAAAGAGAGATGATCGTTAAGATATTTGCATGAAAAAATCATAGTCACAGAATCAGTATCAAGTCAAAATTTGTATGATATTGTCATACGAGTATATGTACATACAATGTATGAAACTGTTCATTGATGAATCTTCGTGACAATCATACAAACATAAATAGTCAAGCATGACTTAAGGTAACACTTTGCCACGAAACTAAAAGAGTTTGCTTGACTTAAAATTGTTACAATTAACTTCAAATTAAATTTAACTTCATGCTGAGATTTTTAAAGCTCTTCAGGGTTCAATCAAAAATTATTGTTTTCTTTATTTCTAAGGGCACTGCTACACGTTCAATAAATATCGTGATGGAAATAAAACATAAAATAAAAGACGCAGTGCAAAAAATTTATCAAATAAAAAGTAAACAATTTTATTACATTTGTGTAAAGTTTGTTTTAATAGATTGTAATGGCAGAAGATAGTCAAAGCGAGTGGGTCCTGCCGGTCAAATCGGAACTAACAACCGAAAAAATAATTTTAAAACTTTATTTTTAATTTGGAGGCATTCTAGAAGTTGTGGGACCCCTCGGCTAAAGACATTTTTTATGTGCATCATAAATGCAAACCTTGGCATCACTAATGAAATATATGCCCCTTAAGAAAGGATTTTTTAAAATTCAGTTGGCAAGTTTTTCAAAGTCCTAAAATTTTTTAAATGAAATTTTAGACATCTAAAGGAAACTATAGCAACAACGAGTAGAAGAAATGCAAAATGACAACACTACTCATATTCTGTGTTCCTTTTCTGCCGAGTGCTTGGAAAAAACTTTCAATTTAATAAAAATAATAATCTTTTGTGAACAAACTTAACAAACAATACTGCAATGCAATAATATCTACTGGAACTGTTATGAAGTGGGTAAAACCATCATATACAGATTGACAACATCGTTATTAAATATTTCTTATAAATTTTTGTTTTATAGAGAAAAAATGCATCTGGGTGTGAGAGAAATACAGCCATACTTTAAGAGTAAATGAGAAATTTTGTCTAGAACACTTGTGTTGTTCCAGTTGCTTAAAGTGGTAGCAGTAGCAGTGCTCGTAGTAGTGGTACATGTTATCAAACAAGAAAACTTGACCATGTTTCTTGTTTTGATTAAATTGGTAGGTTTGATGATGGAAAGGAAGGCTGAGTGAAAAAATGTTGAACGTGTAAAGGAATAGACAAAATGGAAATGCTTTGTTTGGCAATAACAACAACTGAAAATATCTTTACATGTACAAAAATCACTGAACAAACTATTGTACTGGAAAATGTATTGAAATTCTAGATTTGTTCAGTTCTTCTTCTTCTTGTTCTTGTTCTTTATACTTTTTATTGTTGTTTTTCATGGTTTTCATATTGTTTTTGCTCTTTTGCATTCTATAATATTTCACACTCAGAAAACACAGGCTGTAACTGGGGAAATGTATCGCAAACGATGTTCCTTTAACGGAAAGACAAACAAACAGCCGGTTTAAAAGAATTCAGAAACAAACAAAAAAAAAATGGAAATACTGACAGAAATGACACACTTACAATACAAGAACAACAACAAACGGATGCAACAAAAAAAAAAAATATGAAATAAATATGGGCCACTATATATTTAGAACGGTTGATGGCGTAAATGGATTGGCACTCTTTATTTATAACACACTCACACATTGTTATCATCACTATTTATTAGTTTTTGCAGAAAACGTTTGATATCCAAGTGGCTGTCTGTCGTTCATATTATAGGTATACCTGTCTATGAAAATGTATAAAAGTTTTGGTCGGCTTTGAACGACAATTCATATGTTACACACAAATAAGGAATTCTTTAAAATTTTTATTTCCAACACAATTATTATTATTATTATGGTTACGAAATAACGTTATTTTGTAGTTGAATTATTTGTAACTATTTAATATGGTCATACAGACAAACAGACAAACATACATATGTATGTACATACATACCTACATATGTTCCTACATATTATATTTGTACAGAGTTGGCTATTGCATTAGTTTGTAAAAGAAAAAAAAATCGTTTGAAATTTTGTACAGCACGATGAAAAATACTAAAAAATTATTCCAGTATGTGATGAAAAACGATTTTGATCGAAATTGAAATCGTATGTATTTTTAGAGTTATATAAAACTTGTTTGTTTTAATTATTTTAAAATTTAAATAATCTCAGAAGTAGTTTTAATAGTCATTTTAGTAACGAGTAAAAAAAGAATTCCAAATCTTTTTAGATAGGATATTCGGTAATTTGGTAATAGCTTGATTATTTGTAATATTAGGCGTTCAAAATTTTGCATAGATAAACGTTATTAAATGGGGAATAATATGCAAAAAAAAAACTCAATTTTGAAATTTTTGCTGATAGGTTGTTTGGTCTTTAAAGTGACGGTATGTTTGTATGCATGTATGTATTATGAATATCTAAATATATAAAATTGAATGTGTGTTTGTTTATTTGTTTGTTTGTACCTTATAAGAGACCAAACTTTTAGACCGATCTTCCTGAAATTTTCACAGCATTTAACTGGGACTCTGGCATTATTAATAGGGTACTTTTTTTCGACCACGCCCACTTTTTAAAAATTATGTAATTGCTCCCATATAGTTTTTAAAAGATATACTTCAAATTGTATACACATTATACTCCAGGCGAGGTATAAATAAACAATTATTAAGCCACGCCCCCTTTCACGCAAAATTTTATTTGAAAGTTTTAAACTTTTTGTTCTCTGTATAAATTTGTTCCTTCCAACGGATTTTTTTTTTATTTGGTAGTATATTACTCTTAACACTGTTAACGTCGCCATATAATTATGAACCACGTCACCGCCGTTAATTTTATTATATACCGAGGGGGTAGCGAAGCATACCGGGTTCAGCTAGTATGAATATAAAATCAAAATATTTATTCTGTTCATGATATTGAAAATTACTTTATTTGTGTTTTCTGAAAAATCTAAATTACGAATTGAATTCTGTTCTTGTGTTTTTTTACGTCAGCAACAAGACTGAACAAAAATAATTGCTATAATGACTACTTACTAAAGAACTAGTTGCATGCATATATATAAAGTTGCCCATTATAACCCTGTGCCAGGGGTACGGCCTAGCTTCCCGCAGCACTCATGTTGTGTGTGTTTATTATTATCCATGAGTACCGGTAAAGTAAAGTCAACTCCGAACGACAGATTTGAAAAGCTTTTTCATGGCAATCAATTACTCCCAGAGCTTTTGCCAGAAGACAGCTGAAAGGTAGTCGCCGAAAGAAATAATTTTTTCGCATTTTTTTTTTTTTTCAAGATGTCAGAGCTGAGATTTGAACTCGGCGATATCGTCTTAGTAAGCGAACACACTAACCTTTAGACCACGGCGACTACTATACTTCACAGGGCCATTTCTGTAGTCAGTCTTTAATTACTTCATTTGCCAAAAATAAAAAAGAACTACTTGGGTTCCTATAAAAAATATCAACTACCTATAGTATAAGTATATGTAAAACTCCCTTTAAAAGAACTGTTTAGTTGGGCTCTTATGACAGCCCAATATTAAAATCGATAGATAGGCAACAAGTCTGAAGAAATAAGAAAAGAAACAGAAGAAAACGTAAAAAACCTTTCAATGTAAAGAAATAACGTTTCAAGTTAATAATCTGAAATTGTTCCAATTCTTGTTTCTTTTTTAGTTTTTTAAATGTTCAATACACTACTTACTATATACATACATACATACATATATACAATATTGTTCGATTTATTGTTACTACTAAATTGTTTTCTTAAATGTATGTATGTATGTATGCATGTAAGTACACACTTTGTTCTTTTTAAATGTGAGAAAAAAGAAATATATTAAATGACATTAAATTGAAAGAAGCTTGTAATATAGCAGTGCTCACATTTTATAAATTTTCTATTAAATTGTTTACTATCAAGCTATGCCTTTCAATAAACTACAATTGTATTGTATTTGGTTAATCAAAAGAATTGGTTCAATTACAAATAAATGACTGTAAAGATATGAAAAGCAAAATCTAACATGATTCTTTTACTTACTTTTGGTTTCATTATTATTTTAGTGTTCCCAATATTATAACAATAGCAACTACATACTTATTATTACTATTACTATTATTGTTTTTTGTTTTTTTTTTAATAATTATTTTTCTTGCAATACAGTTGCCAAACATTTTTAAAAGAGACATTTTTTCTACATATACAAGTATTAAAAAAACAAAACAAACATGCAATATTTTATATAATCTTTATAAACTTTTGCCCAAAATTTGCTTTGCAATTCAGACATAAAGAAAGTTTTGAGCAACAACCATTTGTTATAAACATTGGCATTTGCATTTCAGATTTATTTTAAATTCAATTTTTATATTTTTAACTGCCAAATTAAAAAGTATTCTCTGCAATTTTTTTTTTTTTTTTGATTTTTATTATTTAACATACTCCTTGTATGAGACATAATAAAATATCACATCAATATCAATATTGTCTTGGGTATGTTATTTACCGCTGGTAAACGTGATTTTTTTTTTAAATATTGCGCCAGGTACTCATCCATATTTAGCGGCAAATATACGAAAAGCCAAACGAATAAGCTTTCTTTATAATACAATTTACGTGATTCCCAAATAGTGCTGCCAAAGTATTGTGTAATGGGTACCGAGTATCGGGTACCGGTATTTGGTATTTACTCAATACTTAAAAATAAAATGTGTTTTGTCATCGAAGTTGTGTGGAGAATTTATGAAATTCCTTTCTCTTAAAAATTGAAAATTATTATTATACATTTTCGAATTAAATTCGAATATTTTAATGGATCTTTATTATACTTAGTGTATGAAATTTAATAGCCTAAGATCCTAATACTGGTATTCTGATGAGACCTTTCGTAGCTGGTTCGAAAACTAGTTCCGTTCTGCTAGTGTTTGTACATATTCCTTAATTATGTTATGTTAATTCTCATAAGTATACCAGTATTAGGATCTTAGGCTATTAAATTTCATACAATTGAAAATTTTTTTTAAAAATACAAAAAGAAGCAACATTCGGAGTTTTTATAATAAATTTTTTGAAAAACATGCAAAATATCTTACAAAGGATAGCATATGTCTTGAATCAACGTGTGACACATATTATATTTTTTATAAAATTTTGAGAGGGGGACACTATTCTTTTGCAGATACAAATAAACAGTTAGGAAGCTACCAACGGACCACGCCTACACACTTAGCTGGGGTTCTCAGGTGAGATAGACTGAGGTTTGCCGATGTTAAATAGGGAATTGGATACTTTGTACCCAATTTTCGGAGTATTATTTATTATTGACATAAAAATTATTTTTGTTGTTAAATAGTTTTCGTATAATTAAAGAAGGGCAAGTTGATCAATAAATTAAAGAAATTTAATGTAAAATAAAACAGAAATAAAATACAGACATTTTATGTCCACATTTGGCTACCATTTCAATAATATTTGGTCATTTGCCAGTGGGATCACTGGCCTCTTCATTACTCAGTTGCATTAACTTTTCCTCTCTATATATGTATTTAAAACCATAATCGTACATACACATATTGTAAAAATATTGTCGTATTGCATCTAAAATTATATAATTTTATAATTAAATTGTTTTGTAAATATTTTATTTAAATAAATCCCTCAATAATACCGACTAAGTTCTGCATATTCGATGAGTATAAGCGAAAAAAATTATTTATATTAATAAATATGAGAAATTATGGAACCGTAGACAAAAGTGGACTTTTTAAAACGGCAAATTATATTTTAAAATAAATACCTCATATCCTTCTCTAACAAAAGTCTAACAAAACCTACTAAAAGTTTGAAAACCACGAAAATATATATTTTTTTCTTCTTTTTTTACTGTGCCCTTTACGGGCTACATTTATATACATATATACTTATATATTTTTTTGTTCTCATACATAATTTACATAATTTAGCCATCATATTGCACATGTTGATTTTGGATAGTGAATCCTTTTGAAATTTTATTAAGAATGTTCAATGCAATGAAAGCAGGCACTCAAGGCAACAAAAGGATAAAACGAACACAAAAAAAAAAAAAAACCAAAAACAAAAAAAATCCATTCATAACATATGGTTGTATATTGTAGATGAAAATAGCAAGCAAATCATAAAACCGTTAAATTTGAAAATCAATAACAAACATTCTATCTTTATGGCTTTGGTATTTAATCTGCTTGAATGCCTGCCAAACTGCCAACCTGACAACCTACCAAACCAACCTGTTTGCCTTTTTTATCAGCCAACAAGACCATTAGAATTCTGCCATAATGGCATCGTTCTTATGACTTTCGAAATTCACATTTCTCTTCGCAAGCGTCTCTTTATTTTATAATAATATTTTTTTTCTCTTTTAAGAAAATGTTTGCTTGTGAATGGATGAACAAACAAAAAATAAGTTATTTTTATAGCGTTGTTTTCGATTGCCATGATTTTATTATGAATAAAAGAAAGGATACCATTTGAGTAGTATTACTTCCTACAGTACTGAGATTCCACCAGTGATGCCAGAAGAAAATTTCAAAAATCCCTATAAAATAATTTTTTTCTTCGCGTACAGCCACAAAAATTTCCCTGCACACAAAACGAATTTTTTAATTAAAAGAGATTTTCTATTTTCCCTGTGCATAGCAAGATCAGTGGTTTCTATTAAACAAACAGATGTTGTCAATTGCAAGAAGAGTGGCAAAACTCAAAAAACACATTTTTAGAGTTTATAATGCAAAAATATGAGACGAGCAGTAATTAAACCCATATCTAAAAATTGCAGGGACTGAAACCGAAACCGAACCCATTTCGGTGCTTTTATAACCATGAACCCGAACCCCGTTGAACCCCAAAACTCATCCAGATTCGGGTTCATAAATTTCAAAAAATTATTTTTGCACATATTTGCACAAAAATAAGATGAAAATATACGAAAATTATCAAAGACTGGCAAAAGAAAAAAATATTTTAGGATTTTGGGAGCAACATAAAATGGAAACACCATTATTATATCAGGTGGCCCAGATCATCTTCGCAGTTCCTTCAACGCAAGAAAGCGTAGAAAGGGCTTTTTCAGCTTTGAAATTAATTTTATCACCACAAAGATCAAATTTAAAAGAAGAAAATTTAAAAAATATTTTAATTATTAAATTAAATAAAAATTTTTTGAAAAATAAATAAATGATAGTGGTGCTTTTTTCGAACCGAATATAAATATTCCATACAAATTTTTATTTATATCCACTTATATAAGCGGTTAATTTTAAAACTGCTTAAAAATTAAGCACATATAAAAATGCTGCCAAGTTGGAATTTTTTTCATCTTGACGTTATCTTTTTAAAATTCTACGACATTTCATAAATTAATAAAAGAATAAACGTTGTAAATATGGCTGAGGCGAAGGAATGTAATTATTTTTATATTGTTTGAATTGTTTTTAAAAAAATAATTACATATTTTTTTAATAAAAATTTTAAGTAATGTCCAATTTAATTTCTTAAGCACGTATGTCGTTTTTTTCGAAGCAGTTTATCTAAGCGGCTATGGGTATCGAAAAAAACACCACTGATATTGTACTTTTTTTTCTAAATTTTGAACCCGAACCTGAACCTAAACTTTTTATTTTGATTAACCCGAACCTGAACCCGAACCCAATTTTTTCAGGGTTTCAGTCCCTGAAAAATTGTATTTTTATCTCTTTTCACTGAGTGGCGACCAAAAGTGTCTTGTACTTTTCCAATCAGTTTGGCTAAATTAAAATGTTTAAATGCATTTATCTCAGAATCGCTTTTTTTGAGTTATGCCACTCTTCTCGCAAATGAGCGATATGTACTTACAAAAATGGTGATTGGGGATATATTAGCGCTCTTATGATTGAATTTTATGCATATTCATGTGATTTAGCGGAGAAAATAGCAGCAAGAAGGTATTCTTAAAAACGTTATATGTACTTGCTGGTATGCGAAAAACAATTCTAGTTTTTGTAGAAGTTTTATTACAATCTTAGGGGTTTTACCATGCGAAAAGAAATTAAAGAACAACAAATGAAAAGAAAAGTTATATCTTTAGAACACAAAATTAAAATTTTAGATAGATATTGCTGAATACTACTCTATGAATAAATAAAGTTTCAATAAGGACAACCAAAAACGAAGACTCTTTGAAAGTGGTAACAGTACATACGCAACTAAATTGTTGATCACATTTTTCGATTGATATTTCTTGTTTCTACACCTAAAATGAATTCTTGAAGTCTATTATTAGTTTTATGTTTTTTAAGATGTTTTTAGTGTTATTCGACTTTAAAATAAATGAATGAATTATGCAAATTTAGTTTATTTTCGATTTACAGGGTTTATGTATAAAAATCATCGATTTCGAATCTGTCTTCTGTGTATTTTGGGGGATAGGTATATATTTTTTTTTTGCAGTAGGTATTCCAATATGCTGCAGCCATAGTTGTTTATGTATTTGTGAATTTTTATTTTCAAATAAAAAATATTACTTTGAAGCATTATTGCCGTATTGATAAAAGAAAATGAAAATACTTTTATTAATAACTAATTTGATAAATTTCTATGCAATAATTGTCAGTATAATACGAGTATTTTTTATGTATACAACGGAAAGAATTTACATATATAGAGGAAATCTCTTTCTTTTTCGCTCTGATTAAAATTTGAGAAGAAAATTCCTATAAAAAGACAAAATTTAGATATTCTGGCATCACCGGTTTTTAGTTAATTTTTCTTTGTATTTTTATATGAATCAATAGAGAATTGACACATTGATAACTAGGGCAACCAAAAATATGCATTAGCATCTTTTTTTTCTGATTGTTACTGACAAAACAACCAAAATATTAATTCATTTTAGGAAAAACTATGACGTTTAACCCCTATTTGTTACCGCATATTTTTGCATATTTCGTCATAAATGCATACTTTTGCAATTTTTAAATTTTCTCATATTTTTATGGCATATTTTACAAATTTTTACATAAATATTTTAGAAGAATTTATGTGTATTACCAAATTTTATTTTTTCAAAATAATGACCATATACTGACACATTACTTAAGTATAATCAAAGAATATAAATCATATAGAATGCGCATCTCAACACTTATCCAAATATTTTGTCAACATTTTTTCAGACGCGGGAAGGAAGGGCAAAAGGCAAAACAAAAGAAAAGAGCGTAACAAAACAAGAGAAACCAAAGAGAAACTAATGTCACAGTGTATGCACTGTGCTAATGTGTGTTTTATTTCTTTTGCATTGTTGTTTTGGTTTTTTCGTTCAGCCACAGTACATACAGTGACGAAATTCCAACAACTATAACAAGAACATCACACAGCAAGATAGCCACAACAAAATTTTTGCACACACAACATCACAGTGTATAAGACGATAGCCACAACAAAATTTTTACTTCGTGTCTTTTTTTTTTGCTTAAGTACAGAAACGGTTTCATGCTAACAACAATATTCACATACAATACAATTTATGTGTGTGTGTGTCTTATTCATTGTGAGCTGTTTTCGTTTTTTAAATTTTAAAACTTAGAGAATAATGTTGTTGGTTCAAATATTTTTGTGTATTAAAGAATACAGTGTTCCGATACGACTATGTAAGCTAGTGTAGGGCAAAGCATATTTAATTTGTAGTTGCGCGAAGGAAAATACATTAATCTACATCGAATATATAGCGCCCTATTTAATATCGTAATAAAAGTGTAGTTAGAAATATATTTTATTATTATTATTTATTTAAGCTCAACAATTGATTTTATATTTATTTGAAATAAAAGGTTAACTAAACCAAAAATATAAAAAAAACAAGTATATATTCATTAATGACAAATTTTCGAATGATAAATTGATGATTTTTCAATTATTTATAAGAAAATTCTATTTTTATTTTTAATTTATATATGTATGTATGAATTATATATATGTACGTATATATACATTTTTAAAAGAAAAGACACTTTAATTTTTTTATGTTAAAAATAAATAATAATCAAGATTAAAATTATTTCTTACTTTATACTTCAAAGCATCAAAAAGTATGTATATTTTGAGGATTTTCATCTCCATAAAAAGGCTAATAAAGTTAATTTTTTTTTAAAGATTATTTATTGGATAAAATATCTAATTTTCTTTTTTTGGAACTTCCTTTTTCTGTAGTCCAAGAGCAATGTTTCCGAAGGATAACCAATAATAGAAAGTCCAATACCTCTATTCTGTGTTGAGAACAAGTGTCGGCAAACCACTCTGGGGTCATTCGTTTACATGACTCAATAATAAAAGATTTTGTACCAATTTTTCGCGGTTCAGATTTAAAGACAGAAAAAGTGTTCTAATTTGTCTTGATTGAGGGACTTTGTCATTAAGAAATATAAATCACCACCTTCCCTTAAAATTTCATTTGTTAACATAAGAATTGAATTTAGGGTGAGTTTCATTTTATTTGAAAAGAAAATACGCTTGTTTTGATCTACAAACTCCACCTTTTTTAAATATTCTAAAAAGAACTAAATATATTTATATACTTCATTGTTAATCTGAATTGCAGATCTGTAGCAATTATCTCGATAAAGGGAGCCACTATTAAGACAATCAAAAATTTTGCCATTTTTTCCATAAACTGAGCTGTTGATAAAGCCAATTCTGCGGAACATGTCTTAAATTTTGTGGTTTCAGACCTTGTTTTAATAGCAGCAGAAACAAGCCTGCTGAAAATTTGTGTGGCAAATACTACAAGCATTTTTCAAAAGTGTTAGGAAACATATGTTGCCGTGTTAGTTTTGGGCACATTTTTGTTTTTGCATTTGCTTCCATTTCTTACAATTCCCTAATTACCTGAAAGCTTGCCGTCCCATCCGGGGTTTTTATGTCACATTTCAGCCACCCATTCCGCAAAGATTTAATTGAGTGTGGGAAATCATAAAGGCAAAAAACATTTTTATCGCTTAATTCAAAAAACGGTTTTTTAGCAGATACTTTAAGATTGGAAAATCATTTTCGGTTAGTCGAACCTTCATCACATATAAGGGCATAAACATTAATACCAATGCTTTTTAAAATATTTACATTTACTGTAACAATTTCACTTAAAGAATCTGCAGATAAACCATTTTGGGAAGTAAAATAATTTAGTATGATAGCTAAATGGATGCAAGCAAAAAACACATTTTAATATTTCATAATGTCTTTAAATCTGAACCTCAAAAAATTGGTATAAAATCTTTTATTATTGAGTCATGTAAACGAATCATCCCAGAGTGGTTTGCCAACACTTGTTCTGAACACAGAATAGAGGTATTGGATTTGCTACTTTTTCGAAAGCATTGCTCTTGGACTACAGAAAAAGGAAGTTCCAAAAATAGATATTCTATCCAATAAATAATTTTTAAAAAAGTAACCTTATTAGCCTTTTTATGGAGATGAAAATCCTCAAAATATACTTTTTGATGCTTCAAAGTAAAAACTAAGAAATAATTTTAATTTTGATTATTATTTATTTATTATTTATTTTTAACATAAAAAATTGAAGTATCTTTTCTTCTAAAAATGAATATATACATACAGTTATATATTTTAAACATACATAAATTAAAAATAAAATTTTTTCAATTTTCTTATAATTGAAAAATCATCAATTTATCATTCGAAAATTTGTCATTAATGAATATATATTTGTTTTTTTTTTAATATTTTTGGAATTACATTTTTTGGTTTAGTTAACCTTTTATTTCAAATAAACATAAGAATACTTGTTGATCTTAAATAAATAATAATAAAACAGATTTTTAACTACACTTTTATAACGATATTAAATAGGGCGCTATATATTCGATGTAGATTAATGTATTTTCTGTCGCGCAACTACAAATTACATATGCTTTGCCCTACACTAGCTTACATAGTCGTATCGGAGCACTGTATTCTTTAATACACAAAAATATTTGAACCAACAACATTATTCTCTAAGTTTTAAAATTTAAAAAACGAAAACAGCTCACAATGAATAAGACACACAGACATTGTATGTGAATATTGTTGTTAGCATGAAACCGTTTCTGTACTTAAGCAAAAAAAAAAGACACGAAGTAAAAAATTTGTTGTGGCTATCGTCTTATACACTGTGATGTTGTGTGTGCATAGTAAGAGAATAAACGAATTCTCTTTGCTAAGTAAGAGAGTAACAATTCTTTTTGCGGGTTCCAACATTACGACCCGCCATAAGAAATTTTACTTGTACGTGATGCACATTCTATATGATTTATGTTCTTTGGTATAATCCATTAAATAATAACGGTACTTATGAAAACGCTTAAAACTAACATTGGGAAAATTGGCGAAGCTCCTTTTTAAACTATTGTGCAATAGTTAATGTCAATTTGATAAAAACATCAAAGCAAAAAACAAATTAAATACAAAGCATAGAAATTTTACATACATACATATATAAGAATAAGCGTATAAAAAACTTGCCTAATAATGAATTCTCAATTAAAAGTTACGAATTTTTCATCGTTGTTCCTATTGGGAAAAAATTTCCATAATTGCATGACAAAAAAATTAAATTAAAAGTTGATTTTTAAATTAATTCAATTTTCGTGAGAATATGCAGAAAATCAAGCAGTTATGTCACTTTCTCGCAAATGAGCGATATGTAAATATAAAGGAAATTTATTTTATCTGGTTGGTGGCTAATTGCTACTCTTCATGTTTTCAAATTTTTGAAAAAAATATACGTAATTTTAGATAGAGCATAATAATAATTTAGAGCATATTTTTAACGCTTGGAATTGTTTTTTCAATGCATATTTTAGGAGCTTAAAGCTAATTTCGTAGAGCATATTTTTGGTTGCCCTATTTATTTTCAATCATTTGCTACATATTTCCATTTGGCTTTAATGTTTTAAACATTTATTATAATTTTATAATGTTGAGGCCATAATTCATAATCGAAATAATTGTGGATTTTCTTAATATCAGCTGAACGAGATTTGTTTAAATTATGCAACAATAATAGCACGGTGCTACAATAAAAAGAAGGACTTGGAAAACGACTTAGCCTGAGTTATATAGGTCTTGTTAAGTATATTAGAAAAATATGTCAAAAACTCCAAACACACCCTCAAATTTAAAAGCCGTCAACTTTGCGGCCTATAACTCAGTCAATTCATAAAAACTATTTTAGGTTTATTGAGGGTTTATTTGACAAGTATTGCATAGAAATTTGCCAAATAAGTTATAATTTTTGTTGCAGTTAAAAAAAAACTAAGAAATTTTTTTTATTTTTAATAGTTTTTTGACTTTTTTACGAGAATAAAAAATTATAATTTTTTTAGATTTCAAACATTTAACATTTTTTTAACGATAATTTCTATCATATTTTTTTTCTTGATTTTCGTTTTTAATCTCTTTTGTAGTATTATTTCTTAAACACATTAATTTATAATTTTTTATTATATTTTTTTTTTATTAAATGATAAACCGTGTTATACAAAAATAAACAAAAATTTGGTATAAATGTCAGTTAAAAAGCAAAGGCTTGACTCAGTCAAAGTTCATTTTTAATTATCCAACTCTATAAAAAGAATTGTGCTCGCATTGTAGCAAAATACCCGTCATTTAAATGTCTAATTGAGCCAACATCATAGAAGATATCTAAAAGGGTTAAATCACTTAAAAATGTCATGGCACATTTTAAACATACGGCCATATATGTATGTAGTCTTTGTTAAATGTAAAAACATTTATACTTTTTTCATCAATTTCTCTGTACTGTTTGAAAATGTAGAGAATAAAAGGGAAAAGAATGAAAGCTTTTGTTTGAAAAACTAAAAAGATGATATTGACAAACATCTTCAGAATGTTGCATGATGGAAAATTCTTTATCCTTCATGCCCTGTCATTCGCTTGCCCTTGAATGTGAAATTTATAGTATTTTTTTAGTATTTTGATAGCCATATAGGGCAATTTTAAAGAAAGAAACAGAAATATGAATTAATATTTTTTTTGTTTTTCTTTAAAAAATTATTAATAAATTGAAATCTTATTTACGTTTGTAATATTTAATATGTTTTCACTTTATTTCCACAAAAAATATGCCATTAAATAATATTTATTATACTATATTGTACAAGCAGGGTTAATGTCATAACACTAAAGTGTCAATTTAAACTTTTATCAACAGCATAAGTACCCCCATTCTGACCCTTTTTGGGTAATAAGTAAAATTTAAAAAAGTGTTTCCCAAAGCTTTCTTTTCAGTGTTATTTTTAGGCTACAAATGAGACTGTTGTTATACATAATAATGCAATAAAATAGCAAAAATAAAATGTAATTTCTTATAAGAAAATAATTTTATTGATCTTTTGCGTTTTATAGAAATTATTGAATATTTATATGTCCTTTAATGCCCATTAATTATTGATATTTCGCTACTTCTTTGTTTAGCTTCGTCAGAAATTGTTTATTTTTCTAAAATATTGCAAATTAATAATTACACTTTAAACGCCTTAATGATTTTCATTTAATTCCTACTGTAAAATTTTACTACACAACTATTTATGCGTTTTTTTTTCAATTTTATGAAGAGAGTTACATTGTTTTAGTTATTTTTTTAACTTGATTTTGTCATGGTAACCCACTGCTTGCTTATGTTTTATTGCATTTTAGAGGCTAAATAGTGATACTAAATTACAACTGAGGTGATATTAAACAAAACAAAATAAAACAAATAATTAGCAAAAAAAAAAAAAGGAAATAAAAAAATCAAAATTAAATAGATGAGAGAAAAACTTCACTATTGTCTTTACTTATTTAACAGAGTTTTTCTGTAAACATTTATTGCATAACATACACATACAATCAGCAGTGTTTTTCTTTTTTATTATTTAAGACAAATTGTATGACTGACTATTATATAAGCAATTGTTAGTATGCACTTTCATATACATATATATTATACATAGATAAAAAGTGGGATAAGTAATAATTCATACCAATTGTTTTATTATTGTATGGAGATATTTTTTTAATATTATTTCACTGTTATTGTAAACTAACATATGCATATCGTATGTAATTGAATGATACAATATTCAGTATAATAAATTTTTCGCACTCTAAAATGTTTTTTCTATCATCCACTAATTTTAAAAATTAGTTTACTTCACTGGAAATAAAATTCGATGCACATTTAGCTGCTTAGCTTTTTATATTAACCCTAGAACCATAACGCTAATTTTTACGCAATTTTTCAAGTTAGAAAATTTTCAATTTACTTACTTTAATTAAATTAATTTATTTATTTAATTCATATGTTATAAAAAGAAAAGAATTTTTAGTATATTAACATTATTCAGTTATCGTTGTCCATAAAATTTTGACAAATTAAAAAAAAAAGTGCACGTAAAATTTACGTACGTTATGGTTCTAGGGTTAAATATTGTTTGTTCAATGTTTGAAGACACAAACTTGAGTTCAATCTCAAACTCAAAAAGTGGCCCTAAGTGGCATTAAAAAAATTTTACAGGAGAAGCAAAATATTTTTCCATCTTTGTCATAAAGGTGTCATTTAAAAGTAAATTTTGAAAATCATACAACGATATATCGTTCGAAAGGTCTCAGTCTCTTCTTACTAAGTAGACTAAAACAATATAAACCTAAAAGGTTTATATAACCTGACCAAAGTGTTTATTTTATGTAGAACTCTAGATTTTAGAGATGGTTTGGCAATTTGAAAAAAAAAAAATTTTTTTTTCTACATAATACTCGACTCGACATTACCTACCTGGAAAATGGTATAACTTTTCAGGTATTTGTGCTTTTTGTAACACCGTGTGTAATTAATTGCCATTAAAGATAATGTAAAAATTTTCACTTTGTTTACATCACCTTATTCTGTTTGTCTATTCTCACAAGTGCTTGTTGTTGTTGTTGGCTTTAATAATTGTTTTTGTTGCCGTAAATGTAGTTATAGTGTTTTCATAATTGCTTTATTTTTGTTTTATGTTTTTGTAAAATTTCATGTCATCAACTTTGCTTGGCTTGTGTAATACTTCATGAAACAAAAAATAAAAACAGTCACTGAAAGAGAAACAGTAAAATTGTGAAAATAAATGAGAGAGGGGGAATTAGAAAATTATGCGACTCTATAGACTTGTAACAAGAGAGCAAGTTAAAGGCGAGACAACAACAAATTCATTCATTTGTTACGTTTCAATAAAGCCTTAAGATTTCTTCTATTCTTAATTTTCTTTTATAGTTTTTAATTTAAAATGAGTTGATGTATTGTTTTATTTTTAAAAACTTTAAATTAAAAAATTATAAGTTTTCTAATTCTAAGAAAGTTATTGCCCCTATGACATAATATAGAAATAAACTAAAAAAAAAATTACAAGTTTTACATTTCAAATGTATGACAACAAATGCCACTTTTAACTGAAATTGAAAATAAGAATGACCTCAACAGGAATAAAAGTTTATGGAAATTTTCTTTAATGTTTCTGTGATTTCTGTTACATTTTTTGTATTTATTAATTATTATTACATATTATTAGAATTGCAATGGGCAATCGCTCATTTTCGTAATTAAATAACAATAATTGTTAGCAGTTTCATAAGTAATATTGAAACGAACTGACTGAAAATGAATATTCAGAGTTTTTTTTTTTGTTTCCTTTAAATTTTCTTTTAAACAAAAATTAAAAAAGACAAAAGGATATAAAAATGCGGAAATTTAACAACAGAGAACAAATAATTCTCTTATCAAAAAATTGTGAATTTGTTGTTAATATGTAACACTTGTACATATATGTACATATCCTGCAGTTTTATTCTGTCAATTGACCCATTTTTCGGTTAATTTTCTGACTCAACGTTGTCTTTCGCGATGTCAATTCACACTTTTCTGTCCCTTTGTTATCGAAGAGGTTTCAATTCACACTTTTCTATCCCTTTGTTATCGAAGAGGTGTTAATTTGAAGTTATGCCTGTGCTCAGAAGCATTGTCAATGAAAGTTGAATTTTGTTGCTATGTGAGGTAAATGTGGTACGACGGCATCAACCACGGGATTGATACTGAGGCACCGGTAAACATACTGTCCCATAGTTATCTATAGGGGGTCAATTGACTGTTTTTACGACTACCGCATGTTAAAATCTCCGGTCGTTTTACCGGTAAAAAGACTAACAGTGTCCCTTAGTGATAGGTGAAAGTACCAATTTGGGACCGGTCCAGCGCACTGCAGGGTACATACATACATACATACATACTTATTACGGAAATATACCCTGCAGTGCGCTGGATCGGTCCCAAATTGGTACTTTCACCTATCACTAAGGGACACTGTTAGTCTTTTTACCGGTAAAACGACCGGAGATTTTAACATGTGGTAGTCGTAGAAACAGTCAATTGACCCCCCTATCGATAACTATGGGACAGTCTGTTTACCGGTGCCACAGTATCAATCCCGTGGTTGATGCTGTCATACCAGTTAATTCACTGGTGAATACGGTCAGGTTAAATAAATAGTTCCAAAGTACATTACATCTTATTTTCCCTGATAAGCCAGTGATTACTTATAAACATGTAATTACTTATAAACAGGATAATAACTGAAGCATATATTATGTGCACAACTCACCAAATAAATGAATAACGGATTATTTTTCTGCATACACATTTACCTCACATAGCAACAAAATTCAACTTTCATTGACAATGATTCTGAGTACAGGCATAACTTCAAATTAAAACCGCTTCGATAACAAAGGGACAGAAAAGTGTGAATTGAAACCTCTTCGATAACAAAGAGACAGAAAAGTGTGAATTGAAACCTCTTCGATAACAAAGAGACAGAAAAGTGTGAATTGAAACCTCTTCGATAACAAAGGGACAGAAAAGTGTGAATTGAAACCTCTTCGATAACAAAGGGACAGAAAAGTGTGAATTGACATCGCGAAAGACAACCTTGAGTCAGAAAAATAACCAAAAATGGGTCAATTGACAGAATAAAACTGCAGGGTAGTATTCGTATGAATATACCCTGCAGTGCGCTGGACCGGTCCCAAATTGGTACTTTCACCTATCACTAAGGGACACTGTTAGTCTTTTTACCGGTAAAACGACCGGAGATTTTAACATGTGGTAGTCGTAAAAACAGTCAATTGACCCCCTATAGATAACTATGGGACAGTATGTTCACCGGTGCCTCAGTATCAATCCCGTGGTTGATGCCGTCGTACCACATTTACCTCACATAGCAACAAAATTCAACTTTCATTGACAATGCTTCTGAGCACAGGCATAACTTCAAATTAACACCTCTTCGATAACAAAGGGACAGAAAAGTGTGAATTGAAACCTCTTCGATAACAAAGGGACAGAAAAGTGTGAATTGACACTTATTCGATAACAAAGGGACAGAAAAGTGTGAATTGACATCGCGAAAGACAACGTTGAGTCAGAAAATTAACCGAAAAATGGGTCAATTGACAGAATAAAACTGCAGGGTAATTACTGTATAAATCAATTGTAGTATTCTTTGGATAGGGATGCCAATGTTGGGCTTTTCCTACTAAATCTAAAAGGAAATTATTCGTTCGATGACAAAATGACTTCTAAAGAAGTTATTGCAAGAGCTATAGAATAGTGGAATGCGTCAAAAGTTTATTTTTTTTTTTGTTTTTATAAAAAAAAACACGAGCTGCATAACTTACAAAAGAAACTTAGTCTTGAATTCAGTTTTAACATATCGTCTTGCGGGAGTTTATGAGCTCTATCCACCATTTCATATTTTTTATATATCTCGAGATAATGATGCCACTCTAGGTTTTCGACCGCAAATTTTTCAAGTCTGCAATCCGTTTTCAAAAATCTCGTCCAGTTGCGGTGATAAATATGATCACCACTGTATGTATGTATGTATATTTCATTTAATTCTTTATTTCCGTATAATAGTTATATTATCTTTAATCAGAAAATGATATACAAAAACGTAAATATACAGTGACTTCCAAAACTGTTCACAAAAACATATAATTAAGAATTTCTTTCAATACAAGTAGTTTACAACAAAATTTTATTAATGCTTTAAATCAGGGATGAGCAACACGCGGCCCGCGGGCCGCTTGCGGCTCTTTCCACCTATTTATGCGGCCCGCCAAACAAATGTTGCTGCTTCTCAAAAATACAAATAATATATAGACACATTAATCAACGAATTTCAATTACAAAGAAACTGAGAAGAGAGCAGTTTCCATGAAAATGTTTTCCTAACCATTAATTATCGATGTGGATACAGTTCCCGAAGACTTTCAAAGGGAAGTGATGGACATGCAGAATAATACTGATGTAAAAAATGTATTTCTCTCAGTAAACATCGAGAATGTTTATAAATCCGACCACCGACCAATTACCACCGATCAAGACTGAGTAATGCACGATTAGAAACTTATGTATGTGTAGCTATCTCATCAATTCCGGCTGATATTGATCAGGTTGTATCGAAAAAACAGTGCCAAATTTCTCGTTAAAAAGTTCAAGCAAATACTTTTTTTTTTTTTTTTGCATTAAATTTTATATTTTTTTATTCTAATTTTTATTATAAATAGAGTTTTGTAAATTATTAGTATTTAGGTGCGGCCCGCCAAAAAATTTTAAAATTTATAAGTGGCCCGTTAATTACAAAGGTTGCTCACCCCTGCTTTAAATTAAATACTATAATTTAGTACATATTGTCTTAAAAATAATCAACACAAAACTGAATTCAGAAATTATTTTCTTAAATTTAAAGAAACCCGGGGTGCAAAAACTAAACTGCCTTAACCCCAAGCGAGTAAAGACGGGTTAAATCTTTAATATTGTCTATGTACGTACATATGTATGTATGTAGTACAACGCAAGTTTTTAGTTTAATAAATGTGCATAAATTTTTTTATGTTTGATATCATAGAGTTACAGAAATCAACAGAGCATAACATATCTGTAGAGGGGAGGGGGTAAAGACTAAAATTAAACGAATATACAGAACTACACAAATTAGTGCTACTCGTAATATAACAAAAGAGACATACAACTTTAATTATTTACAGACTCCTTCCTCAGCTTAAGAAAATCCCACCGTTTTCAATTTAAAATTCAAATTTTATTTGAATTCATAAAAACAAAAATAACAACAAAGTATAAAAAGCAAAAAAAAAAATCAAGACAATTTGTTAAAATAAAACAAAGAAAATATTAAATTAAAAGATACAATAGTGGGCTAAAAAAAGAAGAAGATTCACAGAGAATTAAAGCATTAAAAAAATAAAAATAAAAATCATAAATGTAGGCAACTTCCGGTGTCAATTTTCAGTGAAATATTTTTGGTTGCAAAGTTCAAATCATCAGCCCCAGCATCAATCACTCACAGTCATTTATTTACACCAATACACCAATGCGAACATAGTACGAGTGCATACAACAAAAGGGCGTAACGACAGTAAGTCAGTGAGACTAATTGGATGGCATACTGGTGCATAGAATGATGCATTTGATTAAACCGGAGATTTTTTACCCTTTAAATAAAAATTTTGTTGGCCTTTTTTCTAAGAGTGCCATTATTATTTGTTTCTACATTGCAAAACTTGTGTTAAACAATATGAAGACGAAATTATTTTGCACAATATGTATAATCGTTCTTATTTATACTCCCTCATAACACGTATGTATGACGACAACACTCTCGAGCAGTTTTAAAATTAAATTCTGTAGATACTTTGTCGACGTTGTCAACGTCGCCCACCCTTTCAAGACAGCCATTGTCTTTATTTGTGCAAACTTTATCTCTATCTTTATTCTTAGCGCCGACTATGTTGTCGTCCATGGAGTTGTTTTTCTTCAATATGCAGGTGGAAGAGTTGTCTTTGTTTCTTATTGACTAACAACTAACTGACTAAATGTCTTTGAGACGACGACAGCAAGCTAAATTTTATAGTTGGAAGAGTTGAAGGCTGTAGGAAGTATTATGCTCTAATAAAATTATGATATGAAAAGAATATACAACATACATATGTATGTAGATATAAATTAAACGCGTAGTTTTTGTTTTAATTTTTTTGTTTTTTTTTTTGTTTTTTGAAAATTAATTAAATTGTCGAAATGTGTTCGAATGATGCTTTAAAGTTCTTTTTTATTTTTAATACATTCATCTTAAATATAAAATAATAATACGCCTACATCCCACACACACTCACAACGCCAACTATTTTAATAATTATCTTAAGACAAGAGATGGTTTTAGCAGTCTTTACCATAATGCTAATGTTTTTTTTACGTTCTATGTTATACGGACATACATACATATGTACATACATACATAAGTATGTTTTTATATGTACATATACATTGTATGTATGTGTACATCCATATACATATCGACAATTAAAATTCAAAATAACTTTTGTTTCGTCTTAAGATGCCTTAATTAAATCAGAAACTAGATTCTATTAGGAATATGGATTGTTTTTTACAATGATTTTGCACTCTAAGAAGAAAAAAAATGAAATTCGTTAAGGTATCGTACACCAGCCCAACGGAACATGTTTTCGATACCAGCTACGGAAACCTCATCATCAACTATTTAACTCACACTTTTTATAGAAATCATACATATGTACATTGTTGCCTTAAACGCATTGTCTTAATTCCTAATTCTATAAATAATAATTCTTCAGCCATTTTTTCCACTTAAATTTTTTATTACTTCACTTTATTATTATTTTTTATGTAATTGCTTGCCTTTTTCACAATTTTTTCTTATTTAATTTCTTTTTTTTCCCATTTAATATATTCTTGATTTAATAAATATATTTGGATTCTCCTACAAAGAAGAAAAAAATCTAGTATAATTAAATAATTTACGTTTCGGTCATTCATACGGTATCGAAATTTTATTCAATATGTTCACTCGTTCGATCACCTAAGCGACGATTAGACCCCAAATTTTTTTTATCTAAATTATTTAGTTTTGTATTTATATTTAAAAATCTTAAGAAGTGCTGTTGTGTTATTTGGCATTTTAGGTGACGATATATTTCTTTGGTATTAATTTAATGAATATTTTGTATTTTATTTTATGTTAAAAATTCTAAATTATTTAAATAAAATTATTTAAATAAATGCAATCGTTTTCGAATACATAATTTGAATTTTTTTTTACTAAAATTCAGTATAAGAATAAACAATTGAGAAGAATTCTTTATTTATAACGATATCCATATAGTATATCGTCGATGGAATTAAAGAACGCTGTAACTGACAAAACCTTAAATGTTCACCAGAGCCAAAAAACTTTCACAAATGTAGCTTCTTAAGTCTATCGTTCGGAGACGACTTTAAACTGTAGGTCCCAGTACTCATGGATAAAATTTAACAAATACAACATGAGTGCTGCGAGAAGCTAGGCCGTAACCCTGACACATGGTTGTAATGGCCAATTATGTATGTATTCACGTATTAAACGAGCAAATTGATTGAAAGTTAAAATTCAATGGTGCCTGAATTTGGTTGATTTTTTGACAATCAGACGTAAAACGACTGAATATTCTTCTTACAACATTCAATGAAAACCTTTGTTTGTAGAATTCTAGAAATTGGCCTAAAGTAATAGATTTGATTTTTTTAGAATATTGCTAAAGTTAAAATGAATTCCAATTTTAGATATCTGTCGCTGAACACGTTTTTAGCAACTCGTGTGCAAGACGTTTTTAAAAAATACTCGTACTCGTACTCGTTTTTTTTTTTTTTTTTTTTGTAATACAAAGATCAAGATCAAGCAAATATTTCATCGGCAATTCTATTAATGGATTTATTTACGTATTTACGAATACTACGTAAAAACTTAATTTTATTTGCTGCTGCTACCCACACACATTTCTCATTTTTAACGAATTTGTTGTGTTTTGGATGTAGACTTGCCTGCTTTGACTATTGCAAATACGTTTTTGAGTAATTGTTCAGCGTCATTACTATCCATTCCCATTGATAAAACAACATGTACGCAAAGTAGATATGTATAAAGATACTTACATATGTAAGTACCAAGTTCTTAAGTATGTGTGTATTTGTATGTGTTTTTATTTGTATGTAAAAAATGTCTATTTTACATACAAATTTTTTTCTTTTGATTTAAATTTAAGTTGTTTTTTTTTTGTGTGTTTTGTAGTGCGTCGTACAGTTCTAGCCTTTATATCATAACACTTTAGCATTGTTATCTTTGGCACGTGATGTGACTAAAGAATGTAAAACAACAGATGGTCGGTCGGCCAGTTACTCCGTCTGACTATTGGTCGGTCGGTCGTTTAGTTGACTAGCTTCATATGTATGCATGTATATGCATATGTGTGTGCATGCAGTTGTTCATCTATTTCAGTGAGTTTACTTTATTTTAGGTTTTGATTTAGGGTACCAAGTTATTTATGGCACACACACATATGTATTTATCTACGTATTTACATACATATACAACAAAAATACCTTGTCAAACTTTTATGAACTAGGAACTCGTAGCTAACTAATAACAAACTTAAAGCTAACTGCAAAGAGATACAGAGACATGTGTTATTATTAACCCTTAAATGCATGAATTTTTATTTCTCAACTAAAGTGTCAATGAAGAAATTTGTCGATAATAATAAAACTAGCTGCCACAGGCCCTAGATAAATCCCCTTTTTTATTATTAAAAAAAAAACCAAAAAAATACAAAAAACATTGCAAAATACGAGCGATTCAAAATACGATGTAGATCTACATCACAATGCATTTAAGGGTTAAAGGAAATTTAAAAGACAAAATAGAAAAATGAAGAAATCATTATAATCACCAATTATCAGTTGGTAGGTGTTATTTTTTTTGGCAACATTATTAAATGGTAAATGTGGCAGCATGCAATCGTCTTTCAAACTGATATCCTTTCATTTACTTACGCTTTTTGTTCTTTAAATATTTTCTTCTGTGTATGTCCCGCCACTGTAAAAGTTTTTACTAAATTAATAGAAAAAGAGAGAGAGATATGATAATGCTGTATAAACTGATACCGAAAATGATTTCAAAAATAACCGAAATAAATCGAAAAGAACTATTTAAAATAAGTTGGGTGGTTTAAAATATATTTAAAAAAACTTCTTGTTCTTCTGATAAAAGTAGTTACAAGCACTTATTTAAATCTATGAAAATAAAAGTGGTTACTATCCGTGAAAGATACATATGTATAGGTTTTCGTTGCCTTTTTTCATTTTAAATGTCAGTTTCCGATAAAATTTGTTAATTTTTGCAGTTCGCAGCTAAGTAATAGTGCCTTATGCAGATCGTATGACATTGTGTGTAAAAATCAAATGACCATTTTCTATGCAAATGAGTCCGTTTTTGAGTCACCTCTCCCTTATACTAATTATCTACAATGTAGATTCTACATAAAAGTTATTTAAAGTTAACTCTACTCCCGACAGGGTACATACATGTATACATACCTATATACATACATATGTATGTATATGCTACATATGTACATACTACCGTGTTTTTTTTTTTCTACATTTATACATTTTTGGAGGCCTCATCTCGTAGTACATATTTAAATTAATTTTGTTTGTTTCATTTACCCATTTACCCATAGCATGTAGCATTCTTCTCCCCCCATTTTTCCTTAGCAGAAAAAGTAAAAAAAAACTATTTTTAGAAATGTCAATATTTAAATTTTCGAACATATCCCAATTGACACAATCTTCATGAATTTGTCATTTACGTTTCTTCTAGAATATAACTTCTTTGACCACGTAAATTTGCCTCATTTAACCTTAGTAAACAACAAGTTAACCTACAGAGTCTTGTATGAATGATAAAATCTTAGAGATTGTCGACAGCATATTGCAGACGATATGCTTTCCTTTATATTGAAATGCAAATATAACGAAAAAATAATTAAAAAGAAAATTCAAACATTTTAGGAGGGAACATTAATTTTTCTGCAAATACTAGATTATTTTAAGAAAACTGTCATAAATTCATTCAACATTTTGTAAATTTTTTTTTAATTTTTTCATAATACATATTAATAAACAAAATATTTACGATTAATTACTTCCATTAAAATTAAAAATTAAATTAATTGATTCGATGAAAAGCATGTGCCGAAAGAATGAGACATTTGCACAAATTTAAATTTTTATAAATTAAATATCGACGATGGAATTAAAGATCGCTGTAACTGACAAAACCTTAAATTTAAATGTTCACCAGATCCAAGAAACCTGTATGAAAGTAGAACAAAGACACTGGTATTTTTCAAAATGCAGACGGCGGAGTTGAATTTATTTTTCATCATAGAAATCTGGGACAGGGACCAATAGACGCGTATTTCTTTTTTCTGATAAAAATGATGCAAAAAACATATTTTCGATTTTTTGTCAGTTACAGCGTTCTTTAATTCTTGCGACGATATGTAGCAAAAATAACCATTTTTGGCAAATACTGAATTTTTAAAAGTACGAAGTATTGTTAACGACAAGGCAATACTGGCCATTTTGGCGCTTAAGCACAGAAGTGTAATCGGCTTTGCATATTGTATGTACGAATATAGTACACAGCCGAATGGACAAGCTCATATTCATTCTCTTTTCATCCAGCAGTGTATTAGAGACAGTAATGCAGACATTGTAGCCTGCGAATTAGCTAAGGTTATTGTTTGAGTACTTTTCCAGTAAAATCCAGTAGAACTATCCAGGGAAAATATCTTGTACGAGCATTAGTAAAGCTCGATAATGATTTGTTTAAGGCTTCCTAATCATTTTTATTGTAACAATGGTCTGAAAACCAAATGTTGTACTACTTACTGATCCCAAACTTAATTGCATTTGACGCGGAACCTTTTTTAACGATATCGAAAATCTAAAGATGCAGTTCTTATTGCTTTTTTTATGCACTACATGGTATGGATAGGGCCATTTTGATATTTTCAAAAATTGTGAAAAAGTTGTATCCATAATATATCTACTAGTGCTCACAAAGTATTGAGTAATGGGTACCGAGTATTGAGTATTTGTACTAATTTTTGTAACTACTCAGTACTTTAAGAGTTGTATTTTTACATCAAAGTTGTATGGAAAAATTTAAATTTTTGCGCCCAAAATAAAATTTTGTCTAAAAACACAACTTTTTATAAAACTGTTTTCTCCAAATGCAAGTAATCAATATTATCGAGTAGTGAAAAGTAGTAGAATTTGACAGCACTAGTAGGTTAATACACAAACTTACTAGTAACAGAATTGTGCAGTGAAAACCAGTACGTTCTCTTGTTCGATCTTAAATTGCTCCTTTTCTACTCTCTACTTATTAAGTATCGGTCTAGAATTTTTACAAATTTGTAAAATTTTTTAGCTACTCAAATATTCAAATAATCTTTAGAAAAATTGTTGTCAATGAGAAGAACAACACTGTGCACATTGATTGTGGAAAAGAAATCGTTGGCTATTTGTTGAGAATGTCCTATACTGACTGACAAGGATATTCCTAAAAAACAAGGTCAACTGGTATATGCATGTGCTATAGATATCATTCAGGCTAACTTTACAACATACATACATACGAGTATACTCGTATTACATACAGTGGTAAAAAATTAAAAACAAACAATATAGGAATAGAACAGTTTGTAGCAGTCTTTGAATATTTCTCACTGAAAACAATTACAACTTCTTATGTAAGTTATCAGGATTCCTTAACGGACGGTATATTCCTTAACGGATGTTAATTCCCATAAAAAGAATACTAGTTTTAGGATCTTTAGACCGATATAATAACTATACATTCTATTCTATTACTCTGTCTCATAGTTTTTTTTTTTTATTATTATTTCTTTATGTTAATATATTAGATTTTATATACATACGTCGTATATGTATGTTTTATTTAAGACGGCCTGTGCTAAAAAAGATAACTTAAGACTAAATTTTAAAATTAAAAAAAAAAAAAAAGTTGTTCAAAGTCTTTAATTCTAAGTGCTTGTATTCTCTTTTTTAAGTAAATAAACTTCTAATACGAGTAGGTATGTAATAATTTTTTTTTCCTTTTTTGTGTATTTGTGGTAATATCGTATTTAAGTGGTTTCAGTAAATGTAATAAGAGAAAGGTTAGATAGCGGGGGTTAAAGTGAATTGAAAACTCTTGTGCAATATTTACGATAACATGTCGTCATGGCATCTGCAAATTTTCTTCAACACTTCATAAAAAGGTCGTTTAACCAGTGAGTGTGAGTTCGTTCATATTTTGCTTTATTTGCTTTTCTTTAATTCATGTTGCGTTTACTCGCACATACGAGTACTACACGTTTACCAATCTGTTCGTTCAATCAAAAAGTTCTTTATAAAGAAATTGTTTATCTCTTGTTTTTTTTTTTTTGCGATGGAAATCTTTTTCATATTGGTTTGGAAAAAAAAAACGTGACTTTTCCCGTTTTTACCATTATTGTGAAAGAAAGTGTTTTTAGTTTTTAGAACAACATCAAGGGAACAAGAAACGTTGATTGAAACTGTCGAGTTTATCTTTTTTATGTTGTTGTGCTTTTTATTTATTTGCCTTTTTTATATTGATAAATTTGTCAAAGGATGTAAATTTACACCAAAACATAAATATTTTCTGCTTTTGTTAATTTTTATTCTATCGTTCATATTAAAAAAATAATATTTCTGTGCATCTACTAATAAATTAGGTACACCCGGAAGCAAAAGTGTACGTACAAATTTACAATTATGCGAAAAAGAAAAGAGAAAAAAAATTATTAAACAATTACAATGAGAAAAATTAAGAGTTGGAATTCAAATTTAATTGCTATGTTATAAGACAACAACAACATAAATATTAGTAAAGGCCATGACACACTATCATACACAGTCATAGGATTCATTCCCAAGAAAATCTTATCGATTTCTGTCACACTTTTAAAAGTCGCATCAAAATTTCAATATTAGTGCCACACCATCACACAAAGCATATGCAGAGTTGCTTTTTGCTAAAATCTTATAAAATGCAACCCTGATCGCATGGAGAAAAAATTTTTATGAATTTTTTCAAAAGATTATGAAGTCGGACAGACTTGTCAATAAATCTGCCATACAGATGCATTTTTATGCCACACTGTTATACTTTTTTAACACACACGATTTTTTTGACAAATCGTACGACCCGATAGGATAGTGTATCACGGCCTTAATAAAAGAAAAGTTATAAAATAAAAAATTACAACACTTTTCCAACTTTACTATTGTGTTGCCAGTTGCAAAAAATGATTCGCCCTTCCTGTTTGGTAATGTTTAGTAATTAGAATTTTACACAAAAAGGAAAATCAATAAATTTTTCATGCTTGCTAATTGATTACGATTAGGAATAATCAAAAATTTAACAAAATTACAAACCACAATCAAAAAAGGTAGTGCGATTATTTTCAAAACTTTAACGGTTCTTCCTTCCATATCATATTTCCATAGAGGACTTTGCAAAACGTTTTTTTTTAATTTTTTGTAGAGTATACAACATATGTATTGTAGTCGCCATGGTCTAGTGGTTAGTGTGTTGGCTTACTAAGACATGAGCCCTGGGTTCGACACCAGGCTCCGACATCTTAAAAAAAAGAAGTATGAAATAAAAATGTTTCTTTCGGCGACTACCTCTCAGCAGTCTTCTGGCAAAAGCTCTGAGAGTAATTAATTGCAATGAACAAGCTTCTCAAGTCTGTCGTTCGGAGTCGACATTAAACTGTAGGTCCCGGTACTCATGGATAAAAATTGACACACACAACATGAGTGCTGCGAGAAGCTAGGCCGTAATCCTGACACAGGGTTGTAAAGGCCAGTTATGTATGTATGTTATGTATGTATACAACATATGTAGATTGAAAACAATGACATTAACTACGTTTACTATTCAATAATTGGACCAAAATGGCCTGTATCTAGGAAACAAAATAAAAAAATTCTTATGCTATTAGTCTGAACATTTGCTTGTCACTTAGGGAAGTATATTTAAGCCTGTTTTTGAATCAGATTTTAATTTGTACTATGTACTTCGCTTAAATACATTCTCTTCATATACCTATACACACATTGCATATATGTATGTATGTATGTTTTACGGTTTTACCATCAGAGATTTATTTTTTCAAGGAAGTTTATCTGTCTGTTTTTATTTATTTATTTTTTTTTTTCTTATTTATAATAACCACAATAAACAATGGATAACACAAGCAACACAAACACATATCCATATATGTTTTATATGCATACCAATATTCAGTCAGTCAGCCACGTAGTCAGTACATTTCTTTACAAAGATTCATATTTTAAATTAAAATATGTACATAAAATATCCATATAATGCACATAAATATATAAGTATGTATGTAGATACAGAAATACATATGCATGTATTACCGGTAATTAGGGATACCCGTAACGAAACATTTTGTATTAAAATGGAAAAAAGATAATTAATCTCCAAAACCTAAAAAACATATTTAATCGTCAAATAGCAGCATACAAAAGTAGGGTATTTTTTTTAAAGTTCGATGCCTAATACAGGATGCCTCCGATTAACAAAGAGTCTTTGGTGAATTTTTAAAATATTCTACAAATAAGTTATACAATAAGTTATTTTTGCATTTTAGCGTATTTAGATGAGTTGTATCCAAATATTTTACATTTAAATGATTTCATTAAATTTATAAATTTAAAATCGCTATATTTTTAATAACTGCCCTAAAAAATAAATATAAAATAAAAGTGTATACACTTAGGCTGATGTCAGAGTGCGCGCTATAAGCGATGCTATAATATCGCACTACAATGGCCTACAAACCTCTGCTTGTGTTTTCTTACGTCAATGCTCAAAAGATGTCAGAGTCAAAGCGAAGCTACAAGAGAGCCAAAGCGACAAAGCAGGTTGTGAAATGATTTATAGCATGGTATCGCTTCGTTGTTGTTTGTTTACATTGTACTTTCATACATACATACTTGTTTCTTTTGTTTATTTTATTGTTTATTTATATTATAAATAATTTTGCATTTGTACAACGTATTAAATACATTAACTATTAAATAATTACCTTAAAGTTATTATTAATTTTTCGCAAGGCTTTATGGCGTTTGTATTAAAATTTGTCCAGTCTTTTTGAAGCTTGCTCTGTATTTTTTCTAAAATATAATCAAAAGTGGCTATTGACATCCTCGAATAGTTAAAAAAATTGTCTGGTTCTTTTCTGAGTTCTTCGTTCTTCGTTCCTCTCGTTTTACTAAAAAACAAATTATATGTATAATTTAAATAAAAAATTTTTCATCTGAATCCATTTTTAACAAAAAAGATTGACTGAATACAAAAAGTATTTTAAAAACACAACAAGTCGCTTTGTTTAATATAGCCTCCACTCTGACATCCTGTAGTATAAGTATAGCATGAATATTATAGCTTTTAGCATCGCTTCGCTTATAGCGCGCACTCTGACATCAGCCTTACATATGTACATGTAGTCTAGTGGTTAGTGTGTTAGTTTACTAGAGAAAAACTTCGGGTTCAAACCCCAGCTCAGACGTCTTGAAAAAAAAAATTAATATTAAAAAGTAATTCTTTCAGCGACTACCATCTATGAGAGTAACTGATTGCCATGAACAAGCTTTTCAAGTCTGTCGTATGGAGTCGACGTTTAACTGTATGTCCCAGTACTCATGCATAAAAATTGACTCACACAACATGGGTGCTGCGGGAAGCTAGGCCGTAATTCAGAAACAGGGCCAATTATGTATCTCTCTTATGAAATGTGTTCCGAATTTGCGGAACTCGAAACTGAAGCTCGCAGTTTATTTTCCTATTGAACTAAACTCTGAAGTTATTTTAACGACAATAGCAGTCAAATTTACACTTTTCATCTTTAAGAATTTTCCTGGACAACGTTAAAGTTGTGTTGAAAATAGGTTTTGTAGGTAGCCGATGATGACGATAACGATTTAGATGTGGAGACCATGAAACTAAGTGATATCGTCGAAAAAAATTTAACCGGGTTTGGATTGAGCCTGACTCATAAGCTAAGTGACTTAAATATATTAAGACGGTGAGTTGATATCCAAGTGTTGAAAAAAATTTACGGTTTTTTCT
The DNA here is from genome assembly GCA_963576795.1 of Metopia argyrocephala. Lineage (NCBI taxonomy): Eukaryota > Metazoa > Arthropoda > Insecta > Diptera > Sarcophagidae > Metopia > Metopia argyrocephala. The sequence continues at coordinate 148,513,266 of OY756209.1, forward strand.
TAGTGTGTAAAATAGTTCAAATATGATCACATTTGAAATGGTTTATGGGAGCATTATTAGCAATAAAAATGCTTTAAACTGCACTATGAGTATGATTTTTACTTTAAATGTATAGGTACAATACACACATACAGCCATAAACTTTAACAATCTAATAAACTTGAACAACTACGGTTATAATCAATCAGTGGACCTTATCTCGAGTGCAGTGTAATTATTTGGTTTGTAAATCTAAATGTGTAGGTGCATCTTAATTGCATACATATTTCATAGATTCATTATGTTTTTACACATTTTCATGGTAAGTATGTATTGTATTTCATATTTTAAAATAACTTTGTCCGACATAATTCCGGGTAAAGTATGGCAAAACTAGTAGACTAAACAAAAAAATTCTCTCAAAAACGACAAATTTACCAAAATTTGCTAAAAGGCAAAAACCCCACATTATATGCCTGAAACTAAATGTATAAAAGCAGTTTTTTTTTATTAAATGTGTAGCATTGGAAGTCCATCAAAAAATATAGGCATCCAAGAATAAAAAAGGAATTTTAATTTTATTAATGCACTTATGAATGTACAAACATGTTTCTATATTTTCTATTGTTTACAAAACAGCTGATACGTATGCATATATATTAATTTGAGAGTTTAAAGTTTAAACATGAATTTATACGAAGAATAAAAGTGGGAGTATAAAGTCTTGCTGAAAGAGAAACACAAGTAAACCAGCACGTCTTACTGTATGTATGTTTGTTGAACAATTTCTTATAGGTACAAGTACTTATACTTATGTATGTAGGAATATATGTACACTTTACTTACTTTTTATAATTATACAGCTCAAGCGCAACAAAATAGTGACAGCAACAATGATTACAGTGACAACAAGTCGTCAAGTATTTATGATACGCGAAGTTTTCTTAGTGGTGTATTGGAATGATGGCGGTTAATGTTTTGTTTATATTGTTGTTGTTGATTTTGTTTTTGTTTTTTTTTTCTTCTTTTATTTATTTTGGATTTTTTTTTTTATTTAGTGACACACATGTGCATACATATGACACTATTCACACTTTGTTGTAGCACTTTTAATATTTAAGTATTGAATATTTGTAATTGTTATACATATACATACATATGCAGCCAGCTATAAACGTAAATATGTACATAAATTTGTAGTGTGGGCGTGGTACTTTCACAAAAAGTACTAAATACACTTTAAATAATTGTCACATAGGTACTACGTGTAAATATTTAAAGCAAAGACAACAGAAACAAATTAATGTAACAAATAATAATTATACCCCATTCTGTATTGAGTATACATTACATGTATGAGTACATACATACATCCATACTGTAACACGATGATAGCAGTAATATATTCTAAATCTCAAAAATTTGTTTATTATCACTCTTTGTTTTGTTTGCTCTCTTACATACTATTTTAAAGAGCACAGAAAAATTTAAATTCTACACACATACATTTACAAAATCAGATACAAACAAATCCATATCCATATTTGTAAAAAATAGCACAAAACACACAACATTTTTTATTCATTTGGTATGTTTTAATGGAAGTACGTTTCGTTTTATGTTTCCTTAACCATCATTATTATTAGAAAATACAAATAGAAAGACAAAATTATTTACACACCTTTACAAACAAATAAGTAGGTACGTACGTACGTATGTATGTATGTACATACTACACGTGCTTTAAACATACAAATGAAGCAACTGGTGAAAATTAATACCTTTTCATCAGCCACTTTATATTATTGTCCGTAATGCGCATATTTAGACCACATAAAAAAAAAACAAAAACATTTTTTTTCTTTTAATTTTTCACTTTACAAAATTGTTTTTAACACATCACTACTACCTTTTGTTACTGCATAAAGGAGTGGCATTATTGTGATTTTTTGTTTTGTTTTTTTTTTTCATCATGTACATATACACATACATACATATGTACTACATACTTTTTTTATTTTTCAATAAAATTTATCATTACGTTCTGCTAACTTTACTACACAAACCGATACTTAAGAGAATACTGAATATAATTTAGCCTTCAATAACATTCATTCATGTTAAGTGTTGCCAGTTAAAAGTGTTGGTGTCATGCTGTTGTATTTTTATTTAAATTATTGTTCGAAATACCCATCGCCATAACTTATAACGTTAAAACATTAAATAGTTCATGTAATTCACTTACATGGTTAGACACTTAAATTAAAACTTGAAAATATAAGCTTTGGCAACACTGCATTCACTAAATGAGCTTCGTTATGTTTTAAAGGAAATGTTCGGGCAGGGCAGTAACAATAACTGGCGAAGGGTTATCCGACAGGCATACTTCGTTGCCAGATTTTAACAAACATTATAAAAATATTTTTTTTTGCGTAATAAAAATTAATTAACAAATTAAAACTGATTTACGACCTTAAATTTATTATTCTATTGTGTTTTCTCTTTATTTCCTGCAAACTAAAAAATATATTTTAGGAATTTGAAAACAAATTCATGGACATATGCAACAATATCATTGGTGTTCAAAAATAAGGTGATGACGAAAGAAAAGCGAATAATTTCTTAAGCGTTCAGAAATGGATACAAAAAATCTAATAAAATAATATTCCCAAATTTGTGTAAATTTCAAGATAAATATTTCTTGTGAAAAGTGTGTAATTTAGCATATTAAAAATGAACTTATTAGACAATCAATGTACCCTATTGTACTTTACAATATGGTCTTCTCAAATCAGACAGTTGATAACGGCCGAAGCTGCACCTGTCAAATAATTCATTTCTATATGTCATTTATTCACTCTGTTTTGCCACATTAGCATTGCGACAATATTTGCAAATAATAAAATTTTAAATTTAAAAAATGTTATATTTTCATCCATTTCCGGATGATAATAATCCACATGAGATCCAAGAGAGTCCAATGCATCTCGAAAAAAATCACTATTTGGTGTGGATTTTTAACTTGCCGCGTCATCGGTCCATATTTCTTCGAGAACGATGTTGGCCAAATATCATTACTGTCAACTGCGAGCACTACAGGTCGTTGAATAACAAGATCTTTTGGTCAGAATTGGATGATCTGGATAACAATGACATATCATTTCTACAGGATCAATAGAGTGGGATTTTATAAAAAATTTTAACTAACGAGGAATGTATCTATTTTTCAATTTTGAGAAGTTATTTCTTTCCAATTTAAAGTATTAATAATATCAACATTTTTATTTGTATGTATTTATTTTGTTATTTATATTGCTTCTAAATATGGAAATTTCAATAAAATTAATCATAGTTTTTATTTCCATTATTTATTACAATTTCTTGTTTGTATTTCGAAACGATCTAAGATCTTATTTGAAAGAATGAACGTTAAAAAATTTATTTTTTTTTAAATATAAACTTAAATTCCCAATGTGGGGATAATCTCCCTTAATCTGTCAACACTCTTGACATAAAGAGTAATAAAAAATTGTTGAGAGTTTTATATCGTAATCAGTGTTGCCGTTTTAGTTTTTTTTATTTCTAAGATTATTTTGATACTTTTTTCATAAATGTGAAGACTTTAAGTTCTTTTTCTTAAAAAAGAAGCAACGGTACTTTAATGTGTATTTTTTTTTCTTATTTGAGACCAATACTCAGGGGTAAACCCCTACTAAAAGCTGTGCATGGAAAGGACAGTGCATATATTATTATTATTAATTATATTATTATTATTGTAGATTTTTTGGAAAGATATTTATTTAAAAATACACAAATTTTACAGGATAGCGAAAAAAATTTTACATCTTTAAATTCACATTTAGAAAGGCCATACTTGTAAATACATTAGGGAAAATTTTTACAACACTTTTATTACTTCTTTTATAATAAAAACCGTTCTTGCGATACATTTTGGCAAACAACCTTCCACACCAAATATAATTTCTGAAGGCCCACAAACCTTTTAGGATAATACATGAGGTGGTATACGTTCAGTATTTCTAATAAATAAGACTTTAGTACAGGAAAGTTTGGATGCTTCCAGAAAAGCCCAAAGTTTTATAAGTTCTATAAATGAAACACACTATAGGCATTAAAAGCTACTGTTTAATACTTTTATAAATTTTTATTTTATTTTCTTTGCAATGATAGTAAACAAATAAAGCGAATTTTTGTGGTTTAATTAAGGAAATTTCGAATTTTTATTTCAATAAGTTCTTATAATAATAATAACAATAAAACTTACTTACTTATATGATAAATCGTGGTCTAAATAATATTAAAACCAGATAAATACATTAAATATTTTATTATTCATAGTCTGTGTCATCTGAAGTATTTACGATCAGTGTGCTCAACTAAAAAACTTATAGTTTATTCCTGTAAAATAAAGAGAGAAAAACTAATAAAGGACTTCGTTTCACCAATATTTAACTAACTATAGCATATCGTCGTGCGGGAGTTTAAGTGCTCTATACGCCATTTTTTAAATCTTCAGTTAATGATGCTGATTTAGGTTTTTGACACCAAAATTTTTAAAATCTGCATTCCGTTTTCGGCTATTTATCTCCGAAACTTGACGAGATATCCTCAAACGGATTACAGATTTGAAAAATTTGGGGTCGAAAACCTAAAGTGGCATCATTATCTCGAGATATATAAACAATATAAACTCCCGCACGACGATATGTTATTCTTTGGATTAAATATAAAATAAAGAGTAAAGAGTAACAAAAATTAAAAAAGTACTCTTCTACCAACGCACGGAAATTAAACAATTTCTGGTAGAAATAATCACAATGGCAGCACTGTTGATTATGTATTTTTTATTCTTACTTATTGCGTTTCTCTTTTTTTTCCTTTTTATTTTCAAAAAGTATTAAAAAAATGCATCTTATATTTTAAGCATTTAAATATTTATTTAATAGAAATATACAATATATGTAGTATGTATGTATGTAAATATATATATTGTATCCATACATTCATATTTATTCCTTAAAAATTAATTTTGCAATTTGTTTGCAATTCAGTTGCTATAACAATAACAATATAATAAAAACAACAAAACACAGAGAGAAAGAGAAAAAACATAACAATTGGGTCGTTTTGTATAAACAATTTATTAAAAAAAAACCATATGATGTACAATATATGTAAATAAATACATTTCTACACATATCTACATCCATATGTCTGTACATTGAATTAAAAAAGTTTTAGAACAGCCACTGCTTTTTAAAAAAATTTATTTTAAATATTGCTAAAAGTGTAGTAATACACTGAAGTTAGTGTTGCCTTAAAATACAATAATATCTACCTATTACTTATTTTTATTATTGTTTGTATTACTAAAAGAGTAAATATGAACTAACATTTCAGTGAAGGCAAGTAAAATTATAAAAATCTTCCAATAAACAGGAAAACTTTATAAAATATTGAATATTATTATCTAAATATATAAAATTAAATGTGTGTTTGTTTATTTGTTTGTTTGTACCTTATAGGAGACCAAACCTCTGGACCGATCTTCCTGAAATTTTCACAGCATTTAACTGGGACATGATTAATAGGGTACTTTTTTTTCGACCACGTCTACTTTTAAGCCCACTTTTTTTAAATTATGTAATTGCTACCATATAGGGGTATAAAAAATAATTTATTACTCCACGCCCTCTTTCACGCCCCTTTTCACGCCAAATTTAGTTTGAAAGTTTCAAACTTTTTGTTCTATGTAGAAATTTGTATTTTTTTTATTTGGTAATAAATTGCTCTTAATACTGTTAACGTCGTCATATAACTACGAACCACGCCCATTTCACCGCCCCCTTCTCTTCTAATTCAGGTACTTACTTACACTACTAATAATGTTTGCTATACAAAATACTTTTTTTGTAATATGTATATAACGAGGGGGTAGCGAAGCACACCGGGTTCAGCTAGTTAATTATAAAATATACGAGGTCTGTAAGAAAGAAACTATGAATTTTCGTTTATATTTATTTTTTTTCATGGCCTTGACTCTTACAGCAATTTGGTTTTTATGTTCTCAATTATTGTAAAACATTGTTCTTTTATGACTCTTCAATTTTGAAAACAGAAAAAAGTCGCAGGGGCCGAATCTGGTAAATACAGTTAGTGACTTATTATGATTACGCTATTCTTTGCGGCCAATAACGAGTAATGCTAAGCCATTGGTTTTCTCTAATAACGGGTGTTTTTTTAGAATAGCTTTTCGATAGCGGCGTACAATTTCAAGGTAATACTCCTTATTAATAGTACGATAATGTCGGTTGGCTATTTTACTTATTGATTTGATTGATGGACTTTCCATGGCCAGTGTCGTAATACAGATTTTCTCTATCTTCCTTATACAGCTTGTACCACCTGTAAACATTTTAGTGACTCAGAGTACAGTAAATTTTTGAATGAACACTTAATTGCACTTTTTATTCTCATAGTTTTCCCTCAGCAAAAAATCGCCGAAAGAGCAAAACACGTCTAACAATATGTCTTTTACAAACAAACTAAACTAAAAACATACTATTCCCGTGAAAAGTGTACCAATACGTAGCCAAAGATTTTTTAAAATCTATGTTGTTCTTCTTTACAGACCTCGTAATAAGTAATACGTGTAATAATATAAGGAAACTAGTTTCTATTGGAAACAAAATCTCTGTAAATGCTCATAAATTTGAAAAATTTGTAGGATTATATTCATTAGGAAGGGAAAAAAATCGCAGTTATAAAATTGTCTTTTTTTTAGTTACACCAGTAGTGAAGAGAAATATCTTTGTTATTGAACTTTATTTACATCGGCTCAAAAGGGACCGATATTAGCACGGATAATCCAAAAATACGGTTAATAGATGTACATATTAAACCACATAAGTATTTTAAAAAATAACTATTAAAACATCTAATAATATAAGGATTGAATACATTAAAAATGAGTTATTAAATTTCAATAAATTTGACAATTTTTAAAGTTCAAATCAAAAAACGTCTTTTAAATCCTGCATAATGCATTATATACTTTCATTTCTTCATTTTAAATGAATTCTAACTGAATACTCATTTGTTGAACCCGCTATATCCGTAATATATTGTCAAGTAATATATTTCTGAGCAGTATTCAAAAGTACACTGAGAAAAATTAAAAATAAAAACACCAAATGTACGAATAAGAGATTTCAAACACGGTTAATAGAGAACTATTTAACGCCTGTTCAATTTTATTTCAAATATTTTAGTATTTCAACCGATTACATTGTATGTACATTATCTTTTGACGTCACTGTATGTAAATGTAAATAAATTTGAAAAAGTCTGATGTGTAAAAAAGAAACAATCCCCTGTAGTCGATACAGATACTTAGTTTCGTCATTAGATAATATGATGTTCATACGAGTATGTATGTACATATATGGGTAGGGGTCTGAATATGAATAAAACCAAAATAAAAGACAAATTTGCGGCCATGTTTTTTTTCTGCCTTAAATTGATCAAATTAATTTGGATAAGGCTAGAGTTTTTAATTGATCATAATTGCTATGCAATGCCAAATTGTTTTAATTAATAAATGACAGCCACAAAAAAATTAATTCAACACAACAAATTCATACAAAGTAGTAGAGAAACAGATTTACATGCATATTTACATATTCATATAAATTAAATATGTACGTGTGAATGTATATAGTTTCTATACAACGATTACAAACATACAAACATATGTATGTACGTATATCAGATGGAATTAAACCTTCCGCAAGTAGTTAAACAAATTGTTGTTAATGCTCTTTTTGTTTTTATTATTGTTGCTGTGAATATATGGCAGCTAGTTGGCGCAATTGCATGTTCAGAAAGCCGAAAACCATTTGTAAGCACAAACAAAATTGTTTATTTTAGCGAAAAATCGCATGACTACGGCATGTATGCATGAATTAAATGTTTGTATTAATGAAATTAAAATGAAATAAAGCACAATGGGTCACTTATTATTAAAATTATTCAGTGTAGAATAAAATTTGCAAAATCAAGTTTTTTTTTGTTTTGTTTTGTTTTGCTTTTTTCTTTATAAATGCATTCATATTGTAGGTATTTATGTATGTATGCCTAAACATTTTTATACATGTTTTATAAATATTTGTGTACGAGATATTTGTAAGAGTGTGAAATTAAGAATTTATTAAAAAAAAAAGACTACACACGCACATGGCGCAATAAAACACTTTTATGCGGCCCATAAGAGCCGTAAAGGTATTGCTTAACAAAACAAAATCTACCAATTATGCACGATGTGCGTTGATGGTTGGATGAAAAATTGAAAAGCTTAAAAAATCTGGACAAATTGGGCTACCAATTGCAGTGTATTTGGAACGGATGATGGAAAACAAAAAGAAAATTATGTGGGTGGGAGAATTTATAACGATCACTACAGCCTTTTAACAAATCTTATATACATATGTATGTATATAGATATGTATATATGTACCTATAACACTGTTTATCGCATACATTTATACATGCATGTACAATACAATGTATGTATGCATGTGTATTGAAAATAACACAATATTTGAATAACTGAACGTCGGTTTTACTTCCGCTTGTCATTTGTTTGTCTCTTTCTCATTTTAATAAAAACAGTTAAAAAGTTATTGCAGGAAAAAACAAAAACACAAACAAATAACTAAACGTTGTCTGCCATCACATATAGCTCAATAGTTTTTTTTTTTTCTTAATACAAAATTTAGACCGATTGTTATATATGGGTATGTATGTATATGGTAAAAAAAATAATAAATAAATAAAGAATTAGAAAATACACTCTCACATTTACTTATTTATCCACACCGCACTCGCACCCGCTCTACCATAAATATTAACACATACATAAAAAAATAATAGGAGTAAATTAAAAACAACTTTGATTTTCTTCTTTTTTTTTGGTTTTTGTATTGAATTAAATTAGTAAACAAAACTTGTGTATAAATATGCACATACTACATACATATGTGGATAATAACACCCAATTTTATACTAGACGAGTATATACAAATGATGTAAATTAAGTTGTTTGCATTCAATTCTGTTGTTATTACTGTTGCCGCTGTTGTTAATTTTGTTTTTCTAATTATTTACTTGAATTCTAAGCGTGTGTATGTGCGCGTTTAATTTTAAAACGAAAAAAAAAACTTTTTTAGCAACCGACAACTACCAAATTCACAACCATTTCGTTTAACTCACGTCGAATGACTAAATTTAAAAGGCCAAAAAGTAAACAAACATGAGCAACGAATCAAGGTGTATTTTATAAGGTACCTGCACTACCACAGCAATATAACAGTTATAAAACAAGACTTCAAATTCGGGATAAACTGCTGTATTTATAAAAAAAAGGCAAAAGCTCTGAGAGTAACTAATTGCCATGAACTAGCTTCTCAAGTCTGTCGTTCGGAGTCGACATTAAACTGTAGGTTCCGGTACTCATGGATAAAAATTGACACACACAACATGAGTGCTGCGAGAAGCTAGGCCGTAATCCTGACACAGGGTTGTAAAGGCAAGTTATGTATGTATGTATGTATTCATAAAAAATTACCAGTTTATGAAAGGCTTATTTGACAAATTTCTATGCAATACTTGTCAAATAAACCCTTAATAAACCTATAAATTTATTTTGGAATACAGCCGAAACTATACAAATATTTACAACTCAAATATAACAAAATAAATATTCGCCTGGAGTTTTTTTCTTTGCAATAGAATTGAGATACATATATGGGGAAAATGGGAGAAGGAAAGAACTGTTTGTTAATTAATAATACAATGAAGGCATTTGGAGTATTCGCAAAGTGTGCTATTATTGTCTTATTGTCATAAAGTTGTAACTTTTTCTTAGTAAAAAAAAACAATAAGTTTGTAACACTCAAATTATATATGCTGGCTTATTAGATCCGGCGATTTCTTGTCAAACATGGCTGTTTTGAAACTCGTTTGTCTTCCAAATTGTAGTTTTGGCGACTTGGCGATTTTTAAAGTAGTATTTGCAATTTCGTTGATTACTTCTGATGAGCCACAAAACATTTTAGTTTAGCATTTACCTGTATTTTGTGTGCTTATAATTCTAAAAAGCTGTGCCCGTGTTGAAAGAATCTTTTTACGTGTTTTTTACTGATGAAAAATCATTTCCGTCATAAGCGTTGTTACACACATTACATTTATCTTGTTTCTCTTAGCACGCTATTGACAGTTAAGGAAGTATGATTAGAGTGCACTTTTAACAAAATATGTCATATTTTCCATATAAACAAGGTTGTTAATAAAATTTTGAAAATATGTGTTTGGTGAAAACAAAAATAGCACTTTAGTCTATTTCAATAAACGAGATCAAACATACATCTGTATAAGGTTAATTTTTGTTTTCTTTGTAACTTTACAGGAAAAAAAACCAAAAACATTACGTCTGACAAAAAAAAAAAAAAAAAAAAAAATAAATAAAAAAAAAAATAATCGTGATATATAAAAAAATTTATTAATAATTTGAAATATGTGTTTTTGATTGCCAAATTCTGTAAGAATTGATTTTGGCGATTTTTTACATTTCATTTGGCGAAAAAGTCTGACAACCTTGAATGTTTACATTTAAATATTTCCTTTTCTGAATGTGTATTAATCTCAATGTATAGCAAATAAAATAATTAACACATAGTATGTATGTAATACATGTGAAATGTCAATGATGAATAATTTCAGTTCTCCAGTTTCGGAGATAAATAGCCAAAAACGGATTCCAGATTTTAAAAATTTTGGTGTCAAAAACCTAAAGTGGCTTCATTAACTTAAGAAATATAAAATGGTGGATAGAGCACATAAACTCCCACACGACGATATGTATATAGTATATAAATATTAAATATTTGCAGTAAATAGGTGCAATATATATATTCAAAAACAACAGCTCATGTAATAACTCTGAGTAGCAGTCTGCTGTTTAAATAAAACCTTTTAACTGTTCCTCAACAGAAAATTCCGTTGACATACCGGTAACATTACCTTATTGAATACGCCTTGCAAGCTAATTAGAAAATATATGTACTCTTCGTACACGTACAAGAGCAACCCAGTCTAGTGCTGACAAATTAAATTAATTTAATCGATAATACTGTGTTTTTAAAATAGAATACCAGTCGATAAAACAGTGTGGAAGAAATTACATTTTTCTGTTAAATTTAAAGTTTAAAATAAAGTACATAAATGGCCTGTTTTCTCTGAAACGAAAACGTTCCTTTTACTAAAAAAAAAAAAAAAAACAAAAGAATGCATATTTTTACATACATATTTACTACATCTAATCTTATTAAAGCAAAAATAAAATTCAAATTATAAGTAATTACAAGGAATTACATAAATGTGGCAGACTTAGAACACCAATTCCACAGGCATCCATCTCTTTCCAGACAACCATTTTGTGCAGGATAAAAACTACAATAATCTTTCAGATTCATGAAGGTGCAGGTTTTGTTTGGACAGATATACGAGTAGCAATAGGGAGAACATTTTTCGGTACTGCCTTCAGCACAACCGGAACAGTCTACAATATCTAAAGAAATCAATCACTTTATGATGTATAAAACACTGTATGTAATACTCGTATGTATTTACCTGAGTCATTATTACAATTTTTACTTTTACAAGCATCCAACTGTGGATTGGGAGGCATTACAAGTACTGGAGGTTCGTATTTGATTTCAGGTGCTTTCAAATACAACAATGGAGCAGCAGTACAAATTCTATTATCACAAATGTTATATTTCCTATTAAAACACTGCCACTTGATATATTTTTTACAAATTCGTGGAGTTATTACAAGACAACAGGTTTCATTTGTGGCAGTCGTTGGGTGGAGTGATGTTTCCTTTATTTTTAAAAATGCTGGCTGATTTGTGGTTACAAGAGGCATTACAGTTGTTGTGTGATTAATAATTTTATTGTGTTCATTGATTTCTAAAGCAAATGATTTTTCATTTATTTGATTAATAAAATTATTTTCGATCTCGATTACTGTTGTTACAAAACCGGGTTTTTGACATTGTTTGCCCCGCCATACTAGACCCGGTGGACAAATAGGTCGATGACAAGCTCCTCTATAGTATTCGCCTAAAGTACATATGACTTTTCGACATTTATTTTTATACATAATTGTACCATCGGGACAAGTTGGTCGTTTTATTTCAACGGCATATGGTATTATAGTGGTGGTTGTAAGTAATGTGGGTGTATCTGGTGTAGTTGTAAACATCTCTTCGGATTTATTAGCTGCATCACCTGGACATGGCTTTCTCTCTTTCGGATAACATAAGCCATCTGTATGTAAAAAGTATTCTGCTGGACAGCTGGACAAATTCGAATTCAGAATTGAATTGCACAAACCATTTCTAAGTTCATAGTTTGGTGGGCACGCTTCTGATGTTGTCAACTTGTTAAATTGTTTATTTTTTTATTTTTCATATTTCATCTCTGCCAATGTAAATTTCAATATACTCACCGAAACCGGATTTTGGCCATAAATTATATTAAAGTTTACTACCAAACTGAGAAGAAAAATTATTGAATATTTTTCAAATATCATAACGATACGAAGAAAGTGCCTTTAAATAAATCTCAATGTAAACTGTTTGGTTAAGATTCTTATAGAAATCTGTACTTCATATCTATTAGAAATCATTAAAATATATATTCATACTTATGTATGCATGTGTGTGTGTATACAAGAGATCACAAAATTATTTTTAAGAAACTAAATAACGTTTAAAAAATTTAAAACATTCTTTTTCTCTCTGAAAAACATAGACTACGATCCGTAGCTTATTTATGAATATAAACTATGTAGAGCTGAGACTGATCTATTGATAACACTTAAAGTACTTGATACCAAATTTTAAAATACATATTTAGCTTTTAAAGCCATATACAGGTGACCCATCTACAACGCGGAACTTTTATAACGCGGTAGTATTATCTCCAACAAACAGATTTTCGCAAAATTTTTCTTATAACGCAATATTTTTGATATATCTACTATATAAAAATAAGTCGGGTTTTCCTTCCTGACGCTATAACTCCAGAAAGCACAAACCAATTTCCACGGTTTTGCATTCGTTGGAAAGGTCTTGGGCTCCGTGAGGTTTATATCAAAGAAAGTTCAGGAAAAATTTCAACAGAAAAACGGAAAAATCTTTTTTAACATACAGCGCCATCTCTGATACATAGCATGTACTACAAACCAATATTTTAAGTGGATGGCGCCGGTGCGTGATACATTGTTTGACAGCTATTCATTGTTCTCTGCTCAGTTAATTTCATGTGACAAACCGGTATTGTGTTCACTGTGAACATCGGCCGCCGCACAAGACATGCAAGCCAGCAACAAGTGTATTCACAGAACTTAAGCGAAGAGAGACAAAATATAATAAGAGAAAATGCCCGATTGAGACAACGCGTGAGCACAAGAAGATCATTGTCAATCGCTTGGCGTTCCAATATGATTCCACTGTGAACTACAATGATGATGAAAATTTAGATACTGGACCGATGGCGACTATATGCCGATATTGTAATGCGTTATTTAATCACCAAAGGAAATGTTACATAAAACGAAGCCATCTGGTGGCGAAACGGATTTCGCCGGGTTTGCTAGTTTATTATGAAAAAAAGAAACTTCTTTCCTCGTAAATAAAATTTTAAAAGTAGAACATTTAATATTATCGATAGGTGATACTCTGACGATCTCTTTAATGTAGAAGATTTAAAAGAAAAATACTTCTCACTAAAACGTATCTAGAAAGTTTTAAATATGGCAAAGCAGTTGAAAGAATATATTTTATAAGTAGAAAACGATACTCAAAAAATAGAGCCGAAATATTTGAAAGAAATTTTCAAAACAGCCTATCACTCTCTCATGAAATTTATAAAGATTTACGAAACAAGAGCAAACGCCTTCAATAAAAAGGATATTCTAATCTAATATCTCAAAACACGAGATGAAGTAGTATATACAATATGGTATATGGAGTTAATGCCTTTGGCAATTTTTAAGAACCTATCTACCGCGCTATAGGATAGTTACCTGTACTGTACTTATACAAACATACATATGGTATGTACGTATATACTTATAAAATAATAATTAATGCAATTGTGACTTAATTTAATTTTGGCTTTTGATGAGGCATTACTTAAAAATATGTGTGTCTTCCAACATTATCTAATTGGTCTGGCTCTAGTACTTGTAAGTTAATTCATAATGCAATAATTCTAAAATAATAATTTAATATTTATTTCACTCTTTGCAAGGTATGCACAAATCAAATTTGTAAAGCAAACACGGTAGTCGAATGTCCTAATTTGCCAATTACACCGTATCCTCCAGTACAGACAACTACTCCAACTCCAGCAGCTAATTCAGTAACTGTGCTGCCAACAAGCCCATGTCAAACTACGTGTATTCAAAACCCACCAAACTTTTGTCAAAACATATGTGGACAAAATCCATGCCAAACTACATGCATCCAAAATCTACCAATATGTTCAGGAACTGTGCAACCTACAAGTCCATGTCAATATATTCCATGTCCTACAATATCCCCGGTTTGTTGTCAAACTCAATCAGTATATCCTTGTCCAACAAATCCATGTGAAATAACTACAAGCATTCCTCCTCCTGCAACCACATTAACCCCAACGACGTTACCTGCCACTACTACACTAGCACCCTTGCCACCCTCCAACATTATTATGTGCCCATCTGGAACTATTCTAATTGGCGATACCTGTCATGTTATATTTTGTCCACCTGGATCCGTAATGCAAAATGATCGCTGCATATTTATCGAATGTCCAGACGGTACCATATGGACTGGACATAGATGTTCTGTGCCAGAACCCATAGTTCAAAATTTTACATTCAACAGCACCATAACAACTTATATAAATCAAAACACATCAAATATTATATTGAATAGTACTAAAAATATTGTGGTTAACTTACCTGTGACAATTAACGAAGGGGAGAGCACTAATACTAATAATGAGGGATGTAACAATGATTATGAGGATTGTCATGAAGAAGAAACTGTTACAGATACTACCACAACAGCAACACAAAAATGTTGCAAGGTAATGACGCCACGTATTTGTAAGAAACATAATAATCGCTGGCATTGCTACAGTCGACAATCTTATCGATGTGGCGATTTTTGTATAGCCCCCATTATATACCTTAAGCCACCTCGGGTATATGCCAAACCAAACTATGTTGTTGTGCCACCAATTCAAAGAGATTGCAATGCCGTTGGAACCTGTGATGAAGCCATGACAGGTAATGAAAATTGACAAAAAATTGTTTTCCTTTCTCAATACTGCTTTATTTCATTTCAGGTGGTCATGATTGTTCCGGTTGTGTCATAAACAACATGTCACGATGCTCTTATTATTGTTATCGCTATTCTTGTTCTTCCCAAAAGTGTAAATTTTTTGATCATCAAAAATATTGCGCTAATAATGCGAATGATATGTTTGGTTGCCAGGAAATGGATGGTTGTTACGACGATTGGTGTCTAAATAATTACAATTCTTTGTAAAAGTTAATGTGAAATATTTTAAATAAATAAAAAATTAACGCCAAAATTTAACTTTTTTTTAAAACATTCGAATTCGAAATTGTGAAAATATTACAAATCCATTCATTCATACACATACGCACGCAAATAAAATTGTTGAATGAATAGGTGTGTTTTTTTACTTTTTGGGTAAAGTTCGGTAAATAGAGAGTAAGCAATAATTTCTCTCAATAAGAGACAAATTTACCCAAAAGTACGGGAACGCAAAAAACCAAATATTTTACCCATTCGCATAAAAATATAAAAAAACACAACTTTATGTCACACACACACACATATTGAACATGTACTTTTGCAAAAATAAACGACAATAATTCGACTTATACATGTTAACTAAGGCAAAGATAAACTTTTTTATATAAATATTGAATTAAATTATACTATAAGCCTTTCACTGCAGGTTTATAAATATTTTTTAATTCAACTTTTGAAATTTTTTTAGTTTTCTGAACTTTTCATTTTTCTATTATTTTTTTAAACAGCTGATTATTTGTTTACTTGCACAAACTAGCCCGAAGAAAAAGTACGGGCTATTTCGGGCATGAAGAAGAAGAATGTTACTCTCTCAAATTTTCTCTCATTTACCCAAATTTTGTGTACGGGAACGCTTTTTGGTAAAATTGGGATCCCGCGGGCGCCCAATGTAGAGTAAAGAAACAGACTTAATATGCCCGTATTTTAAGGCAGAATTTTTGCTTTCAACAAAAATATCGGGAATTCTTATATTCAATTCCATTCCAATTTTTAATCAGAGTGTTATCTCTGCAATAATATTTGTTATCGTGAATTTATGTACTCGTATGTGTTAAAAAAGCACATTCATTGAAATGTTAACAATTTTCTTCAAGTGAATTAAAAACCTCTACCTACAAACAATGTCTACACCAACAGTATTAGTTGAAAATAAATTCTTCTCCAGTTAACAAATTAAGATTTTAGTTTGGAAAGGAATAATGAAGATCACAGTAAATATTGTATGTACTTGCAGACATATTTGAACTCCAAATAGAATTAAATTATTGTTGTATTGTATTTTTAAAGGTGATTCTTCTATCATTTTTTGGCCATATATTGTTGACAACTCAGTCGGATATACCAGGTGAAGATAATCGAAATATCACCATAATTAATGGGACTGCTACGAATTCCACCATCAAACAAGTCGCTAATAAACCCATAATAATTCATACACAAATACAATATTACGATCAACCAACACTAAGAGACTATCAAGAGTGTTATGAAAATCTTCAAAAATGTAAAAGCGTGTGTGAAGGTGTTGAAAAACCATTAGAATGTGTCAAGCAGTGTCCAATTTGTCCACTCTTAATAAAGGAAAAAATTGTCGTTCAGGGTGTTAATGATACCGACTACACTCCCCAAGGCCCTCCACCCGTTAATACGACAAATATTATACGTCTCACTAATGAAATTCATAATATTATTGAAAGCCAACGAGGAAATATTACCTACAACAACGACAATATTGTCAATGTCTTTCAAAATGTCTCCAGAGTAGGAGGTAAATTTGGTTTGGGCTATAATAACACCGATCCGTGCTGTATTATTTTGAGTTTGACGAAAAGTTGTAAAACAAAAACAGCTTCAAATTCAGCCCATTGTCAACGTAAAAAACATAGAGTTTGTGGTAGAAAATGCACTTCTCGAGTTATGCAAGCAAAGCGTATCACTGTGTGCGAGAAGGAAACTTCTAAAGACGAATACGAGGAGTATGAAGATTATAATGACGAAAACTGTTATGAAATTGTAAAATATGTTCCGTATCACAGCCAAAAACGACGCAGATATAGGCCAAGAAGTAAATGTGCATCTATACCGTCTTGGCCATATGTAAAGTGTGGTTACAATAATGCACATTACAATAGACAGTCCATTTGTAGACGTTGTCTAAGTATAACATATCAATACGTATTACATAGAGGTATACCAGCCCAATGCGCTAAATGCTTTATGATGCATGTCAATCCAAATTTGTATGAAATTTACCCAATGTGGCGACCAGCTTTCATGAGTCATAACAACGACTACGAAGATGATTTACATTTAGAAACGAATGATTGGCGTCATGACAAAACTTTGTGTAGATTACCAAATGGAAAAATAAGCGAAAATTGCAACGAACACGTTAACAATATCAACGAGTCACCTTTGAGTACAACAAATCCACTAAGCGCTTGGGATAATGTTATGCCAGAAGCTCAAGAAGAATATTTACAGTCTACAATTCATACAGATGATGACGACGATGAATATTATGATGAAAATTATGAGCAAATCAATCGTAAGCGACGTCATACATTTAAACCATCAAAGTATAGCAGAAGACATAAATTACCATAAATATGATCTGCATAATACTTACGGGTTAGCTGTTAAAAAGAATCAAATTACAAAATTCAAACCATTTTCCACTGTTATTTAACTAATTTGTTAAAGTATTAAAGCGTTACTTAAATGAAAATAAAACAGCTTGCCACATTTGAAACGAGTTAACTACTGTTTGTTTTACTACGATTATTTAATTGTAATGTAATTATAATTATGTATCATATAATCTATAACAAATTACCTAAAGTTATCCTAATGGTTATAATAAAAAGTCCAAAACAATAATATATGCATTATAGTTAGAATGAATGATGTTGCCAGCTAGCAACCAAAATTTTCTAGTTGATGAAAGAATTTTGTTACAATTTAAATATTAAAAAATTAGCGGTAATCATTCTCTAGCAAGTCTTGTAAAACTAGCAAAGCTAGCATATCAGCCCATACTTGATTGTTGTTTCAGGTGTTTTGGTACGTTTTCAGCTACCATTCCCAACAACTTAACTAAATTTCGGTTAATATCCATAGTCGATAGATAAACTAGTTTCTTTTTCGCATATTTTTCAATAAATAAAATTTAAAAAATTACTTTTTCTTCTTTTTTTAACGTTTGTACATCAAATAAAATATTATTTTCATATCATGAGGTAAACTTGGTTAGTAATGCACAATTTTTGTTTAATTTGTTGTTGATATTTCTTAGAATTATTGCTATCTTCCGTCAGTTTTGGTAATTGTTGCTTGCAAGGATCATATAAATACATGCATATGCACATGCACGCATACTTCTTATATTTACTCTAATGGCCAAAGGTCAAGTTTATAAAATTAAATGAAGCAAAAACACAAATAAGTATTTTTTTTATTTAATGCCCAATTCTTTTAATTCAGTTTCTTCATCGACAGAATCTTCATCGTCAGAACCATGAACTGAGGGAGCAGGTGTAGTTAGTCCTATTGAATTATAGAAGAAATAGTGGATTTATAAATATTTTAGTAAAATATTCAACAGAGCTGTTGATATTTACTTGATGAAGAAGGACTTGGCGGTTCACTAAAGGGTCTAGAAAAGCTAAGATTATTTCGTGAACCATATACAGAGCTTTCATCTATATAATCTGGATAAACAGCTTGTATAGCTTTGACACGTGCTTGCCTGTAATACTGTGTTAAATGAAAACAAAATAAATTAAAATTTTGAATGGTAAAGAGAACAGGGGGTAAATTACGGCATTCGATATCGAACGAAATTTTTACAATTTAAAAACAATTTTCATATAAATTTCTTTCGATATCGAATGCCGTAATTTGCCCCCAGATACTAAATAAAAAACAAACATACAATGCCTAGTGTTCTCCAATCAAGCAAGTCACTTAAACGTTCTGTACGATTACGTTGAATAATTCGTTGTCTTCTATTTAATCTAGAAAATTCCATCATAAAATTAGAAAGCTGTTGAACACTACTTTCTAAGCCAATATATCTGCGATCAACAATATAGATGCCATAAGATTTGGGATCGCTAATATGCTCCTGCATAAAACAACCGAAACCAGATAAATTTGTAGTAATGCTGGGTATACCCATGACAGTACATTCAGCCGGAGTGTAGCCCCATGGTTCATAATATGATGGGAATACACCCAAATGGCAACCACGAACAAATTCTTCGTAGTCAATGCCAAACAAGGGATTAGTAGAAGTCAAAAATTCAGGATGGAACACCATTTTCACTCGATCATTAACAGAGTTAAATAATTGACAGCGTCTAATTGCTGCTAGAACAGGATCATTCCAATCTTCTACCTACAAAAGTATAATAAATTTAAGACGTACTCAGTTGTTGCAGAGCAATTCAAAATCTTACAATATTATGGGTGGTAACTGGCGGCATCGAGTCTCTTTGCATAGCGTACATGCATCTTTTAATTTTTACCAAATCGTCTTTTGTTAACAGCTCTTCTGTTCCCGGTATATGACCTTTTAGACAAGAGTCAAACAAACGTTTACCAATGCCCTGTTGAACATTGTTGATTGTGTCACGAAGTTGTTTAACAACTGCATGGCCACGCAATGAATCAACATTAAAATTGTTAGTTTTTGTAGGGAAAATCAAAAACGCAACTACTGTTGTGTCGGGCTTTTCATGTTTTAGCATTGCATTTAGACGTGCTAACGATTCAATGAATATATCAGCGCCCTTATTGCCGAATTCATATCTTCCGGCAATAAAAAAGTATAATGTTTTATCCAGGTCAAAGTTCATGTGCCTACAATTGCAAAAACCAATAATAAATTAGAAAAAAAAACACAAGTAGTTAGCAGAAGAATTATTTTACCCATAAAAATGGCCTCTCACAAATTCATTGATTTTTTCTTTAGCCATAGCATGCAAGTTTTGGAATTCATGTATGGCTGAGAACTTCTTCACATTCAATCCATTTGGTGTAATAATATCTGGTTTGCGTTTCAGTAAGTGCTCTGCTTCATAGCCAGTAATCTCAGAGACTGTTGTAAACACATGCGATAAATGAGTGGCAGCACGTTCTAAACAATAGCGATGATAGATTTGACGTTTGCCAGCTTCGTCATCAACGGCAAACTTGTCCAAATTATTGTAGAAATCTGTATTGCCAGCACACAGATAACGACCCAATAATGTTGCATGGGTAGTAAAAACCGTTGCTATTTCAACGTGACGGGTTCGCAAAGCAATCAAGCCAACACCAGCCTGCCATTCATGGAAGTGAGACACTATACGTGGGGGTTGGAGATCATTAGATTTAGAATAATCTACAGCACGGTTACGGAACTATTGATATTAATATACACAAATATATAACATTTCATTACAAAAATTCATAAATATGCCTCACTTACCTCTTCTAAAAATTCAGCAATCATATAACCTAAAATAATGGCATCATTCGTTTCGACATCTAAATGAGGAATACCTGTAAAACATGGATTGTGTTGAAAACTAAAACAAGAAGAGGAAAACAATTAAACTTCACCAATATGACATTTATCCCACAATTCCGCTTTAAATTGATCCAATTTCCATGCACCGGAACCAATATCAAATAAAATTAATTGAGGATTGCCATCGACCAACCAACGACCAGTATGAACTTTATAGCCTCTTGTTCTCATGGTATTCACGGCATCTAGAAGGGGATTACCTCGTGGAAATTCCATCTCTTCAATTTCAGTTCGAGCACAATGCTCTTTAAAGGGACCCATTAAACACAATTGTTCACCCATTTCTTCTGTAGACACATAAGCTTTCGAACGTATAACCGTATAAATGCCACCCACTTTGTTTGCTACTTCCCAAGCAATTTCAAAAGTCCATCGATTTTGACGAGATGCAATATCTCCCCGATCAAAATAATCCTTCAAGTCCCCACTGGACTCAACACGTGAATAGCGTCGATTCATCTGTAAATATTATAAAAACACGATATAACAACAAATAGTCTTTCCGATTATCCTAACAAACCCTCTTCGCGTAATCATTTTGATCACAATCCTTGAATCGAAAAGATAATTGCCTTTGAATCATAGAAACTATTCACTACACACTATCGTTTTAAATTATTAACTTGACTTTACAGCCGCAAATATTTCAATGATTTGATGTAATATTTGTTTATAATTTGTATTTATTGCATAAAAATTAAAAACTACTCGCTCACTTATCTGCTCAGATTAATTCGAGATAAGAAATGTATTGCTTTCTATTAAATGCAGCCATCTGTAATAAATTATTATAAATTTTAACGAGCACGCATTAAAAAGATTAATAAAACACAATCAAGACTTTTCCAAGTATGTTCATGGGTTCACCTGCTCTCTTTCTTTAGAAATTTATAGAAAATAATCCATATGAACTTATAAATTAAAATTTAATAAAGTTTTCTGTTTCACAAAAGCATTAGAAATATTGAAATTATATATTCTCTTTTAGTCCTTACAAAAGATGGCTAACTTTTTCAGATTTTTTTGAAATGTGTCATCGTTAGTTTTCTTTTTAACATACTATGGGCACATATCGTCATTATTTTGTCATAAAAGTCCCTGCTCTGTATTGAGAGTGGAAATCGATCCGTTCGGATATAAAATTATTCGGAATCACAAAATTCGGAAATCAGTTTTTGATAAAATTTATAAACCAATTTAATTTCATAATTTTGTTCGAAGAGTTGTGTAGATAAACGAATATATGCATTTCAAGTTATGGATAACTCTTCAGGGAGATTTAGGGTACATTTAAAAAAATTTTGATTCGGCTTGATTCCAACTAACATTTTCCCACACAAAATAAAATAAAAAGATCGGAATGAACATGAATTTTGATACGATGCATCATAATCAATCAGAAAGTAGATTTTCAATTTCAGGGCATTTTCAAAGTCCTATCACGATATGCGTGCATGTATGTACGCACATACAAACATATAAATATTTATAAGCGGAACATTTTTCAAAAAAACAATAGAGCAAAACTATTCAAAGATTATTATAAAAAAAATGTATATTTGCTGCTGCTGTGCAGCCGGTGTATATTACGCGTATATGCGAAATTCAAGGTTTAATATTAACCCATTTGCGTCCAATGATTTCATTTATAATACCTATTTTATAATCTTTATAGCTTATGTATGTATGTATGTCCTCGTATGCAACAAGAAAATAAGCCATTGGGAAATTGAGTATCAGTTATCTATGAAAGTTATTATTTAAAAATTACTGATAGGGCCTCTGATAGCCCAAAATACCCCACACATACCATCCATTTAATTATTAATAATTTTATAATTATGAATTTCAAAATTGAAAGTTATAAAGCTGATTATACATATCAGAGTGCACAAATATGTACATATAGTATATAATGTCCAAGTATATACATATTAATAATGTAGATAAATAACTCGGCGCCAAATGTTTGCATACAAAATCAAATAATCGCTAGTTTTTATTTTTTGTTGTTTTTAGTATTTTAATTTTGTCTTTGGCAATGACATTTTCTACACTCTCACATGTTGGCAATAAGCCCAGTTAGTGATGCGATTATTTTATATATTCATTCATACATTTATACATCATTGATAGAAGCACATGATCTTGAAAAACTTTCACTTTTTAGTTTATTTTGTTTCAAATATTTTTTTTGAGAGGTTGTATTTTAAATTCTTTTATTTTCCAAATTTTACTCAAAGAAGGAAAACGAAAATATGTATTTAT
Organism: Metopia argyrocephala; assembly: GCA_963576795.1. Classification (NCBI taxonomy): domain Eukaryota; kingdom Metazoa; phylum Arthropoda; class Insecta; order Diptera; family Sarcophagidae; genus Metopia; species Metopia argyrocephala. The sequence goes on from OY756209.1 coordinate 148,536,567, forward strand.
GCATGTACATACAGTTAAATATAATATTTACGTGAGAATTGAGAGCTAGACAAGAGCAGAAATGCGTTTCTGAAAGTGTTTTCAGATTGCAGTTGGCCATATGAGCGCTGCAGCGCCGAAATGTAATCGACTTTATACAGTGAGAACTCAAACATAAAAATAAAAGACAGTTATTATTCCATTTCATTCAGAAAAATTATAAAATAATAGGCCGTATTCCACTTGGCGATGTCGTAGTCGTCTAAAGACATTTTTGTTATAGATTAAAAGAGAAAAATGTTTTCTTTATTCTCAAAAATGTCGTTTGATTACAACGACGTCGCCAACTGGAATAAGGCCGAATATGCAAAAGTTCAAATCTTTGGCAAAAAAGGTAGTCATTGGGGAAACTAACAAGAAACCTTTGATTTCCCTGTAATATCATTTTAAAGACAAACATTTATAGTAAAGCGATATTCAGAAAAAAAATTTTTTTAACAAAAAATGATTCAATTTTTGGCTAGAAGAGTAGGTATAAATAAATATAAATTATAGTCGAAATATTCGATGAGAGAAATAAAAAAGGAGTCGTATGGTTCTCACAGTTTTCTGAATAATTTAAAAAAACAAAGACATTTCAGTAGACTACAGTAATAACTTTGATCTTAAATAATTTATAAAAAAAACTATTTTTTATTTTGATTACGAAAACATTATTAAAAACAATTTTATTTCGAAATTAATTTATTTTTTATTCTTACTCAAAACAAAAAAAAAAAAATGTCGTACAGATAAGATTTCAATTTTCTTTTAAATTTTACGTCCGTTAAGTCGTACAGTCTTAACTGCCTTTTAAACGTATCGACGGACGGCTTAATATAAACAAAGACAGAATTCGATGTATGTATGTAAAGTAAATGAAAAGAAAAACCTTAATCAATTCCATAAAATTTTATAGTATTTTAAAAAATATCTGTTGACTCTATTCATTGAAAATTGGATTGAAACTGTTTGTATGTATTTGAGAGTTTTCTCGCTATAAGCCTTAAAAGCTTTTAAGCTAGACGAAATAAGTTGTGAGCAACTGTACACATACATAAGACCATATACATACATATAATAACTTGGACATGCATTTAAAAAATCAAATCAACTTTAAATTTTTAGAGATTATTTTTTTAACGCTTCAATCAAGAATTTTTATGCTTTAATGTTTGCGTATGTATAGAAGTATGCTTTTGTACATATGTACATACATGCATACATTCATACAAATGTGTTATCATTTACATAGATGTTAATCAAGTAGAAAATTTTATTCAAAATTTTTATTTTACATGCTAGTGGGCTCCAAATCAATTATAATGGTGTATCTCTTTGATATACTACATATTTACAGGCTTATGTATGTGTATGTATGTAATTTATTAATATTTTAGATACAGGCAAATTCCGGTATAACGAACGATATGTCAGGCCCATTTGTTATACTGAAAAATTAGTTATATCGCCAAGTTTATTTTTCTTTTCTTTTTTTTTATTAAAACAATATAAAAAATCAAATATTTTTAGTTTTAAAATATTAAAAAGTAATATTTTTAGTTTTAACATGAGAATGTCGAAAAACATAAATAATACAAATCAAAACGATATGAGTAACTACTGCAATTAATAAAACCTTTAATTAAATGCAACTGATTTGGATTTTCAATATTATTTTCCTGGCACCATTTAATACAGGTTTCAAAAACGTTAATTGCATCAATTTGCCGTATTTTATTTTATATATTGTTTGGGATCAACATTTTATTTTAATACAACATTTCGCTAAAGTATCCTGCCTTAAATTGTTCCACACACGACTTATCATTGCCGTTGCATTACAAGTACATATTAAATTTGTTTTAAAAACAAGACAATGTCTTCTGCTCCTGAGGAAACTATTTGCGACAAAAGACTATTTCTGTAGTGTAACTTCACTATATGAATCACGTTTTAATCCATAGATCGGATAAACCGCGTAATATTAGAAGGCATGGATACCGCCCAAATTTTGTAATCTGTTTGCTTGCATTTTCTTGAGTGTTCATGTAGAAGATTTTGGTATAGGTACCATACTTCACTGAAATTTCATGTGGGCTTATACCCTTTATTCCTTTTCTTTTAGCGAGGTTCTTTTTGTTTCCCATTTAAAATTCACTAATAACTGTAATCTAACGCCTTTTCTTGAGTTTACAACATACATACTTAGGCTTTGTATTATTTTTTTAACGTTCGTTATTTAGAACAAAAATGTTTTAAAACTTTTCCTAAATAAGGTAACTAATGTTAAAATATTCAGTGATAGTATGTTTCTTTTTTCTACTATTCGTTATATCGAGTGTAAAATTTGTTTAATATTCCCAATATAAGGTAGTTAATGCAACAAATTAAACCGTTGGTTATATCGTATTTTCATTAAAGCGAGATTCGCTATACCGAGCTTTGCCTGTTTTATATTTTTCTTTCACAATTATCATTTTTGTCTATTATATATGCATGTAGATATGTATGTACGTAAATTATGTAGGCATGTGTGGTTTTTTATTTTAATAGTGAACATAATTTAGTTTGTTTATTCTTATTTTTATTTTCTTGGTGTTTCAACACTATTTATTTCTTTTTTTTTAATTCCAATACCGTTACACTTTCGTAAATGCAATTATTTTTGTCTTTGATATTAATTAGGGAATGTAAACAAATTATTTAAACTTTTACATACATACATACCAACACTAATATTTAAAAAAAATCATAAAAATTACTCTTTTTTCTACCTTGTTTTGATGATTGTTCGCTGCAATAAGCCCAATACAGATGTTAAGGAAATACGTTTTCACAAACCACAAAAACGTTTTATTTTTTTTTTCACTTTCAGAACTAAATTATTTAATTTTATTTAAATACATATGGACGTATACATGTGTATGCATTATTCACAATAAACAAGTTTGTATCATCATCATGTTTCTGGCAACAACAAAATAAGAAAGAAAATTAATAAATGTTCGCTCGCTCTTGATAAATGTCAAATAGAGGTCAATGATATTCTCTCTCGTCTTTTGACAACAGCTGATTAGTAATGCGTGGAACTTGTGCGTGAGAGTGCGTTTTGTGTGTTTTTATTTTAGGGGTTTTATTAAAAAAAATAAAAAACGAAAATATAAATATGTGTGCAGGTATGTATGTATGTAAATATTTTAAAAACGTTTTTCTTTAATAGATTAAAACTTAAATATTTGTTTGCTTTTCGATCAAAATTTATTTTTGGACACTTAAAATTGATAAAGACAATTGTTATGTTTCAGGAAAACTCTCAACTGTATGCATTTATTTATATATTTTGTTCACTTTCTTTCACTATATTTTTATCACCTTTTTGAGAACCAGCAACAACTACTAACAGCAATAATATAATAAATTTCTTTTTAAAAGTAAAACTTCCGTCTGTGGACGTTTTTTTCTCAATTGATAAAGACGAAATGCCGAAATATTATACAAGTGTTGTGCTTTCTTCTTTCTCAAAGTTGATGTACAATCAACAAGACTACAAACATTCAAATGTATTTTAAATATAAACATATGTATATACCTACATACATACATATATGCATATAAACATTCGTAAATAAATATATGCATAATAAAATATACAAAAATAAATAATATGTATGTATGTGCGTACAGCTTGTGTGTGACAGAACTTGCTCAAGTTAAAAAAAAACAACAATAACACGAAAGAAAACATAATCCTGCTTTATTTGTTTTGTCTTTTATACCGGCATTTTTTCATTTCATTTGTTTTTCTCTGTTCTTCTCATTTCTCTGCACAATCTTCTTTAGTGCAAACAAATTCTCTTTTGATAACGGACTTTTTAAAATTTTGCTGTTGGCAAGACTCCCATGTGAAAATTGAAGTCAGTCGTCAGTTGTTAAAAATCTTAGAAACAAAATCTGATCAATAAAATAACGTAAATGTTGTCATCTAGAATGCAAAATAACGTTTTACCAAATAATTCAAAATGTGTGTGTGGATTTTACTTACATTACGTTTACGATTGGGTAAAATTTCTCAAATTGTCATTTGGTTAATTTTTAGTAAAAAATACGTCAAATCTGAGAGCTTTTCTTACTATAAAAAGTAACGCTGTTACGTTTTCCCCTTATACAGCTTCTTCGTGAAATTACTTAGAAGTTGGTGTTGCCAATGCACATGGTTTTTTTTGGTCATATCGTTTCTATCAAGTTTTGTTTAAATTTATATATTGTTTATATTATGCTTCGTGTTTGTGGTTTGGTGTAGAGACTATTTGCTGTTACAAATGCACACACATTTGGCATCTGCTTTTTTAATTCATCAAACCTGCTTTTGACCGTTAAAACAAAAAAACAAAAAAAAACAAAACAGAAACAAAATCATATTCTCTGTAGTTTTTGTATTATTTTATGCTGTCACCACCATCTACAATTTCACCATGGCATCTGCTTTTTTAATTCACCAAACCTGCTCTTGACCGTTAACACAAAAAAAAAAAAAACAAAGAAGAAACAAAATCATATTCTGTGTAATTTTTGTATTATTTTATGCTGCCACCACCATCTACAATTTTACCATGGTTGTTGTCCACGAATAGTAAAATTCACCATTATTATCTAATCTTTGCATTTACTGCCAGGGTTATCCAGCTATTTGTTAAATTTTTCGTCCAAGAGTGTCCAAACTCATGGCATATGGTTAAATGGTTTTGTGAAAATTTCACTGGTAATCATATTTAATATTTATTTTTATTTTATAATGTTATAACAATAATCAATAGCGGTGCGAATTATCTGCACGTAGTTACACTGAAAAAATTTTACCGAAGAAGCAAAAAACTTTTTAAATAAACAATGCGTTTACAGAGAAAATTAAGTGAAATAATTGTTTTTTTAAAGTTTTCATTTTTATTTATTTATTTATTTATTGAGAATATTTTTGCTTTCCCTCTAACATTTATGGATTGTAACTTGTATGTAATTTGTATGAATGTATTGTATGTGTCTGAACTGTTACATATTTAATGGTTAATTAGTTGTAACTTAACATATTGCCATAGCCGTAACTATCGCCATACCATAAGCATATTTTTCTTTTATCAATTAGTAGTTCCATATTCATAGACAGCTTCAATTTTCTTTAATTTGCTAATTGGGTTTTAGCGATATAGTAAATAAAAGAGAAAAAATTTGTATAAAAACTTTCAAGGATATTAAAATTTTAAATTAAAAAAAAAAAAAAAAAATAAATTGAGGAAAGAGATTTTTACATACATATCGCACATTTGCGAGAAGAGTGGCATAACTCAAAAACAAAAGCGATTTTGACATAAATGTGTTTAAAGTTTAAACCACTCAGTAAAAAAAAGACATAAAAATAGAATTTTTAGATAGATTCGTCTCATATTTCTGCATTATTAACTCAAAAAATGTGTTTTTTGAGTTATGCCACTCTTCTCGCAAATGAGTTTATGGCAAAAAAAAAAAATAATTGATATATACGGTTACAGGGACTTACAGTCCAATGTCGACTCCGAATGACAGATTTAAGAAGTTGGTATTCAGTTACTCTCAGAGCTTTTTCTTATATTTCTTTTTTCAAAGATATCAGAGCTTGGGGGGGGGGGGGGGGGGTTTGAACCCGAAGCTCACTTCATACTAGATTATGGCAGTATGTACAAATAATAATTAATTAATTAATTTGTATGTAGCGGTAAACACTCTTCATTGCAAACGCGCTTGCAGGTCTTGCAAACGTAGCAAACCATATCGAATAATAACTCAATGTCTGCATATATTCTACGATTTCTTGTTTGCAAGGCTGACGAGGACGTTTTCAAAGAAGACTGATTACCGCTTATATTTTAATAGTTTTAATAGTTAATAGCTATTAAACTTAATTTTAACGTGAAAAAAGAAAGGTTGATAGAAATATACCCACTGCTTTATTTCTAATATATTTTTATAACTTTCTTTTGGAAAAAAAAGACATAAAAATTGGTTCATTTAATTTTTAATTTTTTAAACTATTTATTATTTAATACTTATAATCTATTCATCTACCACTTTATCTATAAATGATTATGTATGTACATATTTATGTGCACATGTATATACATACGGTTTGCATTTAATCTATATCTAAATTGTGTTGGATTTCGTTTTTTTTTTTAATTTACAAACGACGTCTGTAAACAACGCGTCTAATAGTCTTGTAACGATAACCATCATCAGCTAAAGCAGCTGAGTCCTGAGCATGCTCTACTTCCTCCTCCGGAGCACTAACAGCAACAGGAACATCGGCTACGGGTGCTGCAGGTTGTGCTGGTGGTAGATATTCGCTTGATGGCAATTCACTTACATCACGACGATGACGCAAACGCAAACGTTTCACGATTTTATAACGATAGCCATCATCAGCCAATGAACTAGATTCTCCAAGTGATTGCAAGTCTAGGTTGCTTGTAGGAGAGGCATCATCTAAAGGCGGCAAATATTCACTGGAAGGTAAAGCAGCATAAGTTGTAGCAATTACAGCCAAAACGGACAGGACAAATATTAGATTCTAAAATATTAAGAAAATGAAAACAATTTTAATTGTTGAATGAAAAAAAATAATACAAAAAATATAATTCGTTGATTTGGCTTATGCATGTGTTTTGTGTGTGTATGTGTGTGTGTATACATGATGTACACCTGTATGTACTTCTTACAATGGAGAATAAGAAATTTATTGCAAGTCCTACATTTTAATGAAGTAAACAATTGTTTGTCAAAATTAATACCACATTTGTTGTTGTTGTGAAGAGCATATAATTGCGGTTTTTTCTTATTTTTACATCTGCAACACTGGCTATTTCCGATAATATTTACCATCGACACACAACAGCAAAATGCATGTTGTTTTTTGTTTGGTTGTACGATTGACTAGACCTTATAAAAAGGTTTTGATCTATTTTGTTTTTACATTTTTGCCTTCATTTTGTTTCCCTTTACAAAATTATAATTTTTTTAGGCCTTTTCAACACACACAACAGTTTCATAAATTCTGTGAAATTGCACAATTTTTCTATTCACGATGTAAAAACAGGATTAAGTCCATATATCAAAAATAGACCTATTTGGGTATATTCGTATTTTTATTTAAATATTTACCATTTTGAAGATGATTTTACTCTCGTAAAGTAAGAAAACGATTGATAACCTTTTACGTTTAAAGTTCAGTTTTTATACAATTTTTATTGATTTTAATTCTGTTCTTGATGAGCTCTTGTTGATCTCTTGTGCTATGCTTTAGATAAATAACTAAAAACTACAATTTAATCAAATAAATAAAACAAAAATATGCACAAAGAAACATACATTCATACATACATACATACCGCTAATCGTACGCATTAACGTTTTTGAAACAAAGCAGTAAATAAATGGCTTTTCAATGATCGCAGTTGTTCAAAAAAAAATAAAAAATAAAAAAGAGTCGCATTCAACGATAGTTTTAAAACACATTCGCCTCTTCATTCTTAACTTGAATTATTCATATTTTATACATGTTTCTTTGTGTCGGTTTACTATATTTAAACAAAATATTTCTTAAAAACTAATTCCAAAAAAAAAAAAAAATACTTCTAAAACACAAGTGGATGATGGCTGATACAATTTGTTTTGATGTTTTCTTAAGAGACATCAATAAAATAGAAGTAAACAAACAATTAAGTTAGACCCACTTAAAGAGGTTAATTTTTGTTGAAATTAAAATTTTAATATTTATTTTGTTTCATTGTAATAAATAATTTTATGAAAATTAAAAATTTAAAAATATTTTTAAGATAACAGAACGAATATAATTAAATCTGTCAAATGCATAAAATAAAAAGAACAACAACACATACATATTTGATACAAGTATGGAAATTATGGTCAAATATGCTCTCCCACTTGTTAAATTCTCAAAAAAAGCAAAAATAATCGCTCTTATAATTACAGGGAACTCACGATAATTTGAACTATTAAAAATCGAAATACATAAATGCAACTCTAGGGTTTAGAAACATACGAGTAAAATGATAAATTACAATAATTAAAAACTTTCATAATTATACTTGTGGCACATTTATTTATTTTTTATTTATTTTATTCAACTTATGAAATAAATTCTTACAGATTATTTTACAAAATTAATATTTAAATACGGCAAGAAGCTAGGCCGTAATCCTGACACAGGGTTGTATGTAATATTTAAATAATAATTAAATATTCAACATTAATGATTTAAAAACTTAACAAAGCGTCTTCTTATTGAGTGTTTAAAATGGGTGCTTAAAATCCACACACCTTCTTGTAAGCAAAAATATTGTATTTTAAGTAGATGTCGGGCGATTTGGAAGTTCTATATAAGTTCTAGCTTACTTAGAAGAGTTTCAGAATAAATAAAATAAAAAAAATTAATGTTCATAAAAGTCCTCCTGTTCTACATATGATGGCAAAGCAATATTTGGATACCATTGAACATGACGAAGACAACATAGGAGAAATTGTTTCTGAACGGATTTAATTTTAGTCATATGAATATCATATTGAGGGTCCTTGATCACTGATGAATACTCTAGGATTGGTCTTACCAAAAAAAAAGAATAATTGTTTTAAAACATATGGGTCATTGAATTCCTTTCCACAGTTTGGGAGATGTGTGAGTTAAATGTTTATTTCATATTTCCCTTGGGAATAAGTATCATTCATATAATTATTGGTAATTGTACTGCCTCTGTTTTTTTTTTTTTTGCGCCTTTATTTGTTGATGAAACAAGTTGCTGTCAATTTGTCCACTCAAGAGCCAGTGTTATACCTTCACCCTCAAATGATCAAACAGCAATGGCCTCATCTGTCGGTGGATGTTTACATGTGAATGGTGAGCGTCTTCAGTAGATTAGCTGTTATCTTCCCAGAAGGTGGCGCTGTACTCCTGATCATTGGTTTCTGGTGGAATAGATTAGAAATGTCAGGGGGCGGTTTCTTGCAGATGGTCTTGCTGGAGGGGGGGGAACCTCTTATTTTATTTAAATTTAATTTTTAATTTAAATTGTAATTTTAGAAAACCGCAAATATTTATTTTTATAATTTTGTCCTTCGCTGGGATTGAACCTTGGTCGTGTGAGTTTCTGTGCAAGCGCTCTACCAGTATGCCACGACCCCCCAAAAATTGCATGAATTTACATTTCTTCAAATTACGATCCATTAAATTTGTATCACACCAATGATAAAAATTCCTTAAGTAAGAGTTGAGAAGAAGCAAAAGTTTTACATCATCGGCATACATTAATATTTATTTGTTTATTTATTTTTATTTATTTATTTATTTGATTGTATCATGATTATATGATTGTATGATCGAAAAATAAATAAATAACTTGGTGAAGAAAATAATCTTTTACAATTTTCCTCTTGATTTTAGTTTCATTAGTGCTATAGCACTTCCTCTCCTAAAAGTTAACAAATGTCTTACTGTTCTTGGCATCCTTGTTTATATGTACATACTATTAGTAATAAGGTTGCCATCCGTTCTCTTTTCCCCGGACACTGTCTTCTTTTTAGGGCGTCCGGGAGAGCCCTCTTTCTTTTCTTGCAAGTGTCCGGATTTGTCCTACTTTTTATACTTTATTTATAATTTTTTTTTACCTTAAAAATTTTAAATTGTTTTTTTCGTTGTTATTTGAAATGACATCACTTGCTTTGGTTGCTAAAGCCATTCAGTCAGAGATAAATATTTCACATTATTAAAACATTTTGTGGTATCCTTGACGCATAAAAGTTCCTGTTTCCAGTCTTTAACGTCTTTTTTAATAATTGCATCATTAAAACGTTTTTGTTAACAAAAAACGGTTGTCCTCCCTCCTCTTTTTCTGGAAAAGGAAATGGTAACCCTATACTAAGTATGTAGAAATATATTTTAAGTTGAAGTGCTTTTGTTTTTTTTACTTTTTGTATTTCTTTTGACAGTTCTTTACCCAAAACGACAACAAAAAACCGTGTTGCTTTTGTGAACGTTGTACTTGTCTCAAAGGCATCTCATGATGAATGCGCCCTGCGACTGATCTTTATCAACAAAATTGACCTTTCATTCATTCATTCATGAGGTACAAAAAGTACTTCGACCTAAAGATCTATAGTACACTCCTAACACTCTATTGTATATCTCCTAGTTACGTCGCTCTGATGAATCTTAAAATGTCCGCCGTTACCAACCTTGGTAGTTCCCTATCAGATATTTGATAATTACCAAGGTAATAAAAAAATAGAAAAAATAATAGTTTAAAACAAATACATGGAGATTTTGGGAAAACAGTCAATAGATCTCAAGGACAACAGGGATCAGACAATATAAAATTGTTACAGTTTTTAAAGTCTTTGAATTTTGTTCACATTACTACATATTTCACTAACTTGGAAGTCCGTCTACATTATCGCGAGTTCACTGTAAATACTACATACACTTAACCAATTAGACAAATTTAAAATTAAATTATTTTCTGAAACTAACAAAACTTCGTATGCATTTTGTTTAACAAGGAAATGATTTATTTATTAAAACATGCCGTCGATTTTTGAGTAGGACTTTTATTTAGATTTCCGCCGTATTCATTAAAGATATTGTAGGTTAATTAAGGGCTCATTTGACAAACTTCTAAGCACTAGCGATAATATTAACACTTGTTTTCTTAACATCAACTCGCAAAGATAATTATACAATTAAGCGCTTGATTTTGTGTTTTCTGGGATATTTTTAAAGTTTGAAAATCTTCACAGTTCTATAAAGAAAATGCGTTTTTGATTGTATGTTTCTCTAGGAAAAATACCAATAATATCTGAAAATTTTATTTGTCTGCTCGTAGTAAATAAAAAGTCTTTATTAAAAATGTTTTTATATAAAAGAATGTTTTTTTTTTCTCTCTACAATTAAAGAACCTGTGTTTCTATCAATCAAGTTTTTAATAATATTTTAATTTGTTTTATTTTTAATTTTTTGCTTGCGTCTGTTAAGTTTGATATTTGTTTGTTGGCAAATTATCTGTCACATAACGTCATAAGATTGGCGTAAATCTTTTTTGAATAATTTCTATAGATTTTGGCAAATCAATCCAATCTTTCTCATTCTATGCTGTTTACACGTATGATGTTTAATTTGTTTTAGTGAAATAATTAATTAATTTATTAATATTTATACGTTCAGAATTAATTAGTGGGTGCTATGAGTTTCACACATTTTGCATTTGTTTGCACATTTTTGATAAATTTAAAATTGGTTTTTCCTAAATATTGTGGTTCAATAAACTCTTATGGTGTGTTTTTAAGATGTTCAGTAATCAATAACCAAACAGTTTTAATTCCTTCTCTTCTGTTGTCATGGAATTCTTTAATTATGCAAATCAGTATATTTGTCTGCTTAAGTTTTATTTCGTATTTTTTTCTCGTTTTTATTTTTAAGTATGATTTGCATTGACCCGACGAAGGTTCTGATTGATTGTTTTCGATTGATTGTAGAATGTTTTAAATTTCTTATTAAATTAAATTTTCATATCTTAAAAAATATATTTGAAATAAAGCGAAAAACAAATTAACAAATTTGAATTTTTTATTTTTAAAATATTAATTTTTTTTAAAAAAAACGAGTATTTTTTTTTATTTTTAAACTATAAAATAGGAATCAATAACGACATAAAAGTTGCCCTATAATGCGAGTATACGCACTTTAATTACGATGAACTTTGAATTTTTTGACAGTCCTGTAACGATAACCATCATCAGCCAAAACAGTTTGTTGTTCTTCAACAGCAGGAGCCAAATATTCGTTAGAAGGAGCAGAAACTTCGTAAGAAGCCTCTTGGGAGGGTGGCAAATATTGAGTCAATTCGCTGACATCACGACGTCTGCGTTGACGGTGACGACGGACAGTCTTGTAACGGTAGCCATCATCAGCCAAAACAGTTTGTTGTTCTTCAACAGCAGGAGCCAAATATTCGTTAGAAGGAGCAGAAACTTCGTAAGAGGCCTCTTGAGAGGGTGGCAAATATTGAGTCAATTCGCTGACATCACGACGTCTGCGTTGACGGTGACGACGGACAGTCTTGTAACGATAACCATCATCAGCCAAAACAGTTTGTTGTTCTTCAACAGCAGGAGCCAAATATTCGTTGGAAGGAGCAGAAACTTCGTAAGAAGCCTCTTGAGAGGGTGGTAAATATTGAGTCAATTCGCTGACATCACGACGTCTGCGTTGACGGTGACGACGGACAGTCTTGTAACGGTAGCCATCATCAGCCAAAACTGTTTGTTGTTCTTCAACAGCAGGAGCCAAATATTCGTTAGAAGGAGCAGAAACTTCGTAAGAAGCCTCTTGAGAGGGTGGCAAATATTGAGTCAATTCGCTGACATCACGACGTCTGCGTTGACGGTGACGACGGACAGTCTTGTAACGGTAGCCATCATCAGCCAAAACAGTTTGTTGTTCTTCAACAGCAGGAGCCAAATATTCGTTAGAAGGAGCAGAAACTTCGTAAGAGGCCTCTTGAGAGGGTGGCAAATATTGAGTCAATTCGCTGACATCACGACGTCTGCGTTGGCGGTGACGACGGACAGTCTTGTAACGATAACCATCATCAGCCAAAACAGTTTGTTGTTCTTCAACAGCAGGAGCCAAATATTCGTTAGAAGGAGCAGAAACTTCGTAAGAAGCCTCTTGAGAGGGTGGCAAATATTGAGTCAATTCGCTGACATCACGACGTCTGCGTTGACGGTGACGACGGACAGTCTTGTAACGGTAGCCATCATCAGCCAAAACAGTTTGTTGTTCTTCAACAGCAGGAGCCAAATATTCGTTAGAAGGAGCAGAAACTTCGTAAGAAGCCTCTTGAGAGGGTGGCAAATATTGAGTCAATTCGCTGACATCACGACGTCTGCGTTGACGGTGACGACGGACAGTCTTGTAACGATAACCATCATCAGCCAAAACAGTTTGTTGTTCTTCAACAGCAGGAGCCAAATATTCATTGGATGGAGCATCTAATTCTAGAGATTGACTTACTTCCTCAACGGGAGGTAAATATTCTGAACTGGGTGCGTACTGCGCACATGCCAACGCAGCAAACGCAAATCCAATAATAAAAAGTTTCTAAAACAAAGAGAAAAACAAAAAAATTAATATTCTCAGCCTAATTCTGTTAGTTTGTGTTAATTAACCATTTTAAAATGTATTTCCCAGTCAAGTTCCAATGACCGTTTGATGTATATTTCCAAAATGTCTGCAAATTTATAGAAAATATTCTTTTTTACTCATCAATAGATAAAACTTTTTTCTATTTTGATCATACATACATACATACGTACATACGCACGTATTTAAATGCTTTTGTTATCACAAAAGTGATATTTAAGAATCATCTTCATTAAATACTTGTTATTGTTCGCTAAATGATCATCATAATAGAGGAGATTATAACCATTGTTTGGTTTCTAATATTTTATAACTCTAAATAGTAAATATGAGTGTGTGTATGTTTTCAAAAATGTGTTTATATTGCTTTCAAATTATGATGAACTCGGAAGTAATAATTTCTTATTCATTCTGCATAAAATAAATTAAATGTGAAAAATTGATCGATAATTAAAATAAGCAATCAAGTTTCTAACGTCTGTCGAGAGATATGAAGAGACTATTAAGACTATTAACAGATTTCATTAAATCCCAAAAATAATAGTTCAGGCAACTTAAAAAGTTTAACTTCTTAAAAACAAAAAAAAAAAATATTTTCAATTTCAAGAGAAACCAATTTATTTTTAATTAAGAATCTATATAATTAATGGCAACCAAACTTTAACTGCTAAAAAGAGCAACTGGCAATCATCAATTTAGAATTTTTTTTCTTAAAAAAGATTTTATTCGACAACTAGAAATTTTTAGTTGCATTTAATGCATAAAAAACAAAAACTTTATTTAAAATTTTAATGGTTTTAGATTAAAATTAGCCTACCCTACGATCACACTATGTGCTGACTTATAATTTCTTATTATTAACTTCTGGCATATAAAGATTTGAGTTTGTGTTCAAACAGTTTAAATTTTCGGCAAACACCTAAATAAACATGCTACGATAACCCATTATCGACCCACTATCTTGTGAAAACTAATAACAATAAATTAAAAGGGTTTCAAATTAAAGTCTGCTTGTCAATTATAAAATACAAAAATTTTATAAAAAAAAAAACTTCAAACAAATGCGACAGTTTGAACAATTTTTCGACTGCAAGGTTGACTATTTGATGAGATAAAGCTGAAGGTATACAACATGCGCCAACGCTCTAATACGTTGTGTTGCTTTAACATTTTCAGTAGTTTAGATATTTCAAATTGCAGACCAAAATTTTTAAATGCAAATCAATGTTTCTTTTAGAAATCTCAACTAAAAATTAGTTTTTATGTTTTATTTTGTATTTTAATATTTTTGTATTTATTCTATTGCAATCTAACCCGATTTTTTAATATACTTTAGGAGAATTTGTACTATTTAATAGCGACGGCGAAGTCGGTAACGTTTGACAGCTCTGTAGCGGTAACCATCATCACTGAGGGAATGAGCTGGAGCAGGTTCAGAAGCTTGAACTTCATAGGTTTCGGTAGCGGCAGGTGCTGAGTAGACTTCAGCTGGAGCAGAGTATACGGGAGCTGGAACAGAAGCAGAGGTTGCAACTGGAGGTAAATAACCGTTGGATAATTCGCTCACATCACGACGGCGACGGTGAACACGGAGACGTTTGACAGCTCTGTAGCGGTAACCATCATCACTGAGGGAATGAGCTGGAGCAGGTTCAGAAGCTTGAACTTCATAGGTTTCAGTAGCGGCAGGAGCAGAATAGACTTCAGCTGGAGCAGAGTATACGGGAGCTGGAGCAGAAGCAGAGATTGCAACTGGAGGTAAATAACCGTTGGACAATTCGCTCACATCACGACGGCGACGGTGAACACGGAGACGTTTGACAGCTCTGTAGCGGTAACCATCATCACTGAGGGAATGAGCTGGAGCAGGTTCAGAAGCTTGAACTTCATAAGTTTCAGTAGCGGCAGGAGCAGAATAGACTTCAGCTGGAGCAGAGAAAACAGGAGCTGGAGCAGAAGCTGAGGTTGCAACTGGAGGTAAATAACCGTTGGACAATTCGCTCACATCACGACGGCGACGGTGAACACGGAGACGTTTGACAGCTCTGTAGCGGTAACCATCATCACTGAAGGAATGAGCTGGAGCAGGTTCAGAAGCTTGAACTTCATAGGTTTCAGTAGCGGCAGGAGCAGAATAGACTTCAGCTGGAGCAGAGTATACGGGACCTGGGGCAGAAGCAGAGGTTGCAACTGGAGGTAAATAACCGTTGGACAATTCGCTCACATCACGACGGCGACGGTGAACACGGAGACGTTTGACAGTCCTGTAGCGGTAACCATCATCACTGAAGGAATGAGCTGGAGCAGGTTCAGAAGCTTGAACTTCATAGGTTTCAGTAGCGGCAGGAGCAGAATAGACTTCAGCTGGAGCAGAGTACACGGGAGCTGGAGCAGAAGCAGAGGTTGCAACTGGAGGTAAATAACCGTTGGACAATTCGCTCACATCACGACGGCGACGGTGAACACGGAGACGTTTGACAGTCCTGTAGCGGTAACCATCATCACTGAAGGAATGAGCTGGAGCAGGTTCAGAAGCTTGAACTTCATAGGTTTCAGTAGCGGCAGGAGCAGAATAGACTTCAGCTGGAGCAGAGTATACGGGAGCTGGAGCAGAGTATACGGGACCTGGGGCAGAAGCAGAGGTTGCAACTGGAGGTAAATAACCGTTGGACAATTCGCTCACATCACGACGGCGACGGTGAACACGGAGACGTTTGACAGCTCTATAGCGATAACCATCATTGCCGAAGGAATGTGCAGCTACTGGTTCACTTGCTTCTACCTCATAAGCTTCAGTAGCAGCAGGTGCTGAGTATACTGGAGCAGAAACTGTTTCAGCAGCAGCCGAGTACACTGGACTTGGTGCAGAAGCAGCTACTGGAGGCAAATAGCCGCTTGATAACTCGCTAACGTCACGACGATGACGTAAACGGTAACGTTTGACAGTTTTGTAACGATAACCATCATCAGCAAGTGAATGTGCGGGCTCGCTTTCCAAAAAATTAGTTTCTACTACATTAGAAGCACTGGATGCTTCCTCCACAGGAGGCAAATATTCGTTGGAAAATTGTTGAGCCCAAACGGTGGCCAATAAGGTAACGGTAATGAAGAGGAGTTTCTAAAACATGAAATTAAAAATTTATTAATTTTTTTTTATTATTTTATTTAAAGAATTCTCCTATTTTTACCATTATGTGTGTGAAGAGTTCTGATTATAATGGTCAGAACAAAAGTTGATAAATCTATACTTCTAAAATAGCTCAAATTGCAGTATTTATACCAAAAAAAGTTTTTTCGTCTTGCAAAGTTATTTGATATTTGCATAAACGCAGCTAACAATCTCTCACATCAACTCAAATGCAGGTTTTGCCAGTTTTGTCACATTAGTTTGTCACACTATGCTTGATGATAAAAAAAGCACTTCATACTTCTTTCCTATTAAAGCCTCAACTTTCTCTCTCTCTCTTTTAATATTTTTCTTTTAATAAATAAAATGCCCAAAAAAAAGGAATGGAAAGGAGAGGTGGTTGTGCAATTCTAGTCTTGATATTAAAAAGTTGCCATTATGTCTACGATTTTAAGCATTTGTTATACTCGTGTATGCATTTTTTAATTTTTGTTTTTTTTTTGAGATAATAAATTTTAAAAATAAATAAAATTGAATTGATGAAATCCATCTCAAAGTAATATAAAAAAAATATTTGTTTTTTTTTTCTCTATTCTGAATAAGATTTGTGTTTAGACCGGAAGAGTTGTCTAAAGACAAACAAAAATTATATTAATGATGAAGACGATCATCATTAGGGAAGGGGTATGAAATATGGCAGATGGCAAAAAATTTAATACAAAAGCGAAATAATAATAATAACTTGACGAACTAAAACTGGTAAAATTTAAATAATTTCGATTGGATGATAATTTCTTATAGTTTTTAAATCTTTAAAATATCTATTTCGGTTCATAATTCATGAATGCACAAAAAAAAAAAAAAACAATAGCAATAACAACAAAAGTATAGCTTTATTTTTAATTAGAAAAAAATATTTCTAAAATATTTAGAGAGCAATCAACATAAAGAAAGAAAAAAAAAATTCAAATTCATTGTGAAGAACGAAAATCTCCTTTTCATTGCAAATAAAAATTTTGTTTATAAGTGGAGGATATACCTATTTTTTCCATTACGCTTTGGGAATTATTAATAAAAATTAGATATACCGATTAATAATAGTTTCTTTACAATACTACGATTCCCGCCGCCAAAGTGTGATAGCAACCTTCTCCTTTCTGCATTATAGGCATTACATATTTTTTGCATCCAAGGAATCACCATATCTGATGCCTTCTGCAAGTCATTAGGTATGAAGCTGTCAATACCAGGTGCTCTATAGTGCTTAAAAGGCAACCTCACTCAGGTTAGAGGTGACTTTTATAGCAGTTGCCTTCACTCCATAAGAGTAGTAACTTGCCCGATTTATATCAAAAAGAATGACTCGTCGAAAGGCGATTTGACTTTAACAACTACTCGTAAATAATATCGAAAATCAAATGTATTCTACCTTTGATGGGCATTTTTTAACCAAAAAGTCGAGGACATACCATACGTATGCAAATATTTAATTTTTTAATATTTCCCCCTCCCCCCCAAAAAAAAAAAAAAACCAATAAGATTACAAAATGGCTCAAAATTCAATATATGTGCCCATAATTATGAAAGTGGTCTAAGTCAAAATTTAAAAAAAAAAATGAGTTTATCAGTTATTTCTAACCACATTAGTTTAAACTAAATGTATTCAATGTAATTTTTACGAAATTGTCAAAAATGAACCATTAGATAGTGGTTGTAATTTCAACATTATATGGAATTCATTTAGTGTTAATTATGAAAGTGGTCTTAGTCAAAAATTTAAAGAAAATTCCAGGGAATATTATGGATTCTCATTTGATTTGCAAAAGGCTCTTCCGTATCCTAAACTGTCTGTTTCGTTAGCCTATTATAAGCAAAATATGTACGTGTACAACTTGGGTTTCCATAATTTCCATGACGATAATGTGAAGATGTACGTATGGGATGTAACTACAGTTTCAAGAGGTGCACAGGAAGTAGCATCGTGCATTTTAGCGCATATGCAGGACACAACGACTCAAAAACACGTAATAGCTTACAGTGATGCTTGTTCAGGCCAAAATCGGAACATTAAAGTAGCATTGACATGGATGAAAATTGCTCAGCCATCAAATAATAATATTGAAACGGTAGACCACAAATTTTTGGTATCAGGTCATTCCTTTCTACCGAATGACCGTGATTTTGGGTTGATAGAAATTAAAATAAAAAAGCAAATTACTTATACAACCCTGAGCATTATTATGAATTGATAGAAAAGTGCAGAATTTTATTTCAACGAAATCATTAGAAGATACAATAACAAGAAGAGTGAAAAATACCGCGGGCGAATCTGTCTTTTGGCTACAAATTCAATGGATGAGATTCTTGAAAAATGAACCTTACAAAATGTTTTATAAAACTTCTTAAGATGATTCTACATTTCACGTTTTGGATCTTTCACCTAAAAGAGGAAGACCAAGAATATACGGAAATATTAAATTACTTCCATTATACACCAGCATTAGACCAGCATCGGAAGAAAAACATAAAGATATAATGAGTTTACTACCGTACATCATTCCAGTTTTTCAGGAACATTTTAAGAATCTTAAATACTCGAAATAATGATAAAAATGAATTACTTTTTAAAAATAATTAATTAATGTTCACGAATTATTTCAATCAAATTAATGTTTTAATTAAAACTTAAAGTTCTTTATTGCTTTAAGTCATTTATAGGACATTCAGTTAATTTTGAAAATGGTCTAAGTCAATTCAAACTTTAAAAACAATATTATCGTATGAAATTCGCACAAAATTTCATATTCATAATAAATTTCCATTACTTGAGACTAATAAAATTATAAATAAAAATGTTGCATAATGTAAAAATATTTTCTAATTTATTTAAATGCAATTCATTAAATATCTCGAAACAAAAAATATATGACTTAGACCACTTTCATAATTATGGGCGTAATATGTACATGTGTAAGTACTTATGCACTGCGTTTAGAAAAAAAATATGATTATTTTTATGATGATCTTTACATGGTCCCATCTGTAATACGGTCTTGTTTATTGAAACTTAAAACAAAATGCTTTCATTTCAAGTTGCCACATTCTTGAATTTGTTTTCTTTTTCTCAAAAGTAACTGATCTTTTTATCAGTTGCATTTATTTTTTAATTTATGTTTATGTTTTATTTTTAGTAATTAAGCAATTTAATATTTTCTCGTTTTTTTGTTTTTTGTATAGTTTCTAAAATAAAAATTATATATTTATAAAGATAATTTGATATAGAAATGAATAAATTTTTTTTTTGTTAAAAAAAAAAAAAAAACAACACAAACACCAACTAAATATTGAGTTTTTCAAGGTTAACTAATAATAAAAAAAAACATCTCACAAGATTCTGATACATTTATACACGAGACAATAATGTCCGCTGTTATACGAGTATTAAAGTGAAAGGTTTCTAAAAAATTTAATTCATATTCAAATTAAGAAAAACAAAAAAACTTTGTATTGAAAAATGTCGATGGAAATACATAATGATGAATAAAGAATAGTTTATATTTCGAATTAAATGTATTTGTTTTATTTGAAAGACTCAATACCCTATACTTGATTTGATATTGATGATTAGATGATTTCAATCTGACTTTAAACCTGGCTTAGACTATGAGCTTTCTATTTCTGCGTTTTACAAATTTTTTAGTCTGAAATTACCAGGGCTTGCAGTTCGACTTCTAATCCGAATTCAGTGCTATATGTATCTAGATATATGGATATACATATTGAATAATAATAATAATATTTTAGTTTTAAAATATTAAACCTCAAATGGTAAATTTAAAATAAAAGATTACTCTGCATGTAATGCTGTAGCAAACAGAAGAGCATCCTGAATAATCTCAGGGTAACTTGGAATCCCACCTTTAATTTCTAAATTAAAAAAACTCTAAAATTATTCTCCTTTATTTAATGCCTCGTGAAAGTCTATTTTGAATTCAGCTAAGATCAGAGTAGGAAAATAAACAAAACGAAACGTTTGATCTCATTTTGTTTTGTTCTTTACAATGAGTAAAACAAAAACAAAACAAATACAGTGAGAACGACTATCCCATTTAGTTTTGTATATTGTTTTTGTTTTGAGCACTACAAATACACTAACTCAAATGTGCGTAGGTAGAACAAAAAATGAATGAGAAGAAAAAGAAAAGAAGAAATAAAAAAGAGCAAATTATACGAATGTAAGGGAATAACAAAGCAAGCACAAGAGCAAAAAGCAAATTGTTTCGTTTGCGCTCTTTCTCATTTCGAAAGTATTTGTTTTGGTTTTGCTAATGTACAATACGATTAAAAAAAATTTTTTAAAGTTTATGACTTTGTGGTACCGTTTGCGAAATGTTTTGTTTGCTTGCCAATTCTGGTTAAGATTGCTTCTATGTCTGCTCAATCAATCAATGCGTTGTTCATGTCTCAACTGTATGTCTTTAAGGCGAATAATTTCATTTTCATTATCTAATAAGGTCATTTCTCTGTTTATCAATGAATCCCTAACTGAATCAGCTAATTAACAATTAGTTTTAGAAAAATCAAAAATAAAATTACACTATTCTTCCTTACTAAAAGAATGACGTATACTACCTAATAGTTTTTCTATTTCTTGCCATTGTTCATGACTCAGCCAACTCAGTAAAAAAGGTACTCCCCCACAGAATAATTTGATATATAATTGACTAAAATTTCCGCAATTCAACCTTTTTGTCAATTAGATCCATAAAATTATGAAAAAATTACTACGCACTATTGTAGTAACTAACATTGGTCACGGAAGAAACGGAAATCCCGCCTTTCACCTTGGAGGAACTGGAGTGTGCCTCTCGTTGTTTGCGCAGCGGGAAGGCACCAGGTCCTGATGGTCTACCAGCAGAGGTGCTGAAAGCCGTGTCACGGAGTCATCCAGAGCTCTTGCTCAATATGTACAACGCCTGTCTAAAGGCCGGGGTGTTTCCCTCCCGCTGGAAGATGGCTAAACTTGTACTTATTGACAAGGGCAAGGGACCAGTCGGCGCTCCTGGGTCATACAGACCACTATGCCTGCTTGATAACGCGGGGAAACTCCTGGAGAAGCTTCTTCGCCCACGTCTGCAGGCTGCAGTAGTAGTGGCAGGCGACCTCTCCGAAAGACAGTATGGCTTTCGAAGAAGCAGGTCGACAGTGGCGGCTATCCAGGAGGTAGTTAATGCAGGTAGGAGCACGGAACGTGGAAACCACTGTTCACGTCCCGTATGTTTGCTGGTCACACTGGATGTGAAAAACGCGTTTAACTCTGTCCGCTGGCAGGATGCGTTATACGTGATGAAGAGAAATTTCAGGCTCCCAGGGTACCTCCTGCGTATCATGGGAGATTACCTGAAAGATCGATCCATACTCTATGACACGGAGGATGGCCGAGAGACGAAAGTCTTATCGGCAGGGGCGGCCCAGGGATCCATACTGGGACCCGACATATGGAACTATACATATGACGGGATTCTACGTATGGAGATGCCCGAAGGGACATTCCTGGTTGGTTACGCAGACGACATCGCGGCACTAATTATTGCCAAAGATGTCGATGCGGCCCAACTGCGACTCAACCAGGTTATGCGTCGAGTTACTCTCTGGCTGAGTGACCACGGGTTGGAGTTGGCACTGACTAAGACCGAGATAGTGCTTCTTACTAAGAAGCGCATCCCGCTCATTAGAAGCATGCAGGTAGGAGAGGTTACAGTCCAGACGAAGAATGCCGTTCGCTACCTGGGGGTTGGTTTGGACAACAGACTAACCTTCTGGAGCGAAATATCCAGCAGAGCAGACAAAGCGGCCTCCGTAGTGACGTTATTGAGCAGGGTAATGGCCAACATTGGGGGCCCTCTTCCCTGTAAAAGACGTCTGCTGCTGAGCACCGCCGAGTCTGTGATGTTGTATGGAGCTGAAGTCTGGGCTGATGCGCTCAGGGTCGAAAAGTACCGAAAGCGCATGGCGGCAGTGCAACGGAGAGCAGCGCTCCGCATAGCGTGCTCCTACCGCACGGTATCGGAGCCGGCTGTCTTGGTGGTCGCCGGGGTCATACCCATTGACCTCCTCGCCAGGGAGCGACAATTCGTCCACCAACACAAGGGCTAAATTGGAAAAGAAGGCGCACAATCTGTAGCAAGGTCTCGGTCCCTCCGTGACTGGCAGTGCACTGGAGAGAGTCATGTTAGGAAGCCTTGCTGCATGGAGAAGGATCGCCTTTTTTGCGAGGGGGATCCTTCGTCGGAAGGAGAGAGACCTTGCAAGGTCGGTGGCACCGTAGGGTCCAACTGGACCGGAATATAAGGCTCCATCCTGAAGTAATGTCATAAATTGACGGTCCCAGGATGGAGCCGGGTGATATAGAGAGGGGTTTTAGCCGGTAGGCACGCAATAACTGCGTGAAGTCCGGCACGACGGGTGGCAAAAACCACCTAAGTGAGTAAATGCATTTCCCCTCTCTCCAAAAAAAAAAAAAAAAAAAAAAAAAAAAAAAAAAAAAAAAACTATTGTAGTAACTAATTGGGTTTTTTGAAGGAACACTTAAATAAAATATAATAAAAACTACTTATTTATATTGATCACTTTAATATTACTGCGCTATTTTCGTGGACTAATACCAGGAATTTAAGGAGTCGGAAAAACTACTGCAAGTCCGACTCCACAACTCCGACTCTATAGCCCTGCATTTAATAAAATTTTTAATAAAAATATACCGATTATTTCCGTAAAGGAGTTTTATACGAAAATTTTTATGATAAGTGCTCAAAAATGTGAGAAAAACAATCTTGAAATTGACTGAAACAGCTTGCCTTACGGAAAGTAGCAGAGAAAATAATATATGTTTTATATATCTATTTTTCCCTGTAAAGCAATCATCCAAAGAAAGTATATGAACATAACATTTGATAGCGCAATTAAAAACTAAATTGACTCAATTAAAGTTTATGTATGAATAGAATACATATTAGATTCTCTTGTTTTCATTTTAACTAAAATTAGTTTTGTATACTAAAAATTGAAATGAACACATGAAATAAAGATACTGAAAGCAAAAATTAAACTTTTAAGGCAGTGCCTGCCATTAGCATAACAATCTGTTGCTACTTCATTCAACTAATTAAATAAATTTTAAGATTTATTAATAAAATTTTAAATAATTAGTAATTCAATAAAATAAATTGAACAATATTTTCTATAGATCATCTAAATATATATACAAAGTTGTATATTTGCCAATTTACCAAAATATTAATATCCCTGTTGGGATTTGAGGTAACAAAAATTGACTTAAAGCTTATCAACCATGAGTCACAGGTGACTAAAAACCTAACTCATATGCACAGAAAAAATTTAATTTCGTTTTTAAACATGATGTCCTAACTAATGATTTGTTAACTTCAGGTTTCTCATTGTAACTAGTCAGGGCAAGAAAGCTACAATTTAAAAATACAAAATGAATTTTCCTTGTACCTTATAACTGAAGTTTATTTATTAAATTATAGAATAAAATAATATTAAATACAATAAAATTTAACACTTTTGGTTATTTTTTGCTTTTTATAATGCAAAACTTGCAAACAATTTAAAAAATTCATTCAGCTTTTGGTTTTGTTTTAAAAATGTTTTCATTAACTTATACTCGTATATAGAAAGCAATAAACAAAAATGACGCATTCCCATTTTAAAATCATTTTCTACTGTGTATGTATAGTACGTCACATGTGCCCCAGACTACATGTATTTTATGAAATTTAAATGAAAAGAATGAATTTTAGGATTATTTTTTATATGTATTTAACGTATAATATAAGGTTTGGATTTTTAATTAATTATTTTACATTAAAACAATAGTAAATTCATATACATAATTTAATAAAATTCATAATATTTATATATCTATATTTGGCTTAACATTGTATTATCGACCAGATTGTCTTTTTATTATTTATAGCACTTATTATGTTGTCTTCGTGCTTATTTGGATTTTGTGTATTCCCAATATTTTTTTGATATAAGAAAATTTTTATATCTAACGTAGTGCTTTAATAAGACTCTATTTAAAGGAAACTTAAAAAGAAAAAAATAAGTGACTTGTCTGTTGTTCTTGTTGTAAATTTTTAATTCTTTTCTTCTACTTTTAAAGATGTTCAATTTTATGACCTAAAAGTTATTTTTCTTTAAAAACTAAACAAAGTGGGAACTACCTACGTCACTACGAACACTCTCATTGAGAGAGAGAGAGAGAGAGAGAGAGAGAGAGATCTGTTAAGTTGATTCATGTCAGCTTTAAGCTCGTTCAAAAAGTTAGCTCATAAAATCCCTACAGGAATGTGTTGCTGAGTGTATATGCTTATACATCCATACATATGCATACAGTAGTATACATACATACATATAATAATTTGAATAAATGCAAATTTTCAAGAATTTCTTGAAAAAAAAAATTAATTTTTCAATTAAAATATACATATAAGTACATATGTATGTATGCACATATAACGAAAGTTACGCGTGGCCAAACAATATTTTTTATATAATTTTAATAACAAGATATATGATTTATAATAAAAATACCAGATTGTATGGCGGTGATCTCTTTGATGAATTTGTAAAAATCCAAAAAGCTTAGAAAAAAGCAACTAATATTTTAAGTAAAAGTGGTAAAAATAAATAAATAAATCGATCAACTCAATAATCAAAAAATGAATTAAAAGTGAAATCAAAAGACCTGCTGCTTACAGGCATTTGTGATTTTCAGAAAGTTCCATAAAAAGATCCTATTTTTTTTAGATTTAGATTCTACTAAATACGCCAATTTAAATGATTTTATAGAATGTTAAAGTAAATTTAAATTTTAACATACTTACCTATACTCGACAAGTTTTTCATACATAACTGAGACAAATTGTGAAAACTGCCTGATTTTTAATGTGCCAAAACAGTTTAGTGCCACCGCTGGTAATACCGATTGCATTGCATTGCATATTATATGTAAATGTGAAGGACACTACTGTTGAAATTTGCATAGAAAATAAATAAATATTGAAAGTGCACGTGCATACATACATACATACATACCTAAGTACATATATGTGTATGCTCATTTTTATATTTGCTCACATATAAGCACAAATACGCATAAAACAATACAAGCAAACACACATTAATGTACATTCGCAAATATTTGTATGTATGCACTTAATTAAATTTGATTTGCATAAAAATAATTTCAAATTGATTGTTTATTTAATAAATGAAATTACGCAAGTATACTGCCACTACCAACGACGACAACAACAACATCAGTAGTGTACTCATTTCCATAAAAATAATAAAATGAAAACACAAAAACTAAGAATAGTGCATGCTCATCTGTATTTATAAACTTATAGTACCTTGTATTACATACCCCGTCGGAAATTTATTTCAAGCAAATTTATTGTTAATCATTAAGGAGTCATAAGTGACTAAAAGTGTAACTCAGGTATTCAGAAAAGTTACATTTTGGTTTTAACACTATGTTATGCCACGCAAGCCAATGAACATGCACTCAATCTGCATAAGATTCAATTAACCAAAATATAGCTCATTATAAATTAGCCTTTGGCGTATAAAACTGAACCGGCTACTTTGCCCTTTACAATCCTTTTTCAGAGTTACGACCGAGCTTTTCACAGCGCCCATGTTGTGTTCGCCAATTTTTATCCATGAGTACCAGAACCTACAGTTTAACGTCGATTCCGAACGACAGACTTGAGACGCTTGTTCATGGCAATTAGTTACTCTGAGAGTATTAGCCGGAAGACTGCTAAGAATTTTTTTTTTCAAAATGTAATTTTTTTTTCTTTAAAATTAAATAAAATTATTTAAATAACAATAAAACAGAATAATTTACATTATTTTTTATTTTCGTATTTTAATTTCTTTTAATTTATTTATTTTTTGTATAATTGTATAATCTTTAAGCCAAGAATTAAAACAGATTGCAAGATATGCACGTGTTACATACTCTATAAATAGAGCCCTATGATGCGGTAACAATTTTCTTTTAGTTTTAGTTTTATGTTTTTTTTTTTTTTCAATATTGACTTAGAACAGCATCAACTACAAGGAACGAAGAAAAACGCTAATTTCTTTATCACTTTCGAGTTGAACTCAGGTCAGTTTTAAATGAGTTGCAGTTAGATTTTGGTTAAGTTCTTAAAATCCCTACAGGGTGTGTTTATTTGCACTTACACATACACGAACACACGCAGTTATAGTAACATATGTACAGATTTATATTTAATTTTTTAAAGAGAAATTAAATCATTTCGTTTACATATCCCAGTTTTATATGGATCATTTCTTAATGAGACGATACTTAATGATCATTTTCGCAATTTAATTCCATTCAGTCCATACTTCATTCATACGAATTAAACTTCAAAAGCAGAACTAAATTTGGCTTAAAAAGAAGCCTGACATTGTAATTTTGTTTGCACGAGATCAGTACAGAGGAGATGACACCTATTCCTGCAGTGCATTGAACCAAAGACTATAAATATATAAAGATGTTACACTCCCTACATTTTTATTTGAAAAAAATTTTGTTCATATTTAGAAGCGGGGGACAAGTATGTGGTCAGCAGAAAAAAAACCAATTCTCATTTTTTGCAAATGTTAATCATGAGAGCATATCTCTCAACAACAAAATCATACATGCATGCATACATATTTACAATATACATTTGGAAATTCAAATATAAAAACAAAATAAAAGAAACTGTTTTTACACATACATATGTACATATTAATATCATACATTAACCTTTAATTAGGCGCATTTAGAAAATCATATAATTAGTCCTATGGTGTCCCAGAGTTTACTGCAAGTGTAAAGAAAAATGAGTATGTTTTGTTAAATTTTCAGTTATTTATTTTTATAATACATAAAAAACAAATAAATACAACATATTTTTCGTTTAAAAACAAATCCACCAACATTTGTTTAATTTTAATATTTCCTGACCCCAGGCGCCTAATTAAAGGTTAACAACGCAATCAAAAATGCGTATGCGTGTGTGTATTTATAATGCACATTGCCAAATCAAATAAAATAAATAATTTTTTTAAGAACACTTGGTTTCGTATAAAATAAACGCGCACTTAACCTAAGCCAAAGTCAATGTGATCGACTGTGCAATAGTAGGAGAAGAATACGTGATTTATTGTTGCACACATGGAATTATGTTGATCTGCACCGAATTATAACGTTATTATCTTCGAAGAATTCTCTTATTACTTACAACATATGAAATTAAAATAAAAAAACATTTTTTTCTTTCTTTGGCTATTATTTATTTTATTTGTATACCGCTGACATATTTAATGTTCCAAAATTTTAATCTTTTCGGTACTCGCTGATTTGAATTTATATGTTTATATTTTATAAACAAATTTACTAACATTTTTCAATTTTAATTTTTCCTGAACCCAGTCGTCTAATTAAAGGTTAACAACGCAATCATATATGCGTATATGTGTATACGTGTGTGTATTCATAATGCAAATTGGCAAATCAAAAAATGCGCAACTAACGTAAGCCAAAGTCAATGTGATCGACTGTGTACTTGTACGCCAAGAATATGTGCTTTATTGTTGCAGACATAGAATTATGTTGATTTGCACCGAATTATGATGTTATTGTCTTTGAAGAATTCTCTTATATACTTACAATATGTGAAATTAAAATAAAAAAACAATTTTTCATTCTTTGGTTATTAATTGTTTTATTTGTATACCGCTGACATATCGTCGCCCCGAAGTTATCAAATTTTGCACATGATCATGTGATGTTTTTACCTATTGAGTTTAAAACAATCTTACAAGGTACAGAAAGATCTGAAGACATATATATATATGTACTTATGAACATATAATGAAAATGAGATATATTAATGAAGATCCCGTTTGTTTTACATCCACCAATGTGCCAATAGAATTTACATACATACATACATAATTGGCCATTACACCCTGTTTCAGGATTACGGCCTAGCTTCTCGCAGCACTCATGTTGTGTGTGCCAATTTTTATACATGAGTACCATGAGCTAGAATGAACATTTAGCCGATATTTTGCTGAATATATAGCACAGCAAATAACTTACGTTAAATTTCGTTTGGATATAATTAAACCGTCAACAATTTTGTCATTTCCTTCCGAAATGTTTGTTCACACAATAAATTAAGAAAATGAATCGGACTTTAGTAATTTGTGTGCTCCATCGGACTTATTTTTCGAAGTTTGCACAATTCATATAAAAGTCTTCGAAAAAATATTTTTGGAAAACAAACTTATGAAAAACATAAAAAGATTTATTATTGATCAATGCGTAGATTGTACCAAAATACTGTTTATTCCTTTCAGTTTGAGGATAACAACGTTTGTTACAACCATAGAATGAAGATGCTAAATTTACTTGTGCTTATATTATTACGAAAACATTTGACATGGGAAACATATAAATACAAATCAGCGAGTACCAAAAAGGTTAAAATTTTGGAACATTAAATATGTCAGCGATATACAAATAAAATAAACAATAACCAAAGAAAGAAAAACTGTTTTTTATTTTAATTTCACGTGTTGTAAGTATACTTATTAAAGAATTCTTCAAAAATAATAACATTATAATTCGGTGCAAATCAACATAATTCCATGTGTGCAACAAAAAAGCACATATTCTTGCCGTACAATTACACAGTCGATCACATTGACTTTGGCTTAGGTTAGTTGCGCGTGAATTTATACGAAAATAAGTGTTCTTCAAAAAATTATTTATTTTATTTGATTTGGCAATGTGCATTATAAATGCACACACGTTTACACATGTATGGAGATATGATGTATATTGTAAATACACACACGTATTCATGCATATATGATTTCGTTGTTAATATATTTATATGTTTGTATTAATATAAATATGCTCTCGTCTCTGTATAAAACCGGTTTCTTTTAGTTTGTTTTTATATTTTTTATACGTTGGTAATACACACATGTACACACATGAGAGATGAAAATAAGTTCTCTAAGAAGAATAAGCTCTCTTTTAGTTTTGTTTTTGTAAGTGGAAGTAGCGCTACGGCCATCACTAAAATTTGGAGCTAGCAGTTCATTGTATGGCAGTGTGACATCTTTATATATTTATAGTCTTTGATTGAACTATTGTTATGAAGAGCAGGAAAAAGGGAGTAGTGTTTGTGGACTTGAATTTGTCCATGTCGTAATTGCCAGGAAAAACAATCGCGGGAAGATTGTTTCATAAACGAATAGTGCGGCTAAAGAACATATTCTCTCTATAGGTCTAATGGATTGTGCTATTCATTGGATAATCAACTACAAAAGAATAAACTCTGCAAGAGGTACGACTACTACTTAAGAATATATCGTCGTGCGGGAGTTTAAGTGCTCTATACGCCATTTTTTAAATCTCGGGTTAATGATGCTAATTTAGGTTTTTGACACCAAAATTTTTAAAATCTGCAATCCGTTTTCGGCTATTTTTCTCCGAAACTTGACCATATATCCTAAAACGGATTACAGATTTGAAAAATTTGGGGTCGAAAACCTAAAGTGGCATCATTAACTCGAGATATATAAAAAATATGAAAAGGCGGATAGAGCACTTAAACTCCCGCAAGACGATATGATTATTCAGAATTAATGTAGTAATGTGGTAGTACCGAGATAGAACAGTGCAGTGCAACACACGCCACATTGTGCTGATGCTTAAATTAATCGATAGAAATGGATTCCGTCACTGATATCGTCACTGATAGACACCTTCGCGGTCGAGAAGCCGCAAAATAGACTTTGAAGCATCGGCCCATACATGATAGTTGTAGACCAACAAGGTCTTGTAAAAAACATTAAGAAGGTCAGATAGAGTAAAGTATTTCTCGCACTGTTTTAGAAAACCGACTCTCGAAAAATGCGTTCATTAATATCAAATTACCAAAGCATTACAATTTAAGCGTTTGACTTTGTGTTTACTGGGATAAGATTCTAAATAAAAAGTGTGCTTGTGTGTGTATAAAAGAGAATGGAATATAAAAACAACGCACACGTTCTTTTAATTACTTTTATCATTTGTTGCTTTTATTGTTGTTGGCATGTTAGTTTTCTAAACCATTTTCTTTTAAATGTGGTCGTTTTGTTTTAATAGATTGTCTTTTTACCATCTGCTCCACTGACCGTCATTAACTTGGCCATTACGAACATAACCACAAATACGAATACAAATACAATTACATTTTTCACTATTTTCACAAGATTAGAAAGAAAAGTCAAACCCTTATCAATGTGTGAGATATAAAATGTGTTGGTTTTTAATTTATTTTCATTTTAAAGCACAAATTAAAGTTTGCCTTCCTGTAAAGAGGTCTACGGATGATTATTTTTTACAGTTACTGTGATATTTTATATTAAACGTATTCGTAAGTAGTTAGTACGGTATGTTGTCGTCCCATAGATATATACACCAAATGTTTCCATTGTAAATAATTTATTTTCTCATGTTATTTTATGACACATAATTTTTGTTTTCCACTACAGTTTTGCAAGTTAAAACAAAATATATAAATTCTTAAAAAAAGCATTTAAAAAAAAAAGAGAGAGAGAGAGAGAGGGAGAGAGAGAGTAATCAGAGTTGCCTGATAAGATGGTTTTCCCAGATTAAGTGCATTTTATTTTTAAGAAGAAACAATTTTACCTCTGGGCAGTTAGTTTCCACTGTTAGCTTGTCTGTATGGTTGAGAAAAAATCACTAGATTTTGAAATTAACTAAACTACCAATTACATACATACATATATACGAGTATAAAATAAAACGTGTAGAATTAATTTCCATTTACAACAAAGCTGTCACTCAAGCGCAGAAAAAGTATACAACCGAATGACACTGTCACTCTCTCTCTCTCTCTCTCTCTCTTGCCAGCACTGATTTAAGAATATAAAATCAGTTTAAATACAATTTCTGTACATATTAAAAAGATATAAAAAAAGGAAATATTAAATGTTTCAATAAAACATCTCTTCTCTTCATTACAAAAACGACTCTTGTGGCAAGCGAATCAATAAAATACTCGTAAATAGGGATCCATTTCACAAACTCAACATAAAATATTCTTCTTTATTTATTTACGTTTTTAATCTTCAAAGTAATAATTTTGTCATATGAATTAGATGATGAAATGGAAGATGAATCCTAAATAAGATCCATTTAAAATATCTATAATTTTTATCCATAAATGTGCTCTAAAAGAAACCCTTTTCTTTTTTTTTTGCTATTTCAGGTTTATCATTATAAATTTATATACATTACTTATAAAGTAAGTAGATATGTATTCTAGAATGTATGAATAAATTCGGTATCCTTTTATACACATTGTCGTTATTACATATTGTCGTGATTGAATATTCTGAAAAAAATATACGTTCTTAGGTTACTTATAGCCAAATCCTATTATGTTAATATATTTTATTTAATATTTAATCTTTTGCTAGAGAGTAGTTTATATGTACATATATCTGCGTATGTGTGTGTGTGTCTTTTTAAATTTATATTGTATGTTCATATGTACACATGTATGTGTTTTCAGCCAAAGTATAATGGCTTTTCATATGGACTAAAAAAAAAACTTACATATGCATTGGTCAACCACATTATTATATCCTTGCATATGTTCCCTGTCTATGGGATAATTTTAAAACGAAAAAAAATAAATAAAATAAAACGATTTTGTTTAAATTCATTGTAAAATTTGAAAAAATAGGAGAAAAACTCAAAACAAACAAAAGTGGTATACGTTGTGCTTTCTTTCTTTCCTTATTCCATAGAGATATTAAAAGTAACGAGTATTTGATGAGATAAAAAATAAAAAAATTATCGGTAAATAATAAAAATTCTCTTCGTTATGCCGAGAAAGTACTATCCAACTGTATTAAACTTCTATTTATATGCCAGAATTTAAATACAAAATTAGTCAGTATTTCAATACACTGGAGACGAAAAAATTCAAATAAATAAAAGTGGCGTGTTGGAAATACTTACAACATTTGGCATTTTTCTTCTGTCCTTTGGAGTAATTAGATTACCTGATGAGTTACAACAATTTTGTAAGAATAATCAGTGTCAGAATCATATCAACAATTAAAGAGCAATCACCAGGTTCATTATTTTGACATAGCAGAACTGGCGAAAAATTACATCATCTTCTTTTGGACTTAACCAAGTTAAAAGAAAGCGTTTGGATTAAATTTAAAATAAAAATTTTTCGGCATATAAATAATTTGCATAGTCAGTTATGGAAAAAGTAATTTTTGTTTTGTTAAAAAAAAAAACAATTAATAAAACTGTCTACCATTTAAATTCCGCATTTCACATTATCGTCTTTTCATCTTTTATGATTAATCTAATCATTGAAAAGTGTCTTGACAAAATTTTACATTCCTGCGATTAAAAACGATAATTTTCTGACGAAAACTTGGCTTAATTTTCTGTGTAAGGCTGATGTCAGAGTGCGCGCTATAAGCGATGCTATAATATCGCACTACAATGCGCTACAAACATCTGCTTGTGTTCTCTTACGTCAATGCTCAAAATATGTCAGAGTCAAAGCGAAGCTACAAGAGAGCCAAAGCAAAGCGACAAAGCAGGTTGTGAAATGATTTATAGCATGGTATCGCTTCGTTGTTGTTTGTTTACATTGGATACTTCAATAAAAAACACCCTTTACTTCATACATACATACATTTTTCATTTGTTTATTTTATTGTTTATTTATTTCATTATTTTTATTGTAAATAATTTTGCATTTGTACAACGTATTAAATACATTAACTATTAAATAATTACCTTAAAGTTATTATTAATTTTTCGCAAGGCTGTATGGCGTTTGTATTAAAATTTGTCCAGTTTTTTTGAAGCTTGCTCTGTATTTTTTCTAAAATATAATCAAAAGTGGCTATTGACATCCTCGAATAGTTAAAAAATTTGTCTGGTTCTTTTCTGAGTTCTTGGTACAAATTATGAAATTCGCCTTCTTCCTTACGACTTCTATTTATATCGTGAATTCCTCTCTTTTTACTAAAAAACAAATTATATGTATAATTTGAAATAAAAAATTCTTCATCTGAATCCATTTTTAACAAAAAAGATTGACGGAATAAAAAAAGTATTTTAAAAACACAACAAGTCGCTTTGTTTAATGTAGTATCCACTCTTACATCCTGTAGTATAAGTATTGCATGAATATTATAGCTTCTAGTATCGCTTCGCTTATAGCGTGCTCTCTGACATCAGCCTAAGAGCATTGCTTGTTGTAAAGTTTTTTGCTTTTTTTGTAAATTTTTATTTTTGTTCGTTACGCCTTTTTGCATTTTCGCTAACGATATAACAATACAAAATTTCTGTTGAAACATATTTTTATTACATTTTGTAGATCTAATTATGCTGTTGCTACTGCTACTCGTATGACTTGCTATGTCGTCAATGCAAATATTTGTGCTGATTTTTCATTAAAACCTATATGGTTCAACACCATTAATTCGAACGAAATAATATTCAAATTAAACTTAACAAAAAAGATACAAATTCCGTTTTAATGTATTTTTTTTCATTTACATGAAAATTACTGATATTTTTCTTTTTTTTTTTTCTTTGCATTTCAAGTTCTCAAATTGATTGCTTAACCACTTTCTTGCTTTACCACTAAAATCTTTACGTTTCAATAATTGGCATTTGAGAATTCGATGAGGGAGAATTTTTCGAATGATGATGTTTTGCTACCATTTTATATGAAAATATATGATGGATGGGGATGTAATACCTTTGAATGCTTTAAAGTAGATACTCAAGCATCTATTGTAGTTGCTCGATTTGGTTGAATGAACAGCTTTTGTTGATGAATGTTTTGTTGAACAAATTGATTTGCGTACTTGAAACTCTTAACTCTCTTTAGAAAGTGTTAAAATTCATTGCACTTAAACCAAATGATGATAGAAATGGTAATAAAACCAATTCAACTGCAATTGGTAGAATACAAAAGTAATTTGTTTTTTTTTTGCCAAAATTAATAGAAAAGGGGAGAAAATGGCGAAAGGAAAAATATTCAGGCAATTTGTGTCTCAAGTGTTGTTATGAATATACAATAGAAAAGCAATTATTACGTCAAAGCTCTTTCTGATTTTTTTTTTAAGAATTGTATTCGCATTTAAAAAAAAATACAATTAAAAAAAATTAAAAAAACCATAACTTTAGGTGTCCATTTGTTATCAGTAAACCAACATAACGGTGTTTCTAAACTACGGTTTTAATATTTGATATTATGACTGGGAGTTACAATGTTGATCAAAACTTTCCAGCTTTCCTGCTTAAATGTAACGTAACGTAACCTACGTGATTGCAAATTTCATATATAAAAATTCCTGTTTTTACTTAAGTTCTTTGAAATAATTTACTGTTATAATTTTGTACAATTATCAATTAATGAATCTTAGGAACTATATTTCCACGATATTTACTCTTACACTGACTGCTTCAAACTTTTTTTTTATTAAGACCAATACTCAGGGTTAAACTCCCACTAAATGCTGTGCATTGTATTGGCATTTTTGTGGAAAGGACAGTACATTATGACAACAGAACATATATTTCGTTTTCTTATATTATTAAGAGCCTTAGGAATGAGACAAATTGTTGTGAATTGATTATTCAAAGACCAGTGTTATACCTTCAACCCTTGAACGATCAACAGCAATTGCCCCATCGTTTCATGTTGATTGCGGTGAGTGCCTTCGCTAAGTAGGTTTTTAGCTGTTGTTTGCTACTTCTCAATGGATCGCGTTTATCTCCCAATCATTTGTTTTTCGATGTAAAAGGTTAAGGTGGAATAGAATGAAACGTTAGGAAGCGGTTACTTTGTAAATGGACTTCTTTAAGGGGGGGTTCTTATTTTTAAATTATAATTTTGAAAAACCGCAAACTAACTTTTTCATTATTCATCTTTGCTGGGATTTGAACCTAGGCCGTTGGAACTTTTGTGCGAGCGCTCTAACGACTATACCACGCATCTACGCAAACTACGAAATAACTCGTAAACTACGTTTATTTTTCGTATTTGCCTTTCAAGTGCAGCTGCGATTAAACTCGGAATATATCAGTGCTTATATCAATAGATGACTTCCGGGAAAAGAACAAAAAATCAATCCTTGCTTGCATGAACAGAAAATTATTTAAAAAACGATCAAAAAACATAATATACATATAAGAGATAAGTCGTAAAACCTTTGATTTTAAATCTGCCCCTGGTTTTTCATAAGATAATGTGATAAAGCTAAGTTGTGTTAGCAAAGGCAAGACAACTTATCTTAGGCAAGCCACAGAGTATAAAATTTGTTGTTCTTAAAGGTGGTTTTACACTATCCCACTGAGTATAACGACACGTCAAAAACTCAAATAAAATGAAAAAGTATAATAGTGTGAAAACAATATGTAATGAATTGTCAAAAAATACGGATTGAAATTTGACAGTCGTATGGCTCTCAACATTTTTAGAAATTTTTCTAAACCATTAGATTTTCATTTTATCAGAGTTGCTTTATTACTAGGGTATTCAATTATTCGACTTTTTTCTTTGGTCGATTAATCGAGTGAGTATTTATTCGGGTTTTTTTCTTGATCGATTAATCGAATAAAATTTCAAAATTGATCGATTAATCGCATTTGGTTTTATATAAAATAACATACCAATTTCGTGTATTATTAAAACGTTTTATTCAAAAAAACAAATAACCAAAAACATAGTAATGTAATAACTTTTTAAAAATTCATTAATTTTAGTTAATTATAGTGTAGAAAATGTAATGAGATCTTATATTTTATTTTCAAACATATTATTGAAAAACTAAACCATAAATAATTCATTAATTAATTTTAATATTTGATTTCATATATATAACTACACCAATACCCCAGTTTGCGTCGCTAATTGGGCCTGAAAAAATGAGACGCAAACCGAAACGACGCAAACTGAAGCAGAATTTTCAATTGTTTACGTATTTGATTTTTGTTTAGTCAATACAGGTTTTAAACATTTTAGTTTAGAAAAAGGGTTTTTAAATCAATATATTTTCTTATTATCTTTTGAATAACAGATTTTATTAAAATAAAAATATAACAATTGAGAAGACCACTGACATAATTCGAAACTAATAACTACGCTTAACATATAAACAACGCACACCTGCAAATTTGCTTTCTACTAAACAGGAAATCCCCTTTTTTTGCTTTAGCTTTGTAAAAACATTTTCATATCAACCACGCAAATCGAAGCATTTTCGACGCAACTTCGAAGCCATGCGACGCAAACTGAAACAAAAACGTCGCAACATTGAAATTCCAGAAACTTAAAAAAAGACGCAACTTCGAAGCGACGCAAACTGAAGCGACGCAAACCGGGGTATTGGTGTATTTAATATATAAAAGTAATAATTTACTACTTCGTATGCAATAAAATATTAAATAAGTAATTAAAAATACATAATTCATATTATGAGTTAAAAATTAGTTTAAAAAATTAAGCACTTCTATTAAGGTAGTCTTTTAAAAAAAGGATGTAATTTATATGTTTAGCTTTCAACCGATTGTTTTCTTTAGTTTTAATAAAACTCGATTTTGAGAACACTCTCTCGCTGATTGTAGATGTTGGAGAAATTGAGAGAAGTGCATGGCAAAAAATATATAATTTTAGAAATCATACATTAAATCATTGCAGCCTCTTTTAGGTTTTTTGAAATTTTGTACACTTTTAATTGTTTCATTTAATTGTGATAATCGATTATTTTCGTTTATTTCAATTAAATCTTCTGCAATCATATCATCATCTGACACATTTTGTTCCATATTTTCTAAAAACATTTTCAAAAACAATTTATTTGCAAAATCTTTTTTTTTTCAGATTTTGTGCAATATTTTAAAAAAGTGAAAATGTACCAGAATTTAGATATAAAATAAGTGTACTAAATAGTTTTACACGTCTGTCATTTATTCGAATCTTAAGCCTTTCTAATAAATAATTTGGAAAAGGATAGTTTGCATTTTCTATTGTATTAACAACAAATTGTATAATGCCTTCTAAATCTATCAATGTAGCAGAATCCTTGCCGAGCTCTTTCCTTCATAGCGACATCAAGTGGTTTAAGGCCTTTATTCAAATTTGATAAAACTTTAATTTCCATGTCTGTAAAAGTCGTCAAACCAAAATCAGATAGAGCGTAATTTACGTATTTACAAATACGAAGAAAATTTTCAATCATGGTAGATAAAGACGACCATCGATGCTTTACATCATGTACAAGACGAATTTCTTTGTCTTTTCTTGCAGCATAACATATGCTTGCAATTTCTTTTGTTTTTCATTAGATTTATTAAATATTTTACAACACTTAGGAAGTTTATTAATACCATTTATTATTTCTATAAATAAAGTATTTTTTTATATGGATTAATCGATTAATCGTAGGAAATTATTCGAGTTATTCGTTATTCGAAATTTGACTATTTTTAATTGTTCGAACAATTATTTGAACAAAATTCTTCGATTAATCGACTAACGATTAATCGTTTGAATACCCTATTTATTACACAAATATAAGAAAAAATCAGGGTTGGAAAACTGGAAATTATTTACCATAATTTTGCTTATTATTTTGTTTCGACAAAATCCAATGAAAATCTTAAGACTTGTAGAATAGTGTAAGAGCACCTTAAGTGGTAGTAAAAACAGCAACAGCTGATTATTACTTTTCGAGGTGTTACAGTGCAGTGTGATCAAGGCTGTCGTGCTGTTCGATTGTTCCATCTTGAGTTAAATAAAAATATTTCACCCATTTGACTATAACGCTAGAAACTGGTTTTGGTATTCTTATGTAAAGTGATTAACATGTTCGAAAACCAATTATTATAAACCATATAACATATTTGATATTGTTAGCTTTTCTGCTGGATATTGTCACATCATTCCTTTTTAGGCCATAAATATAAAATAGTATTTTTTTTAAATTTGAAATTATAATTTTGTGACATAAAATGAAAACCCCTTTTTTGGTCTATTCTACTCATGTGTAAATGTCAGCAATTTGATGACTTTTTTTTTTTTCTTTCTAATAATACAAAAGTCCATTAGATTTGAAAGATCAAAAACAACTTTAATTTCCACAACAAGTTTATATGATTTTTGCCAACAAAAGAGTTTCTTATTTCCTATTGTTTAGTTGGTGAATGGTTTTCTAATTCAAAATTTATAAAGCGTGAAATGGACATTTTTCTGGGTGGATGTCAAACTTTTAAAGTTTTTTCTGTTTTCTTGTTTTTTAATGCTTCAAATGAAATCAACCACATACAACATATCCATCGAACTATCCTTTGCCCTTTTAAGAGGTAGTCTTTCTTTGTTAGTGTCACATTAAGGGGAGTGTTTTTGTTTTTCTTTCTAAGAAAGAATTATAATTTATTAGTCATGCATAAATAAAATTAAAAAATAAATTATAAATAAATATTTCATTTTTTATACATACAAGTGATTATAATATTGCTTTTAAAACAATGTGTGTGTGTGTTTTTTTTTAATTCGTGTTATAATTTGTGGTTTTATTTTATTTTTCAAAATGAATTTCTGAAATATAATTGCTAACACATGTATGTTTGTGTGATGTATGATGAAAAGTGTATTATTGGATTGAGGTTAAGACCAAAAAAACCACCCATTATGTGGGCAACACTGTAACATTACTCACCATTCAGACAAACAGAGAGACCAGATATACTCGTACACACATGAGGATGGAAACTGATATAAACAACGATTGTAAACGATTAAATTAATGCGGTTTGCGTGCCTGGGCCAAGTTAATTAAAAATGCCCATAATGTGGCAAAGCACGTAACAGTTGTACTCGTACATGTTCATCTAATCGATAGATTTCCAATAAACATCTACATACAAACATACGTACATACTCGTATGTATATAAATTATAAAAAAATTAAAACGAAGAAACAGTTTTATACAACCAAACCAAACCCATCTTGTTAAGCGACGTATGAACCATAAATCGTTTTCATAGAAATAACTCCCCAGAATGTGATGTAGAAAAAAAAAATCCTATTGTTTGGGATTAAATAAAATATTTTTTGTTTATCTATAAAAATGAACATAAAAATATGTCAAAATAAATATCTATACATCTTTATATGTACATGTGATGCATATATAGGGTGTTTTTTATTGAGGTATAGAACTTTAAGTTGGCATCACTTTTTTAACTGGCGGCCATTTTGTCAGCTGTCAAGTGATTAATATTTAGTTTGGTTTGCCATTTCATCATGAACACGTTGACAAAAGAACAACGCTTGCAAATCGAGCAAATTTATTTCGATAATAATGGTTCAGTTCGCGAAGTTTACCGCAAGCTCCGTCCATTTTATGGTCGACATAATCGTCCATCAGAGCAATTAATTCGGTTAACAATGGATCGTTTTCGCACTACGTTTACTCTATGTGATAATACGCATCCGCAGAGACGTCGAACAGTGCGCACCGAAGAAACAATTGCCGCTGTAGAGCAAAGTGTTGAAAAGAACCCGAATGAATTGATTCCCCACCGTGCACAGCAATTGGAGCTTTGTCCATCAACTTTATGGAAGGTTTTGCGCAAAGATCTTGACTTGCGACCTTACAAGATCCAGCTTGTGCAAGAATTAAAGCCGCGAGACCATGCAATGCGTCGTGATTTTGGTGTATGGGCCGAAATGAGATTGATCTCGATGCTGATTTTCATCGCAAAATTTTGTTCAGTGATGAGGCTCATTTTTGGTTGAATAGCTACGTCAACAAGCAAAATTGCCGCATTTGGAGTGAAGAGAATCCACATGAGACCCTTGAGACGCCATTACATCCACAAAAACTGACTGTTTGGTGTGCTCTATGGGCTGGTGGAGTCATTGGGCCATACTTCTTCCGAAATAATGCTGGAGATTCAGTTACCGTTAATGGAGACCGGTATAGAGCCATGATAACCGACTATTTTGTTCCCGAATTGGATGGCATGAATGTGGATGAGTTGTGGTTCCAACAAGACGGCGCTACATGCCACACAGCGCACGTCACAATCGATTTATTGAAGGAAACATTCGATGAGCGCATAATTTCGCGGAATGGACCTGTCAATTAGCCACCAAGATCGTGTGATTTGACACCATTGGATTATTTTCTTTGGGGATATGTGAAGTCGCTCGTCTACGCCAACAAACCAGAAACGTTAGGGGACTTGGAAGCCAACATTCGTGGCGTTATTGCCAACATATGGCCCCATATGCTCGAAAAAGTGGTTGAAAATTGGACCTGTAGAATTGGCTTTATTCGAGCTAGCCGCGGCGGCCACATGCCCGAAATCATATTTAAACATTAATGGCATAAAATTATCCTTCCAATAAAGCCAAATTGAT
Source organism: Metopia argyrocephala (assembly GCA_963576795.1). Classification (NCBI taxonomy): domain Eukaryota; kingdom Metazoa; phylum Arthropoda; class Insecta; order Diptera; family Sarcophagidae; genus Metopia; species Metopia argyrocephala. The sequence continues at coordinate 148,577,555 of OY756209.1, forward strand.
GGACATTAAAACGATTTTCTTGTGTTTTATTTCAATTCGAAGTTCTATACCTCAATAAAAAACACATTGTATATAAACAGTGGGCAAAAAAATTATGTGGCATTTATAGTGTTTTATTTAAATCTTATAAAAATCATTTCTCAATTTGCTTAATATCATTGGAATAGTTGTTATCGTAAATAATGCTTATTTTAAAACAAATTCCTCCTCTATCTAAATGAAAAACAAAAATTCCAAATAAAAAGAATTCTTTTGCACACAAAAATATTTAAAACCTGGACACACTATCCTATTACTTTCTACGATCTGTCAAATAAATGTGCATGTTTAAAACGCATGATAGTGTGGCCTAAAAATGCATTTGTGACAAGTCTGTCTAACTTAATAATCCTTTAAAAAAATTTATAAATTTTTTTTCTCAATGCAACCATTGTGGCGTTTTATAAAACGTTAATAAGAAGTAACTCTGCATGCATCATTTTATGAAAGCTTGGCACTATTGTTGAAAATATAATATCCGAAATTGTTCGAAAATGAACAATTTTAATAAAAAAATATCTACGACAATAGTTTTGAAAAGAAGAACAAAATTTGTCGTTTACGCATGATTCTCGTAGCAGATGAGCAGCAAAGTTCTGCAAGTAGAGTCAAACCATGTAGGTACTGTATTCATACGTACATACATACATACATAATTGGCCATTACAACCCTGTGTCAGGGTTACGGCCTAGCTTCTTGCAGCGCTCATGTTGTGTGTGTTAATTTTTATCCAGTCGCCGATTTATTTAGTCGCCGAAAGAAATAATTTTTTTATATTTTTTTTTTAAAGATGTCAGAGCTGAGATTTGAAGCCAGCGCTATCGTCTTAGTAAGCCAACACACTAACCACTAGACCACGGCGACTATATTCTCCTGCAACTATAGTCACTTGCGCAAAAACTTGTGAGAAGTACTTTAGACCAGAGTGGGCAAACAAACAAAACATTTCGCAAAAGTTTCAACTAAGTCATACACTTTTCAAAAATTTTTTAATAGTATTGTACATGAGCAAAACAAACACAAATACTTTCTAAATGAGAAAGAGCGCAAATGAAACAATTAGCTTTTCGCTCTTGTGCTTGCTTTGTTTTTTGTTGTTTTTTATATTCTTCTTTTCTTTTTTTCTTCTTCTATCCTTTTTCTTCTCATTAATTTTTTGTTGTACCTACGCACATTTGAGTTAGTGTATTTGTAGTACTCAAAACAAAAACAATATACAAAATTAAATGGGACAATCTTTCTCACTGTTTCTGTTTTATTTTTGTTTTACTTATTGTAAAGAATACAACAAAATGAGATTAAACGTTCAGTTTTGTTTATTTTCCTACTCTGCTTTAGACACGTTAGTTACTCCTCCTACAAACAGTGATGCGTTTGTTTTGGCATTTTAAATTCTTTTATTTATTGGATTTTTTTTATTTACGTTGCTTTATAGATCGCATTAATTTTGTGCTGAATGAAACTTCTAGTTTGCTAATAAAAAGTTGTCTAAATAACTTTTATAAAAAGAGGTTCAATGTCGTTTTTTATTAAAAAAATTAAAAATGTTTGATATATTTCGAACATTTTTTTTGCCCACTGTATGCTGTATACTGGTACAAATAATTTATATTAAAATTAAACCTATTGTTGATGAATTTGTGTTTAGGAAACATATTTACACACTTCACAATAATTTACCATTCTATTTAAACTTTCGTATTCGTATGTGCTTATGTGATTTTTTCTTTTGGTACCAATATTATAGAGAAAATTCCTTCTTCATCACTATAACGAAAATAGCAATGGAACAATTTCTTTTACAAGGGCGGTACAAATTTTTAAGAGAATTATCGCTTAAAAGCTTATAAACCGATGGGTGGTAGTGTGTTTGGTTAATTTCCGATTAAGAAGTCAGCTAGTTTTGTAATTGGTGGCTAGCCCTGCTTTGATTATTTAAAAAGCAAAAATAATTTTAATTTCATCTCAATTTAATATCTTTTTCTGAAAATTTTACAACGCAAGTTTCAACCAGAGGCCTTATTCTGTAACTCTCCTAAGCTAAATCTCTATCGCTAAAAATATATAAACTAGATTTAGGACTTTTTGGCTACGAATAGTATTCTTGAAAGCGTATTGTAATTTAAAAAAACTTCATGCCTATTACCTCTAAACTTTTAAATTTTATATATTCTAATGCCTAGCCTGTTTCAAAAACCCAAAATTTTAGCATTTTAGCTGAAGAGAATTACAGAATGAGGCTCCTGCATGTATGTAACCGATAAAATCAAGGACATCTGCACTGATTTGTAGATGTCTTTCATGGATTGTGAGGCGTATTGAGTTGAAGTTTTGTTTTTGTTCAATAATAAGCACACAATTTTGTGAAATGCTGAAAAACTGGTGAACTTTCGTACCGATTAAGATAAAACTTTAAATAAATGTTGCACAAAAAACTCCTGTAAAGTTTCGTTATTTCCCCGCTGATGACATGACCTCAAAAAATGTTTCAATAATAAAAAATAATAAGTTTTGAAGAAACTGCATTGATTTCAGAAAACTTTCTACCTATTTTTTGTGAACCGTAAGTTACTTTTCTTTCTTTTGTTTGCAAATCGCACCGGTACCTACAACTAAACTTATTTAAATAAAATACAGAAACTAATTTAACATCGGCTTGTTTCGCTACCCCTATCTGATTAAATAAAAGGTTTAAGATAAGCAGTTATGGAGAGAGCTACTTCTCAAAAGCCAATATCGCCCACTTTTTAATTGATGATTTATATTGGAAACGAAGTTGTTTGCACCACAACTTCGATACTTTCATTATTAACGCTTTTAAGATATAAAAATGTCATCATTTATTCTGTATGGGAGGTACCATGACTACTTGTCCGATTCGGCCCGTACTTTAGCTATAACTTGTATTGCCTATATAAAGTATTTTAGACAAAATTAGGAACTTCTGCTATTGCTGTTCACAAGATATTCAAAAATCAATATTTACTTTGTATGAAAGAAACTAATCCCACGTATATGAAACTATCGGAACCAAGTTTAGAATGAAATTTTTAAGAAAAGCGGTTGAAACATTTTGCTCCCCATAGACCTCAAACAAATAAACACACATTCATTAATTTTTGCGTGTAAGAGGATAAGTTATAAAGTATTTTTTAGTTTGTTTCTCTCACGATATGTAGTACATTTGTATGTTTGTACTCCCCTTATACATACGGTTTTATTTTTAATATTGAATGAAAGCTTGAATGAATACAGCAATACATTGTATTTTGTTAGAATGTCACTAACATACGTTTCATAAATACAAATTCTAATTTCAACTTTAACACACTTAATCATAAAGTCACGTTTGCCATAAATGAAAAGAAATAAAAATAAAATAAAATAAAAAAAAATTAAATGAAGTGAAATGAAACAAATAAAATAAAATATAATTTCGAAAATTCGAAAATTATTAAGAAATTAAGTGTCAAAAACAAAGTATAAGCACTCGTATGAGGAGTCCAAGTTAATAACGGTTGTAACATCTGAACTTGACATAAAAACACTCATGCTCGTTCATTTTTCAAAAGTAGATAAATTTACCCAAAAATAAAATAAAAATATAAATCATAAAGTATTAAAACATTCAAATGCTTCTAGAATAATAATTTAAAATCCCGATATAGAGATTTGCAGAAGAATCCCTTTATGGTTTGAAGTATTTTACTTTACTTCGAAGACTTTAATTGTAATTGAAAATTAAAAAATTGTATTTTAAAAACAAACTTTTTGGCAAACTGTTTGATTTGTTTCAGTTCTGAACATCCTGTGAAACATAATGATTTCCATGTACAGCAAACAACAGCACAGCAAATAAAGTTTGCTATAAATGTGTGTGTATGTGTGTGTTATGCAACACATAAAATTAAAAAAAAAAATATATAACAAGTGTTCTTGTATCCTTCTTTAAATTTGTGTGAGTGTGTGTTTTTTCGCTTGTTGTTAAAGCACTCATACATATACACAAGGATCCTAAGTATGTGTTTGTAAGTTTTAAATCAATTACCAACAAGTGTGTTAACAAGCTTTACCACCAACAAACACTGTAAATCTATAATAGTCCAAGTGAAAAGCAACCAGACAGGCTAAAAGATAGACGCCGGACAAGCAAAAAGACGAAAAGTAATGTAACAAACATGTACAAGATATTTTGTGTTAACACACACACACACACACATACATAAGCAGATACTGGTAATACAGATATCATAGAATATAAAACCCTTAATGCAAGATATTAGAGTTAAACCATAAAAAGGATTGAACTAAGCTGCAATAACAACAACAATAATAATAATAAAAAAACCAACAACACTAACAACAACAACAAAAACTATAACATCAACATCAACATTTACAACTATGGCAATAATAGAAAAAATATTGTAATAAAGAGAGTCAATTTAAAGCTGGTTAAACAATATGGCCGGATATCGGTGATTTCAATTTTCAACATGAATTGCCAAAAGTCCAGACTTGATTTTCTTCTTCTTTACATACATTCTAGTTTTCCCTTTTTTTTTCTTCTTCTTTTATTTTATTTTTTTGTGTGAAAATAATTTAAGATAAAAGAAAATGGAAATAGATTATAATAGAAATATATGATGATTAGTTTTTACACCATTAAAGGCTAAAAATCAAATTAAAGTGAATTAAAAAAAAAAAAAATAAATAAACTATAAAAATTAAAGTAAATGTTGTGGACGACACCAAATGCAAAGGAATAAAATTTACAAAAATAGAAAAAAAAAAAAGGAAAATTGTTCTTGCCAGTCAGTGTTGAACTTAAATTTGAGTTGTAAATTCTGGGCTCTAGCTGATTAAGTTGCGCTCAGTTTCTTTAAGTTCTTTGATTGTGTAGTTCATGTACTCGATTTAAATAATACCATAAGAGAAATACATATTAGAGAACATAAAGCTTGCTTTCGATATGCTGTAAAGTTATAGACAATTTTACCGAATTCACTCTCAGGATTTTTAAAGATGTTATTTATCAATTAAACAATAATATCCTGTTAAGAAAATGCAAAGATTTTATGTTTTGTTTTCGAAAAAAGATGTTACTTACCAACATAGCGATTTTTACAAAATAAAAAGAGTCAAAATTGGAAAACAAAACATTAAAACCAATTTTCTACTGGTTGTTACGTGAGCGCAACGTTATAGTAAGTTTCGGTAATCATTTGTACTGATGTTTATATACCAAAAGCGAACAGCTGACACGTTGCATTACGGTAACGTTTGGCTAATTCTAATTTATTTTTAAAGACTTGTTTTCTGTTAAAATTTTCACACGGTTTGGCTGTTTGCATCAACGACTTTGCGCATTCCCTTAAGAAAATAAATAAATAAACTTAATGAATATACAGTATGTACAGTCTGTATTCATACAACTTTAAAAATTATTTATTTGAATTGTTTTTTATTTTATATTTTCAAGACGTATCCAATAAAGTGATATCAATTCTGCAACAACTAATACATTTTCCAAAAACAACAGCCATTTTTTGTACAATACTCGTATGGAAAATGTCAAAAATTATCGTACTACTGAATCGTACTACTGAATCGTACTACTGAATCGCACTACAGTCATATGAAAATGAGAGCTGTAAAGTATCATAAGAGCAGAGAGTAAGATTTATTGTCGTAGGTTAACTAACGATTCGCATCACGTGCAACACTTTGTGAAATATTGGTTGAAGACTAGTACTTTTACTAGTCCGTGCTAATTTTAGTAATTGCCATAGTCTACAATGCAGTGTGTTGTCTTACTAGACGAGAGCTTCAGGTTCAAACCACAGCTCTGACTCCTTGAAATAAAGAAATAAGAAAAAAATATTTCTTTCAGCGACTACCTTTGTCAAAAGCTTTGGTTGTCATGAACAAGCTTCTCAAGTTTGTCTTTCAGAGTCGACTTTAAATTGTAAGAACCGGTACTCATGGATAAAAATTTACGCAAACAATATGAGTGCTGGGAGAAGCTAGGCCGTAACTCTGAAAAAGGGTTGTAATGGCCAATTGTGCCTGTGTATATAGTAAGTTTACTATTCAATGCAGTTGTAAACATTTCATGACTTTTAAAGATACAAATTATTAAGACATACGTTTTTCAAATGGAGAAAATCTTTGAAAACTTGTTTAAACTTACCAACAGTATACCGGGGATTCAAAAGTAGGGATTCAAAAAGTTATTGATAATTAATAGGGATACAAAACTAGAGTAACAAATGCATTGAATGAAAATTTTTTATTTATTTAATTTATATTATTAATTCATAAGTATTTTTTGTTTTCTACAATAAATAGTGTAACAATATTTAATATGAAATACGAATAGATTTGCCTGTATGGCGAAAATTATTTTTTGTTTTACTATTCTTCCACAGACGTCTTTGCCAACTAATTGATGGCTGACTGTAGTGAAACAGAAAAATAGAATTTAAATTTGAAAGATAAGAATGTATTGATTTTAAATTCTTTTGTTTGATTTTTATATACTGAATGGGATATAATTCTCATTTAGTGTATAATTTTTTGAACATAAAGAGTTTATAGTTTTAATACCATCTTTAAGAACAAGTCTCCTAACGAGTCTCTTGAGCAGATACGAAATAGCCAGAGAGACATGCTTATACCCATAAGTAATACATTTCATATTTAATATTGAGTGTATTTGCCTATATGGCGAAAAAAAATTTTTATTATTTTTCGTTTTATTTTAATAGAAAATTTTTAAGCTACAAGTACTCGTATTTAATTTAGTTTCTTTGTGATATAATAAAAACGTAAAACATATTTGTGCACATACGTATGTATGTACACATTATTTTGACCATTTGTGTACATCTTTGGATAATTTTTTGTTGTTTTTTTTTTTAAGTAAATGCTCATCTCAAAATCTTAATTTTATTACTATTTTTATTTGTAATACTTTTTAAACTGAAATTTAAAAGCAAAAATCTGAAGCTTTTTTGACACTCGTTGTAAATTTATTACAGTTGGACATGACAATCATTTTTTCTACTCTCGTTACTGTTCAAACACATACACATACACATGCAAATAAATACTATTTAAGGGGGAACATATTATTTTCTGCATATGATGATGATTACTTGTATGTACTTACACTCTCAACTTTATTCATTTAATATGGATTTTTTAAAAGTAATTTTTTATTTAAATGGATTTTTTTCACTGTTGTTGTTCCTGTTGCTCTTGCTGTTGCTGTTGTATACGTTTTACTCGTTTGTTTGCATAACACGTGTGAAATAAATAAATGAAGGAAAAGATGAATAAATAAGTGAGTATATCAGTGAAGTAAAGGTGCTCAAGTAGGTTCTAAAGGTTTGAGTTAACTATTATCTTTTCATTTTATAAAATACAACATACGAGGTCTATGTTTTGTTTTGTTTTGTTTTTTGTTTCGTCAGAAACGCTTTTATTAGATGAAAGTTAGCTGGAGTCGAAAACAATTGTTCAGTTTGGCTAGTGTACTATTCCATCACGGACATCATTTCTTCTTTAATTACCAAAAATATTCATTGCCGTTAACTTTGATCTAATAAAAGCGTTTCTGACGAAACCAAAATTAAATTATAAAAATATTGATCAGACCTGTCCTGGGGCTCGAACCTAGAGCCTCCAACACATTGAGATTACAATAAATTCTCTGATTTATATGGTACACTGATGTGAAAATTCGGTTAAATGCTACTAAAGAACTCGGCATATTCCACAAATAGTTACCAAAGTTATAGTTTTCGTGTTACAAAAATCACATAAAATTCTTATGAAAAAAAGAAAGTAAGTAATTCATAAAAATCAAATGTGAGTAAATTTACTAAAAATGTTCAACGTATCCACTGTTGCATGTACGAAGAAAAATTTTAATTTAAATTTTTTTGTTGACAAGAAATCAATTTTAAATTGTGACATGAACTGTAGGGCATATCAATTTCTCCATTCAGCTTTAAAATGTACATCTTATTGGTGATTTTTTCTTCTCTTTTTTTTTGTGAAATGTCTAGGAAGTTACTGGAAATGGTCATTACAAGTTGTATCGTCATATTTTTTTCTCTTTGGCATCATAAAGTTATGATTGCAAGTTTCCATGATGCTAGAATTTATTTTTGTATGTGTTTATTTGTAATGAAAAATGAAAAAAATAAAAAAAAAAACAAATTCGAACATGCAAGTGTATTTCAAATGAATTGGGATTTGTAGCATGACTTTAGGGTTATAAAAATATATTTTATTTCTTATAAAGCGATTTCTTACTCTTTTGACTGCATTTTAGTTTTATTTTTCTATTAAGCACCTTTATAAAAATGCAATCAAAATCGAAACCAGAAAGCCAATAAATAAATTTAATAAAAAAAACAAGAAAAATAAAGGTAAAGTGAATGTGTAATAATTTTTTAAAGCATGTATTAGGGCGAGTTTAATTTTTAAAGGTATTAATTTTTTTTCTTTAAGTAAAAATATACTTTAGAATTGGCATATGCATTTAAAACTTAAAAGTAAATTTTGATAAATTCCATTTGTTAGTCAGTCATATAACGAAAATACTACGAAATAAAATTTTAGAAATTTGTAAAAACATATTTTTATAAATACTGATAATAATCATATTGACATGCTGTTAAATTGGTAAGTGAACTCCATTAGAGTAGATGTGTGAAATGAACTCTAACCTAAGTAGTTGTTTTCTACAATACTGAAAAAAATTACAGTTGAAAAAAAAACAAGAAATAGAAATGCAACAGAATTTCTATTGCTTGCACAGCAGGAAACTACCAGTCGAAAATGATTTTAAAATACTAACAATTTTCCAGAAAAACAAAAACCAACCAAAATACAGTAGACGCTCGGAAATTAGAAACATTTTGTTTTTAACTCTACACTTACTTTTCATATCAATACCATGACAATTTACTGAAAAACAAAAATCAAACATTACAATTTATTAAATTTAGAAAAAAAAATTAAAAAAATTATTAATAACAGGTGGCACAAACTAAAGCAACTGAGCTAAGATTATAGCATTTCCGATAAATGTATTGTAAAAAATGAAACTCAGAATTCTCAAAGATTGGTTTTACAAATCGTTAGGGTTATATTAATTTATTAAAAAAAAAACTTTATTAAATAAAAATCCTTTATTTCTAAAAAAAAAAATTAAATAAAAATTAAAATGTTTCACAATTAGGTGGCAAAACTAAAGCAACTCATTTATATTTTAATAAATAATGGAATATTTTTTGTTTTGCAAAACAGCAGAGTATCGGTTATTATTTTCGAATTTCCCTATTTAAAATGCTTTCCCACGCTTCTTTTATTTAAAGGAACATTTTCGTTTATGAGATCTCTGCTTACGTTTTATATTTTTATTCACCAAGTACCACAAGTTCTCTCTATAGGGTTTAAATTATGAGACTGAGCAGGCTAATTAAGAGTACTAATATTTTATTCTTGAATTCAGGACTTAATACATATATTTCAAAATCTGCTTCGGAACTTTATCACGCTGAAAAAACTATCAAGTAGGCATCTAATCTTTTGCAAACGACAACATGAGAGTTTCTCTGATTTTAAATAAGCGCTAACTTCAGTTTGTTTATTCACTTATTGATTGTAAACAAAAACTCTAAAGCCAACCTTGTTAAGGAAAAAAATGCTAGATTATGCTAAAATTATGCTAAAATTATACTAAAAAATTTATAAAAATTTATTAAAAATAATGTAAGATATTGATGAAATTAAACATAAAATCGATTTTCAGAAAACTGAAAATAGCAGTTCGTTTGTTTTATTCTCATATTTACAAAAAATGTGTACTGTATGTTGTATTTATATCCAGAGGTCTGCAATGAGTACTGAAAAAGTGGTACTTTTGCCAATGCCATTGAATCTGCAATACCCTCTAAAGTTTGAAGTATTTATTACATTTTTACTTCATAACACGTGTGAAGTTGTTGATTTCCACACTGTCTTAAGTGAGTGTATAAAAAACAAGTATAATTCACCTACAAACACTAAAATACATACAAACATATATAATAGGCCATTATAACCCTGTTTCTGGGTTGCAGCCTAGCTTCTTGCAGCACTCAAGTTATGTGTGTTCATTTTAATCCATGAGTACCGGGACCTACAGTTTAAAGTCGATTCCGAATGACAGAATTGAGTAGCTTTTCCAGGGCAGTTAGTTACTCTTAGAGCTTTTGAGAGTAGACTGCTAAGAGGTAGTCGCCGAAAGAAATATTTTTTTAATATTTCTTTTTTTCAAGATGTCAGAGCTGAGGTTGGAACACAGAGCTATCGTTTTAGTAAGACTAACAACTAGACCACGGTGACTACAAACTAAAATACTCAATAGAAAATCGAGTGTTTGTTCTGCTTGCTTCATTCACAGTCTTTTTGAATATGAAAAGTGGCCAAAGTTCAATGTCTACAGATGCTTCATCATTATCTTATAATTTTGCAATTTTTAATTTTATTTCGCTATTCGCCGTATTTGTGCTGCAATGTGCTTTAATTTTAACGATTTTAGGAAATGCTCTTTATTCATTGGCGTAAAGGGGCGATAGTCTTCAATTACTCATGTTGTTCACGCATCTTGTTTATGCTCCTCACTTACCTTTTTGATGAGGTTATATTGAAGCACTTATACCGGTTTAGATTGGACGACTGGTTTCCATTATATTTTAAAATATTACAAAGTCGCCTAAAATTGTTTAGTGGTTCTTCCAAAACTTGAGAAAAATATCCGTAGGTGATGTTTGCCTTTACGTTTTTGGACTACGCATTTGCTTATACACATTTTTTCATAAAACACTTACATATTAGAAGAAAACAACAAAAAACATCGATTTTTGTTCAAATTATTATTTCTAATTAAAGATCTTTGAATGTATTTCAATTGCTGCTTCTATAGGTAATATCTAAACATTCAAATTACTGAGTGTTCTAATTTCAAGTGTCTACTGTTTGAGTTCGTGCCTGTACCTGAGCATGTGTGTCTCTGTGTCTACATATATACGAGTACTCGTATGTCTTATTTGACTGGCAAATGAAAAAAAATAATAAAAAAAAAAAATTTGTGAGGTGTTTGAAAAGTTAAAAATAAAAAAAGAAAAATTATTTATCTCGCACTTGTAAACCTGGATGAAAATGAAAACCAAAGATGTTTTTCTACTTTGGTGCACATCAGAGTTTCTATCAAAGGCACACATACTCGTACAGACATGATTGTATATTTTTTCCACACACAGACTTATGTCAGTCTGTTGAAACATGTAAGAAATAAGTCTGTGGAAAAACATATAAATGACATGTTTGATTGCAACAATGACACACACTTCCTTTTTCCAAAACAAATTCAAATATCGTACAATAACTACACGTACACAGAGTTGCCAGATACATGCTCGTAGATTTTTATTTTTTTATTTTGTGTAATAAAGTATTAAAAATTTCATATTTCTATAGGTTGCAATAGAAGATACAGTCTTTATTTAGTCGAAATTTATAAAAAACTATTTTAAAATAACCAAAATACCACAATGGCTTTTAATAACTTTTCGTTTATGTGGAAATCACCACATCTGTTAACCCTGTGCTCGTACTGCAGTCATTAAAAAGTTCTTACAGTGTAACGTGGCGTTACAAAAGTCCCATATATATAAACATATAAAATAAACAGGTGTCTGTAAACTAACCACATACACTGCTGCTATTGAGTAAATGTAATAAACAACAACAACTTTAGTTATTACAAGCATAAACAGCAGTATGACCATCAAACCTACGGACACCGCACAAAGAGGAATTGTAAAATTAAAAATAATACTAATGATAATAACAATATGTATATTTCATGTAATGGGATTGTAAAGATATGATCGGGCATATAATTCTCATTGAGGTAAAGTATCTTTTTGTATAAATTAACAGAGTTTGATGGATGAAATGGAGAGTGGGTGGGCGACGGCCAATAGCCCGACACTTACTCTCCAGTATAGCCGACGGGCTATGTAGTAGTTTTAAGTATCGTAGTTATTTTTATTATTAATTACCGTGTAGTTTAACGAATGGAAAAGCTGCCGAATTCCTTTTTCATTCGTGATTTTAGATTAAGTTTATTTCGTAGATTGCCGACAGAGAGTGGGTACACGACGGCCAATAGCCCGATACTTACTCCCCGACGTAGTCGACACGTGTCGTAGATTTATTATTGTAGTTGTATGATCGTAGTATCATGATAGTAGTTTTATGGCTGTAGTTTTGATAATAGTTATTTTTTTATCTAGCTGAATGCAAAAGCCTCCGAATTCCTTTTGCATTAATTTATTAAGTATTTTGCCGAGTATAAAAGCCTCCGAATTCCTTTTATACTCGTACTAACCATAGTTGATGACAAGAGCTCCCGAATTCCTCTTGTCGTATTTTTGATTATAAATCGTGTAGATTTGTTGAGTGTACGAGCTCCCGAATTCCTCTTACACTCGTATTAGACTTAGATAAAGTATTTTGCCGAGTATAAAAGCCCCCGAATTCCTTTTATACTCGTACTAACTGTAGCTGATGACAAGAGCTCCCGAATTCCTCTTGTCGTATTTGTAATTATAAATCGTGTAGATTTGTTGAGTGTACGAGCTCCCGAATTCCTCTTGCACTCGTATTAGACGTAGATAAAGTAGTTTGCCGAGTATAAAAGCCCCCGAATTCCTTTTATACTCGTACTAACCGTAGTTGATGACAAGAGCTCCCGAATTCCTCTTGTCGTATTTTGGATTATAAATCGTGTAGATTTGTTGAGTGTACGAGCTCCCGAATTCCTCTTACACTCGTATTAGACGTAGCCGAAGTATTTTGCCGAGTATGAAAGCCCCCGAATTCCTTTTATACTCGTACTAACCGTAGCTGATGACAAGAGCTCCCGAATTCCTCTTGTCGTATTTGTGATTATAAATCGTGTAGATTTGCTGAGTGTACGAGCTCCCGAATTCCTCTTACACTCGTATTTGACGTAACCGAAGTATTTTACCGAGTATAAAAGCCCCCGAATTACTTTTATACTCGTACTAACCGTAGCCGACGACAAGAGCTCCCGAATACCCCTTGTCGTCGTTGTATCTTTTATTTCCAAATCTTAGATTACCAATTATTATAAATCCGACCTCTGTTTTCTCATATTTCTCGTTATCTAGACCAGACGATTGTGCGCACATCCCGAAGCCAACATCGTAGTCATAGTGATATCACGAGACAAGAGTATTCCTGAAAGCAGAGACAACATAGCTGATAACACCATCCTGCAGGTCGTGAATCTGTTTTATAGAATAAGTAGTACATAAGTTAGCTTAAGGTTTCGTTAATAAAGCTTTGTTCATATTATATTACACGAAAGGAGTTTTGTGTTTTATTTAAAGGAAGCAGACCTTTAAGTTCGAACCTGGACAGACTGAGTCATACCCCAGCTGGAAACATAAACTGCATTACAATGGCGCCCGAGCAGGGACCCGAATTCAAGAAACGCATCTTGTGGAAAAACCTCGACGACCACCAACGAACTTGAATCGGGACCAGAACAAAGCAACGAAACCCGAACAGCTACACAGATACTACAAACAGATTTATTAGGATGGATCTACCCTCTAAAGAAGTATAAACTTATTGATGAAAGTATGCCGGGAAAATGGCATAGTCATCAACGACAGATTAACCGTGGATCAACTTCGACGTCAGCTCAGCGAACTAGTTCGTTTTAAACGACAACGGGCCTCTTTGGAAAACCTCCTTCGATCATTGGAAGGGAAATTGATTAATGAGGAGAGCAGACCGGTACATGAAGAGCCTATGAAACTAAACGTTCCCATCGAGCTGAATAAACGAATACAGTCCAACGATACGAAATAATAAAGGGTGCATATACGAGATGTAAACCCTACTATGAGCGTCTCAACTGTGGGACGAAATACTACAGAAAAAAAAAAAAAAAAATTTTTTTAAATAAAATTTTTTTTTCCCAAGAAGGAGGGGACTGTAACGTGGCGTTACAAAAGTCCCATATATATAAACATATAAAATAAACAGGTGTCTGTAAACTAACCACATACACTGCTGCTATTGAGTAAATGTAATAAACAACAACAACTTTAGTTATTACAAGCATAAACAGCAGTATGACCATCAAACCTACGGACACCGCACAAAGAGGAATTGTAAAATTAAAAATAATACTAATGATAATAACAATATGTATATTTCATGTAATGGGATTGTAAAGATATGATCGGGCATATAATTCTCATTGAGGTAAAGTATCTTTTTGTATAAATTAACAGAGTTTGATGGATGAAATGGAGAGTGGGTGGGCGACGGCCAATAGCCCGACACTTACTCTCCAGTATAGCCGACGGGCTATGTAGTAGTTTTAAGTATCGTAGTTATTTTTATTATTAATTACCGTGTAGTTTAACGAATGGAAAAGCTGCCGAATTCCTTTTTCATTCGTGATTTTAGATTAAGTTTATTTCGTAGATTGCCGATAGAGAGTGGGTGGGCGACGGCCAATAGCCCGACACTTACTCTCCAGTATAGCCGACGGGCTACGAAGTAGTTTTAAGTATCGTAGTTATTTTTATTATTAATTACCTTGTAGTTTAACGAATGGAAAAGCTGGCGAATTCCTTTTTCATTCATGATTTTAGATTAAGTTTATTTCGTAGATTGCCGACAGAGAGTGGGTACACGACGGCCAATAGCCCGATACTTACTCCCCGACGTAGTCGACACGTGTCGTAGATTTATTATTGTAGTTGTATGATCGTAGTATCATGATAGTAGTTTTATGGCTGTAGTTTTGATAATAGTTATTTTTTTATCTAGCTGAATGCAAAAGCCTCCGAATTCCTTTTGCATTAATTTATTAAGTATTTTGCCGAGTATAAAAGCCTCCGAATTCCTTTTATACTCGTACTAACCATAGTTGATGACAAGAGCTCCCGAATTCCTCTTGTCGTATTTTTGATTATAAATCGTGTAGATTTGTTGAGTGTACGAGCTCCCGAATTCCTCTTACACTCGTATTAGACTTAGATAAAGTATTTTGCCGAGTATAAAAGCCCCCGAATTCCTTTTATACTCGTACTAACTGTAGCTGATGACAAGAGCTCCCGAATTCCTCTTGTCGTATTTGTAATTATAAATCGTGTAGATTTGTTGAGTGTACGAGCTCCCGAATTCCTCTTGCACTCGTATTAGACGTAGATAAAGTAGTTTGCCGAGTATAAAAGCCCCCGAATTCCTTTTATACTCGTACTAACCGTAGTTGATGACAAGAGCTCCCGAATTCCTCTTGTCGTATTTTGGATTATAAATCGTGTAGATTTGTTGAGTGTACGAGCTCCCGAATTCCTCTTACACTCGTATTAGACGTAGCCGAAGTATTTTGCCGAGTATGAAAGCCCCCGAATTCCTTTTATACTCGTACTAACCGTAGCTGATGACAAGAGCTCCCGAATTCCTCTTGTCGTATTTGTGATTATAAATCGTGTAGATTTGCTGAGTGTACGAGCTCCCGAATTCCTCTTACACTCGTATTTGACGTAACCGAAGTATTTTACCGAGTATAAAAGCCCCCGAATTACTTTTATACTCGTACTAACCGTAGCCGACGACAAGAGCTCCCGAATACCCCTTGTCGTCGTTGTATCTTTTATTTCCAAATCTTAGATTACCAATTATTATAAATCCGACCTCTGTTTTCTCATATTTCTCGTTATCTAGACCAGACGATTGTGCGCACATCCCGAAGCCAACATCGTAGTCATAGTGATATCACGAGACAAGAGTATTCCTGAAAGCAGAGACAACATAGCTGATAACACCATCCTGCAGGTCGTGAATCTGTTTTATAGAATAAGTAGTACATAAGTTAGCTTAAGGTTTCGTTAATAAAGCTTTGTTCATATTATATTACACGAAAGGAGTTTTGTGTTTTATTTAAAGGAAGCAGACCTTTAAGTTCGAACCTGGACAGACTGAGTCATACCCCAGCTGGAAACATAAACTGCATTACAACAGTTAAAGCCGAAGGTAAGAATGCACTTGTTTTGAGATCCTGTGAATAAACTACATGACACAAGCACTCACCATACAAAATGCATGACAGTACGAAATGATACAATGATTTCTTTTCTTATTGTTGCCGTTGTTGTTGTTATTATTATTATTACCTTGGAGTTGTTATACCTGTGTGTGTGTGTGTGCGTTGTGTGTATGCATTTATGATCTGAACTTTTGACAGTCATATAAGACTATCAGTTTATTTAACAGTATCCTCTTCCAAATGAACATGGGTTTTTCATTGGGGAAAATGTTAAAAATTCTTCGTAATAAAATAAAAAGAAAAAACCTGAAAAGAAAAAGAAAAATTTGTTTTTGTTTTTACTTCTACTCTTCCGTTTATCATTTCTCTGAAACTCAACATAATATTCTTTCTTTTACTACTTTTCCTTGCATAGATTATAATAAAAAATATAAATTCTACAACTTAAAATGTTCATCTCCCACACAGCCATACATATAACTACAGATTTTGTGTTTCATACACACACACACCCATGTACACTCATGTCATTTCAATGTAACCAAGACAACTTATCATAATGCAAATAATACTTAAGAACTTTTCATACACAGTCCTGAGAAATGAAAAGGGTAACAAGTAGTTTTTCTTTTATACTGCTGTCATATAGGGCCTTCAAAATAAAATAATTCAATATGTGAATTAAACAGTTTACGATACACAAACATACATATTTGCAGTATATATGCAGCCTATTAAGAACAAACAAAGAGGAGTGATTGGAAAAAGTTTTTAAAACAATATTTTTTTTTTGCAAATGCAACCGTATTTTTGTGCTCTTAATTGAGAAAAAAAAAATACCCAAGTTGATTCCAATCAAAACTGCTTGCAATACGAACACGATAAGCCATAAATTGATATTCGCTATAAAAAGTCACTAAGTCGTTCACAGTTTTCACGAATTGAAAGGCTGATTTCTAAAGTTTTTTATTTTTCGCAGAGAGCGCTTTAGTGCTTTGGTAAAGATGAATTAGAAATTCGTGCAGTGATAAAATATTTACATAAGAAAAGTTAAGAGGAACGGGAAATTGATAGTTATTCGAAACTGCTCCCTCGTATGTAACGGTAAAAAATTGAGTCCTAAATTTAAACGGGTTGATACAATCATTGTAGGTGAATCACAAAGTGTACGTTCAAAAACTGCAACAACTAAATTAATACTATTTCATTTATTTACCAGCTATCAAATACATTTTAATCAGGGTTGTATTTATTTTCATAAAATTTAGTAGTAAATTTCAAGCCTTTAAAGAAAATGGGCGTAAATATGGGAACTTATGTGTTGGCCCTATTTTTACATTCAGAATATTGCATTTGAATTACACCGAAGATAGAGATATTAGATAGTTTACATTACACTTTTTACCATTTACACATTATTTTGTAGAGTTAATCCTTTATCAAGAGAAAAAAATTGTACAAAAAATAAATATCCAACATTTTTGCGATATTATACTTTTTTATTTATTTTTTAATCAATTTCCGGGGGCAAATTACGGCATTTGATATCGATTGAAATTTCTATGTAAATTGTTTTAAAATTGTATGAAATTCCGTTCGATATCGACTGCCGTAATAAAAAAGTAATTTTTTGTTGTATTTTTTACTCAATTGTTATGTTTTTCTTGTACAGAGGTAGTATCTATTTGTTGGTACAAGAAATCAGAGTCGTATTACTTATTATTACTAGATTTCGAAAACATATCGTGAAAATCTACTCATGAAGCTAATTTTGTTTTGTATGAGAAATCAGATAAATATTTGCCAGATTTCGCTCTATACGTAAATGGCCTATAGACACAATTTTTTTATTTTTATTTTTTTTTTGGTGTGTGAGGTAGGGCTTAAAATGCCTCCGCACTTACAGCTGATCTTCACGAGCTGTTTCGAGTGGTGAATCCATTAAAACAGTCCCTCCTCCTCCTCCGCACTTACAGCTGATCATCACCAGCTGTTTCGAGTGGTGAATCCATTAAAACAGTCCCTCCTCCTCCTCTGGTGAGAATACCTTGACGGAACCGCTTTCTGCATTACCTCGGGAAGGCCGAGAGCGACGTTCTCGTAATGACCATTTACTACTCTCCCATGTCTGGAGGATGCCAGAAGTCGAGCCATCACCAAGCTATTGGCTCGTCCTCTCATCTCATTTCGCTGAAATATATCCAGATCTCTTCTTTCATCGGAGTATGTGCTCGACGTAGTTCCGTATGGACCTCCATAGGTTCTCGTATTCAAGCATCTTATACACTATGTTGTCGTGATTGAAATCTCCGCCTTGCTGCCGCAGAGCCTCTCTGTCATCCTGCCATCTGATGCATTGAAACAAGGTATGTTCAGCATCGTCATTAAACGTCTCGCAGTTGATGCTGGAGGGGTTAGCCACCTTGCCCATTCGGTACAAGTAGTTCCGGAAATAACCATGGCCCGAGAGGAACTGAGTCAAATTATTCGGGTATTACTTCGGGTCCATCTCTCTATTCAGGGGATGAGTTTTGTCCTCCATCTACCGGTAGTCCACCTGTTTTGCCATCGCCGCATTGCCTGGCTTCTCAGCTCTTCGGAACTAATGCTGACGTTCGTTATTCTTGCGTCAAAAGCCTCTTTTCGCTCACGCATCAGTAGATTCACTGGTACTTGGCCGCCTACCACAAGGACGACCGCCCCCGATACCGTACGGTAGGCTGAGGTAACTCTAAGAGCCGCCGTTCGCTGTTTATTTACGTAAAGACATAAGAAAGAAATTAAACGAGGTACATGAATCCAAATTCATTCGAAAGTGAGTGTCTAACTTGCTTTCGACATACAGTAAGGGACAAAATTGTTCACAAAATTACTAAAATTTATAATATATCCAAAAAAGTATATTTTATTCAAATATATTTTAATTTTTTTTACCTATATAGAATAATGTACATCTAAAAAACTTAAAAAGAACAAAATTTTAAAACAATTTGTGTTAAGAGTAAAAAAAATAAATATGATTTTAAAAATTCACATGTGAACAATTATGACCGTTCTTGAATATTGCATTGATTTTAGGTCCTAATATTTGGTATGTCCACCATTTGCTTTTTTAACTGTCTTAATTCTTTTTGGCATACTTTTCGCTAAATTCGTCAAGACATTAGGGTCAATACTTTCCCAAGCTTCAACAGCACGCTCCCAGAGTTCGTCTACGGTCTTTGGAGGGTCTTTTTGAGCAAAAATTTACTCTTTAATATGGACTACAGGTGTTCTATCGGGTTTAGATCAGGCGACTGAGGAGGCCAATCTAAAAGCTTGATCCCATTTTCTTCAAACAAACGTTTTGTTATCTTCGCGGTATGCTTAGGATCGTTGTCCTGCATAAAGATGCTATTCTGTCCCGGATCTAAACCAAATATGTCGAGACTTGGAATGTATGAGTCTTCTAAAATGTCTATATAATCTTTAGCACACATTTTGCCTCTAATTCGGCGAAGTACTCCAAGTTGATTTCCGCGAAAACAGCCCCAAGCCATTAATGAGCCACATCCAAATTTAAGTGTTTGGCAAATATTTCTTTCTTTTACACCAACAGTTTTATTCGCCCATGTCCATTGTCGTCCGTCTGACCCGATTCCATTAATTTTTGTTTCATCGGACCATGTTACACTCATCCAGTCTTCAAAAGTGAATTTTTCATATTTTTTCGCGAACTCTAGGCGTCTTAAATTAAATTTGGATGTGGCTCATTAATGGCTTGGGGCTGTTTTCGCGGAAATCAACTTTGAGTACTTCGCCGAATTAGAGGCAAAATGTGTGCTAAAGATTATATAGACATTTTAGAAGACTCATACATTCCAAGTCTCGACATATTTGGTTTAGATCCGGGACAGAATAGCATCTTTATGCAGGACAACGATCCTAAGCATACCGCGAAGATAACAAAACGTTGGTTTGAAGAAAATGGGATCAAGCTTTTAGATTGGCCTCCTCAGTCGCCTGATCTAAACCCGATAGAACACCTGTAGTCCATATTAAAGAGTAAATTTTTGCTCAAAAAGACCCTCCAAAGACCGTAGACGAATTCTGGGAGCGTGCTGTTGAAGCTTGGGAAAGTATTGACCCTAATGTCTTGACGAATTTAGCGAAAAGTATGCCAAAAAGAATTAAGACAGTTAAAAAAGCAAATGGTGGACATACCAAATATTAGGACCTAAAATCAATGCAATATTCAACAACGGTCATAATTGTTCACATGTGAATTATTAAAATCATATTTATTTTTTTTACTCTTAACACAAATTGTTTTAAAATTTTGTTCTTTTTAAGTTTTTTAGATGTACATTATTCTATATAGGTAAAAAAAATTAAAATATATTTGAATAAAATATACTTTTTTGGATATATTATAAATTTTAGTAATTTTGTGAACAATTTTGTCCCTTACTGTACATACGTAAACTGACCGTACATTGTAAATATTGAAGCAAAACCTAAATGTGTATAAAGTGTTCTTTTTATCACCTTAAAGTAACCAAATACATACATAAACTGAAGAAGAATTCTTCCTTTGCATAATAATTTTACTTTTATTTTATGAAATGTTTTCATTTTCAACACGAGGAATGCAAAAATTTGTATGGAAGAACACATTGTCGTACTTTTTTGTTTTTCTTTTTTCATTGCTTACTTTTGCAAATTTATTAAAGAAAGTTCGTCTTTTAAATTAATCAAAGAATCAGAACCATTAATGCAACATAAAACTTATTTTTAAATATGCCTCCAATTTCATGTTTTTATAAATTTATTTACTTGTTTATTTAAATGAAATGTAATTAATTAAGTTCCATCGTAATTCGTACAAACAAAACCAAGGCAACCAACCACACTGACAATCACTATGTTGCATTAATTCTTAACGTTACTCACTTATCTGTACGACTTGTTTATGCTTCGGTCTAATTGTCACTCCGTCACTCTGTCTATCTGTCTGCTATCTACATGTCTGTCATTTGGTTTTGGTTGTTGTCACTTCTGTTGCATACTGCACTATAAATGAAAAGCATTATTAAGTAATTTATCACAATTAAACATTAAAAAAATAAATAATAAAAATAGGCTACATAAAAAAGGATGAGATGGGGGGGGGGGAGAGAGAGAGAGAGGAAGAGAGAAGAGAATCCCACATTTATTGTGAAAAGGATAATAAAAAATAAAAAAGTCAATTTGATTGAAAATACCTTAAAACTCTTATATTTTTCTGGATTCATAGTCAATAATATTTTTTAGTACTCGGCAACAGCAATAACAAAAACAAAAGAAAATATAAGCGGTAATCACTTTTTGTCGCAAACAAGCAATCATAGCATATACGAGTACATATGCCTACATTTTGTTATTGTTTAAAATGGCTTTCTACGTTTGCAATACAACTCCAAAGCCGTTTGCCATGAACAGTGATTACCGCTATAGTGCTCGTATTTAAAATTTAAACTGTTTGTTTCTGTTTTTATTTCTGTCGCTCTTACTGTGCCGTAACTGTTACTGTTTACTGCCATTTTGCAAATATGATCCTTTAATTATATTGAAAATTAAACAATTTGTATTTTTTTTTTCATTTTCATGCTCAGGTTTTGTTGATGTTGAGAGTATAAATATTTTTTTCTTTTTTTTTAATTTTTTTATTACTTTTTGTTGTTTTTGAGCGTTGCATGTGGCACATTAATTTTAATCTGGATTTTATTACAATTTGTTTCTGAGTATTTATATTTTTATTGCAAATGTGTCAAATGTGTCAAATGCTCGTACTTATTATATTGAAAATCGAAATGCAACTGAAATGATACCAACAAATAAAATCAGTAACAGCAATCATCTGTCAATTTATTAACAAGTTTACTTGTGCGTGTATGTGTGTGTGTATGCATGTATGCATGCTGTATATATGGCCGAAAGTTTTCATCAGACAGCAGTTAAAAATAATATCTCTGAGCCAATACCAATACTTTTAACAACGGCTTGAGGCTTTCATTACCACATTGCCACATATCAACACTTGCAATACATTTCACTACAAATAGGCCGGACATTCGATTACTCTCCATCAGAAACTAATTTATTGAAAATAAAATACAAAAATAAATAAAAAAAACAAAAACAGAATTATAAAAAAATTACATTTTAAAGTATAAAATTTAGTATAAAATAAAACAAAAAAGAAAAGAACTACTCATTTAATTTAAAATCTATATTTGTTTGGAAAAATGCTATAATTTTTAAATAATTTGTTTAGAAATGCCTCTATCTTTTTTATATTAAATTAGTTTATACCCTTTTAAATATCCTGTTCTGTTCTGAGGAAAGAGTTGGGGATATACATTTTTTTTTGTCTAAAACAACTGGTTTAAAAACTTCCACTTCCAACTAATTTAATATGCGAAATGAAAACCATCAATATTGGTGTAGATATGGAACCCTTTTTTTTCAAATATTTATTCTACTTTTGTTATAAAATAATTTATATTCTAAACTAAAAGAACGCGTAAAAAAATGAACAAAATGATCTCAATTAAATTTGATTAAAAAAGTTTTTGTATCTACTCGGCGCAATAAAAAAAAATTCAGTGATTCCCAGCTTATAGCCTAAAAAATACTTTTAATGGGCAAATTTATTTTTATTATGAAATCTGCATAAGGCACTTTGTTCTTAAATCGATTTAAAGGTTTAAGTTGTCTAACGTTTAAAATATTGTTGCTAAATTTCAAAAGGAATGACTTGTATTTCTTATCTCACTAGTTTTAAATTTATTTTATTTAAATTTTAATTTAATAAAATCGGACTACATTTTTCATTATTACATAAGTAGACAAAATATTTTTAAAAATAATTGGGGTATTCATAAAGTGAGTTATTTTGTGTTGTAACTTGTAACATTTTTAAAAACAAGAAATCAATAATTATTATATCGGTCCTGAGATCCTAAAACTGAGGACAAAATACGGCATTCGATATCGAGCGAAATTTCATACAATTCTAAAAGAATTTTCATACAAATTTCGATCGATATCAAATGCTGTAATTTGCCCCCTGGTTTCTCTATGAGAATTAACATTCGTTAAGGAATATGTATAAACATTAGCGGAACTGAACTAGTTTTCGACCCCCGCTACAAAGGTCTGATCGGAGTTGTTTTTGTTGTACATATTCATTTTGAAATTATCTATTTAACTCGCCATCTATTGGAAATAGATTTTGTGTATTATAAAAAATTCTAACCATAAAATAGTGGTTACGTTTTTTTCGTAAAATATTTCCCCAATGTGACCGTAGCTTTAGTTTTATGAATTTATTTTTATGAATTTATTTTTGTATATGCTGGATATTTGCTTAGTTTTATTTCCAACTATGTGTTAAAAGCTTTTTGTAAATTCAACTTATTTTTCAGTGTAACCATTACAACATCCGTTGTAGTAACGAGAAATTACACATATTTTTCTAAAATTACCCATATTTTTCTAAAATTACCCATTACCAATTTAAATGTTAATCTTAATTCTTATAAAGAAACCAGTTTTAGGATCTCAAGACCGAATAATAATTATAGATTAAAAACAATAAATTTATGATAATATGACATAATAGCTCACCTAGTGTATGACCTCCTTAATTCTGTTTAGACATATTTTAACTAAATTCTCTCGATTCGATTTATTTAAATTTTAAAATCTACACTCATACATACAATGCATTATACAGAGAATTCGTTCTTTCGACGTAAAGAGTTCGTTTATGAAATAGCACTCCCGCAAATGGTTAAATCAAATGTCTACAAATACTGCTCTCTCTTTCTCTCTCTCGTCCTTCCTAGGCCAGCACAATGTATTGCATGAGTAGGGGTCCTCCTCTGAGTGCTGGCCTCAGTATAATAAAATACATTTGAATGTAAAACATTTTTTTTATAATTTTTTTATTATTATCTTTATTAAGAAGTATTTAAAAAACTATAAAATTTTGGATTACCATAGTATTACTTAAAAAAGAAAAAAATTGAAAACAGAAAAAATTTTAATTACAATAATATCACATAATAAAGCTCTGGCTATAGTTTTTTATATAATATAAAATTTTTCTTCTAAAAACAGTAGTATTCCTCTCGAGCTTAATATTGTCAGGAAGCATATTGTACAGCTGGAGACCTTTGTGAAACAGGGACATTTGCATTGATGTTGTCGTTGTTCTCGGTACTCTAAAATTTTTCGAGTTTCTGAGATTATACGGCTGCATCTCCCTCACATATCTAATTTGTTCAGTCAAGTGTTCTGGTGCTTTTCCAATTTTCATTTTCTGTATGAAGTATTAGTATTAGTGCGTGCATTTCAAGTCTTTGTTCTATACTGAGCCATTTCAGCGTATTAAGCAAAACTATAACTGGCTTATAATTATACATTTTTAAAATTATTCGCATTGCCTTGTTCTGCAATTTTTGCAGAATTATTAAGAAATTTTTTTACTAACGATTTTTCACTTTTTGTTAAAAAAATTAATTGTGAGTTTTCATTTCTTTTTAATATTATTTTAATTTTTGTTGGAGTAAGTATTTAAAAAAATAAATTGTTTTCCACACGAAACAAGTTGGGAGCCACTCTCTACTAAAAAACGCGTATAAAATTATGCATTCACTCTGTCGATGGTTTAATTATTCCTTGAAATGGGTAAAACATATTGAAGAAGTGAAAAAAAAAATTACTCGTTTAACGAAAACTTTTTAATGCTTATTAATAACTAACCATCTATAGGGGTAAATTACGATATTTAAAACAAAAAAAAAAAAAAACAAAAAAAAAAAAAAAAACAGAAACCCAAAACTCTCAACACAAATATATTCTTAAATACGGATACCCTGCAAGCATTTTTTATTTATTGTGAAATTCTTTTCTAAACGAGTTAAGCGTTTTACTGAAAAAATAAAAATTTTGTAAAAAACAATAACATTTGAAAAGCCAGACTTGTTAAATTATCCACCAAGAGTAAGTTTTTCAACTAAAGATTGCAGACATACGTACGTAAGTGGTCACTACAACCCTTTTTTAGAGTTACGGTCTAGCTTCTGACAGCATCCATATTATGTGCGTCAATTTTTATTCAGGCATACCGGGATCTATATTTAAATATTGAATCCGAACGACAGACTTGAGAAGCTTGTTCGGGACAATCAGTTACTCTAAGAGCTTTTGCAGAAAACTGTTATGAGATGGTCGCCGAAGCAAATATTTTTCTTCACGAACAAAAATGATTATTCATCGATGAAAATTAAATAAAAGATTACTGCTATTTACAGTGATAAATTAAAAATATTTATTAGTCGTAATTCCACCGATCCATGAATTTTTTTATTTTAATTTTAGATTTTAATTTAAAATTATATTTACGAAGTTGATATACACACATACATAATTGGCCATTAGAACCGTGTGTCAGGATTACGGCCTAGCTTCTCGCAGCACTCATGTTTTGTATGTCAATTTTTATCCATGAGTACTTGGACCTACAGAGTAATGTCCACTCCGAACGACAGACTTGAGAAGCTTGTTCATGGCAATCAGTTACTCTCAGAGCTTTTGCCAGAAGCCTGCTGAGAGGTAGTCGCCGAGAGAAATATTTTTTTCATATTTCTTTATTTCAAGATGTCAGAGCTGAGATTTGAACCGAAGCTCTCGTCTTAGTAAGCCAGAACACTAACCACTAGACCACGGGGACTACATTTGGTATACGAGATATCTTTATTCTTCTTCTTTTTATTTACAATAAGCCGCCAGTTTCTTTTTTCTGTACAAAAAATTTCTATGAGCAAAAGTAAAAAAATCAAAGTTTATTACAGAATGGCAATATTCTATGTGGACACTACATCCAAATGTGCGACTCATTATATAAGACGAACGACAAAAGATGTAATGTGCTATAAAAAGGCCAATTGTTACGTATTCGACTCTGCACGACTCTTTCGACTCCAGGCTGTTAATTTTATTTAAGAGCAAAAAGAAAATCCAACTGTAAATTATTTTGTTTTCCACTGGTAAAACGAGTAGCATTTGTCTGATAATAATTCGATAGAATACAATGCTTTTTGACATCAAATAGAGTAAAATTAGTAACACTTAGGCGATATAATGGGAAATATTCAGTCGAATGTTTACCTGGAAAAAAGGAAAACAAAATAATCACACATCCATCCATATAGACATCAAAGAAATTGGCGTTTAAGGACTCATTTACATATTTTACACTAAAGGAAAAACTCCAAAGCGATTCATTTAAATTTGTAGAATTACGTTCAACTTTTACGTTATTGTTGGCCAAAGCCAATCTATTTAAATTAATTCAAGTTACTAAAGCAATTAATTCTATTACTAGAAAATCCAAAAAAAAAAGAAAAACGAAGAAAATAATGTTGGAAAAATATTACAACCATCAATAGAAAGACAGCCATTTAAAAGAGATGAAATGATTAATAAAATGAAAAAAAGAAAAACGAAAAAAATTTAAAAATTCATTCAATAAATAATATGCAAATTAAGTGGAAACTTTTTTTTTATGAAATTGCTAATCAATAAAGAATTATAACACAAGTTTTGATTCTCATGTCGCTTATGTACTTCAATAGTGGCATACCTTGCAAAGAATTAAATTTTTTAGAGTATAATCTTCTCTTACAATGCAGAATGCTTCTTGGAAATTAATGCTCAACATTTTTTTATGACAAATCAAAGATTTTTTTCTACAACATGATACTGAAAATATTTCCTCAATTTTTATTTCAAAATTGTGTTTGTTTTTCTTATTTTCTTATTATGATACTATTGAGCTAAGCGTGCGATATATCAATTAAAAACTTTTGGTAAAATTAGCAGACGAATATATTATTCTTATGGTTGGCATAATAGTATTAGTGCAAGTTATTACCCTGTTGGAGTTTTACGAAGTAACTCACTTATAAC
Organism: Metopia argyrocephala; assembly: GCA_963576795.1. Classification (NCBI taxonomy): domain Eukaryota; kingdom Metazoa; phylum Arthropoda; class Insecta; order Diptera; family Sarcophagidae; genus Metopia; species Metopia argyrocephala. Next base: position 148,604,755 of record OY756209.1, read on the forward strand.
TGATGGCGTACTATTGAAACAAGTTAAATAGAAAAAACATTTTTTTTTTAAATCAACTGCATTACATACATAATTACAAACATAATTGGCCATTACCAGCCTGTTTCTGAGTTACGGCCTAGCTTCTCGCAGTACTCATGTTGTGTGTGTTAATTTTTATCTGTCAGTACCGGGACCTACAGTTTAAAGTCGACTCCAAACGACAAATTTGAGAAGCTTTTTCATAGCAATCAATTACTCTCGAAGCTTTTGCCAGAACTGCTGAGAGGTAGTCGCCGGAAGAAAAATTTTTTTCATATTTCTTTTTAAGATGTCAGACTCGGGGCTTGAATGGGAGCTCTCGTTTTATTAAGCCAACACAGTAACCAATAGACCACGGCGACTACAGTCAACTGTATTAAAAGTTTTAATTTATTGACTCTGCACGACCTTTCATAGTTTTACGGGGTTTTTTTTGCAAAATTTTAAATCTGGTTCCCTATAGATTCTTTCTAGAATATAAGCTGAAACAACCCTGCAACTTAGTATAGTTTTAATCATTCTTAGAATTATTTCTAAATGGCTATTACATCGTAATTAAGGAATTAGTATTTGAGAAAGCTGTGTTAACATTCATCATTCACTAAAAGTGTAATAAAAATTTATTTGAATTGAATCGGATGAATACAATGAATAAATACCGATTAAAAATTTGAACAAGACATGTATGTTTTATGAACTAATAATAGAATGCAAATGCATTTTGTGCATCACCAGCTAACTTAAGTTATGATTAGCTGAAACCACACAGAGTGAGGAAATACAAGCCAATTCCAAACGAATGTGTTGGTTTTTTAGCCATCTCTGGCTCATTATTAATTAATTACAAGTTAGTTTGAAGTTAATTCAAGTCCCGACAGGGTAAATATAAACCAATGGTCGTCTAAAAATATAACTGAAGTTGTGAGCGGCATTTACATTACCGTGTATAATCCGTGGCTGTATTATTTTCTAAGTAAATTTTTACAATTTTGTTCATGAGTTTTGTTGAAATTCGAGTTATATGTGAGTGAAATGCTAAAGAAGTTCGTACCCGCCGGGACCTTCTACTGCCGGTTCATTTAATGTTTTTACGCATTACATGTTTGATGTGGTTTAAAACAAATAAATGCAAAAATTCTCTTAAATGCTAGCCGCTCTTGTAGCGACAGCATTGCAAATTGTAATTCTTCTTATTTTATTTTATTCACAATCGTTGAAATGTTTAATTAAAATTGCAAATTCAATATTTTGTAATATAAATTCGTTATTAAACGATTTCAAATTCAAATTAATTCTTTTCCCCCCAAAATAATAGAAATAAAAAAAACCATTAATTTCAATACTTCTTTCCTCCTTCATCTGAGTATTGAAATTGATTTCTTTATTTTTTGTTTTTTCTTTTACCTTTTCCTCTTCCCTTTTTTTGTTGTTGGTTTTTACTTTGACATATCTGTTGTGGTCCCATTGCATTCAGTACAAAAAGTATGGTGGTAAATTGTTCGTTTTGAGGTTTGACTGCTGCCTAAAAATCTATAGTGATCTCATATACACTCAGGCATACGTTCTTCACATTAATAGAAATCTTTCAAGTTATAAATCACTTCTGTTGGTATTTGTTGCTGTTTTTGTCATAGTGCTGGTAAATCACTGTTCTAAGGATATCTCGTTTGAAGCTCTTGCGTCCATACGTATGTGTGTTTTACAGCATTTACTTCTGTTGGTTATAGATTTCTCCATTTCTTGTTTTTCTTTTTCTGTGTTAGCCTCCACAAATTGAAATCTGGTTAAGCCAGTCAAACATTTGGCTAAAAATTTGGCAGGTTTTCCATTTGAATAAAAGAAAAATTACCTAAAAAAAAGGACATCTCGTATATCAACAACAAAATTGTATATCTTTTTTTTTACTAAAATATGAATGGTTTTCAGTCTCAAGCGAAGCAAAATAAAAAGAAAAAAAAAAAAAAATTCAGTCAAAAGGTAGAAAAACACAACAATTGCGAAGGCAAGCAAGATTTATTTGCCCAACACACAGATTCAAATTAAGATTTATTGGAAATGAACAGATTGGTCATTTTTATCACATCAGTAGACGAAGAAGCAACCATTTCATATCTTCTTTGCTTTGAGGTAAAAGTAATAAAAACAAATCTTTTACTTTTTGGACAATCTCAAGTATTATGGGATGGAGGAATATTTAAAAATTTTTCATTTTTTCAATTTGGTTAGTAATCGTTTCTTTTTCTGGCCATACCCATTAAGTGGTAGAAATTTCAGTAAATTAGTCGAGTGTCAACGATACCACATAAATAAACAAAAATAATTGTTTGGAAAAATGATATTGTTTTTGGTAAATTTCAAACTTTAAAGTTTAAAGAAATGTTTTCCTTTTTTTAAATATAATTTTTAATTTCATTAAAAACACATGAAACATATATTTCGTTGACAATACCAGAACCTCTCCTTAAATCAAAATACAATATTTATCAGAAAGAAAAACCCCAGTAACATACATGCATATGAACATAAGTTTGTTTGTTTGTTTGTTCAGCCCATTCATATCTTAACGACAATCTTGTAATTTAATATGGAGTGCTAATTTTTCATAAACACGTTTAACAACGCAGTATTCACCTTTAATTCCTTTAAAGGATAGTAAAGAAAAAATGAAACAGAGAGAGAGAGAGAGAGGAAATGTTTTTTTTATGTAAGCGTGTGTGTGTGTATTTGTAGTAATAAAACTGATTATCTTGTTTGTTAGTCTGCTTCTTGGCTATTTGTTGTTGGTCTTTTCGTTTAACTAAATAGCGGGACACTAATCGTTAATGCAAACATACACACCAATATAAACACTCACACACTGACACACTCTAAATACTCTTAATTTTGTATTAAATGACCAGGAAAATTTATAAAATATTGTTTACGAGTGCTTTCGTGTCAATTGGTTTAGGTCAAAATTCATATAATTATAGTTGTTGCTGTTTTTTTGACTCTGCTTAATATTGCCGTTGGTGTTTTCATATTAAGCCATTAACAAAGCAGTACCTACACATACACATATACCCACACGTTAATATTAAAACGCTAAATTTAATTTCCGTTTATATTTTCCCTCAGCCTTAAACTCAATGTTAATGTTGTAAAAAAAGAAAACATGAATTGACAAACAAGCAAACAAACAAGTTAGAGAAATAATCGAACAGGTTCGAATATGTAATACGTTACACATTAAAACGATATTTTAGACAAGAAAGATTTTGAATAACAATGCATATGCATATTAAAGTGTAGGGTGCATAAGTGTTTTTATGTATTTGCTTTAGAACATGAATTTAATGCTTCTCAACATGACTTCATAAATTGTCCATTTTGTTTAGGCCCTTTTGCTTATATGGCTTCGTTAGCTGACTGCATGGATGGTGTGAAAATATCGTGTCATTTAGCTATTCCAGAAATAACCGAAAATAGTAAAATAAGTGGCCGAACTAATGTTTTGAAATTTGTTTGTGTGCCCAAATGTGTACTGTTGTATTTATGGCATAATTGTACACTTTTATCCGTTCTACGGCTAAAAGCTACGGTTGTTTTCTCATATTAATACAACTACAGTGTACGCTGTCTGGAGTGAACAACTACGATATAAGAATAGGAATAGGAATAAGAATTCGTGATATCACTTTGATAATAGAGAATAGGCTCAGTTGTCTTATATCTTTTTATAGGAAACTAGCTGAACCTGTTGTGCTTCGCTACTCCCTCGTTATATAATAAAATTAACGGCGGTGACAGGTTCATAGTTATATGGCGACTTTAACAGTATTAAGAGCAATATACTACCAAATAAAAAAAAATCTGTTGGAAGGAACAAATTTATACAGAGAACAAAAATTTTAAAACTTTCAAATACAATTTAGCGTGAAAGGGGGCGTGGCGTAAGAAATGTTTATTTATACCTCGCCTCTAGTATAATGTGTATAAAATTTGAAGTAAATCTGTTAAAAACTATATGGGAGCAATTACATAATTTTAAAAAAGTGGGCGTAAAAATGGGCGTGGTCGAAAAAAAAGTACCCTATTAATCATGCCCGAGTCCTAGTTTAATGCTGTGAAAATTTCAGGAAGATCAGTCTAGAGGTTTGGTCTCCTATAAGGTACAAACAAACAAATAAACAAACACACATTCAATTTTATATATCTAGAATACCTGCAAATTTTATTTTCGAACTTTCTTTTTCCAAATGAGTAGACGAGAGTTTCTTAAGAATCGAATAAATTCAAAAACTAATATTTTCTACATATTCGACAGACAATGGCAATATTCTGGCCGATGATTTATTCTCTATGAATGATCGATGCTGGCTTAGTGACATAATGATAAGGCAAAACTCAGACACCCATATTTCATTATCAAAGAAATTATCAATATAAAAAATATTTTACTAATGACATCAAATTCATTGCGTTAATGAAATTCAATAATTAAACCAATGACTTATTTAATTTATATGATACAATATTTCATTATTTTTATAAGAAAAACTTATGAAATAAATGATTAATTTCTTTCCATCAATAAAACCATTTCATAGCTTATATGAATGTTTATGGCAGGGATTTATACCCTACATTTGGGGTATTTTTTGCGATTTGGTTGATTTTAGGGAATAAACAAGTTTTAGGGAAAAATTTAGGAGCCAAACGTCAGTATTAAAGTAAAATAAAAGAAACCCTGCTCAAATGTAATGTCAATGCACGAATGATATTTTAAAAGAAAGTTCATTCACTTATAAAAACGAAATAGGTTTTATTTATTCCCTCTCCAAAATTGGTTAAACTGATGATGATTAAATGACTAAACAGAATACGACCGCAACTTCAGGCAAAAATGACATACATACATACATACATAACTGGCCTTTACAATCCTGTGTCAGGATTACGGCCTAGCTTCTCGCAGCACTCATGTTGTGTGTGTAAATTTCTATCCATGAGTACCGGGACCTACAGTTTAATGTCGACTCCGAACGACAGACTTGAGAAGCTCTTTCATGGCAATTAATTACTCTCAGAGCTTTTGCCAGAAGACTGCTGAGAGGTAGTCGCCGAAAGAAATATTTTTTTCATATATCTTATTTCAAGATGTCGGTGCTGAGATTTGAACCCGGCACTATCGTCTTAGTAAGCCAACACACTAACCACTAGACCACGGCGACTAGGCAAAAATGACTCTCAGAGAAAATATGTCCACAATAAAAACGACGACCGCAACTTCACGAACTCTCATTTATTGTTTTTACATATCTTGTATGTAAAGCTATTAAAAATTAAGTTTATGAGAGTTTTTGCATAGAATTGAATTTATATTTTATAATTTAGTCATCTTTACACATTTTTTTAATTATTTTTTCTATAATATCACTCATTTTATTTAATAAATTCCAAAATTTATTAATTTATTTAAACTTTCAAATGTTTTTCCGATTTTCTTTTGTACCTATTTCTCTTTGCGCCAACAACAAAAAACAAAAGGGTTAGTTTACAAAATGTATGAAATATAATAAAAGTGTGGTAACATTGTTGAGAGAATTTGTTTCTAAAAATGAGAGCATAAGAAAAATCGCTATCAAAATAAAACTGATTCTATTTCACTACTGCATTCTCCAGCGTTTTTATCTGTCAATTTGTATGGAAAAAAACGTCATGCCCCAGTTCTGTTTAATCATTAAAGATGAAAATCATGAAATTTTAACTAATACCTAGAGATTCATTTATATTTAAGGAAATAAATTTGAATTAAAAAAGAAAACCGAATATTTTTGTAATAAAACACAAAAAAAGTTTAAAGTCATATGTAAGTAAGTATCTTTTCATTTAAGGATTTTTGTCCATATGAACATGGCCACGCTTTAACGCAACAGCTTACATTTAATAAAAAAGCTCATAGATTCAGCATACCGGAGACAACGTTCGTTTATTTGTGGTATCCGTAATTAGAGAGTACACTGTAACTTTTTTTTTTTGGTGGAAATGTTACACACTGTGACAAAACATGATATTTAATGAAAGGAAGAAATTTAAAAGTGAATGTCCTGTTCAAAAATAATAATAAACAGTCATTTCGTAC